>CM057151.1:40648032-40966442 GCA_029962745.1 Echinometra lucunter | reverse complement strand
GTGAATAGCCCCTCAAAAGTGGCCCTTTTTAAAATCTTCTCATTGGGTTGTCAGAGCTACTTCTCAGTAAAATTAGACAACTATGTACATCTGGGGTTTTTTTTTTTTTGGGGGGGGGGGGGGTGGCTTATTAGATACTTTTTTTCTGAACTGTGCACCCAATTACAAAATCTTGGAATGTTTCTGATTATCACCATTCTTTTTTTTTCTTTCCATTTTTATTGAAAGTAATTTGACATAACAACACTCAATCACCATTCTTTCAATATTTCCTTCATCTTTAAAGGTGGTCCACAACTACGGCTTTGACCGCGACCGCTTGGCAACTCTACACTGGGGATGTGCACAGGAGGCAGCGAGACTTGCTAGCGACATCTTAGCTGGACGCCTCATTGGAGGGACTTCAAAGCTTTGACAGACCCCCCCCCCAAAAAAAAACAAAAACAAACCAACAAACAAACAAGAACAACAACAGAGAAGTGGGCTGAGGTCTTTATGAAGTAGAACAGGGAAGGCGGCTGTTGTTAATATCACTGTATCAGTGATCAATTTCCTGAATAGTCAAGTACAAAAAAAATATGGGGTAATTCATGTGTAATTGAGAACCGGTGGATAAAACTTGTCATTTTGAATGCATGTACATGTACAATGAATTCAGCAGACAAAATAATGAAACTAGCATGGAAAAGCTATGATTTCAACAAAGTAGATCCGAGTTGGTCTCGTGGTCAAGCTGCTTTGGCAATAGACAACTACTTTAATTCCTAGTCTTGTCCTTTTAATCTCCAGCAATCTGCAACAACCAACACAACTCCAGGTACACATTATGACTAGTAAAAACTGATCTCACAACAATTATTTTAATTTTGAAAAATCACTTTGATTCCATATGAAATGTTAAAATGAGTCTTTGCCAAAAATTCAAGCATGGAACTACATGTATATGACCAGTAGTATAGAGTACAGATATGTGCAATATAATATTGCACATTAGAAGCATGATTTATACCTAGCTTTCAGAATATATTGTCATGCTTACCATTATTTTTGTCTTAATGTATATTTCATTTTGTTAAATGTTTATGCATGATATGTATAATATGTTTAATTAATTAATTTGCAAATTGTTTTGACTATGCAATTCAGCCTTCAGGCTGCCATATTCGGTATTTAAATAAACCAATTCATTCATGAACATTTATTTTAAACCATCTTTGGAAATAAACTGGTGTTGTCCAAAATGTAGTGTCAAAGATATAGACCTAATGAAGGATAGAACAGTTTTAGTCAAAATTTATCTTGCAATATGTTCATCTTTTTATATGTTTATTGATAAACATTAGTCATCTATGCAGTTTTCTCATTGGGGCCGCTTGAATAGCTGTCCCTATAGATTCTTGTAATAAAAGTGTTTATATTTTATTTCCTGTCAAAATATTTTCATATTTGCATGTATATTTACATTCATTCTCTAGATTGTTTACTGTAAAAGTCTTTTGTTAAATTTGTATAACCAGTCTTTTAAATAAAAATAAATTGAACTGAGTTGTGCTGACTTTGAATGCCTTATTCAGTGAAACCCTCTTTTGGTAAATCTTGTAATTTTTATGCCACAATTTTTTCTCCTACTTTCTCATTTTATATCTCTCTGCTCTCCTCTTTGCTGCAAATACATATACCAATATGCAGTGCTTTTCAAGAACAATCAGGCACCATAAATGTACTTAAAACTAAGATTCTCTAGTTACATCTTTAACATTACATCTCATAACATTCTTATATGGCTTGCTAAATTAAGAGAAGTCGGCACACAAGTGTAGGTATAAATCTTTATTAGAAAATTATTATGAAGTATCAATAATGAACAAATATTCCTTTCAAATGAAAAGTATAATGAACTGTTCACACGGTAGCCATGATTTGTTTTACTAAAGAAAAAAAAATGTTTATGAAATCCCATACAGGTTTGTTGATAGGAAGTTTGGCAGATTTTGACCAGATGATAGGTACATGTATAATGTATCATTAAATGTATCCCATATCCAACATTTTTATTCTTATCACTTTCAGCACCTTGAGCATTCTGCATAATGGATATGGCACTTTACAAATCGTCATTATTATTATTATTATTGTTATTATCACTTGAACACAATCAAATTCTTTTGTCAATGGGAACGTAACCCATGCTTTTCTAACCAAGAAATACACTTTCATAACCCAGAAATATGCTTTCATTACCCAAAAATACGATTTCCTACATGTAACCAAGAAATACACTTTCATAACCTAGAAATATTCTTTCCTAATCATGAAATATACTTTATTATTATCTATATAGGGCATTTTAGCGGTGCATTAAAAACGCATATTTTTTGTCTTCATGATTAGTCTGTACAATATCAGAGCATATTGTACAAAATGCTGAATTCCCCATAGGCTCAAGTACAAAATTTGCTGTACAATATCATACCGTATTTTGCATGGTCTCTTCGCATGTGCAATAACACAAACATACGCAATAAGGATTAACATACTCAGATACACAATACATGCAATGCCCAAATAATACTTAGATGATGTCATAAATAGCTAAGTCAAACTTGTGTGATCAAAATTAATGTATGATGAGGGGCCCTTTTTGGTTGCTGAAATGATTTTCATTGAATTTTAAATCACTTTCCTGTTGGGTATAGATAATAATAATTATACTGGATGGCTTTATTTCATGGAGTACCAGAAATATTCCACTCATTATGGCCAATATTGCACTCAACTTTGATTCGTGCAGTATTGGTCCTGACTCGTAGAATATTCTCTGGTGTCCCATCAGAGCCATCCAATATAATACAAATACCCCAGAAATATGCTATTCCTAATTTTGCTTGTATTGTCAGAATTTGTCACAACATCAGTTTTATTCCAAGAATCTGGATAATTCTTTTTCATGATAGTCACTAAAAATTCTATACTTCAAATAACTCAAGAACTCTTTGGAAACTGAGGAATTCCCGAACTTTGCAAAAACTTTTTGTTCCTGAGAATCATCGAACATTTGGAGAAAAAGTGAACAGGAAACAATTTGTATTTCTATGTTGCTATTTAAAAAGTGAACTGAATACTGATTGAATTCCTGAAGTGTACATGTATTTACAAACATTTAGCTAGATATACATGTAATTATTAAGAAAATTCTTGATTTTAAACAGTGCAAAATCTAAATATAACACAGATGAGAGAACAAATTCAGGTTACAGGAAGTATGCATATTTTGATGTTGACACAAAAAGCTAAATTAAATCCTACTGAGTAGTTTACTTTGAATTCAAATGATGACTGAGATGATGTCAATTTCTCTTACCGGTAATTCTGTATTAACCTTAACATATATTTTGGGTGACATTGTTTGGGCTGAAGACAACAATACCTCCTTTTGTCTCCTTCTGTATCTTTTCTCCGCTTCAGTTACTCCTCTCGTGCTTTTTAATACAGTGCATGCACGCACAAATTATGCACAGTCAGTGACTTGAGAAGTGTTTGTTCAGTAACACATGACCAGTGATTCAGATAGATCAGAGTACATCAACCAATAGCAATGTAAGATAACGTTATCATTTCCGGTTGATTTGCCTCGCCGCTTGGGTAATTTCTTCCATGCAGTTCTATGCAGTACACCTAGTCTCCTATTGTTCACTCTGACATAAACAAGTATATATTAGCATACAGCCAAAGTATATTTAGGTTCCTTTTTTTTGTGTGGGGTTTCAATAAAGATACTTCCTTCCTGTCTAGGTCGATATGCCCATCAGTCCCCAAGTGATTTATCCCATGCCATTCTTGCAGATGTGAATACTTTCATAGCGGTCCGTGCACCCTCTACTGCATTATATTCACCCTTCTGTCTGCCAAATTATGTCTCTTCCAGCTTCTTTACAGCACATAGTGGGGGTATATTTTGGCCTAAGACAATAGTTTCCTACATTTCTTGGTTGTTTTAGCTCTTTTCTTCAGTGACTTCTCCAATGCAAGTCCATGCAGTGTGTAGAGTCTCAAAAAAGTCTCCACAATTCAAATGAGTTAGATTCACTATGAACATGACAGACAAAGAAAGTGGACAAAATAAACAAGCCCTCATTCTACCCTTCACAATGGTTCTGGTAGTCAAAAGAACATCCCTTCACAGCTATTATGTTTAATCAGTAGTTCGAGGTGAATATGCATGTTACACCTGCTCCATATATTTTAGCTAATAGCAGTGAAGGGATGTTCTTTTGACTACCAGAACCATTGTGAAGGGTAGAAGGAAGGGTTGTTTATTTTGTCCGCTTTCTTTGTCCGTCATGTTCATAGTGATTACTTTCTTGGACATTTACTTTTTACACTCTGACAAATTCTTAAGGACATGATTTGAGGTTGAGATCTTGATGACTTCATTTCTTTTACCTCTATGCTTAAGTAATTTCTCCCATGAGCTTCTATGCAGTATGTACAGTCTCATAGAAGTCGGACAAATTTATAAGGACAAGTTTTTTTAGGTGAAGATCTTGATGACAATTTCCTTCATTTCTTCAGTTTTGCCCCTCCTTTTCTGCCATGCATGTCCATGCAGTGTGTACAGTCGCATAGCAGTCAGACAAACTTTGAAGGACATGTCTTGAGGGTTAAGATCTTGATAATGATTTCTTTCATTTTTTGACAGTTTTGCCTCTATGTTTGAGTGACTTCTCCCATGTAGTCCTATGCAGTGTGTAGAGTCTCATAGCAGTCTGTGCATCTTCTACTGAATCATGCTCTCCCTCCTGGACTGTCACCCCAAGTACTGTCTTTGCCAACTTCTTCAGAGCAGGGCGCTTAGTCTGATTAAGAAGAAGAAGAAAGAAGAGAGAGGTACAATGTGCACTGGTGTACTGGTGGGGGTTTAAGGGGGGGGGGGGGGCAACAAGGGTTTTTATATTTTTTCTATACTGTTTGTATTTCTTCAACAATGTCCATTGTATCAAATTTTCTGGATTATCTAGCTGATTGAATTTGAATGAATGTGAAATCCAGTTATTGTGTAATCTGTAATGAGTCTTGGTACAGTGGAACCTCGTTATAAAGAACACTGTTATAACACACTCTCGTTATAACAAGGTACTTTTGCCGGTCCCACTTCTTTGTATTTTATTGTTTTTTAGCCCTCTGATAAGGTTTTGATATGGAGGTAGTTTCTTGGACCAGAGGAGTTTGTTATAATGAGGTTTGCCTGTATATGCTAACATAACAACTACATAGTTATCTTGAAAGGGCAAATCCAACCCTCATAGCAGTGACTAAGAATAAAAGAAAAAAAAATTGGATAGATGGCTGAAAAGATGTTTAGTACTGCAGAATCAGAGAAAAGTATTAAAGGGGGTACCCAATGCTGAAACAATGTTAGTTCATTTAAAAGAGCGTGATTTCATTAGAAGAAAATCGTCTGCCTAAAGTTTTTTTAAAAGTCGTGTTGCCAAGGAAACCCCAAAATGTGGTAAGATTTCAGGATATTTTTGACCCCTCAGCTGTGACCCAGTTTCAACTGGGTACCCACTTTGACGTCAAAATGACGTAAAAGTGGGTACCATGTCGCGCAATTCTAGTAAAATGCGCGCAAGGTATAATACATATTGTACAGTCTAGCGCGCAGCACAACTGCAATGCGCGAAGCAGGGTACCCACTTTGACGTCATACCCCATCCTCAAATTTTTTTGTCAACTCTTGACTTTTATGAGAAAATTAGCCAAAATGCATTGATTTCGATTGAAAATCATCAAATTTCTGATGTTATTCTTCTTATAATTCCATTCTCGATCATATATCAAAAAAATGTTTACCATTGTGTAATCACTTTAAAGAAACACAAAGTTTTTCAACATGCACTCATCAGGGTACAACACATGAATGAACAGAAAGCCACAAATCAAATCATCGTGCATGTCATGTCCCCTTGGTTTTCATTTATCATGTTTGATTTTCAGCTTTCTGTTCATTCATGTGCTATAATCTCATGAGTGCATGTCAAAAAGCTTACGTATGTGTGTTTCATGCTATTCTTAGAGGTAGATAGATAAAAGTTTGAATACAACTGAACAAACAGCCAGACAGCTAGGAGTTTGTGTGAATGTTCATGTCATCACTTAAATTATTATTATAATTATTATTATTATTATTATTATTATTATTATTATTATTATTATTATTATTATTATTATTATTATTATTATTATTTATTTGACCAATAAAAAGGAATACAAGATACAAAGCATTAGTTAATAGATAGCAAAAGATGAGATGGAATGGCATGTGGGTCAGGGTTCACAAATGAGAAGTTCTTCCCTGTTGCATGTGAACCCACACATGCCATTCCAAAATATAATAGATTTTGCACAAAATAAATTATACAATCATAAAAAGAATTAAAAAACATCAATATTGCCTATAAACTCTTCAGGAATTGTAAATGAGAAATAAATAAATAAATTAACTAAATTAAATAAATAATAAATTAACTGTAAAGACAATGTGGTATACTTATATTAATCATTCCTGCACCACAACCCCTACTGCAGAATAACAACACTCTGTCACAGACATTTGTGATTCCTCAAGACCAACTTAGAGAACATGACTAGGTAATCAGATGTTTGTCTTAGCAGCAACTGTTTAGGGTTTTATTTTGTTAAAAACAATAGTTTTTTATATAGCCCATAATAACATATTGTTTATATAGGGTTCGGGTTGAAATTAAGCTCCGGGAAGGTTTTCAGGTCAGTGTCAATATTAGGTGCAGTGTTCAATCCAGGATTAAATGCACCAACTGCCCAAAAGCACTGTGCACAACTAGAATGTATAAAATTAATCTAAAATGCCTTTATCTGGCATTCTGTCAATCAACAGTTAAGGAGTCTCAAGAAAATAAGGCAAAACTTATCAAAATATGTATGGAGGGAACCCAACTCAAACTACGGTTCCATGCCAGCCCAGCATGTACAGGTATGTAGACTAGTCTACTTGCACGGCTTTTTAGTGTGTAATGAGTGTATTTTAACTTGCAGTATCGCTCTCTCTGTAGTTAAAATTGGAAGCCCTCATTTTGCATGGAGTATAGCAATCTCTAACATACGCAGCTACATAATTTTGGTGTTTGGCACACTTTCAAGTTAGGGTTTTTGTCAGTGCAGAAAATGGACCCCCTGGAGGAGATATCACAAGAACATTTATGTCATCTATGACTCACCTTCATCAGTTCCCTGAAGTGTGGGTAGGTGGCAGTATCCCTCATCAGCCTTCGGGGGTGACCCAAATATAACACCTTGAGATGAAAAGGAACAAAATCAAACTTTATTAAAGAAAGTGAGACAAAGACATTTTGATTCATGTATCAGATAATAACACATTGATTTCTAGTAAGTAGGGGGAAAAAATGAGACAATGACAATTCAAAAAGAAGGAAATACGTTATGATATCTTATGATACAGTTTAGAGCCTCAAGGAGACTGTTCAGAATGAAAATTCTGAAATGAACATTTGAGAAAAATGAACCAATAAAATCACTGACTGATATCTGGTACTATGGTCTTTGTCAGATAGTAAAGGGTGCGTATGCCATTCTTCAAGATCCTTTGAAAGCTGCAATGCCTCGCAGTACAAAAAAGCATAAGTAGTTAACTTTACACAGCAATCACTGGAAGTGTAACTCAGGCCACTTGTTATTACCACAGTCCCACCTCCACATAAACACAAATCCAATTGATTCTTGGCCACTAATTTAAATGTGTTGGTTTGATCTTTCATCAGTCTGATATGTGGCCAGGGTCTATCACAGTTGCAACATTGATGAAGCCTGGATCTGTGTATTGTGATTACCAATCCAGAATATTGATGAAGAATGATGTCAACCATAGACATATCAATTAATTCACTAGACGAAAAGCAGCACACAAGGATATCATTACGTGAATGGCATTAGGCCCCACATCTTTCAGATCATTTGAAGGGGCCGATAAGCACCCGTTATGCCACAATATCGATAACACTGTTGCATTATTCATATCTACTGTGTGTATCAGTTTTACTGTAATACTTTGATTTATTGTGCATTTTGTGGTGCATTTATTGTGCATTTATTGCACATGCAGTAAGATGATGGGCATAATGTTTCATAACATGTACAAACGCATGCTACTCGTTGGAAGCGTCTTACAAAATGAATTATTCATTTTTGATCATAAATATGCACAGATGCTTAGGTCAGCCTACTACGGTAAATGGATCTGGACAAAATGGTGAAGCTTTAGGGGCCAGATATCAACCCACCTTCATGTCATTCTTGAGAGCATGTCCAACGAGTATCCTGTCCTTCATGATGTCTGCTACCTCCTTCTGAACTGTTAGAAACTCTTCCGCTAGGAACAGAAATAAATAATTTTTTTTAAAAATCACCTTATATTGATCAATAAAGGGAATGCAATAAGTCCATAAGCCCAGAATACCTGTTCTTGTCAAACACAATACAGGACAACATAAAATGGATACAGTTGACAAATAAAACACAGAAACAAACAAACAAAAAAGAAATATAAACATATCATACAAATAATTTCAGATCAGTTAATGAAAAGATATTTCAAAACATACTGCATCGTGTCTTAAGTTATTCTTATTTTGTTAATATCCCATTGCTCGTTTTTGTTTGGTATAATATATTGTCACTTATAAGTACTGGTGGTAGGGAAAGGATCCTCACATTTCATTAATAAAAAAAAAGAGAGAGGGAGAAAGAAAGAGAGAGAGAGACAGAGAAAGCAGAAAAAGAAAAATCACATAGGGATAAGGGTTATGGGAAACGATATCCCACCAGAGTTACATGATATTAATATCACAATAATATTCTATGAATTAAAAAAAAAAATAACAAGTGCTGCAATTTCGAGTGGCAACTTTGTTACCAGATTTGGATTTCTGTCCTAGCTGAAGACCATTTTGTAAGGCAAAGAATGCCTTTACTTAATTGTGCATCAGAGGAAGGCAGGAATACTCGGTTCAATGGTAACAATCACACTGGTTGATCTTACAGAACACATTTCATACCCAAAAGAAATATCAATGCATTTTACATGACATTTCCCTACAGGATAACAATTTCTTCAGAATGGCTTTGCTAAGTAAATCTGGATTGGTCTTATGATTTGCATGGTTGTGCAGTATCTTGTGCACTGCATTTGCTTTGAGAAACCCAAAACGGCGCACAGTTTGTAAATGCATATGCTCACCATTTCCCTTGAATAAATCTTTCGGTCGAACGCCACTGAATTCCGTCCTGAAGTCCGTGACCTTCTCGCGAGGCTTGACAAACTTGTCATAGATGCACCGTCCGTTCTCGTTTACCATGGACACCCGGGCCAGAATACTCTCCTTCCCCTCATGGCCAATACCCACCATCTCACAATCAAGGGCAACGCACTTAGTAATCCTAAACACATGTGATAAGGTTTGAAGTTAAAAAAACATTTCTGCAATTATCGTGAAAAACTACACATTCTCATATCATCTGATGTAAGTACATATATTTTACTTCTACAGTCTTTAGCTCTGTGTCACATATTTTTCCACTTGAAATAATAAAATGGGCACATCACAGTTTTTTTTTAGTTATATCTAAAATCTTTTCAATTCTACCAGCAGTGCTGCATGATTCAACACAGAATAAAATTATTGAACTAATCTTAATGTAGAACTGTGTTGTTGATGGTCCAACAACTCAGTTTCTTGATCTTTCCATACACACTAATAAGTAATAAGCTGTTATACATAATCCATTGAATCAACAGAAAAGACGAACTTCATACATTTTAAGTCTATTTTCACACAGTACTTTACTCTTACAGTTGATTTGTCAACGCATCCCATTTTTATATCATTGTAACCTATGTTAGTTAACCCATAGCAGTACAGAGCTTTCTTGAGGTCTAACTTAATCATCTTCAATCCTCAAATTGGCAATAAAAAATATTTTTTTCCACAATTACATATCTTGAAAAAAATAAATATGGATATAACATAAACCAAAATGAAATATAATTGTAAAATTTAATCAAAAATTGCCAATTTGAACATGGAAATAGTGATTATGTATTATTCAGTGCATTGCCAATTTAAAGAGTTTAATGATTAATAACAGTTAAACTGCTCTAATTCGAGAACGCCATACGGCGATGGGAATGGGCTCAAATTTTTCAGTGCATTTTTCTCTTTCTGCTCATGTATGATATGTACTGCCCAACATTCTGGACCAACAGATACTGCAAAAACGTCTCCTAAAGGTGACACTGTACCTCTATCACTGTTTGGTTCTTAATGTTTGTATTTTTGTGTTAACTTTTAAGATGTATATTAACCGTTTAGATGTACATTTCAGGTATTTCTGTAATTTGTGACCAAACCAAATGTCCGTCTATGTTCTTGAGAATTTTGGACAAATAAAGAAATGATGAATAAATGAATGAAATATTCTGACAAATATCACATAATCATGGCATGGATCATCAGCAGTAAGTTTCATCTGATCCTAATCCTATGAGAGTTATCATCATCATCATATCCCAAGATTACCTTCCAAAATTCCACAATGCCCAATAACCAAAAGACTCACTTGTTATTTCCTGGAGGAGCTTCAGTGCTTTCACCAACATGGTGTTCAGATGAACCTTCTTTCTCTGCCTCCAGGAGGGCTGGATCCACATCATCAAACCAGATCTCAGTCTTCTTATCACTGAAAGGAAAAGAAAAGAAGGAAGAAAGAAAGAAAGAAAGCGATGGTAAAATGATTACATTTATTTTGAGAGTGTAAGCTTGACAAAATTCTGAAATTTTATGCACCACTGAACTGTTCAACCAAGGCTAGCACTATGGAAATAAGCCCTGGGACACTGCCATGGAAGGGCAGCACCCTGTGTGGAACCACTGCTTCTTGGTTGAGCTCTCATCTGCCACAGTGAATACTCCTCCTAATAACTTTTTCTTAAGTAAATAAGATTTTGATAAAATATCATATATACAATGCTACTAACTTAAATATGCTGGCTGGAAATCACATTCACCTCAAATGTGTTTAGAATCCATCAAATTTTACCTTTTTGCATGCCAATTTGAAGCCATTCCGGCAATCGCCGTTTCGCATAACAGAAACCGAAATCATGAACTTGTGCATGCGCTTATGAATATTTATTACAGCGACATTATAGTTTTATCAATGAATTAATGAATATGCAGTTTTGTTGATCTTTCCCATTCAATCTCGTCTCTTTCCAAGGTGCATAATATGCATACTATATACGCTCTCGTATCTCGCGATATCTTGATCTCCCGACGCAATGCACATTTGCAATCTAACTTCAACGGCCTGTGGAAGAGATTCATCAAAGATCTGGGAAAATATAGCCTCATTTTTGTACCATCCTCCTCAAAACTTGTAAAAAAAAATCATCCGACCGCCGTTGTATCTAAAATTCCTTCATACTGATTTAATAAAAAATGGTTCACTATGGAGAGCTGGAGAGCTCGGAACCTTTCCTACATCTAAGTGCAAGGGCTGCTGCAGAAATATGGAAATCAAAGTCACTGGAAGTACAACTCATATTTGATTCAGAATCTAAGGGGAAAAAACATATGAAAGTGTAAATTTCTGAAGGTGGGAAAGATGAAAATAGCAATTTATTTTCTTCTATCACATGTATTTATCATTTCTTTTGCATATCCTGTTATTGTAAGGCATGGGGGCTGTGTATCATCTATATTCATCTGTCTTCTCGGGCTCCTTGACAGACCGAGGTCTTGTAAATGCCCTCCCACTTCAAACTAACTTCCACTGCATGTCATGATTGAATAACTTAAAATTTTAAGTACAAAATTAAAAACTACAAGTATATCATGAATGAAGTACTTTAGGTTTGCTGTAGCTCATAGCTTTGAGTAAATCATAATTCCATTAAAATAATGTTGGTCCTCTTTCAACATACTTACACAGCTTTATCACTTGCATTTCTGTTCTTTGCCTTCAGTTTGGGTTTCTTTGGTGCAGATGCCTTCAGTTTCTATATATAATCACAAAATAACACGATTTAAGAAAACAAAAACAAACAAAAGCAATTTAAAAAAAAAATCACTGTAGATAAATTCTCAAAGAAGAAAACATAAGGGTTTAAAGCTGATTCATAAATGCTAAACTATCTCTCCATCTCCCTCTCTCCTGGGTAGATATCTTTCTCATTCTATACTAATTACAAAATTGCTGTGAAGTTACTGTTAAGCAGCAGAAGAACACTTGCAAAAATCTTCAAAAGATCAGTCGGGGGATATGATTTTCATTTAGCAAGTACACTCCTATTTGAAGAGGTTTTCAAAACTTGCTATCATTTCATGAAAACAAACTGTACAATGTGCAAGTTGGATTAGAAATAGAATATCCTTGGGTAAATACTACACCATGAGAGCAAAAGAGTAAAATAGACAAAATGGAATGAGAACAGTCTCTACATCAATTTTAGATACAAAGATTCAGATTAACTTAATGGGGCCTGTTGAAACTGACACAAAAATAACCAGTAGAAAAAAAATACTCTGAGTTTCTGAAAGAAAAAAAGAATCTTCCCCCATTTTAAAAAAAAATGATAAATGATGTCAAAATATGAATTCAAACCATGTCATTAACTGCCCCTTGTATGTTATTACATTTTATACTGTTTTAATTTTATACACCCTTTGAAGTTGATAAATTATTCATGTACTCACTGATTCTAATGCCTTCCAGTTGGATGCCACATCTTGTGGTTCTTCAGGTAAATGAGGCATCTCATCAGTGCAGGAGGATATCTCAGAATCCCCCACCCCCTGCTTCTTCTTTTTCTTCTTCCTTTTTGCATCTAACTCATCCTTCCTTTTCCTTTTTTTTGACGTACGTTTCTCATCACTTTCTTGCTTCACATCGGATGTTAACCTTGATTCTTCATCCTTTGAAGTCTCTTTATCAAGTTCTTTATTGGTGGTGGCACTAATGGTTTTGTGACTGTTGGCTAGATCTGAAGTCCTCTTTAATTTTTTATTTGGACCAGTTACTTGACTTTCAGAGTTGACACTTCCCTTATTTTTCTTTTCCTTTTCCTTACGTCTGAGAATTTTCAGTTTCCTTTTCCTTTTCTTTTTTTGTTGCTTCGCTTTCAAAGCATTATTTCTGTCTATCTTATCCTGGTCTGCAAAGCCATCTGTCTTCTTCATAGCCGTCTTGACAGTGATTTCACTGGTAAAAGTAAAAGCAGAACTGCCTTCAATAACACTGCTTGTCTGTTTGTCTTTACCTTTTAGTATCCTCCCTAAAGGCTTTGGGAGTTTTTCTTTCCTCTTTGGTTTCTTCATGTGAGCTTTGATAAAATGGTTATCAGTTTTCTGTGGCAAAGCAGTGCCATCTGTTCCAAATGGTGTGGTAGATGCAGCAGGATCCTGGAGAGATGTAGACTTTTTGGCTCGTTTGGAAAAATACACCCAGTGTTTTCTCTTCTTCTTGGTCGCTTGAGACATTTCTGAATCCATCGCAGTCATACTTCATTCATCTAGGTTGCAAATAATACCTACATCAATAATCTGAAATAAAAGGAGGAGAAAAAGAGCCGTGAAATTTTCTTAAAACCCAACATATTAACAAACTAATATGGAATATTTCAACCTAGCCACCGTCTTATAATAACCATTATACGTAAAGTACACGAACGCCTAAGAATACGCCATAGTGTTAAACCACAGTCGAGCAGTTGTGATAGCTGTGATACTCTTTTCAACATGTACCGTAGTATGAAAACACACATCGCTTGGCGGCTTGGGCTTGGTGTCGCTATATACACTGCCTTTAAAAAAAGTTAGGGGTCTAGCTTAGTCTAGGGACGTGTGGAGAGTAAAAAAAAAAAAAAAAAAAAAAAAAAAAAACGCTAACGCTATTACTCTCCATGACGTCCAGTGCTTTTACCCCCTATTTGTACATAGCAAGCATCTTGGCACTTCAAAACAACCCCTGGAAAATTCATGGTAATTTTTTTTAAAAATGGTCTGCAAGATTGCTCGCATCTAGTCGCGCATCGATGCGCATGCGCAAGATAGTCGCCATTTTCTATCTGCATTTCAATGGACGCCGGGGAAACGTAAACAAGCGGTGAGTTTATCCAGCTACCCTACAATAGATTTATATCTAAATTTCGGTTTTCTTACGTCCAATTTTTAGTCCTGAGTGTTAGTCAGGTAAGGCTGGTGGTGTCATTGGCCCATGGGAAAGTGATTTTCAGGGTTGTTTTGAAGTGCCAAGATGCTTGCTATGTACAAATAGGGGGTAAAAGCACTGGACGTAATGAAGAGTACTTCGCGTTTTTTTTTTTCTCCAGACGTCCCTGGACTAGATCTAGTTTAACTGTTAGATAGCCCCGGAATCGGACGCTGCTACGCGTTCGGGCTGCCGCAGTAAGGGGTCTAGAGTACTGGCTCTGGTGTGCTGCCCTTAAAGGGAATTTATGGATTATATTTATTAATCAAAGACTCACACATAGTTCAATACCATCAATGCAGAGTCCAAATACCTGCTAATTGAATAGAGGGCAAACTTAAAATTATTGACTAATTACGTGGTCAGTAGTGTCCATTTTGCAAACGATGTTAGGGGTCCTGTGTGCAGCCGCCCCTACCCCTGTGGACCACCGCCTATCATTTGGCGAGCATTTAGCACCATATTTGTGACGAAGTAAACAAATTTAATACTGAATTTCATGCTTTACACACCAATACTTTATGAAAAGTAATAATACTGTGTAGAAACCTATAAAATCTGTCAAAAGTGATGATCTACCAAATGCCGTGACAAAAAGATGAAGGCAGAGTACAGTCTCCTACAAAAACCTGCATTTTGTACACATTTTACATAGGGTGGCCGCTCACAGTACCCATCTTGAAAAATGGCTCTGGTGAGCGGCCATCCCCATGCAACTTTTTCCCTGGTGGTATAAATAAGAATTTCTGCAGCAAAATATGGACCATGAACTTCATTCTCTTAAATAAAAATCAAATCAGTTATCAAATTGAACTAATAAAGCTTAAGTATTGGCTTAAGTATGTCAAAGTTTCTTAACTTAAAAGTTAAGAAACTTCCAGTTTTCAGTCAGTGACTGGTGGTGTCTAGCCATGGGAGGCGTTATATGATGTTATTCTGATGTCCATATAACGCCATGGTTTTCGGGATATAGGGCCCTGTATTGAAACAAATCAATAAGGAAGCAGTATGCCTCCGAAAACTAAGTTAGAGAAGGCGGTTATTCTCGTACACCACCTTCCAAGTTGCTTTGTAGATTCAGATCGCGGCCTAGACCGCGATCATGAGATATTATCGTAATTTTGTGGGAAAAATCATAATTTTAAAAATAAAAGCAAGAGCTCGACTTAGCAATGCACGTGTAGTGAATTAACATCTGAATGCGTTGACGTCAAGAGGTCGTCGGTTCACGATGTACAACAGTTGACACGTACGATCAATAGTTGATGTGATTATGGAAGGCCAACGGTGCACGCCATATGCCAGATGCTACACTTTGAACAGCGCAGCGCACTATCGTTCACAAACGTCGCGCAGAAATCCTACCTCAACCATTCAGCCGACATACAGAAATCTCCGTCCATAGTCGAGCATGCAGCAGTCTGACAGATAAAGATAAGGGGGGGCCTTTGTTGGTGTTTAAAGTTTTGACTGAGGTAGTTACTCGTATTAAGTATGTTTTGCTGTATTGTACTTTACCTATTCTCCTCCCCCTCTATAAATTATCATCATCCAAAGTTGCTAATGTATCTTAATAATGCATAGGCGGATCCAGGGGGGCCAAAGCGGCCGCGGCCCCCCCCCCCCCCTATTGGCAGAGCAAAAGAGAGACAGAGAGAAAAGAAAAGAAAAAAGAAAAAAAAGAAAAAAGGTTAAAAGAAGAAGAAGAAGAAGTAAGAAAGAAAATGAAACGGCCATTGCAAAATTTCCGCTTGCGCTCCACGCTCGCATGTTTTTTATCTTGAGAGTTATAAGAAAGAAATACAAAGAAGTATGATTCATTTTATGGGGATTTTCCCGCTCACGTTTTGGGCTCCCTTATAGGGGGAAGTTGATTAGGTTATCATCAGTTTTAGAATGAGTTCAAAATAAATAAGAGGCAAAATTGCTGTGCTTTCAGGTTATTGTAAACCAAAATTTCGGCTCGCGTCGCGCTCACAATTGTCACTTCTTCAAAAAGGTCTACTATTTCCAAGGTTGAACCATATCCTAGGTACAGGACTGACAGAGACTTACACCCATAATGTAAAACTGGGGTAGAGGTACCATTCCCAATCGACAAATTCGCGATTGCTGTCGGCAAAAAGAGTGAGAAAGAGAGAAAGGAAGGACAGGGAATAGGATGAAGGGGAAAAAGAATGAAAGAGAGGAGTAAGGTGCCCATATTCGGCTTATTTGCTTGTTTATTTTGACGATGAAATGACACTGCATGGTACCACAAAAGAGAGTATACATTTTTCCTCGCTCGCTGCGCTAGCTCGAAAAGCAAACACATTCGGCAGGTAAGATAATCTAGATACTTTTAGGCAAATCATGTATTTGGATGAAGAATTATCACTTCTACCACAAAAGGTATTTATTTATATATATTTCCCCACTCGCTTGTATAATACAAGATGATCTTTGAAAGCAAATAAATTAGGTAGGAGAGGTGACCACATATTTCAAAATCGATATCTCAAAGGCCCATCGTGTATTACGATGAAGAACTTTCACTTCTATACCACGAAATGGAGTACATAATTATGTATTTCCCTCGCTCGCTATGCTCATTCGTACAATACTCATATACAAGATGGATTTGGGAAAGTAAATGAATTTGGCAAGCGAGGTGACCAAATGTATCTGCACACATATAAAAAAAGTTATTTATCTCATAAATTAATACCATCGTGTTTGACTGGAAACGGGTAAATGGGAGGGGGGGGGAGAGGGTGTCGATTTTTGGCTTGGCATTTATGCCCTTGAGCAAGGCATTTTATCGACATTACTATTTCATTTTATTTCACATAAAGTGATGTGATGCATGTATATGCAAATTGATACCAACGTGTGCATGTGTTGTTAAAAAAAAAAAATCCCGAGTTTGTTTGACGAAGTAGGGGAAGGAAAGTCATACGCCTTTTCTGGGTGTGTGATGGGGTGGAGCAATATCACTCCTTCCTCTGTTATTACTTTCATTGTATGACGGTTTTAATATTTAAAAAAAATGTATTTAATCATCACACGTGCGGCTCACTGAAGCGAATGCCCCCTATGTTTTTTTCAAGTGACCAAAGAAGAAAAACAAAAGAGGAGAAAAGGAAGAAAGAAGAGAAAAACTGATAGAACAGTCATTGGCGAAGAGAGCCTTTGCGTCGAGTACAATACCCTTTTTTTTTTATCTAAAACGTAAATAATTTTACCTATGTGTCATCTTGCCCTCTAACAAAATACCCTGGGGCCGCTCTCAAATTATCATCATTGATATATTATTCTATGATCATTACCGGTATGTTTACTCCCATTAGTGTTCATTAATATCGATGATTTCATTCTGTAATAATTTCATATATTCTGAATAAATGACAAAACGAAAGAAATTAAATAACATTCAAAAGTAAACACACACTAACACACACACACACACAAATCACGAGTCGAATTTCTGCGCGACGTTTGTGAACGATAGTGCGCTGCGCTGAAGTGTAGCATCTGGCATATGGCGTGCACCGTTGGCCTTCCATAATCACATCAACTATTGATCGTACGTGTCAACTGTTGTACATCGTGAACCGACGACCTCTTGACGTCAACGCATTCAGATGTTGATTCACTACACGTGCATTGGTAAGTCGAGCTCTTGCTTTTATTTTTAAAATTATGATTTTTCCCACAAAATTACGATAATATCTCATGATCGCGGTCTAGGCCGCGATCTGAATCTACAAAGCAACTTGGAAGGTGGTGTACGAGAATAACCGCCTTCTCTAACTTAGTTTTCGGAGGCATAGATCTACTGCTTCCTTATTGATTTGTTTCAATACAGGGCCCTATATCCCGAAAACCATGGCGTTATATGGACATCAGAATAACATCATATAACGCCTCCCATGGCTAGACACCACCAGTCACTGACTGAAAACTGGCAGTTTCTTAACTTTTAAGTTAAGAAACTTTGACATACTTAAGCCAATACTTAAGCTTTATTTGTTCAATTTGATAACTGATTTGATTTAATTTATCATATAACGCCTCCCATGGCTAGGTGGTGGTGAGACTCATTATGCTTACTGCTTTGGCTGTGTATGTATTATGTTGCTCTAGAACCTACCTGAGACTGTCGAAGGTAATTTTTGAAGGGATATCAAAAATATTTTTTTAATTTTTAGTTTTTATTCACCACTGGCCGCTCACAGGGGACGGCCGCCCACAGGAGCACATACTCTAGACTACATGGAAACAGGCACGTCGGACTGTAATGGAGGAGATTTTTTTTTTTTTTAGGGTCTCGTTTCGCTGTTGTGAGATTTATTCTGCATAAAATCCATGTTTTAACCCATCATGTACCATTAAAATAAAATTAAGGACGGGTTACCTTTCTTGATCGAATGTGAAAACTTGTTCTTCTTGTTGCAATAGCTATCCGCAGTTCAGTAGCCGCTCCTTGAAACTGGCGACCAATAAGAGGAAAATTAGCGGACCATTCTAAGGGGTATGGTGTCGCCAAAAGAACAAAGGAACAAAAGAAAAGTACAATTGCGTTTAGAAAAAGTGAAATTGCTATTCTTCGTAGAATAATGGCTTTGAAAAGTATCATCTGACAGTTCAACCGAATTTTTTTGTCTGGACTTACAGTTTTGAAATTAATTTAGGGGTCAAACCGGCAAAATTTACCGATTCCGCACAATGTTCAATGATTCATATACCCGAACATGACAGAAGTCCTTTTTATTTTCAAGGGCTTTGAAAAGTATCGTATGACATTTTAACTAAATAATGACTTACATGAAGTAAAAGCTGAAGAGTTGCTCTTTACTCTCATATAGGTGGCATGCCGAAAGTTTTTGTCTGGACCTTACTGTTGCAAATTGATTTCAGGGGTCAAACCGGCAAAATACACCGATTCCGCACAGTGTTCGCTAATTCTTAGCTTTTAATGACAGAAGTCGTTTTTATGTTCAAGGGCTATGAAAAGTATTGTATGACATTTTAACTAAATAATGACTTACATGAGGTAAAAGCTGAAGAGTTGCTCTTTACTCTCATATAGGTGGCATGCCGAAAGTTTTTGTCTGGACCTTACTGTTGCAAATTGATTTCAGGGGTCAAACCGGCAAAACTCATCGATTCCTCACAATGTTCGCTGATTCTTAGCTTCTAATGACAGACGTCGTTTTTATGTTCAAGGGCTATGAAAAGTATCGTATGACATTTTAACTAAATAATGACATACATGATGTAAAAGCTGAAGAGTTGCTCTTTACTCTCATATAGGTGGCATACCGAAAGTTTTTGTCTGGACCTTACTGTTGCAAATTGATTTCAGGGGTCAAACCGGCGATATACACCGATTTCGCACAATGTTCGCTAATTCTTAGCTTCTAATGACAGAAGTCGTTTTTATGTTCAAGGGCTATGAAAAGTATTGTATGACATTGTAACTAAATAATGACATACATGAAGTAAAAGCTGAAGAGTTGCTCTTTACTCTCATATAGGTGGCATGCCGAAAGTTTTTGTCTGGACCTTACTGTTGCAAATTGATTTCAGGGGTCAAACCGGCAAAATTCATCGATTCCTCACAATGTTCGCTGATTCTTAGCTTCTAATGACAGACGTCGTTTTTATGTTCAAGGGCTATGAAAAGTATCGTATGACATTTTAACTAAATAATGACATACATGAGGTAAAAGCTGAAGAGTTGCTCTTTACTCTCATATAGGTGGCATACCGAAAGTTTTTGTCTGGACCTTACTGTTGCAAATTGATTTCAGGGGTCAAACCGGCGATATACAGCGATTTCGCACAATGTTCGCTAATTCTTAGCTTCTAATGACAGAAGTCGTTTTTATGTTCAAGGGCTATGAAAGTATCGTATGACATTTTAACTAAATAATGACATACATGACGTAAAAGCTGAAGAGTTGCTCTTTACTCTCATATAGGTGGCATACCGAAAGTTTTTGTCTGGACCTTACTGTTGCAAATTGATTTCAGGGGTCAAACCGGCGATATACAGCGATTTCGCACAATGTTCGCTAATTCTTAGCTTCTAATGACAGAAGTCGTTTTTATGTTCAAGGGCTATGAAAAGTATCGTATGACATTTTAACTAAATAATGACATACATGACGTAAAAGCTGAAGAGTTGCTCTTTACTCTCATATAGGTGGCATGCCGAAAGTTTTTGTCTGGACCTTACTGTTGCAAATTGATTTCAGGGGTCAAACCGGCGATATACAGCGATTTCGCACAATGTTCGCTAATTTAGCTTCTAATGACAGAAGTCGTTTTTATGTTCAAGGGCTATGAAAAGTATCGTATGACATTTTAACTAAATAATGACATACATGACGTAAAAGCTGAAGAGTTGCTCTTTACTCTCATATAGATGGCATGCCGAAAGTTTTTGTCTGGACCTTACTGTTGCAAATTGATTTCAGGGGTCAAACCGGCAAAATTCATCGATTCCTCACAATGTTCGCTGATTCTTAGCTTCTAATGACAGACGTCGTTTTTATGTTCAAGGGCTATGAAAAGTATCGTATGACATTTTAACTAAATAATGACTTACATGAGGTAAAAGCTGAAGAGTTGCTCTTTACTCTCATATAGGTGGCATACCGAAAGTTTTTGTCTGGACCTTACTGTTGCAAATTGATTTCAGGGGTCAAACCGGCGATATACAGCGATTTCGCACAATGTTCGCTAATTCTTAGCTTCTAATGACAGAAGTCGTTTTTATGTTCAAGGGCTATGAAAAGTATTGTATGACATTTTAACTAAATAATGACTTACATGAGGTAAAAGCTGAAGAGTTGCTCTTTACTCTCATATAGGTGGCATGCCGAAAGTTTTTGTCTGGACCTTACTGTTGCAAATTGATTTCAGGGGTCAAACCGGCGATATACAGCGATTTCGCACAATGTTCGCTAATTCTTAGCTTCTAATGACAGAAGTCGTTTTTATGTTCAAGGGCTATGAAAAGTATTGTATGACATTATAACTAAATAATGACTTACATGAGGTAAAAGCTGAAGAGTTGCTCTTTACTCTCATATAGGTGGCATGCCGAAAGTTTTTGTCTGGACCTTACTGTTGCAAATTGATTTCAGGGGTCAAACCGGCAAAATTCATCGATTTCGAACAATGTTCAATGAGTCATAATACCCCCAAAAATGGCAAAACTCGTTTTTATGTTCAAGGGCTTTGAAAAGTATCGTATGACATTTTAACTAAATTATGACTTACATGATGTAAAAGCTGAAGAGTTGCTCTTTACTCTCATATAGGTGGCATGCCGAAAGTTTTTGTCTGGACCTTACTGTTGCAAATTGATTTCAGGGGTCAAACCGGCGATATACACCGATTTCGCACAATGTTCGCTAATTCTTAGCTTCTAATGACAGAATTCGTTTTTATGTTCAAGGGCTATGAAAAGTATCGTATGACATTTTAACTAAATAATGACATACATGAGGTAAAAGCTGAAGAGTTGCTCTTTACTCTCATATAGGTGGCATACCGAAAGTTTTTGTCTGGACCTTACTGTTGCAAATTGATTTCAGGGGTCAAACCGGCGATATACACCGATTTCGCACAATGTTCGCTAATTCTTAGCTTCTAATGACAGAAGTCGTTTTTATGTTCAAGGGCTATGAAAAGTATCGTATGACATTTTAACTAAATAATGACATACATGACGTAAAAGCTGAAGAGTTGCTCTTTACTCTCATATAGGTGGCATGCCGAAAGTTTTTGTCTGGACCTTACTGTTGCAAATTGATTTCAGGGGTCAAACCGACAAAATACACCGATTCCGCACAGTGTTCGCTAATTCTTAGCTTTTAATGACAGAAGTCGTTTTTATGTTCAAGGGCTATGAAAAGTATTGTATGACATTTTAACTAAATAATGACTTACATGAGGTAAAAGCTGAAGAGTTGCTCTTTACTCTCATATAGGTGGCATGCCGAAAGTTTTTGTCTGGACCTTACTGTTGCAAATTGATTTCAGGGGTCAAACCGGCAAAACTCATCGATTCCTCACAATGTTCGCTGATTCTTAGCTTCTAATGACAGACGTCGTTTTTATGTTCAAGGGCTATGAAAAGTATCGTATGACATTTTAATTAAATAATGACATACATAACGTAAAAGCTGAAGAGTTGCTCTTTACTCTCATATAGATGGCATGCCGAAAGTTTTTGTCTGGACCTTACTGTTGCAAATTGATTTCAGGGGTCAAACCGGCAAAATTCATCGATTCCTCACAATGTTCGCTGATTCTTAGCTTCTAATGACAGACGTCGTTTTTATGTTCAAGGGCTATGAAAAGTATCGTATGACATTTTAACTAAATAATGACATACATGACGTAAAAGCTGAAGAGTTGCTCTTTACTCTCATATAGATGGCATGCCGAAAGTTTTTGTCTGGACCTTACTGTTGCAAATTGATTTCAGGGGTCAAACCGGCAAAATTCATCGATTCCTCACAATGTTCGCTGATTCTTAGCTTCTAATGACAGACGTCGTTTTTATGTTCAAGGGCTATGAAAAGTATCGTATGACATTTTAACTAAATAATGACATACATGAGGTAAAAGCTGAAGAGTTGCTCTTTACTCTCATATAGGTGGCATACCGAAAGTTTTTGTCTGGACCTTACTGTTGCAAATTGATTTCAGGGGTCAAACCGGCGATATACAGCGATTTCGCACAATGTTCGCTAATTCTTAGCTTCTAATGACAGAAGTCGTTTTATGTTCAAGGGCTATGAAAAGTATTGTATGACATTTTAACTAAATAATGACTTACATGAGGTAAAAGCTGAAGAGTTGCTCTTTACTCTCATATAGGTGGCATGCCGAAAGTTTTGTCTGGACCTTACTGTTGCAAATTGATTTCAGGGGTCAAACCGGCGATATACAGCGATTTCGCACAATGTTCGCTAATTCTTAGCTTCTAATGACAGAAGTCGTTTTTATGTTCAAGGGCTATGAAAAGTATTGTATGACATTATAACTAAATAATGACTTACATGAGGTAAAAGCTGAAGAGTTGCTCTTTACTCTCATATAGGTGGCATGCCGAAAGTTTTTGTCTGGACCTTACTGTTGCAAATTGATTTCAGGGGTCAAACCGGCAAAATTCATCGATTTCGAACAATGTTCAATGAGTCATAATACCCCCAAAATGGCAAAACTCGTTTTTATGTTCAAGGGCTTTGAAAAGTATCGTATGACATTTTAACTAAATTATGACTTACATGATGTAAAAGCTGAAGAGTTGCTCTTTACTCTCATATAGGTGGCATGCCGAAAGTTTTTGTCTGGACCTTACTGTTGCAAATTGATTTCAGGGGTCAAACCGGCGATATACACCGATTTCGCACAATGTTCGCTAATTCTTAGCTTCTAATGACAGAATTCGTTTTTATGTTCAAGGGCTATGAAAAGTATCGTATGACATTTTAACTAAATAATGACATACATGAGGTAAAAGCTGAAGAGTTGCTCTTTACTCTCATATAGGTGGCATACCGAAAGTTTTTGTCTGGACCTTACTGTTGCAAATTGATTTCAGGGGTCAAACCGGCGATATACACCGATTTCGCACAATGTTCGCTAATTCTAGCTTCTAATGACAGAAGTCGTTTTTATGTTCAAGGGCTTATGAAAAGTATCGTATGACATTTTAACTAAATAATGACATACATGACGTAAAAGCTGAAGAGTTGCTCTTTACTCTCATATAGGTGGCATGCCGAAAGTTTTTGTCTGGACCTTACTGTTGCAAATTGATTTCAGGGGTCAAACCGACAAAATACACCGATTTCCGCACAAGTGTTCGCTAATTCTTAGCTTTAATGACAGAAGTCGTTTTTATGTTCAAGGGCTATGAAAAGTATCGTATGACATTTTAACTAAATAATGACTTACATGAGGTAAAAGCTGAAGAGTTGCTCTTTACTCTCATATAGGTGGCATGCCGAAAGTTTTTGTCTGGACCTTACTGTTGCAAATTGATTTCAGGGGTCAAACCGGCAAAACTCATCGATTCCTCACAATGTTCGCTGATTCTTAGCTTCTAATGACAGACGTCGTTTTTATGTTCAAGGGCTATGAAAAGTATCGTATGACATTTTAATTAAATAATGACATACATAACGTAAAAGCTGAAGAGTTGCTCTTTACTCTCATATAGATGGCATGCCGAAAGTTTTTGTCTGGACCTTACTGTTGCAAATTGATTTCAGGGGTCAAACCGGCAAAATTCATCGATTCCTCACAATGTTCGCTGATTCTTAGCTTCTAATGACAGACGTCGTTTTTATGTTCAAGGGCTATGAAAAGTATCGTATGACATTTTAACTAAATAATGACATACATGACGTAAAAGCTGAAGAGTTGCTCTTTACTCTCATATAGGTGGCATACCGAAAGTTTTTGTCTGGACCTTACTGTTGCAAATTGATTTCAGGGGTCAAACCGGCGATATACACCGATTTCGCACAATGTTCGCTAATTCTTAGCTTCTAATGACAGAAGTCGTTTTTATGTTCAAGGGCTATGAAAAGTATTGTATGACATTTTAACTAAATAATGACTTACATGAGGTAAAAGCTGAAGAGTTGCTCTTTACTCTCATATAGGTGGCATGCCGAAAGTTTTTGTCTGGACCTTACTGTTGCAAATTGATTTCAGGGGTCAAACCGGCAAAATTCATCGATTTCGAACAATGTTCAATGAGTCATAATACCCCAAAAAATGGCAAAACTCGTTTTTTATGTTCAAGGGCTATGAAAAGTATCGTATGACATTTTAACTAAATAATGACTTACATGAGGTAAAAGCTGAAGAGTTGCTCTTTACTCTCATATAGGTGGCATGCCGAAAGTTTTTGTCTGGACCTTACTGTTGCAAATTGATTTCAGGGGTCAAACCGGCAAAATTCATCGATTCCTCACAATGTTCGCTGATTCTTAGCTTCTAATGACAGAAGTCGTTTTTATGTTCAAGGGCTATGAAAAGGATCGTATGACATTTTACTTAAATAATGAATTCTAGTAGTATGAATAGTATCGTATGACATTTTAATTAAATAATGATTCATATAGGCCTACCCGAAAATGACAGAAATCGTCTTTATTTACAAGGGCTTTGAAAAGTATTGTATGATCGTATCTTTCTTTTGTAATTCATGCTTTATCTTTTTTTTTTAATTTCTTTTTGTAAGAGGGTTGGGGGCGATTGACGGGGAGAGAACTGCCACCATAGCCCCCTGGCTACGCGGGTTAACGTTTTCGCCCTATAAAACAAGGATAACTACCCCTAACACAACTCCCGGGGACAACTACCCCGTAGGGCTATCACCCTCTAGTACGACTACCACCCCCTCGACATATACCCTCTAGGATGATTACCACGCAGCTAATCACCCGCTAGGGCAACTACCTGCTTGGACAAGTGCCCCCGGACAAGTACCCCCAGACAATTACCCTGTAGGGTAACCACCCTCTAGGACAACTACCCCCTGGGACAGCGACCCTCTACGACAACTACCCCCTGTCAACTACACTCTAGACAACTACCCCCAGGGGCAGGCACCCTTTAGAACAACAACCCCCGGTCAACTGCCCCCTACAACTACCCCTAGGGCTACCACACTCTCGACACTACCCACGAACAACTACCCCCAGTCAACTACCCCCTGGGGCTACCACCCTCTAGGAAGACTCCCCCCCCCCCCCGCTTTGACAAATACCCCCGGACAAGTACCACCCAGACATTACCCCCTAGGGCACCCACCCTCTATACCCCCGGACAATTACCCTTTAGTAGAACCACCCTTTACGACAACTACCCCCGGTCAAGATCAACTTAATCAACTACACAACTACCCCTAGGGGCAAGCACCCTCTAGGACAACAACCCCCGGTCAAATACCCCCTATACAATTACCCACTAGGGTAGCTACCCCCTGTCAACTACCCCCAGACAACTACCTCCTAGGGCAACCACCCTCTTGGACAACGGCTCTTCCAGAAGGTACCAACTTGATTCAAGTCAGTGGTTACAATATTAATTTTGTTAATGAATGAAGTAATTTGTGCTTTTGATCAATTCATTCGTTCAATTATTCATTCATTCATTCATTCATTCATCTATTCAATGAATGATTTTTTTTTAAATTCAAGTTTCTTGCATAATATTTCAGCTTCTGCCTGAGTAACCTATTAGCTTATTAGAATTGGAATAGTTTGCAAAAATGCCTTTGTCGTCTTTCTATGGATCCGAAGAAAACAAAATTGTCTCGCAGCATGAGCTGCAATTACAAATATTTCACAAAATTTAAAAAAAAAAACAATAGCATTTAGGCGCACACTATCGCAATGGGGGATGCTTACCCCCTCTTATATTTTGGAAATTGAAAAAAAAAGAAAGGGTATCAAATAATGTCTAAAATTTGTAATATATTCAGTGGTTTGCCAAGTTATAAACCATGTTAGAGGAGTATGGGTGTGCCATAAGTTTCATTACGCTCTCTCTCATACAAGAAATTTTCGGAAGGTGGCGTCATAGACCCCTCTTCACCGCAATACCTTGTATATCGTGTTGTAGATTTGAAAAACGAAGTTTCACTCTTTAAAGATATTTCCTTATTCAAGTGTTAATCGAGAGAAGTATCAAAAACAACTTTACGGAATAAGAGTTGTAGGTATTTCAGTTTAAGTTTTTTAAAGAAAGAAAGAGAGTAATGGGTCAAAAGTAGGCCCTATATTATTAATAGCAACTTGATTGCTATCATAATTTATGCAGCGAGCTGGTATTTTTGAAAATCGATAAGGAATAAGAGGCCAGAGTATTGCAGTCTAAGTTAAAAAATATATCAAAGAATATTATTACTCATTCATAAATATTAAAGAGAAGCGGAAAGTTTTCATGGAAGGTGTATGAAATCTGGAAACGGGGACCAAACATAAAGGAGACATAATTATTTTATATACCGATAGCGCATTATTTGTGACGAAAGAAAATACGATACAAAAAAGTCGGCCTCGCGAGCCTTCGGTCTGGCGGGCCAGGGGCGTAGACAGCGGGGGGGGGGGGGGGGGGGGGGGGGGGGTGAGGGGTATACGGTATACATCCCCCAGGTTTTAGGGAAGAATATTTGCTTACAATTAAACTGAATTAACATGTTTAGAAATGATAGGAACAGCAATAATAATAATACATTACTAATTATTATTATTATGCTTATGATAATAATAGTTATCATCATTATTATTATCATTAATGTGACTGAAATGACGATTACTATCATAACTATATCGATCATTATTCTGATTTATGTAGTTATTTATATGACTTTTGGGTAATTTCGGCGCCGTCACAGTTTTTATGAAGTGGTGTAACAACAAAATTTAAAAAAAAGATAAATAGCGTGATGCAAATATGCAATAATGTGTGTCCATATTCTATATTCGTTTGTCACGGGGCGTATATCTTCTATTTACAGAGGCGGTGCTCCCGGGGGGGGGGGGGGCGGGGGCACAGTGACCCCCACTTTTCGAAGCACCCAAAAAGTGCCCCTTTTACCCAACAAAAAATGCCCCCTTTCAAACCTGGTCAGTGCCCTTCTTTTACCTTAGAAGGGCCCATTTTCTTTGTTGATCAAGTGCCCTTTCGCTTTCTAATAAGTGCCCCTTTTCGTTTCAGATAAATTAACCTTCTTAAAATCTACAGAAATGCACTCTTTTATGCCTTTCCCTTTTAATAGCATTCTGTTCCCTTATGAGAAGTGCGCCTTTTACACTTCAGATGAATGTCCCTTTTAAAATGGGATTATTATCCCCCTTTCACTACCTCACAGTGCAATTCTCTTCTGCAGAATGCCCCTTTTCACCCCTGATAAGTGCTCTCGGTCTCGCGGACCTTCGATCAAGAGGGCGAACTCCCTTTTTTTTGGACAAAACAACACTTCTTGAGCGAGAACTTGGAACTTTTGGTTTGCTCAACAAATTAAGAAACAGGGTGGTGCATGATCTGAAATGAAGTGTCAACTACAAAAAAAAAAAAAAAAAGAAACCGATGTCTGTTCATTCATGTAATGAGCATGATGAGGACATACTTCTGCGATATTGTCAAAACAACTCCTTGTATTGGGGAAACAAGGATTAGATCTAGAATAAGACTTCGCTCAGTTGATTCTTCACGTTTGAACTCCGCAACCTTTCCCCTCAATCGGTCGATTTGTTCCCTCGAAAAGGATATGCATAATCAATCACCCCTTCCCCCACCACGAAAACAAATCAACCTAATGGATTCGGAATTAGGGCATATTGCCAGTTTGCCCCCTGATTTCATTTTTAAAACAAAAAGCTCCAGAAAAAAACTTTTAGCATGCCGCAGATAAGTATATGAGAGTAAAGAGCAGCTCATTAGCTTTTATCTCATGTATGCCCTTATTTAGTTAAAATGTCATACGATACTTTTCAAAGCCCTTGACCCCTGAAATCAATTTGCAACAGTAAGATTCAGACAAAAACTTTCGGGATGCAACCTATATGAGAGTAAAGAGCAACCCTTCAGCTTTTACCTCATGTATGTCATTATTTAGTTAAAATGTCATACGATACTTTTCATAGCCCTTGAACATAAAAACGACTTCTGTCATTAGAAGCTAAGAATCAGCGAACATTGTGCGGAATCGGTGTATTTTGCCGGTTTGACCCCTGAAATCAATTTGCAACAGTAAGGTCCAGACAAAAACTTTCGGCATGCCACCTATATGAGAGTAAAGAGCAACCCTTCAGCTTTCACCTCATGTATGTCATTATTTAGTTAAAATGTCATACGATACTTTTCATAGCCCTTGAACATAAAAACGACTTCTGTCATTAGAAGCTAAGAATTAGCGAACATTGTGCGGAATCGGTGTATTTTGCCGGTTTGACCCCTGAAATCAATTTGCAACAGTAAGGTCCAGACAAAAACTTTCGGCATGCCACCTATATGAGAGTAAAGAGCAAATCTTCAGCTTTTACCTCATGTAAGTCATTATTTAGTTAAAATGTCATACGATACTTTTCAAAGCCCTTGAACATAAAAACGACTTTTGTCCACTTTTGGGTATTATGACTCATTGAACATTGTGCGGAATCGGTGTATTTTGCCGGTTTGACCCCTGAAATCAATTTGCAACAGTAAGGTCCAGACAAAAACTTTCGGCATGCCACTTATATGAGAGTAAAGAGCAACTCTTCAGCTTTTACCCTCATGTAAGTCATTATTAAGTTAAAATGTCATACGATACTTTTCAAAGCCCTTGAACATAAAAACGACTTTTGTCCACTTTCGGGTATTATGACTCATTGAACATTGTGCGGAATCGGTGTATTTTGCCGGTTTGACCCCTGAAATCAATTTGCAACAGTAAGGTCCAGACAAAAACTTTCGGCATGCCACCTATATGAGAGTAAAGAGCAACCCTTCAGCTTTTACCTCATGTAAGTCATTATTTAGTTAAAATGTCATACGATACTTTTCATAGCCCTTGAACATAAAAACGACTTCTGTCATTAGAAGCTAAGAATTAGCGAACATTGTGCGGAATCGGTGTATTTTGCCGGTTTGACCCCTGAAATCAATTTGCAACAGTAAGGTCCAGACAAAAACTTTCGGCATGCCACCTATATGAGAGTAAAGAGCAATCCTTCAGCTTTTACCTCATGTAAGTCATTATTTAGTTAAAATGTCATACGATAATTTTCATAGCCCTTGAACATAAAAACGACTTCTGTCATTAGAAGCTAAGAATCAGCGAACATTGTGCGAAATCGGTGTATATTGCCGGTTTGACCCCTGAAATCAATTTGCAACAGTAAGGTCCAGACAAAAACTTTCGGCATGCCACCTATATGAGAGTAAAGAGCAACTCTTCAGCTTTTACCTCATGTAAGTCATTATTTAGTTAAAATGTCATACGATACTTTTCAAAGCCCTTGAACATAAAAACGACTTTTGTCCACTTTCGGGTATTATGACTCATTGAAAATTGTGCGGAATCGGTGTATTTTGCCGGTTTGACTCCTGAAATCAATTTGCAACAGTAAGGTTCAGACAAAAACTTTCGGCATGCCACCTATATGAGAGTAAAGAGCAACTCTTCAGCTTTTACCTCATGTATGTCATTATTTAATTAAAATGTCATACGACCCTTTTCATAGCCCTTGAACATAAAAACGACTTTTGTCCACTTTCGGGTATTATGACTCATTGAACATTGTGCGAAATCGGTGTATATTGCCGGTTTGACCCCTGAAATCAATTTGCAACAGTAAGGTCCAGACAAAAACTTTCGGCATGCCACTTATATGAGAGTAAAGAGCAACTCTTCAGCTTTTACCTCATGTAAGTCATTATTTAGTTAAAATGTCATACGATACTTTTCAAAGCCCTTGAACATAAAAACGACTTCTGTCATTAGAAGCTAAGAATTAGCGAACATTGTGCGAAATCGGTGTATATCGCCGGTTTGACCCCTGAAATCAATTTGCAACAGTAAGGTTCAGATAAAAACTTTCGGTATGCCACCTATATGAGAGTAAAGAGCAACTCTTCAGCTTTTACCTCATGTAAGTCATTATTTAGTTAAAATGTCATACGATACTTTTCAAAGCCCTTGAACATAAAAACGACTTTTGTCCACTTTTGGGTATTATGACTCATTGAACATTGTGCGGAATCGGTGTATTTTGCCGGTTTGAACCCTGAAATCAATTTGCAACAGTAAGGTCCAGACAAAAACTTTCGGCATGCCACTTATATGAGAGTAAAGAGCAACTCTTCAGCTTTTACCTCATGTAAGTCATTATTAAGTTAAAATGTCATACGATACTTTTCAAAGCCCTTGAACATAAAAACGACTTTTGTCCACTTTCGGGTATTATGACTCATTGAACATTGTGCGGAATCGGTGTATTTTGCCGGTTTGACCCCTGAAATCAATTTGCAACAGTAAGGTCCAGACAAAAACTTTCGGCATGCCACCTATATGAGAGTAAAGAGCAACTCTTCAGCTTTTACCTCATGTAAGTCATTATTTAGTTAAAATGTCATACGATACTTTTCAAAGCCCTTGAACATAAAAACGACTTTTGTCCACTTTCGGGTATTATGACTCATTGAAAATTGTGCGGAATCGGTGTATTTTGCCGGTTTGACTCCTGAAATCAATTTGCAACAGTAAGGTCCAGACAAAAACTTTCGGCATGCCACCTATATGAGAGTAAAGAGCAACTCTTCAGCTTTTACCTCATGTATGTCATTATTTAATTAAAATGTCATACGACCCTTTTCATAGCCCTTGAACATAAAAACGACTTTTGTCCACTTTCGGGTATTATGACTCATTGAACATTGTGCGAAATCGGTGTATATTGCCGGTTTGACCCCTGAAATCAATTTGCAACAGTAAGGTCCAGACAAAAACTTTCGGCATGCCACTTATATGAGAGTAAAGAGCAACTCTTCAGCTTTTTACCTCATGTAAGTCATTATTTAGTTAAAATGTCATACGATACTTTTCAAAGCCCTTGAACATAAAAACGACTTCTGTCATTAGAAGCTAAGAATTAGCGAACATTGTGCGAAATCGGTGTATATCGCCGGTTTGACCCCTGAAATCAATTTGCAACAGTAAGGTTCAGATAAAAACTTTCGGCATGCCACCTATATGAGAGTAAAGAGCAACTCTTCAGCTTTTACCTCATGTAAGTCATTATTTAGTTAAAATGTCATACGATACTTTTCAAAGCCCTTGAACATAAAAACGACTTTTGTCCACTTTTGGGTATTATGACTCATTGAACATTGTGCGGAATCGGTGTATTTTGCCGGTTTGACCCCTGAAATCAATTTGCAACAGTAAGGTCCAGACAAAAACTTTCGGCATGCCACTTATATGAGAGTAAAGAGCAACTCTTCAGCTTTTACCTCATGTAAGTCATTATTAAGTTAAAATGTCATACGATACTTTTCAAAGCCCTTGAACATAAAAACGACTTTTGTCCACTTTCGGGTATTATGACTCATTGAACATTGTGCGGAATCGGTGTATTTTGCCGGTTTGACCCCTGAAATCAATTTGCAACAGTAAGGTCCAGACAAAAACTTTCGGCATGCCACCTATATGAGAGTAAAGAGCAACTCTTCAGCTTTTACCTCATGTAAGTCATTATTTAGTTAAAATGTCATACGATACTTTTCAAAGCCCTTGAACATAAAAACGACTTTTGTCCACTTTCGGGTATTATGACTCATTGAACATTGTGCGGAATCGGTGTATTTTGCCGGTTTGACCCCTGAAATCAATTTGCAACAGTAAGGTCCAGACAAAAACTTTCGGCATGCCACCTATATGAGAGTAAAGAGCAACTCTTCAGCTTTTACCTCATGTATGTCATTATTTAGTTAAAATGTCATACGATACTTTTCAAAGCCCTTGAACATAAAAACGACTTCTGTCATTAGAAGCTAAGAATTAGCGAACATTGTGCGGAATGGTGTACTTTGCCGGTTGGACCCCTAAATTCATTTTGGAACAGTAAGGCTCAGCCAAAATGTTTCGGCATGCCACTTTTAAGAAAGTAAAGAACAATTCTTAAGCTTTTCCCTCATGTATGCCATTATGCATTTAAAATGTCGTGCGATACCTTTTTTAAATTTTCATGTATGTATCACAAAGCACAGTGCTCGAACGTGCTTGTATCACCGAACAAGCTAGTATGTACGCCGATATTATACAAAGTACTCAATTTATTTGCTCTGCTTTAGACTGCATTTACCGTTGAAACACATGTGTGTTTGCAAATTCCATGACTCATTTTTATATATTATAATAGCACAATAACAAACACTTGCCACATTTTGCCCCGTAAAGTTGTAAGTCTACTTCGTATAAGCCTGTTCAACCTTCTGAATTGAAACCAAAAAATCACATTTTTAGCTCTATAATAAATCAAATTAAAGGGCATTTGTTATGCTAATATTAGAAGCAATTTGTTCCTGAGAGTCGAGGGTCGAATAACATTATAATATCACTTTTATTTGGTTAAGTTAGCAACAATCCGCTTTTCATTATTCATTGGCTGTTTTGGAGACACCATAGCCCCATTTTCACGTATTTAGTGTGCTAACGCACACCGGAAGTCTTATTGGTCGCAGACCGGAAGTCTTATTGGTCGCTAAAGGTAGTCCAATTTCAGTAGCACCACCACTGATCTCTACACGTGATGACGGGTACCGTGTTTATCAAACACCTGCGCTGTACTCATTCGCGTGTCGTATGCAATGACCACCTAGGTCTCCGAAAAAATATCAATATCCCACCATGGATGAGGCCTAGGCCCTAGACACTGATAGTGGAAAGATCAGTGGCCTTAGAGCACTGCACATGGCCTAGAGGTACAGGTATGGTGGTTGTGGCCGTGGGCGGTCGTTAGTTTTTAGAAAGCACATGTAGATTGGGCTGGTTTGCTAGGACTGCTGGAGAAAACTCAAAGGTAGACCATATTTCCATGGGGAGACCAAACTTTACACTTTGAAGGGTAAATAACTTCATTGTCTCTGCATATTAATTTGCCGTCGGTAGTATGAAACATTAAAAAAGCCAATAAACAGTAATAATGAATTTACGGCAGTGGCGTATCTCTAACGTTAGAGGCATGGCGCCAGGGGCAAACAGTGAAGTTGCCCCCCCCCCCCCTTCCTGAGTGCCCAAATGTTATCTACATTATGGTACAAGCGATAGAGAAGATCGAAATTAGATATTAAACAGTTTTCTACTTTCTAAGTTTTAAAATTGGGAGTAAATTAACGGAAAACCTTGAGAAATAGTCAAGACATGATTTTAATAGCAAGGAGACAAAATGTTTAGATTTCTTTCAAATGTTTAACCTTTTAAAATATTCACTGAAGCCCCTCCATTTTTACATGGTAAATAATACTAATACTAGGCTCCAAAATCCTTATATTTTTAGTTTGTATGTAAATAATCAGGTATACATTATAGGCCTATTAAAGGCACACTATACACCCCTACAATCCAACTCATACCCTAAGATCAGGAAGTGATTCCCGTACCCCATATTCATGGGGACAATGCCTTTTCGCATGCTACAGCCAAATTATGGAATTAACTTCCCACGTCACTTCGCTGCATGCATCACAACACATTCCACATTTAAAGACCGTCTTAAGACTTATCTGTTTAATTTGTAACCCCCTTATTATTATCATCATTATTATTATCATTATTATTATCATCCTAATTATTATTTTTCACCGCGCGGCGTAAATCCGTTTTGAGGAGTGGGAGGAGGGGGGGGGGGGGGGTGTGATCGACTCTATTTGCCGAAATTTCTTGCGTGAACTCACACTTAAGTTAGAGTGTGCAGTAAATACTTCTTCGTAGTGATTTATTTTAATTGTGAAATGAAAAATTCAGATGATATTAGAGAGTTGAACTGTAACTGTAAACTTATGAATATTTTTCAATTTCCATAAAAGGGAGCATTCAGTATGGAATTGTCTACATAATAGGACCCATATGCATACACATGCACCCTTATACTTCTATTCATAGTTCTGTCACTCACACCCATGCACACCCATACACCCATAGGCCTACGGAAAGAAAAAAGAAAGAAAGAAAGAAAGAAAGAATGAAAGGAAGAAAGAAAGAAAGAAAGAAAGAAAGAAAGAAAGAAAGAAAGAAAGTAAGAAAGAAAGAAAGAAAGAAAGAAAGAAAGAAAGAAAGAAAGAAATTAGAGAAAGAGAGAATCATGGTTGTCGAACCATCACATCCCGACATTGCACTCCTTTGGTACCATCTGATGAAACGGTAGATTTGTGAAATGAATGCGCACCTTTTCACAAAAGAATGAAATTTGTCATATAGGTAGAGTTTTTGATCTAAATAATAATTCTGGATTTAAAAAAAATGAATATGGCCCTCTACTTTGGTGTCGATCCCGGGGTGGGGGGGGGGGGGGATATATCCCCCAATATTTTGGTTAGGAGGGATGGCCTGGTATTATCATCTCCCCAATAATTCATCTTTCTAAAATGACATGGCCTCCTGTTAATCCCCTAAAAGCAAAGTAAAAGAAAGAAAGAAAAGGGGTAAAAGAGTAAAGAAGAAAAAAGGAAAAAGAAAAGGAAAAACCTGAAAGCGCTTGCTCGCAATTCGCTAGCTCGAATTTCAAATATCTCAACCAATGCATGCCGTACTGTCTTTATGACAGGAAACTCTTGTCGCTCTAGGCTCTGTCTATAATGTTATGCTATTGTTCTACTTGCACAGTTGTATTTTAAGTAATGTCGGTTATATTACTATTTTTACGAAAGGAAACTGGTTTGCATCTTGTCTTTTTATCTAATGTTATACTATTCTGCTAATATAATTGCAAGGAATCGAACGGCAAGAGACCTAAAATAGAAGAATTTTTAGGAGATATTGGCCTATGATCGAAAGCCTGTTCCTATCATACCAAATATGAAAAAGGAAGATGCTAATGAAATATGTGTTAATGAATTCATGAGAATGGAGTAAAAATACACTAGAACCTGTTCTCAGTATTTTAAAAATGCATTTCCTTTTCTGGCTCGCTCGCTACGCTCGCTCATAAAATCTAGAAACATGATATTTTCGAGCAGCAAGCACTCTTATCCCCTTAGCAACATGTCCGAATATCACAATACTTTTGCAGCTATGTGTCAAAGTTTCCTAGAATTCTAATGGTAGATGTACATCATCAAAATCATCTTGTTTATTTGCGTACAATTCTTAATTTTTGGAAAAGGAAAATAGGGTTTTTTGTCGGTAGCTCGCGTCACTCACAATCTAGAAACTATATTGTGGCCCTGAAGTACGCTCTACAACAGGTCATGTGCGACGTGAATTTCGCATCCCGGGTCACGAATTTCGCATTCCAGGTCATGAATTTCGCATCCCGGGTCCTGAACTTTGCGCCACGGGTCGCGAATTTCTCTACTGGGACGCAAAGTTCGCGTCACGGGTACGGTCTCAAATTTCGCGACTGGGGTGCAAAGTTGGCCGCGAAAAATCACGTCGCACATGACCTGTTTTCGAGCGTACTGCAGGGCCACCATAAGAAACAGAATGGTTTTTGGATGGCAACAAGCCAAAGAAAGTCATATTTGACGGTTAGGTGATCGAATAAAATTTTTTTAGGCGTAAGATTGTAAATTTTTCGTCTTACTGCACATTAGATACAGGATAGTTTGGAAAGGAAAACGAATTGGACATGCAAGCCAAGTGGCCAAATAGGCCTATAGTGTATTTGATTACAATTTTTTTTTAAACTTTCAAAAGAGTGTGTTTTCCTCTCTCTCAGTAAGGTGCTAAAATAATCATATTTGGCAGCAAGATTGTCAAATATACCAATCAAAATAATCTCATAGGCCTACGGTGTATTTTGATGACAAAGTAACATTGCTGTAACAAGAACTTGGAAATTTTTGGCTCGCTCGCTTGACCCTCTCGCAATATATGGACCAGGATGTTTCTTACTCAAAAAGAAGTGTCAAATAGAAAAAAAAAAAGGAAAAGAAAATCGTGGCAATATTCCATATAATGAGGATCTACTGTTTGAAAGCGATTTCTTGTGTGGTTATAATTGAAGGGATTAGATTAGATTAGAGACTTTGCTTAGTCGATCCTTCACGTTTGAACCCCACCCCCTTTCCATCAATCATCCCCCCCCCCCGACAACCGAGAACAAAAATCGACACCCATGCCCGGGGGATGTAAGACCTAAATTTGCCGACAGTTATGCTGCATTCTAAATCTAATGTAAGTACTCCCTTCTCGTGCACAACACACAAGAAAACATTTTCAACCAATATCGCAGATTTAAATTTTATTTATATTCGGGAGCCGCAACTTAGCGATGATGGGGGTAGGGGTGGTTGGGGGAGGGTGGAAATGACGCTTCTTTCGAGCGAGCAAGCCAAAATAGCCATTTCTTGTTGAGAAAGAATTAGTGTTGTTTTGTCCCGTATTTATACGAGCGAGCGTAGCGAGCGAGGAAAATACTATTTAAGGTAGAAATGAAAATGATAATTCATCAAAATGCACTATGGGCCTATACCTAAATCGGTCACCTCACTTGCCGAATTCGTTTGCTCTAAAAGAAAAAGTTCACTCTTTATTCACTCTTTGAGGGGTGACCTCAGGAATCACTCAAGGATTGTGAGTGATCCCTGGATGTATCATTGTATAATACATGTAAGAAAAAAGAATCGTGTCTCCGTCTTTGTATGGTCTTAGTCTTCTCAGCATAAAAAAGGGTTACGCAAGATTTTAGATCGCACAGAATCTTTGTCATTTGATACATTATTATTTGATATATAATTCTTCTTCTTATTTTTTTTTGAGAGAGTAGACATTTACATTTATTTATCTGCCTGTACAAGGATATAGAGTCATATAAAATAGTTGAAGTACACCGCAATAAACTGTAAATATCATATTTTGAAAAATGAAACAGAATGGCATGAGTGGAAATCCTTTATTTTGAGAAATTCTTAACAGGGTCAGACTCCCTCTTAAGAATAATAAATGCACCCAATGTCAACGACACCTCCCCCCCCCCCCCCTCGATTTTCCGACATGGTAACTAATTATTTTTGTGACGATTCTCTGGTGCCGCCATTAAAATGTATTGTATTGTATTGTAATGTATTGTAGCAAACTTAGAACTTATAAGGACCTAAAACATGCATACGATTTTGAAAAATATCTGTTATTAGACGTAATTAAATCACACATAAAAACTTTATAAAAATAAGAATTAGTAATAGTAAATTAATGATAGAACAGGGAAGACACAAAAACTTGGAAATAAATAAACGCTTATGTCCCATGTGCCAAATAGATGTAGAAACAGAACTTCATTTTATTATGTGCTGCCCATACCTTAAAAAAAAGAGAAACCCTATTCCAAAACATAAACAATGTAGTGCCCACCTTTAAGGATAAAAACGAACACGAAAAATTCACAATTTCATACTAAAATCTAACAATTATGATATAACAAAAATTTGTGTATCCTCCATTAGTAATATGTATAGGGAAAGATTGAGCAGGTTGGACCATAATATTTAGACTTTTTAATTTTTGTTGTATTTTCTTTTCTTTTCTTTTTTTTTTCAGAATAAGGGAGGAATACGACAGGAGCCGCATGTGTTATATATCATATTTTGCAGTTATAGAAAATACAACTAGATTGTATTATTTTTGTATGCTTTTGCACTTTTTGGTTTGTTTTTGTTTGATTTTGGTTCCACTTATTCATTGAGTTTGCCGAATATGTATACTTTTGCCTAAATTATGTATATGGTTATGTATATCCTTTGTTTGTTTTGCATTGTTCATATTGATGATAATCCAAAATTGATGGATTGAATATCAATAAAATTTGATTTGATTTGATTTTGATTTGATTTAAAACGCAAAAACATGTGCGCCGCTCGGCAGCAAGCCCCCCCCCCCCCCCCCCCCCGTTGGTCAAAACCTGGATCCGCCTATGCGTATTATTTGGGCAATGCCTGAATATGAAATTTCTATACATTTTCACCACAAAAACTGTAAAAAAATTTGCGCGCTCGCTTCGCTCGCGCGGACGAAGTTGTGAAACTGAAGAGTTGCTTATCGGGAAAAGGGTGTCGGCCCCATCCAAAAAATATACTCGTTCGTCATTCATAACCCTCCCATTGCCATGGCCGGTCTCTACTCTCTCACGCCATCCTGCCATGCTACCAGCGGTGAACAAATGATCATGTTTCCTAATGATGAGAGATAATGGGAAACAATTATGATAACAGTGAGTATTTTCTTAATTTGAAAATTCTTAACTTGCCCTTTTATATATATATATATATAAATATGTATAAAAAGGGGGGAGAAATGTGCTTGTTCGGGGGGGGGGGGTGTATGATAGTTGTATGCTAGTATAGCGTTTGAGGTGGGCCCCCATCCCACATGATAAAGATTTGTTTGCCCCCCCCCCAAGCTGGGACCCTTCCGGCGTGCCTGTGCAGACCCCCTCAAAAATTCATGGGGGTGCTGGTGCGGCATCCCCAGCTAGCTAGCTCCAGTGGCCTGCCACATAGCCTATCTTGTTCATTTCAAAGCTAGGTGAAACGTTTGCCTGACCACATTTCGAAGCATTTTGCATATCAGTGACACACCACAACCACTGTAGGCCCAGCCAGGCAGTGGCGTAACAGCCGGGGGGGGGGCAGGGGGGGGGGGGGCAGAGTGCCCCCCCCCCCTGAAGGATTGCAGCGGGAAAATCCACCAAACCACCGGGAAAAAAATGAAAAGGAGGGAAAGGAAGAAAAAGGAAGGGAGAAAGGGAAAGGAAGAAAAAGAAAGGAAAAGAAAGAAGAAGAAAGGAAAAGAAAGAAGGGGAAAGGGAAAGAAAGAAGGAGAAAGGGAAAGGAAGAAGGAGAAAGGGAAAGGAAGGAGAACGGGAAAGAAAGAAGGAGAAAGGGGAGAAAGGAGGAGAGAGAGGGAAAAGAGGGAAAGGGGGAAAAAGAAGAAAGCAAAGGGAAACAAAAAAAAAAAAAAAATGAGGGAAAATTTAGTACCAAACCCGGAGTTTCCCGGTGCTCCACTCCCTGGACCCCCGCAGTGGCTTTCCCTGTAGACCCCCATCAGGTCCCCTGAGCCAGAACCCTGGGCCCCACCCGCTCAAGACTTCGCAACAAGCAACTCGCGGTGCGGGCTAATCTCCGCATATTCTATTTCTAGACTTAGTTACCGGGAAATTTTCGGCTCTGCCCCCCCCCCCCCCGATAACAGGCAGAGAATGTATGAGACCGGGAACAGACAACGAACAATTCAAAGAAACGTCAGAGCTTCCGTGCTTCGCGCGGGAGGGGAAAATCACAATCCCTGCGCACCCTTCCCCTAGCATGCCTAGGGAGCGCACTTTGCACTATCGTTTTCCTAAAAGAAAATTCTAGCTACACCACTGATTCTAAACTTAATTACCGGGAAATTTTTGGCTATGCGTATGCCCCCTCCCCTTCCCCCCCCCCCCCGATAACAGGCAGAAAGCGTAAGATGAGCGGGAAGTGACAGCGAAAAAACGTCGGAGCTTCCGCGCTTTGCGCGGGAGGGGGGAAACTCCCCCCTCCCTGCACCCTCCCTCCTAGGGAGCACTACACCGTCCTCCTAAAATGAAATCCTAGTTGCGCCGCAGAAGATAGACTTAATTACCGACAACTAACAATGCAAAGAAACGTCGGAGCTTCCGCGCTTCGCGCGGGAGGGGGGAAACTCCCCCTTCCCTGCACTCTCCCCTCTTGGTGTAAATTCCGGGGGGTGGGGGATCTATTACCCCCACCTGGGGGAGAGAGGGGATGGTGTGTACAAATTTCCCGCCATGCAGACACACTTTTTAAAGAAGAAAATATATTTAATTATTAATCAGTTAGTAAATATTCTGAATATATATCTGTCATAAACAATCATCATATTTTAGAATTTCTATTTGAAAATGCTACTGAAAACAAAAAAGTGGTTATTTTTGGGTCGCTCGCTCGTCAAAATCTTAGGATTTCCATCCAAAAATGCGATTAAAATCGAGAAAAGTGGTTATTTTTGGCTCACTCGCATCGCTCTTTCGTCATATTTTTGAATTTTTATTCGAAAATGCGATTCAAAAGCAAAAAAGTGAATATTTTCGGCTCGCTCGCTTCGCTCGCTCGCAAAATAGATATCAAAATGTGTGTGAGAGGGAAAAAAAACCGTTAAAAAAGTTTTTAATCCCCCACTCCTCAAATTGGATTTACGCCGGTGGAGCACTACCGTCCTCCTAAAATGCAGTCCTAGCTACGCCACAGATTCTAGACATAGACTAGTTACCGGGAAATTTTTAGGCTCTGCCCCCCCCCTGATAGCAGGTACCTGTTACGCCCCTGCAGCCAGGGAGAGCAATTTCTCTTCTTGATATATTTGGGAGCACGACCTCTAGCGTCATTCGAGAATCTGGATGGATGCTGCGCTGATCGCATCAGCGGAACCAGTGAATGGAATACATTGTTTATTCAAATTTGCATACGACAGACATTTAAACGTCGCTTGAAAGACGTAACCAATCCCCAGAACCACCCACGGAAGGATCTACATATGTAGGAGCAGACGCATTGTGGCTACATCGTGCATTATATCGACGAGAAGCGTGCCCATAGACAACTGCCAAAGGTACGCTCCCGGCCCGTTCGCTATCAGAGAAAAATAATTTCCGTGAGAATTTCGGTTTACACGCATCATTCTCGATTTTTCTGTGTCAGTTGGGGGAGGATTGGAAAGACAATCTGAGATTTTTTCGTCATGTGGAAAATTCGCTACTCAAATAGTTGTTCGTACCTTGGCAATTGAGAGCTGTGAGTGTGACAATAACTGACATATGATTTTCTGCCGTCGACAGTGCCAGTGGATATGATCAAAATGGCATGTGAGAAGAAATTAGTGGTGCTTATCAGTACTTTGGCGATAGTGATAGGTGACTTTGTGCTACACACCAGTGGCCAGAGTTTTACAGTACAACCCAAATCTTCTATAACACTTGCTGTAGGTGCAACGCGTCTGGCAGAGTTAGAATGTTCTTACATTCCTCAAACTCCAGGCACCGGCACACAAGGTGATGTAATTGGATGGGTTGTTAATGGTGTGAGGATATCAAATAGAAATATCAAGAACTCTGCTGCCATTACAGAAGTTTTAGGAAGTGATGCAGTTCAGCAGATGCAGCCATCAGGTTCAGCAAGTCCATACGGCCTAGATTTCTTTGCTGTATCTCCAGTTGTGGCAGGTGATTACAGATGTCAACTGTGTACAAATGATGGTACTAATGGATGTGATACTGTGCTGATAGAATCAGATATTTCACAAGTGCGAGTGGAATATGAGCCAAGTGAAAACCCAACGTGTCTTCCGATGACTAGTTCGACTGTGAAAGTTACTTTGGGAGATGCTGTCATGCTGTCCTGTGCTTCTGAACCTGGCCTTCCTGTGGTGGGGTTGGAGTGGCTGCGTGGCTCAACCATCATATCTGGTCAGCCTCAACCAGTGGTAATGAATGGGGTTTTGTACAACAACTTCAGTTTCACGCCAGTCGCCACAGATACGGGCATGCAGATGACCTGCAGGGTACAGGATGTGACGATGCCTTTGAGCTGCCAATCAGCCACTCTCAATATTGTATCTGAACCGGAAGTTTTCGTTTATCCCCCAGAGCCAAGCCAAGTCCCATTGGGGTCTGAAGCAGTATACACATGTGAGGCTACGAGTGAAACCAGTACACCTATCTTATCATATACATGGGTTATTGATATTGAATCTTCAAGGTACACAGCAAGCGGTAATAGCCTTACTATCACAGAAGTAACTCTTGACGATCATGGAAAGATTATTCGGTGTATGGTAACCGATGAAGAGGATATGGAAGGAGTTGGAGAGAATGTCATTCTCGTGGCTGGAGAGGTGATTCCTTCCAATGTCCCAACCTTACCACCACGAACAGCTATCACCACAGACCCAGGACCAACTGCTGCTCCACAAGGGGGCTTACCTACAATAGCAATTGTTTTCATTTGTATTATAGCTGTTGTACTTCTTTGCATCTTCCTACTAGGAGTGTGGTTCTTTTGCAGGAACAAGAGAAAGAAGCAGCAGATGCACATCCCTCCAACTGTTGTGAAAAACAACCTGAGTCCAACCTCGGCTTCCCCTTTCAATTCAGAGAAGACCTTTACTTATCCAAATTCTGATCCAAAAAAACCAGACCCAGATGTTATTCCAAAGGGAATGAATGAGAGGCCAGTTGATGTCAAAGCCCAATGGCGTGATTCAGGGCCAGCTCATGAGTACAGCTCAACCATAAAGAGCATGAACATGCCGTTTCAAAATCAGGGAAGCAGGACAGCTCTTGATCATGATCCATACACCAACTACAACCCAACGTATGATGATAAAGTGGATCCAGCTGACCTCGACTACAAACCACCCCTGGATGATCGAGACTACAGTGACTCCGGTTATCGTGATGGAGATAATTACTACCCAGATGAAAAGTATGGCAAAGGATATGAGGATCGACAGTATGGGGATGGACACCAAGATCCCTATGCACAGGATTATGGTGATCCTTACAGTGGTGACCATGGTGATTATGGAAGAGTATATGATGATGACTACCAGTCACAGCCAGCTCGGTATGGTAGTGGTTACGACAGTTATCCTGATCGCATGCCTGATGGTTCGGAAGGGTACGACCCTGCCCCTGAGGAATATAATGCTCAACCTGCTGATGGATATAATGGACCTTCGGATTATGGTCATGTCTCGGATTATGGTGTGCCAACAGAGTACAATAGCAATCCAGTGGATGATTATGGATATGATGGCCAAGCTGATGGGTACCATAACAGGCCATTGGATTACGACTACCAGCCTTCAGGCTCAGATTACCCACCTCCAGCGGACGATTACAATCAGCAATCCTACCCTACAGCTGCATACGATGATGAATACAACCAGCCCGCATACAATTCACATTATCCCGATCGCATTCCAGATGGTGGTGCACCTGAGAATGATGGCTACGACTATGGCTACCAGCCGGAGAACGAACCTTACAGTGATGGTGGATACCCCAGCTATGGCTCTCACTATGATGATGGGGCAAACTACTCTGCTCATCCTGGTGAACATGATTCTTATGCTCCGTCCTATCAATCCCCAGGACAGTCCCACCACAGTGAACCATACCTTGAGCTTGAAGATGAAGTGTCTGCAACTTCAAATCCAAGTTATGTTTAAAAATTCAGGATGTTCTTCTTTTATGTGATATATTTTAGAATTCTGATATGTGGTTTAAAGGTTCTGTTCTGATTTTAATTGAAGAAAATGGAAAGAGGTTACATTGCCTTCATAGTGATTGTAAAACTGTTGATTTCTTTGCAGAATTTCCCCTTTTGATCAGAATTACAGAATGACTTCCTTTTGTGACAGCCCCCAGTTATCCAAACCCTAAGCCTAACCCTAACCAGGAGTCACTTAAAAATTCTTAAATATATTCAGCTTCCCATTTTACACCCCTATATATTTTTGTTTTCTCCATTTTGGGTGGCTGTCGCAAAAGGAAATCTTGCTGAAATTACCTTGTACCACTCAAACTGTTGTGCCTATAGAGGTGATCTTCTGAGATAATAATTTCAAATTGTTTGCAATCAACTCATTTAACAGAAAATTTTTCTTTTACCTCAGTTGATGAGTTTGTGCAGTGTTGTGATCCGAGTTGTTAGACATAATTGTTAGCACAGAGAGTAGACTGAAAATATGAAGACATGCTGTGTGCATCTCTATTTTACTTGTCCTCTATACCGTTTGGCCAATATTCTCTAGGAGTCTACGGTCTACATAGATCATTTTAGCATTCCTTCGGTTCTGTGAATTTGAATGTTACCAACTTTACCCAATTACCCTGGCTAAATTCACATGTAAAGTTGCAGCGTGTAAACATGATTCAAAATCCAACTTTCCTGTTCATGAAAAGGGTCAATTGGCTGTCAAGAAAGTGGTGATGAAAAGATAGATTTGTACATTTTTAAGGATGGCAACACCACAGTGTGATAACTCACCACCAACATTTCCTATTCAAAGAGGTGGTGAAAAACGATTGCCAATTACTCCCATGGGTCAAAAGGGTCTGCCATCTGTTTCAGTCATCTTTGGCTAACTCTAAAATGTTTTAACATCCCTGTCTTAATACTCTTATAATGCTAGTTACATGTACACTGAATTGAGATCGAATATGTAGGTACAACATAAGTCTACATTCCAGACAATGAAGAAACTCCTCACTATACCTAAAGCAAATACAGAGTAAAAAAAAATTATTTGTAGTTTGGGTTTTGATTGTCCAGCTGAGTCAGCATGCTGATCAAAGGATTCGTTCCGCAGATTAATTGCCCTTTTAGTCCTAGATTTCGTACATATTCCATAATTTAAAAGTTTGTGAAGTGTGGATTTTACAATTCATTACTAAAGGGTCAGGTGGCTTATTACTAAAACCAAGCAGAATAGAATTTGAGTTTTAAAGTTCATTGAATAATAGGGTGCTAAATGGTGAATGCTTTGTTTTCAAAAAGACTTCTTGACAAATGCAGGGATTTCTTTTTGTCAGAGTATGCATATAATTAGCTGGCTTTTGTTGATTACAGTTGGAATATTTTGTGCTACATTCAATCTAGACACATTTCATTTTCAGTTACATGTATATGCCCTTTTACTTTATTCATCTAGTCAAAAGTGTATTTGTGCAAGTCAAACATTATTTTAAAGTCTCCCAAACAGTTAACTTATGCAGACATTTACATTCTTGAATTTTCCCTGTTCTCTTTTTTTGAAATTTGTGATCAAGCCCCAAACTTCTTACATGTATATCTCAGTCACATTGAACTACCAACTCCAAAGCAACTGCAGAGGGAAATTTCATATTTTTGTTTTGCCCTTTGTTAAGTCTCTGTCAGTCTCGTGTTGGTATGAGTTATAAGCCTGAACTCATTAGATGAAATACATAACTGTACCATCAAAATTGAGCATAGTCTGGTTGAGCACACACAACACAGAAGATAACTAGTATCAATGCTTTCAATAGGGTCATAGGTGCATGCATTCCTAATTGTGGAGGATAAGTTGTTTTGATTTTTGAAAATAGTTCATGCAATCAGTGGAATTCTATTGTATTCACTATCTTTTTTTTTCTCCTGTCATTCCAGGAGTCCCATTCAGATAAAAAAAAATTTTTTTGTGACAATGTCATTTGATATATCAATCTGGTATTCATTTTAAGACTGGGCATACATCATCTGCTTTTTAATATCACTTGCCTGAACTGTTAAACTCTTCATGCCCTATGGTTTTGCAAGGCATGCATATTGTCTGTGTTCAGATTTATTTTGTACTTGCAGAACCAATTGCGAAACTTTTGAACCCTTGACAATTCATGAATATCTTTGTACAGTTCATGGAAAGGTAAAAAAAATATTGTAATTGTATTTCATATTTTGAAAGATATTGGAAAAAGATTTAACAAGTTCTACAGGTAGGGCTAACAGGCAACTCTATAATCATAATGGCAATTTACTACACAAGCAAGCATGTTTCCACAATGTGTTGTCAGTTAATACTGAGAACTGCATCGTTATTAAGCAATTTATTAGTCAGCCTGTATTAATGTTGATAAAATTTAATAAATTTGATTTTTGTTGAGTCATACAGGAAGATTTTATCATTCTTGGAAAAGAGGGGGTCCCAAACAGGAGCAGTCCTGAGATATTTAGAATGTCAATGCATACTATGCGTTGACCTTTCTTTTTCACCTCCTTACTTTACACTGCATGTACACTACAATGGCTGTTGTATACATGCACCTACAGTACATTGCAGAATATGTTTGCTCAAAGCTGTTTAAATTGCCTTTTCTGCATATGGGAGAATTAACTGTGTTGATTCAGGACTCTTGAAAGTAAGAAACCCCCACGCTGTGTTTCGTATTATTGGCTTAAATGATAAGTGAACTTGTACTTTGCTCCTGCTAATAAGGAAAAATAATATGCATGAAAAATACATTTGTAGCACCAATAGGGACGACTCAGTGGATTTTTTGCAAATTCTAATTCTCGAACAGATTCTGTGAAAATGGATTCCTGGAGCGAATGATACTGTTTCATAGGAAAGGCAAATCCTCAGTTATACAATATATGGGTATTTTCAAAAGGTAAATCCATGAATAATATAATGATTTTTTTGAAAGATAACACTGATATTTCCATGCTGTCACAACCCTTTTTAAAAGCTGATGAAAATGAGAGTTAATTCTGAATCTCCAACCAATTTTGTGAAATGTAACCTCCGAGTATTATGAGGAGGATATTAGAACTACTGGTACAGCAAAATGGCCTCTGTGATAATTCCTTGATGCAAACATCATGTGCTAATTTAGTTCATAAAAATTGACTGATTAAACACAGTTGTTTTTAAAATGTCTTCCAGTAGCATGGGCATTTCATGCAAACCAAAACCACTAAAACCAAAAATGTTCATTCAAGGGGAGAGAAGGATTGAAGATATGCCTTTTCTTTATGGATTGTAGAATTTGAAAATATACAACACAACACGTTAATTGCTTGTTTGCATATCCAGAAGCATGCACACGCAAAAAGGGAGAAGCAGTGTAGAAATTTAATCGAAAGAGACATTGTGAGCGATGTTGAATTGAGGTGTCCTGTGTAGACTGTATTTGTAAATATGTACTCAATCAAAATTTATGGTTTCTAAAAATAAAGTTTATGGATATGGTGTATTCAGAAGTACATTTGACTTGGAGAAAAAGGTGTACATTTAGTTCTAGTGAATTTTAAGAAATATGTATTTGAGATACACAAACAGCAGGAAATTGCCCACATTGTAATGTATTTCATATTCATTGCCTTCTTTTTATTACTAGTACACTGTAGTAATTATGTGTGTGTAATACCATACATACTCCAGACTGTGTGAAAAATGAATTTGTTTGGGGCTGACAGCAGTACCTTCAATAACTGCCCGCAAAAACTGTCTGTCTGCCCATATTATGCAGATTGAGATTGACCCATCTGTTTTTCACCTTCATCAGGGGAAGGATAGAGTATGCAGGCCTGAATTCCAGAAGTCAGTTTTCATTTATCATGTTATATTTTAGACCGTACCGTATCTGTCAATGGTACATAATGTACATGCACATTTGGTAGAGAACAAATGGCATGCAAGTGTGCTATGAAGCATACTCACTCTTTCCATTTGCTAGTATTGGGTGACTCATATATGTTTTCAAAGAACCAAAGTGTAAGAATGCATTCCATCATACCATGTATTTTTTGATGGATGATTTTAACTGTTACTATTGTTGTTTCCCTTTAGTTGGCTTCACAACATGTCATATTCAATCATCAAAACTTCCACTGATAATAATTGCAAGAAAGAGTCCCATCTTTGTCTCCAATTTAGTAGCTTGATATGATACAAAGAAATTTCATGTTTGTAGATCAACAGTAGTGTAATCCTGTTCAAAGCTTTGTAGTTGTTTCTAATTGCTAGCATTCCTGTATAGCTGTTGTCCAATAGTTAAGTATTCAAAACCAACTTAATCAAATTGTGAAGAGTATTCCATAGTATTTTATTACTACCTAGTACTGTTTTGAGAATGTGTAATCAAGCAAATTGTATTCAGAATTGTTCTCAGAATTTGCAATATGATAATGTTACATCATTGCTGTATATTGTACATGTCCACAGTATTTTGCTTGTTAACTTTGTTAGTCCAGACTGGAATCCTTTTTTCTCTCTCTCAGATATTATGTGAAATAATTTTGTTAGTCGGTTGAAAAAGTTGCTAAGTTTGGTTTGATCAAGTTGCAGCAAATCACAACAGTGTGGTACTGGCTCCTTTTAGGCCTAACTAGAAAATCAAATTTTCAGTTTAACAAGTAATGTTATGAATTTTCTTATAAGAAAATAGAAATCCTGTTGCTGTTTTATTGGGAAGGATGGTGTATTTTTAAAACACAGAATTTGACATTATTGTGTGTATAAAGAGTTAATGAAAAACTCACTGATACATTGATTGATTGATGACAACTGTATGATATGTGAGTTTTTATGTAAATATTGTAAAGATTTGGTCATTTTTTTACCTTTCGTCTGTAAAGCACATTCAGCATAATGTTCTAATGTACAAAGACAAGAAACGAAAATGTTTCACAATCCAACGTAATTATGAAGAACTATTGATATACTTGTACATGTAGGTGTTACACATTTTGTACTCTCTAAATAATCTAGGAGTGGAAATTCAATCTTGGAGAAGTCACATTAGCTTTCATTTTGGATTAGGAATCCTTGCTCCAAAATTGTGGAATCCATTCTCAATTATGTTTGAATCTATTTCCGATTTGATTCCGACATTCTGAATTTGGATGTCCCATTCAGAAAGAAATTATTAAGTATTTGGCATCACCTATAAAGCCCGGGTCTCTCCCCCCGTTATACATGTAATTGGGATGTGCAGATGTACCTCTCTATGCCAGGATTTTCCCCTACTCTGCTTTGAATAGTGCAGGAGGTTCTTTAGCATGCAAAGGTGGTGACTCTCCTTTACATGAGGCCTCCATTTAACATCTCTCCAAGGGACAGAGGGTTTTCCTCTGAAACATAGCTTGTGTCTATGAAACTTGGAGGAGCACGTTAACACTTTGACTTCCACTCTTCATGAAAGAGTGATTTTCCACTTCTGTGTGTGTTTAGCAAAAAAAGTATTGTATTTCCAGATTTAAGCTTTCGTGTTGTCAGGATTTCACCTTTTTTTTTTTTACCAGAACATGTTTGAGATCGTTATAATTATAAACATCCACCATTTTCATTTTGTTGACCAAAAATTGTGCATTTCCACTGTGATTCAGGTTGCAGTTTTCGTAATATTGTAAAATGGAACATGTGATTTGTAAAGGAGAAGTTCACATTGAATGAATATTGCATCTTGATTGTAAATAAATGAATCACTTTCGATTGTAAGCCTAAAAAAAAACAACAAGCAAACAACATATTGATGTTACATTGGTTTTTGTTGGATGACCTTGTCTCATTTTTAGAGTTTAGCCCAATTTTTTTGAGATCTTGAGATGGGTTTAGTAGAGAGAAAGGGTTGTCTTCTTGGGAACTTTCATGTTAGATGAAGATGAAAAAAAAAATGTCTGTTGAACCATAAACAGAATATGGTTTTTTTTCTTTTATGATTATAAAAGGTCATGACAGAATCACATTCCCTTCTTCTTCTTATGCATTCAGTTAGGCTTCAGGAGTCCAAAAAATTCAGTTTAATTATCCCCCCCCCCTTTTTTTTTTTTTACATATAGATGTGCTTCATGCATGCAGACTTCAAACTGAGATCCAAACACCAAGACACTTGTAGAAATATTTTGATCTGGCCAGGAGATTCTATAAATATCCTGGGTGCGGTGATGCACTTTAATTATCTAGAGAGCTGACCGATAGTCATCTACACTGGATAACCCCAATGTATAATCCTTTGGATAGAAGATTGCATATGGACTTGCAAGGGTGTCAAATCACATTTTGTAGGATTGAGTGACTGAGCTGAGGGAATGCGGAGAGGAATGAAAGATTCTGAATGAGTTTAGCTTCACCTGAGCATTAACACCACATTTTTGTAAGCCAGTGCGTTCATAAGAGAGTGGCAGAGAGGGGGAGAGAGAGAGAGAGAGAGAGAGAGAGAGAGAGAGAGAGAATTGGGGGAGGGGTGAGAGAAATTGTAGCCTATGAACATTGGATATTATGTTCCCCTTTTATGTAAGTACTGTACTTTTGGGTTTTAATGTCGTGATACATGCATATATGCCAGTTGCCTACAGCAAAATTTACATGTATGTAGGTGTATTATTGCAAAACATACATACCAAACTGTGGCTGGCCAATGGCTTACAACAAGCTTACACCATCCCCCCCCCCCCCCCCCCATAAAACGTGACATGTATGGTGACCATGAAGAGGTGAATAATTCAGAAATGTAGAATAATTTGTAGTGTTGGTTAAATGCTTGAAGTTGGTAAAGTTTGAAAAGCCTTGATATAAAGGATAAGGAGGTAATGAACCGGGTGATGAAAAGTTGAGATTTTGTGTGCAACATAACTGATAGCATTACAAAGTACATGGCATTGAGAAAATATCTGCCACTTCATCCCTCGTATCAGACAGTAAGTATCTATCCAGGCTATATCTGAACAATATACCTTTTCTGTAATGTCGGACTGGCTCTTGTATTCATATTACAATCATACAGATGGAGATGATAAAAAGAACAAAGTCTCTTTTACTGAAATTTGACAGGGAATGAAAAATGGAGACTTTGTTCCTTCGCAGTCCAGTCTGTCTATATTGACACCATGTGTCAGCAAGTAAACTCCATAGCTCAGTACGGTGTTTGTGTGCAACAAACAAGCGTCATATATTATTTGCTATGAACATAACTCTGGGCTATATTCTCTGCCCTTCTGGTTGGCGTGTAATAAGACCACGATATTATGGTTATGTAGTCCCATATAATTGGAATCCCGTTGGCTGGCTTCAGGGCCCAGATCCCATGTCGCGCCCACAATGGGGCCTGTTAATCTACCTCCATATCAAGGAATTGTGGTGACGGGAGATGGAGAGGGGGGGGGGGGTAGCCTTAGATGTAGCAGCTGAAGCTCAATTTCGGTTGTATATGTACACTGGAATAAATTGTATTTTCTCTGATGAGCCCCCCCCCCCCTTCCCTCAATGAAAATTGAGATGGTGAGGAGTGGGATGACCTTGTTTTATAATCCAGTCCAAGATACCATGAGCAAGGCTAACCCATTGAGTCACCATGGTCAAGATCTATATTATTGACCACAGCTCAATGTTGTGATCTACATGCACTCTCAAAACACTGGTAAAAAAAATATAAGGTTGGTTAATATTATGAACCGACCAACTGTTGGTTAAAAGAAATCTCCTTCCGCTTTACACGCAATTTTCTTTTAACCAACAGTTGGTCGGTTTATATATTAACCAACCTTATATTTTTCACCAGTGTTTTGAGAGTGATGTAATCATTTCTTCCTTCTATCTCCTCCCCCCCCCCCCTCCTCCTTCCTCTCCTCCTAAATTCTCACCTCCAACCAGAACTCTGTCCTCTGTCAGTGCATTTTACAAGTAGATTTCTTTTCCATTTAAAGACGGTCTGTGCACAACGGTTTTGCATTTTTAGAGAAATTCTCATGCCTATATTACATTTTTCTCAATATCTAATACATCAAAATGCGCTCTATAAGGTCAAGTAAATTTGATTCCTAGTTTTTCGTTCGGATATTTTCAAAGTGAGGAGGAGGGGGTCCATGTTCTTTGACATTTGATATTTTTTGTATAAAAACATGAAATGCAATTTTGATACAAATGTCCTCCTTTTTTACTTTTGATATTTCTTTTTTTTTTATATTTCATCGATATAAACACTCAAGAGGCTCAAAACAAAGTGAAAATGAATGTTATTAATGATTTTCTTTTGTAATCTTATGGTCTAGATGTACTCAGATCAAAACATTTTGATTTCAGAACAAAAATAACAAAATAACAAAAATTTTGAGGCTCACAGAAAAAGGGAAGGAGGAGGGGACGAGAAACTAGGAATTATTTTTATTTGACCTAATCTTCTTCATATCGGTATACCAGCATATCAATTGCTTAATAACAAAGTCGTGATCATGATGTAACGCAAAATTAGTGTTTCAGATTAAGGAACACTGATTGTATACCTGGTTTGCATTCTGAATTTCGTATAGTCATACAATCACCTCATTACTATACGCTATCTACGTTATGAAGGAATATATATAATTATATGTAGGCTATATATTCATGTAATTCTTCCAAATCATATTACCTTTGATACAAATTAATTCACCAAGGCTAGCCAGGGACAAAAATACATTATTATTACTTACATGCATCTTTCCTTCGCTTTAAATTTGTTTGCATTCATCAATACTAATTACCTTCTCGGGTATGTAATATTGATGGGGTGCATTATACCTCCTCTTTTCACTTTTCACTTCCTTCGAGATGTGTATGAAAAATGGAGACTTTGTTCCTTACCAAAAATCGGCCGAGAATGACTTACAGGCCTTCATTTAAACACAAATATGATTTATAAAACTAGAACCTCCCCCCCCCCCTGAAATTTTCTTGAATAGTCTACCGCAATGCAAATCTCATAAAAAAAAGTTTTATTGAAGCGCTTTGCTGATAACTCTGATTTAATGGGTGTTTTTCGTCTTTATGACATCATGCGTCTTAGTCCAGGCTAGAGGACACATGACCTTGTTTTGTGATATATACAATGTTTTTTGGTGGTTTCTTGTCAATTCGAGGGTGCTGATTCCAAATCTGAATGATGCCACTCGCGTAACCTTGAGCATTTTCCGCAAATTGGCAAAATCCAAAATGGCCGCCAAAAATAGGAATTCGACCCTGAAAATCACAATTACTTGCATTTTATGACCATTTATTTCATTAAACTTCATACATTTTTGTTCCTTGAGTTACTTTTTGTGCACATGCAGGTTAATTTTCATTTCTGTTGGATATATGTGGTATTTAGGGCGCAGTTTCAATTCAAAATGGCCGTCGCTCATATATACATGTACAGTATGAATGGTAAACAATACGATGGGAAATATGGAATTATGTTACTACTTTTTCTGCCAGTTACCTACACTCTCAACAAGTTTTCCATGCGAGTGCAGGTGTATTTTCATTTTTAGTAGATATATGTGGTATTTAGGGTGCAATTTCAATTCAAAATGGCCGCCACTCATATATACATGTACAATATGAATGGCAAACAACATGCATGGAAATATGAAGTATTTTGTTTTTCCTGCCAGATACCTGCACTCTTATCACGTTTTCCATGCTGATCACAAATCTCATGCCTCTGCTATTAACAAGGGGCTGTTCTTTTTTAATACTAAATCCAAAATGGCCGCCCAAATCATGATTTCCGCAGGGAACCTATAAGTGGACACCTTTGATGCTTATTTGCCTCAATATTTTGAACATCCCAACCTCCATTCGTTTTAATGTCATCAAACAAAGATGACTTTGCACTTAGATCAAATACACTTGTGATAAGGGCATAAAATAAACATCCAGTCCCCAAGAAATCAAGATGGGCGGCACCTCTTCAGTTCTCTCACCAATTCAGTCGCCACAGGCTACACCTTGGCAACATGAGTTTTATTCAGTATCGTCTTCAGAGCTTTCACTTTCATCAATGTCTTCTGAGGGTTTTTCATGGATTTTGGCTGCGGACATCAGCTCCCACATCGGAAAAATTCAATGTAGGCTGAAGGCAGTTTTGTACAGCCACACGGTGTAGACCTGCAGTCGCCCTTGCAACCACTCTTGATGATGTTCAGTACAACCTCAGGAGCCACTGTATGATCATTTACGAGATAGACAGGGTGAAGAAATGATGACTTCCTTGCCACTCATTCTGGAGGATCAAAAATTGGAGGTCCAGGCTTACCAGCAGCCATCCACAAAGCTGTTTAATAACTGGCATGCTTACAATGAGGTCAAAATGCAGCCATGATAGGTGTAAGGCTACACAGTTTTGGTTGCAGGTGACGCTTTCCACCAGTCTTCTTATTGAAAATGTGTTTGCCCATGATCTCAAGAGTGCCTCGGAAATCTTTTATGCTCTGTTTTGGCAAAGGGGACTCACTGCTAAGCCTGTACACACGGCTTAACCACTTTGTACTAGCTGTCCGACAACATGACTTGATACTCTTCTCATAGTATCTGTCGACACTACATGAAGAACTGATGGACTGTCAGCGTATTTCATGATTGTACCCACTGCAGCATCAACAAAGGTGGACACTTTTGGCGGAGAGCGAGGCCATGGAACACTCCAGAAGAGCACAGCCATCCAAAATTATGACTTCGTGAGCTGTCGCATTACATTGACTACTTTCCACTTTGATCTTTTTATTCAGGATGAACTAGATTGTGGAACGTACATTACCATTCTCATCGAACAGAGTGGGTGGGCAGTGAGCCAATTCTTTTGAGAACAATGTCGTGGTTGAGGTAGCCTCCCTGGATGAAGCCAAAATCCCAATTACCCGTGCATATCATTTCCATATTCACAATTTGAGATGCATCACCTCTTTGTGTCATTGAGGCTTTTGACATTCCTTTCACCTTCTTCTTTATTTTGTCATGGAATCCCTTTGGCCACTTTCCTTCATACTGCACCATCTGATCCATTCCCATTCTGACCACATCATCAGCATTTATCACTCTGTCATCAAAAACCTGTCAGGAGAAGATGTTGACCAGACCCGAGGATGGGTGTTTCTCGTCATCCAAGACATCGCTGTAAGTTGATAAAGCCTCAAGTATCTTTCATGTCAGGAAGCGGGCTTAAAGAGATTTTGAATTCAACATTTGCCAGAGGTCCAAAACTTGGCAGCCATGCAAGAGGGTGAAGATAAAGAAGTTCTTTTGTCTCACAGAGAAGAGAGTCTTACAAGAATCAGATCGGATGCACACGAGAGAATGAAGATACGTGAGGATTTATCAGCTTGCACCAATGTCTTGGACGACAAGGAACACCCATCCTCAGATCTGGCCAAATCTTTACTGGACAGGCTGTTGAGGATAGAGCGGTAAACGCCGATGATGCAGTCAGATTTGGAATGAATCAGATGGTGCAGTATGAAAGAAAGTGGCCAAAGGGATTCCATGACACAATAAGAAGGAGGTCAAAGCAATGTCAAAAGCTTCAATGACACAAAAAGGTGATGCATCGCAAGATGTGAATACAGATACTGCGAGAACAGTATCAAGTCGTGTTGTCGGACAGCACGTGCAAGGGATTCAGCCGTGAGTATATACAGGCTTAGCAGTGAGTCCCCTCTGCCCAAACAATGCATAATTCTTATCACTGCAAACAAAGAACAAGTCATCAAGTCGATATTTGATCAGTTGTGCACCCAGCAAATACCAGAGGGCAAGAAGGGGGTTGTAACTTTTGATCCTCTGCAGAATGAGTGGTCATGCAAAGATGTCATCTTCTCTTCACCTTATTTATCTGGCAAATGATCATCCAGTGGCACTGGAGGATGTACTGAACATCACCGAGTGTGGTTGCAAGGGCGACTGCTGGTCTGCACTGAGTGGCTGCACAAAATCGTCTTTAGCCTGCACTGAATTTTTGCCTATGTGGGGCTGATGTCCACTGTCAAAATCCATGAAAAAAACCTTCAGAAGACAATGAAAGTGACAGCTCTGAAGACGATAATGAATAAAACTCATGTTGCCAAAGTGCATCTGGCGACAGATGTGGTGAGAGAACAGAAGAGGTTCCTTTCATTTTGATTTGTTGGTGGTGTATAACTTTACATCATTTCCATTTGGATGTTCAATTTATGCCCTTATCACAAGTATATTTGATCTAAGTGCAAAGTCAACTTTGTTTGATGAGATTAAAGCAAAGGACGGTAGGATGTTCAAAATATTGAGGCAAATAAGCATCAAATGTATCCTTTTATAAGTTCCCTGCGGAAAGCATGATTTTGGTGGCCATTTTGGATTTTTGTATCAAAAAAGAACAGCCCTTTTGTAATAGTACAGCCTTTGAGATTTGAAATCAGCATGGAAAAAGAGTGCAGGTATCTGGCAGGAAAAACATTGAAATACTTTATATTTCCATGCATATTGTTTGCCATTCATATTGTACATGTATGGTGGCCATTTTGGCGGCCATTTTGAATTGAAATTGTGCCCCAAATGGCACATATATCTACTAAAAATGAAAACACACCTGCATTTGCATGGAAAACCTGTTAAGAGTGTAGGTATCTAGCAGAAAAAAACCCCCAGTAACATAATTCCATATTTCCATGAGTTTTGTTTGCCATTCATATTGTACGTGAATATATGAGAGGCGGCCATTTTGAATTATATATCTACTAAAAATGAAAATACACCTTTATCTGCACGGAAAACTTGTTTAGAGTGTAGGTATCTGGCAGGAAAAACAGTAACATAATTCCATATTTCCATGCACATTGTTTGCCCTTCATACTGTACATGTATATATGAGTGGCGGCCATTTTGAATTGAAATTGCACCCTAAATACCACATATATCCACTAGAAATGAAAAGTGACCTACATTTGCAGCTGAAGTAACTCTAGGAACAAAAATGTATCAAGTTTAATAGAATAAATGGTCATAAAATGCGAGTAATTGTGATTTTCAGGGTCAAATTCCTATTTTTGGCAGCCATTTTGGATTTTGCCAATTTGCGGAAAATGCTCAAGGTTACGCGAGTGGCATCATTCAGATTTGGAATCAGCACCCTCGAATTGACAAGAAACCACCAAAAAACATTGTATATATCCCAAAACAAGGTTAGGTCCATTTCCTATGGAGCCTAGCCTGGACTATCTGTCTTCTTTTCTCTTTTCTACCTCTCTCTCTCTCTCTCTCTCTCCCTCTCTCTCGCACCCTTTGCTCCCAAAAGGATGAAGTTCTATGTCGATAACAAAGGTATATTAACATCTATTTACGCTTCCCAATTCGATTGACTTCCAAGCGACGCTTACAACTTGAGAAAAATCAATGGCTTGGCATGCATGGAGTACAGTAGTACACGCTCAAAAGTAGAAGGTGTATTTCCATGTATTCTGCTGGTGGTTGTCCCTGACGGTTTACAAAGGCCCCATGCAATTTGAAAGAAGAGTCACCATGAGCCCCTGTGCTGCGGCCTCACTTATACAACAATAGTTCCACTTTTTGAATACATGAGTCGAGCTATTGTTCATCTTTGCTTGTGATGCTAGAGTAACTTGGAATAAAAGAGGTTTCTCTTTGATTGTCGTGGTTATTTTGACGGTTATGCTTATAAGGGGGGGGGGGGGGTATAGCTATTGAGTCAGCTCGGTCTTTTATGCTGATTAAAGAGTCTAAAATCGAATAATGCGAAGAGGATGATGATTGTGTAAGCAATAAGGTAGAGTTTCGTTAAGAGAGATTTCACTGTCTTCCTTGATGAATAGGATAGAGATTACACTAATGAAAATAAGTCAATAAAACAACATGCGTTGCAAGTAATACAATGGGCGTCCTGCGTTGTACGTATCGCTGTAACCATGGTAATGGTATTTTGTAAAAAAAAGAAGAAGAGAAAAAAAGAAGGTACCTTTTCTCCACACTGCACTGTAATTTGAACATAATATACAGGAAACCGTAGTAAGTGTACCATCAAATTTCCATGGTTGTACCGTTGTATTTTCTTACAAAGCTTTCTTCTTCATTTATATAAACCCATTAAAAAAAAAAAAAAAAAAAAAAAAAAGACCTTCATGATTTTCATGCATATTTTACCGGTGATTGTCGAGTCATAAGTAGACCCGAACCCAAACAAGGCCAAATACTGGCATCGGATACTGAACTGATTATTTGTAATTTTATTGAAAGTGCTGTCATTATATTGCCATTATCATTTTGTAATCATAACATTTTATCAAAGAAAACCAGCTAATTTTTTGTGTGGGGCACTGGTTTCGTGGACGGGGTGGTTGTCCACATTGTGGACCAAGCGACAGAGCCATGGAGAAGGGTTTTCTTCACCTTCAACATATTCTCCTCCTCCTCCTCCTCCTCAGTCTCTCATATCTCTTTTAGGAAGGGGGGGGGGGTATTTGATTCAGGGGATGCCCTCCCCCGCTACTCGTTACGAATCCGTATATTGTACACAGCATTTTTAATGGGGATTTTTGTTTTAATTATGTGTGTTTTGTTAAAAGAATGAAAAATACCTTGCGTTCAGCAAAATATTAACATATCACTGTCTTTTCTATATTCATTAATAAGAAAGTTACTTTTATAAGAAGGTCGAATTATAGGCCTACTCTCCGCGTTAAGGGGACATCAGTATTGTATTATCAAAATTAATGCAAGAGTATCCCTGTTTCTCAAACATTGTAGTCACTGAACAAATTTTCGACCATAAGTGATATTTTCATAACCTTTCCTTTCTGGAAGGAAACGCTAAAAGCTATACTTGTCCTGCTCGTGAAGCCAGTGCATATTCTTTTGTGGTTCGCAGAGCAAACAACTGTATTTTCGACAAGATTATAACAAACAAACCTTGCAGATTTCACTTGTTTGTGAGTAGTTTTCAAATCTTTTGCAGGTGGATTTCTTTTCTACCTGCCTACTCGCGTGTGGAGAGAGGTGACGATAATGTCCGGATCCCCCCCCCCCCCTTCCGAGTAAATGCATTCGCGGATTTTAGAAAATGCTCTGAAATACGATTGTTCGATAGATTTTTACTTCCGCATTTATTTCACCGTGAAATTTTACATGTGTATTCTCGTACACAATTCTTTGTTAGATTTTCTTGTGGATTTTATAGGAGAATATCAGGCAATCGCCAGTCGAGGACTACATGTTCATGGCGACAGCATGAAATCTGGTTACGATAGATCAAAACTTGACACTGTTTACAAGTTGCTCTGTTGAGTGTTTTTCTTTTATTGAAGTCGTTTATGATTATGTCTGTTTTCCTTTGTAGATATCTTGTTTTATAGTTTCAATAAAAACATTTGAATATAATTTTTTAAACAGGCAACAACAAACAACAAGTTGACGTTCTCTATTAACATGAAAGATATAGGAATAGTTTGAATTCTAAAACCGAGTGTTAAGCGATATTAAACAAACTTAATCCTGGTAGGTGTACCTTCAATAATTTTTACATGGTGCAGCAAGTAAGCTACAGTGGCTGAAAGAGCATTTTAATGGTGGAAGTGGGCAGGGGCGGTAAACCAAGTGCTGATATAATTTTCTATAACAATCAACTAAAATGCCAAGAGGAATTCGTCATCATTTACCACTGAGAAGAGTAACTGACATTAATTTTACGAATATTATGTTAACAAAAATGAAGATTATTCTGACATAATGGGGCGGTCATGTCAGTCCCCCGAACCCCCCCCCCCCCCCCGATCGGCTAGATGTCGTCTCCTTCAACTTACAAAGTAGATTGACCCCTGATGATATAAGATCTTTTGATCTCTTTCTATAAACCAAAATAAACCAAATAAAACATCAACACTATAGAAATCAATAGTTTAGTTGTCAATGACGCTCTAGTACCTATGCGCTGAAGATATTATGCTAAAGTGTAGCAACTCAAGGGACTTCAGCGTGAAAAGGAAAAATTGCTTCTGAGTCCGAGTTCATCGCCCCAGGGTTGGACTATACCAAAAAAGAATGAATCGGATTAAACTGGATGAGGTGGACTGAAATGGCGTAAAATCAGATTGAAGTTAATTGGATTCAATTCAGTCATAATCAAGATGCATCAAATCAGAATGAATTGAATCGTGATAGGCCTACTACTAACATCGTCCGTTTTGTAAAGTATGATTGATATACTCTTGCGGTTTGGGCTCCTTTAATTTTACTTCATGATTCTGTTTTAACCATACAGAAAACTCCTACATCAATACTAACAAAAGTTTTTTTTTTCTATATATAAGGTAAGAACCGTTTTACGACAGAGATATCATTATTTAGTTAGTTAGTTAGTTAGTTAGTTAGTTTGTTTGTTTGTTGTTGTTGTTGTTGTTTTTTTTTTTACAAATAAGCCTCGGACTCGGACGTAAGCCCATAAACCATGCAACAAATTCTCACACAAATACAACAAAATGAACTGATTTTCTCTAGATAATGAAATGTTTGCGTTAATTTATGATAATCCATTGGTATATAGTGCACATGGTCTTTTTGTAAAATGTCAATTTCCGTAGATATGGAAAAAAGAGGAAAGAGGGGAAAAAAAGCAGCTCCACTTATGGCACGCCCCATGCTAATTGGAAGCCCGTCGTCCTAATGCCTTCACTCAATCGCTCATCCTAGGTCCTGTATTATTACCAGCAACCATCTGGGAATAGAATCAAGCTTGGCAGAAAAGGGCACTAAATTAAGAAATAATTATGATGACTTCTGCAGACGATTGTGATTGAACTTGCAGTAGTCTACCTTCTACACTTTGTTGTGATTTCAGTGTCGTTTCTCAGGAATTTTATTAATGTACCTATAAAACAACCCGGCATATCCAGCTTAGCACCACAATGTGCTCAGCATGGTAAGTTTCACGGGCAGTTACTTTCCCCGCTAATTTCACACGCACAAAAAAAGAGAAAGAACGCATGAACAGGTCAAATTTATTTCAAACAAATTTTACTTTGAAGAGAGGCTATGTATATAGAAACACGGCAGAAGGACTCCTCGGGATAATATTGGTGTCTATTTGCAAAATGGTAATTATTAATAAACCGTGACGCTCTTTCTTCTGTACGATATTCTGATTATTTTTAATTTGATACAACCTTATGATTAATTCATGTTATGAGCCATTGCACATCATTATTGGATCAGATGGTTATATTGTTACCTGCGGAGTATATCTTGGACGGTAAGTGCCTGCAATCCTGTAAAAATGACCACACTACTACATGTAAATCTATTATTGGGAACATGGACCGACAGGCATAATTTTCCCGAGGGGCGCTGTTATGGTTCATTGGCCCAATATCATTTTTAGCCAGTGGAGTGGAGTGAGTCCAGACATTAAGGGGGCACTGGTAACATGCGGCCGGGGAGGGAGGGGGGGGGGCAGTTATTTCACGGATGAAATCTAAATGAACAAGCCCACATGGAGTTTGGAAAGGGCAGGGAGGGGGTTCTCATCATCGGCATCATCCTTTCACAATATTCATCATCTCTCTTCATCACCCCTCCTCTCTCTCTCTCTCTCTCTCTCTCTCTCTCTCTCTCTCTCTCTCCTATTCTGAACTATTATTTTTGGCCAATTGATGGGGCTCTCACTACTCCCTTGGCTATTCCAAAGATCGCGCTCTATTCTCCAATAATACTGTCCTCCCAAAGGCATTTAGGGTATCGCCCCCTTCTTTTTTTCCTTGCTTGCCTGCCTGACAGAAACTTTTCGGAATCGTGCCCGAATCCCGCTGGATTCATCCATTCTCCATACCATCATGTTTATAAGAAGGGGGTGATATTGTCGCACGGTTCTCCACTGTCATATTATTATTATACCAATGATAGCGCCTTATTATCATATCATTCTTATCACAGGTAAATATATCGCGATGAGAACGTCTTGGCTTGTAAAGATAAATATCAAGGAGTTGCTCTGCTGTCATAATTCCTTCAATATCGGTGCTGGCAAAGAAAGGTATTGTGGTATAAGCCTCATGTCCTTTGCTTTTGTTATCGCTGCATTTTCAGCTATCATAAATTATCTGTGCATCTATCTCTTTGACAGCTTGCCATTTAGAAACTCTTGATTTAACTCTTGATATTCTCATGCAGGGGGCGGCGCTACGGGGGGGGGGGAAGCGACCGCCCCCATGATTTTTCATCTGACGAAAAAAGACAAAAAGAGGAGACAAAGAAGAAAAAGTGGAGAAAGAATGAAGAACAGTATGGAAAAAGAGAGGGTTGGGTCATGTAACTATATAATATCCCTATTTTTATCCATTTTAAACGTAAATAAACTCACCTATGGGCCATCTTGACCCCTCTCAAAAACCCCGGCGCCGCCCCTGTTCTCATGGAGCCTGGACATGTACATGTATAAAGCAATTTTGTCAATGAATTTTTTCAATGTGCATTGCCATTATTAGATTATAAATGCAATAAAAATCTGTGATTCAGTCTCATGTGAAAGAATAATTATATGGTCCCATATACAGCTTATTTGGTATTGGTAGCTTGTTTGTTTAGCCTATTTTCTTTGAAGATTAATCATGTTTATCAAAACAGGCGGAGATATTTGTTTCGGTTTCCACTTCATCTACTACCACTAGCATTGTATTTATTCATCATACAAAAGACACAATTATTACTAACAGCGCGCCGGGGAAATGTAAATGTAATATTTCCCTGCTATCATGCTGGCTATATTATTGTACATCACAAAATGCACTGTGAAGAGCAAACACATTTTAGAGTATGTTTAATGCAGATTATTTTCATATCCATCAAAACAGTTCATACAAATTTTGAGAAGAATCAAAAATATAAATCATTGTACAGTAATATGATACATTTTAAATTACTTGAATTATATAACAAATTAATGATATACATAAATATGCAATGATATACTGGTATGTATGGTTTATTTGAAAGAAAAAAAAAACTTGTCGAAATGGAGGGTCCACTATAAAGCAGAGCTTGTAGAACTTTATTATAAAGGAAATGGATAAACTAGAAAAAAAAAATACATAAAGCAGTATACACAGGAGCTTCTATTTCATTTCGGTATGAAGGGAACGGCATGTATGTATCGGCAAACAATAAAGGTGTAAATCATACAAATTCCCTCAAACAATGTCAATGCATTTTAACAAAAATAAGCATCGAGTCTGATGATATGCGTCACTGTTACTGGTTACTCATGATTAGCTAAACAACGACACGCATAGTATATTAACCAGATTTTTAATTGTTCAGAGTACTACATTACAAAAGGAGTCGGGCAAAGGTCGGCGTTTACTCATTAGCAGATTAGGACGGAATAAGGATTCTTTCGAAGTGGGAGGTTGAAACAAGCGCCCTATAATATTAAGGGGCAAATTGTGTAGTCGTTGCCTACTTCATGTATATAGGGCCATCGGGTCTCGGGGGGGGGGGGGGACACAAGTGTAATGTTCCCTAAAATCCGCCAATTTCCACAACCATAAATCATACCGTATATCAAATGGAGTCTCTGGGCATGCTGGGTAAAACCGATTACGCACCCCTTTCCCAACCAAACTGGAAGGCCCATTAAAATGATAATAATAATTACTGTATACAGATTAGGCATGACATGCACATTATTATTACATTCAAATACACTCACTTCCTCTCTTGGGAGGACGAACCTCGATTTATTCTGGATACACCTTTTAGTAGGTATTATGAATTTTTATTGTAAAATTGATGTTTTGAAAATGAAAATGAAATGAAAATCTATGAAATGTGAAATGTGCATATTTATGAAAGCGCGTGTCCAAATTGAGTTAATATGGATATACAGATCAGACGAGTAGCCATTTCCTTGAAGTTACACTCTCAATCTGTCTTCGCCCAATTATTATTTGTTAAGGTTATGAAACGATAAAGAACATCTTCATCATAGATTGATGAAAAATTGTTTCCACGTTGTCTTATCTTCTCTTCATCTCCCTCTCTCATCCTTTTCTCCCTCCCCTTCTTTCTCCTCTTTTCCTCTTGTTCTCTCACTCGCGCTATCTATCTTTCTCTTCTCTTTCCCTTGCTTCTCCTTTGCTTTTCATATTTTATTTTATATCTCTCTTTCCTTCTTTCCTGTCTCCCTCTATATCCCGCTATAAGTATATGTAGTACCACTGATATCTTATTCTTCTCTCTCTCTCTCTCTCTCTTTCGCAAGTCTCCATCTCTGTCTGTTTTTTTCTGTCTCTCTCCCTCCCTTATCTACCTATCGTTTTTTCCATCTCATCTTATCAATATATTGATTAAATGAAATGAAACCCAGGTATGCGTTGGATTCCATCATATCTATGGCCATGTTCGTTACATCCCATGCATACCACAGTCTCCATCCAAATGCAAATTTCCTCAGTGATAATAATGTATTTCTCCCGACTTGGAGGACCATGCATGGGAAGCCTCATGCCACACTAAAAGAATGACAATCATCCAGAAAGTAAACAAAACATGACCCCCCCCCCTCCCCAAAGGGTCTGTTGAATTTCTGTTTACTAAAAAAAACACACATAAAGTTACATCAGTATAATTTATATTCCAATTACATTCCATACATTTTGAAAATCATCTATGTACCGTCGGAAGTCCATTAGATTGATTTAAGTCGATATGCCCATTATATACGAGGACGGAAGGGCGGGAAGTGGGGGGGGGATGGAAATTTAAAAAGTGGTAATATTCGGGCAATCGCCACCTCCGATTCCGAGGGAAGCAGTACATCAGATTCAGACAGCAAGGAGGTCTTTTTGTTTTCCTATATCTCTTTTTAAAATATTTGATTAAAAAGATACACGGTCATTACAACTAAGGGTCTTTTTGCTCCCCAAACTAGCGGTTCTTTTGCTCCCAAAATTTACAAGCTGAAAAATTGACGTTTTGGAAAGAGACAGATCTGTCCTTAACCATCATACGCATATAGATATGTCTCCGTTTTGGCCATTCATCATTGTGGATCCCGGTCATTTTACAGTTTAGCCGATGCCTAGATGCAGGGGCAGATCCAGTATAGAGGAGCATCATTTAAAAAAAAAATATCCTGGCACCCCCCCCCCCCAAAAAAAATAATAAAATCAGGGCATTTGGCCTAAAATTCCGAATAGGGCACTTAAACACACTCAAAGGTGGGACTTTTATACTGGTCCAAATTTTGGTTTGAAAAGGAGTGCACAAGCTCTCCACTCCCCCTCCCCCCCCCCTCCCCCTCCCTTCATCACTGCCAAGACGATTTCCTTCTCCGTTGCATCGACTGCACAAGTCATTATGCTTGTATGTCGCGTTTATTTGTTCCTTTTCTAGGCGTACACGTTACATTTCATTGGCCTGGCACCTGCGCTCATCTTGTAGGGTGTGATGATATAAAGGGGGATGATTCATCAGATATCTTTATCATAAAACTACCATGGCGTGTCCACAGACAGATATATTGAGACATATCTAAAACCGAGACAGGGAGAATCAATGACATGAATGAAGTAAACGGAAATGATATAGGCAGGGGATCTAGAGAGAAAGAGAGACAGAGAAACAGAGAGATCGCGTGAGAGAGAGGAAGAGGGGAGAAAAACTTAATGAGAAAGAGAGAGAGAGAGAGAGAGAATGGGGACAAGAGCATTAGAGTGAGAGAGAGAGATACAAGAGTGGTATAGAGAAAAAGAAGAGAGAGAGAGAGAAGAAAAGAGTGGGAAGAATAAGTGATAGAAAGAAAAAGATATATATATATATAAATATATATATATATAATATATATAGAGAGAGAGAGAGACGAAGAGAGGAAGAGAGAGAGAGAGGAAGAGAGAGAGAGGGAGAGAGAGGATCCACACTTATCTTATTTTGCTAAAACCTACTGTCTACCTCTCCCTATATAACTTGCAGTCATCTTTTAATTCCCCAAACAGTGGTATAATGATTGATCCTCGTGGAACATCATATAAATGGAATGGAAAGAGGACCTGTATCGTTTTATCATTTTCATTGTGTTATAAGGATTATGGATGGTGTGGAATGACGATGAATATGGAAATTTTATGATCGTACGATCATTTAGGGTGTTTATCTTGATCACGATTTGCAGTCTGTGCGATGGATCCAGGGTGTTGTTTAATAATGTAGGGGAGCTGATGTGCAAAATGGCGCCTCCCAAACGCCAAATGCTTTAAGAAAATGAATGAGAGAAAAGAGTGGGAGAGAGCGAGGGGGGGGGGGGGCGGGGCGGGCACGAACGAGAGATAATTTGTTTGGGCCTCAGCTCCTCTGAAGTCTCACTGTCATGATTTTTGTGTGTGGCTTTTTGATTAGAGATTTAAGGCACCTCAAAGACAAAGTATTACTGAGTCATACAGTGGGCGACAAATCGTTTCAGTGCTTATTTCATTCATATCTTAGGAATTGTCATGCAGTGTTTAATTTTTCATTCTTTCATCTCTTTGTTTGCTTATTCATTCATTTCTACCCCTCCCCCCCCCCCCCATTTTTACTGTTAGAGGGTGTTGCTTGTAATATGTGAACGTGTTGATGAAATAGGTTTGACAGCTTCAATGAAAATGTTCAAGTGACCCTCCTCCGACAAAATTGCACTCAAATTGTTGTTATTTCCCAGCATTTTATTGCCGACATGCTCATTTCGATGATTCCATTAGATTGTCTGACGTGTTACCAATCATTGACGAACCAACAACCGACTACCAGCAGTGTCTCACTTTGGGGGTTGAGACAAAATAATTTGTCAGTGAAGTATATTATGCCGTGTATAGGGTACACTACACCAAGTCATGGTTTATTCACTGTTATTTGTGCTTTGGTTGTCAAAGTCATGAAACTTCTATATACATTGATATTTTCAATGCTTTTCATTTATAGGCCACTTGTTGGCCTTTTAAAAAAATATGGCAAGAATTTTTGGGGTTTTTTTGGTTTTTGTTTTTGTTGAAATATTGTAGGAAAATCGTCTTTTATTACCTGAAGGCACAATTTTCGGAATTAACAATATAGTAATGTTTTAAAAGGGGTTAAACACACACACCCCCCTCCCCATTCTAGAAAAAAGGGCACCTGTTTACATGTACTTTGAATGAATGCCTGGACAAATATTAGCACTGATCAATATCAAATAATTGTGCAGTTGTTTGTTCAACTAGTTGCTAGGATAACAATAATGTTGATGCTCTTGGTAATTTAAGGGCTTGCACTCATGCACGAAAATTATTCATTTTACAGATATTATGGCCATGCAGATATTGCTGTCAAATATTTGTCAACTCCTTGTAAAATAGGATGCAATAATAGCATGCTATAGCATAAAGGTATAGGACTCTGAGTTCAAGCTAAAAAAGTCAACACCAAATTTCAAAGTAGTAAAACTCAACAGGCACATCCGACTGTAATAATTCACTCCACTTCAGTAGTTCAGTTTATTTTAGTTCAGAAGCAACCTCATAGTGAGTTTTAACATTTCATTTAAATTCGTTTCAGTGTCATACGATGCTCATTAGAAAATCAGAAATAGCTCCTAATGGTGCTACATTCATTTTATTCAATGTAAAATGTATTATTTTGAATGGTTGTTACATGTTACTAAATCGATCGAAGGAAAAATGTTCATGTGCCTTTGAATTGAAGCGAGAGAGAGAGAGAGAGAGAGAGAGAGAAGGAGAGAAGGTGAAATGGATGGAAATAGGGCGTTGTGGGGAAGGAATAAGAGAAGGTAAAAAGATATTTACATTTAGGAGAGCAATCAAACATCCTTCGTGCATGCATATAGTTACTGCACTCGATCATTCATGATTGCAAGCCATGTTAAAACACAATAATTGCAGAGAAAACGACCAAAACTGAAAGTTTCGTATATCCTTGTTCATTACATCTAGAAAACCATCACGATCTGTGTTTATTCCTCATTTGCATAGATGAAGATTCGCCCATGATGACTCACAAACCGAAGTGCGGTAATTATGGTGATGCAAGAGGGCGTGGCACACGACCATTACAGAGCATTGATTCTTAATAAGCACACACACCCAAAGCCGAATAAAATTCGAGATGGGGTATATTTTCTGAAATTGAATTATAACACAAGGAGGAAAGATCCACCTGCAATCAAGGATAGTGCATGGACAATTATTAAGTTGATAAGGCGTTACCGTTGCTACACGGCTGATTGATTGGAAGGATGATTCGTTGTCGGATGTTCAATTCTGAACTCCTTTGTTTCCACTCATGATTGTGGTTTCATATTACAGAGAGAGAGAGAGTGAGAGAGAGAGAGAGAGAGAGAGAGAGAGAGAGAGAGAGAGAGAGAGAGAGAGAGAGAGAGAGAATGCTCCCGATATAGTAAATTATGGAATATAATTATTACACACCTGAAAATGAATGATTGAATGAGCTTTGAATTGACTAGTTTCAGATTATAAAGTTTTAGAATCATAAACCATGCAGCTGCATCCATGTGCACATTTATTTTTTCACTTCTTTTAAACTCTGCCCCCAAAATATAACTTGCCATTTGGTCATGTCTATCAAATGACATTTTGTACATGCATTTTTCAGTTCATCTTGGCTGTAGACTGGCTATTTCCGGCTCAGTAAAGTCTAATCATTATTTCGTCTACTCAAAGTTCATGTCAAAGGCGGAACGGTGCGCAATTTTCTTTCCGTGCCAAAATACATGCGGATTACTCTTCCACTCGATGCATCTACTTTGTTCTCACTAGAGACTGAGGATAATTTCCCGCCAAAAAATTAATATACCTCGTCCATTATCGTCTGTCAGCAAGAGGAAATACGAGTCTGGTTAGCACTTGTCCGTATGTAATAGAATCTAAACATATCCTACACGGGTGCTAATGACGACCGAGATTATGAATGACAGAGTTACGACGTTAGGCAGGAACTTGATAGGTTGAATCTAATTAAATCAACATCATAGAGGATATAACCCGAGGATACAAAGGTGTAACCTTATACAAAGGCTGCGAAAAGGCCTGTCTTGGATCTCCTCTGGTGTTCTAAAGCAGTGTTGTCCATTTTTAAAATTTTACTTATGAATGTATTATTGTGATGAATGTTAATGAACTCTATAAAAATGAATATAAGTGAATAATAACACTAAAATGAATATATAGATAAAGAGATTAACAGATTATTATAGATAGATTGATAAATACAAATCAAACAAATGAAAAATAATCACGTGATCATTAATCACTCTCTTTTCCAGCCGTTCATTGATTGAATGATGCAAGGTTTTATTCCATTTTCAATAACAAAAACAACATAATTTAATCATAAGTTGAAATGAAATAGGGGAACCTACTGGAAAGCATATCTTGTCTGTGTAGGTTCTCTACTATAAATACAATAATAAGACATCTTATCATATAACATGGAGGTAAAGCGGCTTTGCGTTGTCTAAAAATCTGATGAAACATATAATACGGACCAATACTCTAATTTTCGTAAGTGATCTTTGCATATAAAATTTTGAGAAAATTGCTTTCCGGTTTATTCATTGGTGCGTTGAAAGTGAATTATCTCACGTTATAAGTATACTCATTGGTATTAGAAAAAAATCTTTGCACCACAGTAATTATGTAATTCTTTTTTTTGTTACCAAATAGAATCTTATATTGATGATAACTTTTTTACATTTAAGGCACATAACCCTCATGGCCGTGAAGTATTCGCGACGAATATCAGCATATACTGTGCATGGATTTGGAAAAAGCCATTCTTTTTTAATCATTGTTTATTTGTTTTATTAAATGAAATTTTGAGAAATCACATATTTACAAAAGACTGGAGACAATTGAAATAATAACTACAAAATAAAACGAGACAGACAGACAGGACTAATGATAATCATCATAATCGTCATACACTTTTATGGGTTTTTTTATATTGATGCCTGAAATAACTTAATCTTGAATCTTGTATCTTGAAGCATAAAGGCAGCAATTACGTCATTCTTGTCATCAAACCAACTGACTTCCCTTTCCTTGCTGCATGTTGGGTCCTTGAATGGGTCACAAATTATGTGTGTACTTTTCATTTTTCTCGAAAATCGGAGCAATTCCCCGTGATTCGTTTCAGAGACAAGACAAGGATGAAAATAATTAATTGATAGACTTTTAGGAAGGAGGAAATATCTTTTTAGGCTGGAGGACAGAATGACTGAGAAATAACTGAATGAAATTAGGAAAATATGAGGCAGATTTAATTAGAAAGAGAAATGATGCAAACGCAAACACAAAAGTCTGTCATTCGATTAAAAGCGAAAAAGCAAAAGTATGAACCATGGGAGTACCGGAACAATTTCTCGAGAGAGGGGGAGTGGTGATGAGCTGGCTCTTTCCCCAAATATCAGCTTCTTTTGCTTTCAAACATTTCTGCTAACGAGGGAAGCAAGCGCACACATTTTCCCCCTTTTTTTCAATGCTTAGTATTTAAATGAATTTTAAAAATTACATATTCAGGCACACCACTGCCCCCAAATGAGGATATTCTGACACCTCGCTGCCTGAATATGAGATGGTAGTTGCCCGAACATCGAAACTTTAACCCCCCCCCCCTACCTACTAATTCTATGAACTTTTTTTTTTTTTTTATTGTACTGACCTTTAAAGGTAGTAGCCAACATTTGCAAGTGGCACCCAATCTGCACAAAAGTTTTACTTTATATTGCTTTAAGCCACAGAAAAACACTCGTAAAGTTTTAGATCCCAGTACATTCCCGTTTTAGGATTGAGAAGAAAATATTCAACACAAATTTTCTTTTATTTTCTTTGTTTTGTAAAGGCGTCCTCCTGACCATTCATTTTTCACTTATTCTTTGAAATATTGTTGTAAATTTGATAACATAGTTTTACATAAATGTCTGTCATTTAAAATTGAAATTGGCTTATTTCTCTTCAAATTCTGAAACAGTGTTGTGCAAATGAGGGCTACTACCTTTAAAACCATTCACTGACATGTACACGCTAAATTTCCTAAACTTGAATCGGGGGCAAATCCAAAATTCGATTCAAAATATCTTAATCTATTAGATTCAGAAATCAAACTTATTGATCACGATTTCTTAATCTTATTTTGGATTTGTCCCTTATCATAATATCTTAGATTAATTTCTAATCCAAGAAATTGAAAGTGTAATGACATGTATTTTGTATCGAGTCATGTCAGGAGGATTCGGCATGTATTTCAATAAATTTAATTTGATTATTCGATTTGGTTTGAGTTTGACAAAGCCACTGGTATTTTAATGGTTTGGCTCGGGCTGTACTGTATTTTTTTTTTGCACAACCAATATATCGTGCTTGTAGACTTTATAATTGATGTGGTATAACATCTCTTCTTGTATCAGAGGCAGATCTAAAGGATTTTCGGGGGGGGGGGGTGTTTAAAAAACATGAAAGTTAATTATTCCATTATTCCTGAGAAATTGACTTTCTTTATCTCGTGAGCCACACTGAATTGGGGAGGAAAATATTACCGAATGCTGGCTACGAAAGATTTTTCTTGAGGGGGGGGGGGGGGGTACCAGCTCCCTTAACCCTCTTGCTTCGTATTTTACGCTTTATAAAGTCGGTTCATCATGAACCCTTCAGCCCCTTACTATTTTCAAATCGTTTATAGGAAGACAGGCAGTAAACTTTACTTTTTTTCTCTCGTGTGTAATTCCACTGGTGTATTTTGGTAACCATTCTGGCAAGCACACGACGATTCAGAGAATGATTAATATCCAAAAGTCATCTCTTGACCCTCCCCCCGTGACCCGTTGCCATGTTCATTTTGGATGTCGTCCCAAGTGAGCTTCGAGCACTGATTGAGTGAAGGAGAGATGATTTCCCAATATTTTTTCCTCCTCCTACAGAGGTTATGATGGTTATCATTGTTCTGTTAAGTCAAGGAGGCTTATCTCCTTTGTAAAGTTTGTTAAATGCACGGTGGTGCAGAGGGACCGCCTTATTCAGTTGTAACGTCAATGACATAGACAATGACGTGCGTCGCTAGACCTGTCTGAAGAAAAAAAAAGTTAACATGGCCAACACCCCCCCCCACACACACCAAAGAGAGGGGAGGGGTTTCGGACTTCACATACCCCCCCCCCCCCCTCCCCCATAACAGTGACGGTGAATGCTAAGAAACAAACGAAAAAGATCATGATGATGAGCATAAATGATGATGATGGAACATTACGTTGTTAATAATGATCATCGCCAAATATCATGAGAATCAATGCTGGTAAATTAAGTTGCAGGTGTCGATTACTGCATGCATTCAACAACGTTCAAACGATTATGATGATAATGACAATGGGAATGGTGATGCTAGTAATATATATATATATATATATTTTTTTTTTTCTTTCATTTTGTATTTGTTAGGCACCCTATTTGTGCACAATGCACATGCCAAAGATGTATTTTCTTGTTATGCATTTATCATGTTTACATGTGTAAATTTTTGTGTTTTTTAAATCCATGACAATAAAAATTGAATTGAATTGAATTGAATTGAATTGAATTGAATTGATAATGGTATGAATGGTATTGGGAATCATTTTAGCTTTCTTATTTTGAAAAATATCTCCTCTGACTTAATGTCATGACACATTTCTATTGGACGCGCATTGTTGGTCTGCTTGAAATCTGCAGAGTGGACCATTGCACTTTTATGCAGAGGTTAATCCAGGTATTCTCAGTAATACAGACAAAAAAAAAATGATACCTGAAACTATAGCAGACGCGGTTAGGTTATCCAAGTAAACTGTGAAAAGAGATCTTTGTTTTTGAGCTGTGAATGGATCTTCTCAATCAAGATGACTGGCACATAAATCGGTTTTGAACCCTTAGACGTGACTTTCTAAATGTACGTGGTCTAGAATTCTGGCTATGGGTGGGTCAGCTGGTATATCTTAAAGGAAAAATACACTGGTTTAACATTTTGAATTAGATGCATTATACTTTCGTGAATTGTTCAGAAGTTACTTGTGTTAAAAATCGATCTTTTTTCGTGACTTGTGAAAATGAAATGTTGCTTTTCTTGAGAAGAATCGTTTTACATTTTTTTTTTTTTAGGTTTACGTACCATAATCGTAATCATAAAGCAGTAGGTATACCCCCCAATGAGGAGAAAATTACAAACGTCGAAAATGATGCTTTCAACTTGCAACTTTCAACTTGCTTTGTGTGTGTGTGTGTGGGGGGGGGGGGGTGAATCACCATCGTCATTATCTATCTTGCTGTCTAGATCAGTTTGTTTTTTGTTTTTCGTCATATTAATTGTCCCGCAACTGTCACTTTCGCTTTGAAACGCCGGCTTTGATTTGAGAATAGTCTTGTACTCTGACGATCTTATTCCCTTGCTAGCCTCTTGTTTCTGGAGCAACTACATCACCATTAAGCAGTTGCCATAGAGACGATTGAGACCCCCTGTTGTTAACGCATCCAGATGCAGCATCTCATGTTTACCGCGATTCAGTTCGATATTTTCCATCTTTGGTGGAAACCAAAGAATAGTGACAGCAAGGCATTGTCTACACACCAAAACATTTGGTTTTATAGTTATGTAACGTTTAATGGACTATATGAACGAACGCAAGATAGCAATATATATCCCACTGAAAGCTTTTGATTGGTTAAGTTTATAAGTTAAGGTACACCTCCCTCTCTCTTACGGAGAGCTCATAAAAATTCTTACAGGAATATTTGTCCTATCCTCTTTGCATTAGGACAAACAGGTTGGATGATTGCTTACTACTTAGTTGGCCTAGATATTGGACAATTCACTATCAGCCAATACTCAATAAGTAGGAGGAACGCTTGGCAAATGAAGGGGGTTAGAGCGAACGCTCAATCCATTTGAAACATATCCTGCTGCATCCATGCGCTCAGGCACTTTCAAGGAGATATAACATCACGGAGATGGGACCTGCATCTCCCTGATACATGACAGCATGAAGGCTTTCATGCTCATTACCTGGGGGTGTTTTATAAAGCTGTTTGTAAAGTTACGCATTACTTTACAACCAACTTGAATATGACGTGCCAAATGGGATACCCCAAGTTTTTCATGATGTTTTAACAAAGTTTAACTGCATTTCCCATGATCTCATTTAAATTGTGGCAAAAAATATACTTCCCAATAAAAAATGTTTGTAAACAATACTAATGCTAATCTACATCTGCATATTTCATCGTTAGCTGATGTGATTTGTGATGACTTAGAATCCCACTTGGCTTGCCATATTCAAGTCGTTCGTATAGTCATTCGTAACTTTACGAACAGCTTTATGAAACGTACACCCCCAGGTCCCTCTGAGAGGACTTATAAAGCCGTCGGTCCCCTAAACTAAACCAACTAGTACGAGATCAGTTTCTCTCCCTGTCTCTTCTCTCTGCCTTCTCCCCTGTTCCTGTTTCTTTCTCCGATTGCTTGGGAAAGGCTAAATGAATATATTTCTATTTTTACAAAAGGAAGCAAGTGACAAAACTGGCATTTCCTATAAAAGAGCAAAATGTATCTGTCATTTTGACTGACGTCAATGCAAAGCCAGTGTGTCTTGCCCAACATATCTTTTAGCAAGATGAGTGTTCATGCATAAAATTTGGCCCAGAAGAAAAGCTCATGCACTAGGCAGAATATGAAACTATCCATAACTCAAATATGTTTCCTTTAGTTCATTAGTCAAAGTAGGGCAGTGTGTCCCATGAGTCCTTGCCCCACCTCCCCGCCCGCGCCGCCCCATGCAATCCATAACTGAAACTTCGTAGAAAGATATAGGCCTCTATAACTTATGAAATACCACAAAAATCACTTTCCCGCGATACTCTTCCCTCAGTTATGTCAAATATCTGTCGTTATAATACCGCCCATTCATATAACAGCACCCACGAGGGTTTGACCACATAGCCTGTTGCTATGACAACCGCATCAGTTCAACTTGACCCATAGCGACCTCTTTCTGAACGCTCAGTCGCTACCTTTTCGGATGTCGTCTTCCGTTGTTTCCCCGCGTCAGGAAAAGAAACAGGTGCAATAGAACATATATATCGTCTACTGAATGTTCATTCTCCGTGCCGGCATAAACATGTCCTCAGAATATAAAATATAGATTCATGCTGATAATGTATTGTGTGTATTTATTGTTTTGCATCATAATGATGTAATGTACTGTTCTGTATCGTATTACACTTCACGATATCGTATTTTTGTATTATACAGCATAATTATATTTATGCCTAATAAAACCATTATTGAACTGAATTTGAAATTGAATTGAATTACATAAATAATGGGTTGTATGCATAGTAGTTAGAAATGGACTGTAAGCGTTATGTTTTTCTTTTCTTTCTGAACAGTCAAAAAATGGTGTCTCGCCAGGTCCCGTCTTGAAGGCTGTGAGCTCAAAATAAATAAATAAATAAATAAATAAATAATAATCTGCTTATTTATCAGGTAGCCTTAAATTCAATAAGCGATACCACTTTTAGTGCACTGCATGAGGCAGTCTTCCTTGTTTAATAAATTTAATAGGCTTTGATGGAGTCCAGGCCATAGACATGATACGTCCAGGCCTACCAGTAATCCTTATTCTTTACTTCCTGTTTAGAAAAAACAAAACAAAACAAAACAAAACAAAACAAAACACAAAAACAAAAACAAACAAAAACAAACAAACAAACAAACAAACAAAAACAAACAAACAAACAAACACGGTATAGAACTGTCTCCTTGTAGGCGTCAATGACTTTAGAACAACTAACTCTAATAAGTGAAGGATTATGGGCAACACCTGCATAGGTGTATATCACGCGATTAGCACGTTACGTCAACGTGTCAGTAATTAATTACCTTAATTACATTTTGAACAGGAAAAAGGTTGAATCTGAGAGCGCAGTATAAACTTGCTTGTCTGGTGAATACTTTCCTTAATGTACATGTAAGTCATTAACCAAATAAAATACCCACATGCATTTAATTCTTTTTTTTTTATATACTTAATTTCCTTCGCATAAATAAGTTTCAGGGGAAGATAAATCATGGTTTATTATGCTGCATGACGGAAAGACATCTTTTAGTCAATTCTTTACCTTTCCTGTTCCTTGTTCCAATTGTGCTCGAAATTGTTACATATTAATAGAATTTGAATTTTCTCGTTTGATTTTCTTCTCATAAAGACGCTTAAAGATATTCAAAGTATGTATTTTCATAAATGTGCTTCTGAATAACAGCGTATCCTCTTCTTTTCTTTCTCCATCCTTCCCACTCCTTCCCCTTTTCTCCCACGCTCTCTGTCCTTGGTCTATTTCCCTCTCTTTACTCCCAGCGTTGGCATTATTGTAATCGAGAATATTGTATGTATACAAAATAATCTTCCATTCATAAATTCAGCGGGTAAAATTTTCATCCACAGATTGAAAAAAATGACGTAAATGAAGTGTCGAATGATCTAGTTCCTGCATTCCTTCCAGTGCCAGTGCCAATGGCATTCCTCCCAGTGCCAGTGCCAATAGCATTCCTCGTATTCTTCCTGTCATCTCTTGTTATTATTCTTGAGAATACAACTCATGGACGAGTTTGTCCAAGCGGTGACGTCACAATGAGACGATTCATTGGTCGCTCATGGAAGGTGATATATCGTCTGTTTATACACTGGTATGATTACAGGGCTGCAATCATCGCAATTGCATGAACGAATGTACTGGGAACATGCAGTATTGAAAATGGAATGGTGGCCATGGAACTCAACCTTCCTGAGACACTTTTGCAAAGAAAGTGAAAAGAAGAAAAAAAGTATAGAAAATCTCTAAGAAGCCTCAGGATTACTTCATAATTTCAAGTTTGTATATATAAGTACAGTGTTGATATGGCCAACCAACCATACTGTATACATTGTATAGGCCTACATTTTTAAGTACTAGTAGTACGTACGCCTGTGCTGGAATACGTTTATTTACTGTATACTGTATAGGCACGATTTAGTACCTATTTAAGATAACCATTGATTTACCTAAATATAACAGTTGTCCTATTTTCCTTTCAGATAACAACGATTCATTTTGGCTTATACCATCTGCATTAAAGAAAATCAGCTTAGGCGAGGGGTAATCATGTTTAAGGTACAATAGAGTGCTGCTTTTGGTCTTATCCAAATCCTCAAAAGATTTCCTTCTTACGAGACTGCAGAAGACAAAGTGATTTCAGATTCACATTTTTTTCCATGGAATGTATTAACGATTAACTGACACAGAAATACTACTAATCATCTAATGGGAACCCGATTTTTAAGATAAGAATTGCTCGTTCGGGTTTTTAAAAGAAGGAAATCCCCTTTTCTCCGATACTAAAGAATGCTAAGAATGCTGAATCTCTTCTTCTTATAAAAAGGAATGCAATGAATGCAGCACACCTACACGGATGTATACGTCACAATAGAGGTCTAGACCCGTGGACTCAAATAGCATCGTTTTCTTTAAAATAAATAGATTGTACCCGGACGATATGTTCAATGGCATGAGCACAGCAGTTTAGGTTACTCTTCTAAATCAGTACTAATGGATTTCATTATTTTGTGAGCGCTGAGGAGTGGTTATGAGAGAGAGCGAGAGAGCGAGAGAGAGAGAGAGAGAGAGAGAGAGAGGGAGAGAGAGAGAGAGAAACCGTGGGAGAAAACAAAAATCTGGAAAGGAGAGGGGTGGGGTGGAGGAGCAACCTGTGGTGATATCTGAGACACCCTGCTGGTATTTTTATGAACAAAGTATGAGTCATTTTGCGTTTGGAAAATCTAAACACAAGACCGCAAAATTCCACTGTGCATGGCTTTGCTTACTGAACGCAGGTCGAGCATGCGCAGCGTAACTCATGACGTCATCTTGAAGTTCATTATTACAGTCAGTCAGTCCGTGGAATATCATACTCATTTCAGGTCCCAATTTAAGATGTCACCCCAGACTTTCTGGCATAAAAATAAAACATGAAAAAAAAAACTTAAGTAAAATCACCTTAATAGAATATTGATATTCATCGAAAGAACAGAGCCCCAGCTCCTTCATTATTTTGAGCCCCATAGCAGAAAAATAGCGACCTTAATCATCATTCTGAATCATGGTGGGTGGATGCTAATTCAGTATATCAAATAATAGTATACATTGTTTCGTTGTAATGAGGGGCACTGACTAAAAGTGCGTAAAAGGGCGTCTTCGCAAGCAAAATACGATCATAAATGATTCATGAGTATTATTCATCTTTTCATAATTTAACTCAAACTAATAATATCGCATAATATAGTCTATAATGATTCATTCGCAGAGGTGGTTCCCATCTAAAGACATTGGTGAACTCATCACATTGAATAATGTTTCAAAAGTGCCGAAATGCTTTCCGCCGATGTTAGGATTATTGACAAAAAACAGTCAGAATGATAAAGCCATGTTAGAAAAAAAAAACATCAGACCGAGCAATATTAGTACTGGTAATCTTTTCTCTGTTTGTTTGCTTTGCTTTATCTAGTTTAGTTTTTGTTTCTGTTGTTTTTTTTTTCTTTTAATTTATTTCAGTTTTTTGTTCTTGTTTTTTGTTTGTTTTGGTTTTGGTTTCGGTGGCAAGAAGGAAATGGCATAACATATCAATAAGATAAAGCTATAACATATTTCTCAAGGAACTTGATGCAGATTTGCAAAGATTTTTTTTTAGGAGTGTGTCATAATAATATTCCTCTAGGAATTTGGTCTGATAATTTTCTTTCAGGGCTGTAGAAGAAAGCAAGTAGGCCCTGTCATGATACAAATAACCGCCCAAATAGTCACTTTGGAAATACTGGTCAAGACAAATGATTATTGTTTCCTTGATATCAAGGGCGCGAAAAAAAAATCAGAGAATAAAGAAAGTAAGATAACGAAATTTAATAATTCTGTTTTCAATCCCATCTTTAGGAAAATCCGTACTCGGTAGTTCCGTATATGGGGTATAAGCCATTCGTTATTTTAAGTGCTACAATTTTGAAATCTTGTATTTCTTTAATTTTCTTGTAGCGATAAAGAAATGTGGCGATTTAATTATTCTGTGGGTACATTCAAAATTGGAGACCGGAGGGAGGGAGGGAGGGGGGGGGGGGGGGGTCTGGTATATCCTTTTACACTCGGTGCTCTCTCTCTCTCTCTCTCTCTCTCTTTCTCTCCTCTCTCTCTCTCTTTCTCTCCTCTCTCTCTCTCTTCCTCCCTCCCCCTCTCTCTCTGTCTCTCTCTGTCTCTCTCTGTCTCTCTCTCTGTCTCTCTCTGTCTCTGTCTCTCTCTCTCTCTCTCTCTCTCTCTCTCTCTCTCTCTCTCTCTCTCTCTCTCTCTCCGTATATTCACTTTTACATTATTATTATTTGTCCACCTGTGCCTGAGAAGCGAAAAGCGAACTGAATCACTGTAGCCCTCGGGTCTCTCCTCCGGATATAACTGATTGGGGGTGTGCAGGTGGACCACTACACCGGGATTTCCCTTCCTCTTATACGAATAGTGCAGTGGGTTCTTAACGTGCAAAGGTGTTGACTCTCCTCTACACGGGCCTTCATTTAACGTCTTATCCGAGGGACGTCTATGAAACAGGGGAGGGGCACGTTAACATACAATGTAGGCATCAGTCATCCACCTGGAGTGGACTCGAACCCACGATCTTTGGTTCGATAGGCAGACGCTTTACCAACTGAGCCAACTCGCTCCTTTATCATTTCCAAACTTTCATTTTCTGCCTCAAGTTTTTTTTCTTCATAATTTCTATGTTGACTTTAGTCCACGGTGCTACAATAGGCTATCCAAAATGTAGTAGTGTGAAACGGGGGCACGTGCCCCCAATCGGCTGGCCATGAAAAAAAAAAAAGAAAGAGAAAAGAAAAGAGAAGGAAAGTGAAAAGAAAGGGGAAAGCTAAGAAAAGGAAAATGGGAAATCGGGAAGCGCTAGCTTCGCTCGCTAGCTTTTAAGTAACTTAACCAATGCCAGTGATAATTACTAATCTTATGAAAGGAATCATTTTGCATCTTATGTCTCAATCTGATGTCATAGGCTATAGGCCTACAGTTTTTCCACTCATAGAATATTAGTAATATAACTACATCTGGATATCTATCCAAGAAATCGAGCGGCAGGTTTATCTGAAGATACACTTTCAGCAGATAATGGTCTAGACAAAAACAAAAACAAAAAATCCCATTTTTTCGTTCGCTAGCTCGCTATTCTCGCTCGTAAACATCTGCAATTTGCTGACGATTCCATTATTTATGATTTGGGGGGGGGGGGGGGCGGGATGGGGGTCGCTGACTTTGTTTACTTGTAAAAACAGAATGGATTCGGACTCTGAGTAAGGTACCTAAATGGAGTCATATTCAGCACACGGGTGATCGAATAGATTTAGATATCTTATAAGGCTATGGTGTATTTCGATAACAAAATAACACTTGAATGAAAAAGAGAATATTTGTCCTCGCTCGCTGCGCTCGCTCGTAAAATAATTGTTTAATGGTTTTTGAAAGCAAACTCATTGGGTGAGTGTGCTGACCAAATAAATAATTTCGATGTTTGATATGCTCACAATGTAATTTACTGAAGGGTGACTACTTCTACCATTAAAAAGAGTTTGCATTTCCTCGCTCGCTTTGCTCACTCATAATATTTAGAAACAGGGTGGTTTAGGACAGCAAACCGTCTAGGGACGTGCCAAAACAGAGTCATTGGCAGCACGGTGAACAAATATATAGGCCTATAGTCAGTGATCAGATAGTGTAGGATAACAAAATAACATGACTTTCATTACAAATAAAGTTGTAATTTTTGACTCGCTCGCAAAATTAAAACAAACAAACAAACAAACAAACACAGGGTGGTATTTAGTATGATGCGTTAGTTTCCCCAAATTTAAAAACGCTTCACGTCCCAAAAGACACCTTTTTTTCGAGAGTATAATGTTGTTATTGTTAATATGATAGAAATAAAATTATACATACTAGGACCTACACACACCCACCCACCCGCACACACTTTTCCACTCGGTGCCCCCTTCCCCCATGGGCTGACCCACGGTATGCCACTGGCTAGACATATATTCGACTATAGTACCTGAAAATACAGAGCAAACATTAAAAAAAAACTAAAAAATAACCTTTAAATGTTATCAGTTTGCTCAAAACCATAAAATTCATCAATCATACAATCTTTGAAAGGCTTCGTGTTTTGAGCGCTTTTTCTTTAAAATAAAGATTAAAACTAAAACTGAAATTATTATCTTTAAAGGAATGCATTGTTCATTTCAGTTCTCATTTCTTTTGGTATCTGCAAATTATGATATTACCGATCATGGCACTGCGAAATTAACTTGAAAATTTTGCGTGATGGAACAAAATTTAGTTTCGCTCGAAATTTTCTTCTTAGTCTTGTAACGAATGAAAATCTTGTATGGAGATTGCGTACATTGATTATGTAATTGCACTGTAATCAGAATGCGGGGAATTCGAATGAATCTGGGGACCTTGAGAGAATGAAAAATTGTTTGATTCATGACTTAATTTAATGTAGATAATGAGCACCTTCGGGGGACTGATGGTGGAGTATCCACAGATTGCCATTGATCGTTTTCAAGGGGACGCCGTGCTTAGGGCGAGAGGTTATTTTCTGTCTCATTGTCATTCTGGTAAGAGAAAAACCTTGATCGTGGTCCCGTGTGTTGCATTGTGTGTTTGTTGAATTTGATTTTTTTTTTCCAATTCGTAGTAAAAAGCTGTTTCTGTCTCTAAACTATTGGGCGCAAATGCACTTTTGTATCCATTTGTGTGTTCTAATGAACGAATTTGCTTCAAAATTTTAGAAAATGATAAGCAATTGAATATGCAGGCCTCGGATTTTATAATTAGGGACAGTGATTTTCCGTTTCAAAAAATGGCCTTTTCCGTTTCCGAAAATCTCAAATTCCGTTTCAGCATGTCAGAAAACGGAAATTCCGTTTCCCCATACACTTTGTACACACGGAAAAGTGACAATTCCGTTTACACATTGAATAGCAAAATCACAGCACGTACACTCGCACTGGCCAAAATTTGTATCTGCTACTGGACCAACAACACAATAAAATCCGTTCTAATCGGATCTATGCGGGTGCATTTAAGAATTTTTCGATCACATTTAGCATGCATACATCCTCACCTTTCACTTAATTAGCATTATTTCGCAGTGAAATTAAATTTCATCGACAATTTTGGGGTTTTTTGGACATCGTTATCATCTGACAACGGCTTTTGCCAATCCGCCATCTTGGATTTTAAGACCACGATATCGTGCTGTTACATCTTCAAACGTAGAGGGCAGCAACACACGACCGTGCAGTTGAGCGATATGAAGCTCAACCCGGCAGGCCGGTACGGGCGCGGGGTAAAATCGAGTGTGATGATGTCGAGAGCAGTCACGATGTGTGAATTGTCATGATTGTAGCGAAGTGAGATCGTGTTTTCTGGGGTTTTGTGGCCATTTAATACTCTCATTTTGTTGTTATTTTGGAGTAATTTCTGTTGCTATTCTGTGTATTTTGAGGGAAAATACGTTTTCCGTGAATTTCCGTTTGAAATGCCACTTTCCGTTTCAAAAGGCCTTTTCCGTGAATTCCGTCCGTTTTCCGCGATCGCGGAAAATCACTGTCCCTATATAATCAGGGATAATATACATGATATAAAATTTGGGTCACGCCCACTTTTTTTTTTGGAGGGCACATATCCTCTCAGAGTCAGACTCAGTTTCAGAGGGGCACCAAGGCCGAAATGGGACCTGACCACTTTGTGCCGCGGCACAATGCGTAAACGCGCGTTTACGCTTTGTCCTCAGAAGTTCGTTCATGCTTCTCACTTACCTACAGTGGCATTATTTAGGGATTAAGGCTTTAATTTTAGGGGGGCAGTAGTGCAGTGAGCAGGGTCCGCCCATTTGACCGAAGGCCCGCGAGACAAACTTTCCTCGTATTGTATTTTCCTTCATCACAAATAATACGCTATCATTATATAAAATAATTATGTCTCCTTTAGCATGTTTAGTCCTCATTTCTGGAGGTCCCGCTACTCTTTAATACTTCTTAAACTTCCTTCTGGCACAGGAATTGGTTAGAGCAGTGTGATATTATAGATTACAATTTGCTATTTTCCTCGCGGGCCTTTGGTGAAGTGGGTTGTCACCAAGTGAGCATGCAAGGTGTGCAAATTACATATTGACTCATTGAGCATATAAAATGTACTCCAAGGGGAAGGGTGCAGGGAGGGGGGAGTTTCCCCCCTCCTGCTCTTCACGCAGGAGCTCTCAAGTTTCTTTTTCGTTCCTTGTCTGCTCCTGCTCTTCCTACGTTCTCTTACCCTTTTTTCTTCCCTCTCATGCTTTTTTTTTCTTTGTTTTTGCCTTTTTTTTTTGGTGGGACTACCCTCTGGCTACATGGATGAATCAATTAATTCCATCTAGGTTATTTTATTATCATTCATTCATGTGGATGAAGCTTAAAATGGGAAATGAGAGTGGACAGAATCCTAGATCATCATAAAGCATTTATCATGTGATGAATGTTTCATTAGAGTGTTCATTTCTTTCCTTCCCATCCCTTCTCCCCGTCCTTTCTCAAGGATTTGTTACTGTTACAGGATAAGCTGGTGAAGGTGTGTGGTGGTTGGTGGAGTGCATGCAAGAAAGCAAAACTAAAATGGCCTCAGGCTCGCAGGCAGCACAGAAGAGAAAATGTCCCCACTATTATTTATTGGAGTGTTGTCATTGTCATTTGATAATCTTAAGCAATTTTTGAAAATGAATGTCAAGAAAATAATATCAGCATCTCATGTAAACCAAGCAAAGAACTGGTTTGCATGTTTAATTGAGTAGACACTCAGTGCAAGTAAGTAAATTTACATCACTTCCGATATCCTAATCCAAAACAAAGTAATTCTAAAATGCAGAACTTCACAGAATTGAAGTTTCATCTTTTGGGGTTCTAATTTTTTTCTTCTAAATATCACACATCTTCACAAAAATATGTTAAAAGTAATTATTTAATCAAATTTCAACCCTACAATGCCCTAAAAGCTGAAAAAATAAACAATTACTACGACTGAAAAATCTTGAAATCGGCAGCCCAATGAGGGAGTTTCTGCAGGATAACTCCCCTAGGCTCCGTTGGTATTTCGATATATCTGGTTTTAACGATTTTTCAATTTGCCGATATTGCCTGTATTGAAATTGAAACTATATCGTTATATCGACTTGTCCCGATATTCTGTTCTACAATATTTAGTATCATATATCGACAAAATATCGACATCAAATTGTCATTTATACATTTATTCTTTTCTTTCACAACAAAGTGACCTGACAAATTAATTCTTTACTTTCTGAAAATCATAAGAGTTTCACTGGTCGTCTTCAGGAAATAAAAAACGTGAACGGGACGGAGATGAAACGTTCAGCTTGACATGCTGGAGTCACTTGACAAATTAATTCTTTACCTTTGTTGATGAAAATAATATCGGCTGGTTATTCTTCAAGGAATATAAACCACGGATGGAACGGAGGTGAAACCATCGACTTGAAAATTAATTCTTTACTTTTTGATGATGATAGTTACGGTGGGTCGACCCATGAAATATAAAAGGCTAACGGGACAGAGTGGAAATGAATCAACGATGGACTCGGCATATTAATTCTTTACCTTTGAACATTAATAATAGTTTTGCTGGTCGTCCGAGGCACCTTCAAGAAATATGAATCGCCAACAAAACGGAGGTGAAACTAGTAACTTGACAAATTTATTCTATACCTTTGTCGATGAAAATGATATCGGCCGGTTCTTCTTCAAGAAATATAAACTATGGACGGGATGGAGGTGAACGATAGACTTGAAAGGTAATTCTTTACTTTTTGATGATGATAATAGTTACGGCAGGTCGACTAAAAAAATATATAAAAAGCTAACGGGACAGAGCTGAAACGTATTAACTATCGACTCGGCAAATTAATTCTGTACCTTTGGACATTGATAATAGTTTTGCTGGTCGTCTGAGTCGCCTTCAAGATATATGAATCGCCAATGAAACGGAGGTGAAACTCGTAACTTGACAAATTGATTCTTTACCTTTGTCGATGAAATTGTTATCGGCCGGTTCTTCTTCGAGAAATATAAAGTTTAGGTTTTATTTTTTAATGTAGCATGAGTTTCTTCAATCGGAGGGCATCAAGGCCTCTCAAAAAATTTTGTGGCCATAAACCTTCCAATTTCGAGAAGGGCATCATGGCCAGTGGGTGGGGCATACTGGCAAATTGCAGATGGTCGGTGGGTATTTCGAGCCCTGAATATGCATGTAATCTGTCACCTGAAATTGAATTTGAATGAAAATCGGACAAAGGGAACCTCGATTATGGCCTAGTTGAGGTCCAACGTCCTTGCTCTCTTGATCTCGGGCTCCGCTGTGTGCTTTCTTTTGCATTTGGCATGCGCATAGTGGTATACATAAACTGAAGCAACCAAAATTTATGCAAACTTTCCATATATGGTTGAATTTGCGATCGGTGAGTGATTCACAAAATTCGCGAAACAGTTATAGACCCTCGGCCTTCTACAGTAAATGGCCGTGCGCCCCTGGTTTCCTGTTTTCTGGGATTGGCAGTCATGAATAACTGGTTACAGTTTATACAGCTATCAAGAGACCGTTCCTTAGGACATTTTGCATAGCTGTCGGAAGCGCATAATCACCGTCACCTAACCATTAGCCCTGTTCATATTGCCCAATACCGCAATATTACTGATGCACATGAGTAAGCGATTTCCAGTGGACACCGTTAATATTGCAGGGAAAAAGCGTAATATTACCGTAATAATGTGGTATTCTTCCTTTCACTCCCATTCATATTGGCATCCGCAATATTACGGTATTCTGTTTTGTCGGTAAGTCCTGCATTACATCTTGGCTAGGCCTACCCAGATACAATGCGCATTGAGCTTAGGGTCAAACCTGTCAACGAGACGCTATGCTTCACTGCACAAACTGTAAATGTTGCACCTATTTTGCACATGCTGTTCATATACACCAGGTATCTGCAATATTACGATAATATTACTAGGTCTCGAAGCATAAAATATGCATCAAATAGGTGCGAAATGGGCGTAAAAGAGGAGGAAGCAAATACTGCAATATTTGGAGGGAGCTGTTCATATTACCAGCAGTTTGAAAGGTATCTGTGAAATAGGCCTAATAAACATTTGCACTCATCTTACAGGATAGTTGGGTAATATGAATGAGGCTATAGTTGCTCTACTTGTCTGCTAGTATTAGTATTTCACAAAACTGTCTTCCCTAAATTGGTGGAAAGTATCTGTTACAAGTCATGGCTCCAAACATCTCTTTAACACCAGCACCAATCAATTTTTAGCCACTCATACATGTACATGTACAAGGTTTTCTGAAATAATTATGTACAGTAGGCCACTAAACTGAGGTGATTTTTTTTCAAAATAATGGGACCCTCTGCTTATTTTGTATTATAATTTTTGTACATGTAATTAATTTGGGGATACATTTTAAAAGAATAGTTTCTGGGAATGTTATTAGCTGCAACAGTCTACTCCATCTATTGCACTCATGATAGTCTGAGGTTGTACTAACCTCACACTGCTGTAGGTCTGTTCAGGTTTAATTGTTGACAATAAGCAATTATGTTCTGAAGCTCATATGTGAGCTTTAGAGGAGCAAGATTGAGATCCAAAAAATAAAAAAGTCAGAAAATTTCACTTGAGCACGGTGATTCTGGGTCCCGTTTCATAAAACTTTTTAGTAACTGTTACTAAGCTACTGAAATCCTTTCATCTGATTGGCTGAGAGCAAATTTGTCATGGAAATGTGGCAGTTGTTATGGATGACAAGTTTTATGAAACAGGGCGCAGATGCAAATGAAGGACTGGTATGGAAATAAGATATTTTATCATTGTACAGTTACAGTGCAAAAGGCAAGTAATAGGGAGAAGTTTGCTTGCTGACTATTTAGGGACTTATGCTTCAACTATAGATGTTGAATGCCACTGAAATTTACACAGTCCAACATACAAATGCTCCTGTGTGAGGATATTTAAGAACCAACAGAAGAAGTATTGTACATGTGTTCCCTGTTTCTCTCAGAACCTTATTTTGAAATAGATGTTATCTCCCTTATCTCCTACAGATCACATGGTCGGCCTCAGCAGCAAGAAGTTTGCTGATAGATTGAAATGCAAGTAAGTGTACAGAAAATTATTTTGTGCAAATTGTGTCTTCATAATGTCAAAGTGTTTCTTTTTTCTTGATTGCCATTTATGTGTTCAAACACTTTTCATGTATTTTCTCAAAAAGTTCTTGAAAAAAAAAAAACCTTTTATGAAGTATCCGGTTGGTGAACACTGAAACTAAGAGTCAATTCAGACAAAATTTTAAAGGAAACCAGAACCCTCAAGTCAAGTAGTTTTTAAGTTCAAAGCAAAGCTAATAAAACAAATCAGGAAATATTTGAACCAAATCGGACATGGAATAAGAAAGTTATGGCTATATAAAATTTTTTATATGACATTTTGACACTACCATAAGCTGTTGATGACATAATTTTGTGGACAACTCTCACTAAGTTTTGAACACACATAATTAAAAAAATTCATATTTTGCTTTGAGAGTAGACAAAGAGCTTTTTTCATTGTTTTAATCTGCAATTAAATTCTTAAAAAGTTAGTGCAAAGTTTTGACGAAAATCTGTTTTATTTGATTGCTGACATGTTAATGGTCCATTTGCTGCGCTTTATCTGAACACTAAAAAAAAAGGGGGGTGTTGCGGGGGTGGAGGGGGGGCTTGGTTGTCGGTGGGGTGACACGGCATTTGCTCCTGTGACAATTGTTCCTGTCTTAATTTCTCCGAAGACATAGGGTTAGGGTTAGGATTATGATAGGGGTTATGGTTCAGAATAATGTGAGGATGAGAATTAGAATTAATGTTAGGTTTAGGGTTAGGTTTTATGTTTGGCTTAACGTGCAGATTTTCCATAGGAGCAATTGTCGCCTGAGCAAATGTCATGGAACCTGGATGTCACATCATATCTGAACAAGCCTTTACAGAGTTTATTCCATTTTGGCTCTCAACAGACCTTATACACATTGTTATGAACAGTGGTGAGTAGATTTGGTAAGTAGAAAAGCTGTTTGTTTGTTTGTTTGTTTTTAATGCAAGTGGTGATTTGAGTCAGCTCGTCACAACTTGCAAATATAGCTAAGCTAAGTGGGAGACCTGCTTTAGGATTTGTCATAAATCAGGAATACCCTTGTGTAATAATTAACTTCACTGAATATCATTTTTTTCCCTATGTAAACAGTCCCCACATTAGACTGTTCTGCTCTGAGGTGACCTATGAGTTTCTACTGACAGATGACAAGTACAAGCACCTTCAGGCAAGCCTGTCCTCACTGCCTATTGAACAGACCAGCACAGTCACATTAGTGAATGAATTCAATGGCAAGGTAAGTGTGCTGCTAGTTGGTAATACCGTAACAGGGACGTATGCAGATATTTTTTCCTGGGGGGCAAGACGCATGAAAATTTTTTTAAGAAGCTCAAAAGTGAGGGAGCGAAGCGACCGAGCTGGTCACGAGGGCGCTTTTGCATTTTAAACAGTGAAATTGAACGATTTGGTGCACACTTTTCATGGATTTTGTGAAAATTTTCAGTAAAAAAATGTAAGTTTAAAAATTTTTTTTGGGGGGGGGACAACTGCCCCCCCTGCCCCCCGCTGCATACGGCCATGTACCCTACTCATACATTCCAACTGATGCTCCAACATTGCTTCACTGACAATTGCTCTGTGCTTTATTCTTCAGAGTTGTAGGGTTTGGGTTATTTGAGGTTAGGTTTGTGTTTAGGTTGGAATTCAAGAAATCGAAGGTTGAAATTAGGAATTTGGTTGGGGAAGTCCTTGCTAGATTATGTATCACACAATCTCCCAAAGTGACCCCAAACTGACTGATAACTGACAAAATCTTGGCCATACGTGTTTTAATTTTTTAAGGGGGGGGGGGGTTCATTGTCAGTCTATCATCATTGGTTACATTGATACAACTTGTTAAAAATGTCACATGTAAAGCTAGAGAATGGATATTTCTATTTCCTGCTCATTGATTTCATGATTTGAAAAGCTGAATGATTTGAGTGTTGAACAGAATATTACTGGTTGACTGTTGCATTATTACAACATTTGTGCAAAATTTGGGGAAAATGTATTGTATTTCAGTAATTTTATTTTGTATATGTATGATATAGCTCCGTCATAATGAGCAGCAATCATTCTATTACTTTAATGGTGACTGCATTTGCTGACCTGGGTGAATTTAGAAGAAATTTTTAAAACGCTATTCTTAAATGTATGCTTTTGTTATGAAAATAATATAATATACCTGTTTTTCTATTTGCTGGTACAGGAAGAAAAATTATTGGTCACCCTGCTGCCAGCAGGCCACTGTCCAGGTTCTGTCATGTAAGTTTTGATATTTATTACAAAGTTGAAATTAATCTGTTGACTACTGAATTTTCTCATGTCCCTACCCTTAATGCAGGGACTACTTGGCTCCCTGGTCCTGAAGCAATATTTTAAGTGAGGTCTGTGACTATAAGCGGGGCTCCTCGCTTACTTTTCAGTAGGGGTCGAGATTACAATTACGGGCTCTGCATAATATATTGAGCCCTGTGTTAATATTATTCAGTTTTGTAGGTCCGAACGTAAATTTCAGGGGCCAGTTTCCCAGGTGCCTTTTGGCGTTAAGCCTGCTATAAAATTAGGAATGCCTACCATATCTTCTAACCCCAAGTCTTCTGTCTGAACTTGGGAATATACCATAAAATCCCATGCATAGGGCAAGCTTTTTTTAAAAAAAAAAAGTCAAGTCGAGGTGGGCCTTACACACAAAGACAAGAATTAAGCCACCCATCGGTAGTGCAAGTATTAGTGATTTCTATTGCATTTGCAACAGCAACAGTTCACTACTTTTTGAAATTGGATTCTGTTCAATCCTTTTAAGTGACCAGACCACCTGAAGTAATGTGGCAACCCAAACAACTGCCTATGTAGCCTGGCTTGCAACCTTCCTCCTCCCCCCCAAAAAAAATAAAAAAAGAGAAAAGAGAGGGAGAGAGAGAAAAAAACACACCCCTGCTCAATCAAGTTACATGCACCTGGTATTAACAAGTTAATTTGCTCTTCACTTTAGTGTTTCATCTTACTTTACCATATATACATATTGGTATGTTGACTGATGGATGATGTAATTAGTCTCTGCTAGATAATGTGTCTTGGACGATGGGACAAAATTATTTGAATAACACTGAACTCTTCTTTTCAGGTTTTTGTTTGAAGGCGATCAAGGCACCGTCCTGTACACTGGAGACTTCCGATTGGCCAAGGGTGAGGCAGCAAGAATAGAACCACTACATTCTGGATCCAGGTTTGTAAGATCTTGAATTCTAGGCAGTGCATAGCACCCTTGATGCTTGTACGAAGCATTGGGACACAGAAAATTATACCAATTCACTTTAATTCAATTCAGTTCAGTTCACTTCAATAAAGGTTTATCCTGGCATGATTCACAGTACAGAGGCTGAATAGCACTTGTGTCACAAAGATTAAAATACATCATTATTTAAAATTACAAATGCAAATGAAACTTGTAGAAACTTGTAGAATTGAATACAAGCTTTTATGAAATAAATCACACTGATAAAATTACAAGTAATGAGTTTCAGATTAAAACATGTTAAAAGACATTGCAAAATATTTAGATCTGTATATTTGAGTATAAGGTGATTACATTCACTATTATATTTTGGATCAGAAATTTATCCTTTCATGATTGGCTTAAAGACCTTCACGTGATCATTGGTATTTTCAGCTATTTCAGAATGTTGGCGTGAAGGTTTACTATTTGGGAAATGACGTCACTCTTATGACGACATTTTCCAAATAGTATATACTATTTGTGAAATGACGTCATAGTACGCAAAATCTATGCGCGAAATGAAAATTCAGTGGGGCATACGAGAGCTCGAGTGCGCACCATGGGGAACTCTCGCGGTGTCACGGCTACTGCGTTTTTCAATTTCCGATCACTTTGCAGTTTATCTGTATGGCAGAGTGATCTAACTTCGCGCACAGGACCATATCTCAAAAACTAGAAAAGATTGTGAAAAACTGGTAGCACCAACGGAAAGAGCACCCTAAAATTACCTTGGAAATTACTTTCCTTTTGAAATTAGAGATGGAATTTTGAAATTATGAATGAAAAATCGGCAAATTTGGCAGCGTTTTGCGTTCGTTCTGACAAAACTGGACTTGTCGACAAGGGTCTAGAATTCCTCTTTTCGAGAGACAATGTCATCAAAATAGTAAGTAAAATGTGATATCAATTTATTCAGTGGCATTTTGCCTTCCTGGTAATGCAATTATCTTACCTTTTATGGATCTCTATTTTGTATTAATCACTTGAAAACTGGCGTGCGCGAAGTTAGGTCGACGTTATTTTTTTAACACTTTTCCAGGTCCAGAGCGGTACGATACGACATCGAACTTTGCGATCGCGATATCTTGCGAATTCTTCGTATCAATCAAGAAAAATATAAAATAAGAAAGTAAAATTCATGTACAAAATACATATAATCTTGATCCAAAATATAAAACAAATATACTCTGCCATAATTTCGAGTTTCTGGTTAAAACTATGGGCCTCGGTGACTCGAATAGTACCATTCACTTCGGGCTGCGCCCCTCAGTGAATAGTACTATTTCGGAGTCACCTCTTGCCCATAGTTTTAACCAGAAACTCTCAAGGCAAAGTATATTTGTATACTATCAATGAAAATATTGCACAATAGCAAAGTAAGAGGTCAAGGAGAAAGGAGGTAAAAGTATATTTCTGAAGAAGTATATGGAAATCTCTCCTGAGAAATTGCTTTGACCCTTCCAATCTTCTACTGGGATGCTGCAAGAAGTTATTTCTTTCTGTGTGGATCAAGGGTAGACAATTTTTTGCCGAGAGACCGAGGTACATCTAAAAAAAAAATTACAGAGAGCAATGAAATTGAACTTGGACATAAGGTTGTATATTGCACAGGACATACCCTCAGTGAAATTTACACAGGCAGGTGTGCAATTTACACACTACTTTGGAAGGCTTCTGAATTGTAAATTTCAGTGAAGGAGAAATCTACATGACATTAACTACCAGTAATTCCTTGGTGAAAAATTTGTAACCAAGGAGGAATGTGTTATTTACAGTCAGCATAAAGTCTGTAGAAAAATGCCGGGGGGGGGGGGGGGGGGGGGGGGGAATGCAGAAGCTCCATAAGGAGTTTGTAAGCATGACTGTATGGAAGGGCAGCGTTTAAGTGCCATTCTACTTGACGACATGAGATATTTCATCTTGCCAAGTCGACTTAAAATCCATCATCATGTCAACATTTAAAGATATTTAACATGCCGTATCAACTTATCAACTTTTATTAGTCAACATTGCAAAATTAATCATTTGGTAAAGTTGACTTCACAAAGAGTTCATGACATCATCATTACATAAATTATCTTGTCATGTCAACTTCTCAAAAAGTGATATCATCATGGTGACATATTTATGTCACAATGACAACATTGGACTTTTTTAATAGTCAACTTGACAAGATGATTTATTTTGCCTTGTTGACTTGTAAAAATTGGTAAGTTGCCTATGGTAAGATGAAATATTTTTACTTGTGGACATGGTATAGATATTAAGAGAAGATGAAATATCTTGTCATGTCATCAAGTAGAATGGCCCTTAAACCCTTCCGTAAGTTCTGTTGGACTGTACTTCTTTTTTGGGAAATTTTTCTTCTGCTGAAAAAAAGTGAAGATATTGCAACAATCATTAGTCTCTCTGTTTATAGGTCGTGCTCTTTACTGTGATATCTTTTAGAGATAGTTTGTACAACTTTGTGTCCAGTCAGCGATGAGCTGATGAGACATTTTAGGCATTATGAATGGATAAAATGATTTAAGGTTATTTGTCATTGAACTATGAAATGAAGTTTAAGCTGCATTATTTAGGTAGAAATGACTTTACCTAACAAGCACATCATTATTTAGGTAGAAATGACTTTATCTAACAAGCACATCTTGTTTTGTTTCATCTTTTTCTTTAGGGTGAAAGATATTGTCAGTGTTTATCTGGATACCACGTTTTGTGTTCCTGAAGCCATGTACATTCCAAGTCGGGTATGTATACACTGCAGCTGCAGATCTAAGTTATCCCTGAAAAAAGGAAGAAGTTATAACTCTTGGTAGCTGCTACCCACTACAACTTCTGCAGGCAAATTCCTTGATTTGATGTTAAATGAGTATGTTGATTAAAGTACCAAATGCATTTTAACAAGGATGGCTTGATTAAAATATTCATAAGCATTACAAATGTTCTTGCAAGAAATGGTCTTAACTTTTGTGAATGTTCTAGTCTTGAAGGCAGAACGAGAGCTTTTTTATGAGGAACTCAGGAAGCGATATTTAATCAATATTTTCTGGTCACATTGTACTCTTGGATGTAGTACAAACCAAAGCAACCGCCAACAAAACAATACACAACAAGAAACAAAACGTTTGTATTGTTTAGCAGGAATATTTTGAAGAGAAACTCACAAATAAATTTACCAGCCATTGTACTCTCATTAGCGTGTTCATTCCATATGTTTTCATTTCAGGAAGAATCGAAAGATGCACTTCTGGATTTAGTTGATAGGTAAGTTTAACTGTACAATATTTCGTTCTACACTCATGTTGATCAAGATGTTTTGAAAGTAGACAGGTCATTAATGTCTGTGTAATGCAAAAAAAAAAACCACACAAAAAAGCACCAAAAAAAAAATAACCAACCAACAAAACAAACAACTGAACAACTACCTGTAAACAAAAAAGAAAATGGGGGAAAATGTGATAGATAGTTGAGGTAAGATGAATAGGGGGCATTGTGGTTTGGACATGTCAAGAAGATGCACTGAAGCTGGCATTATGTGTGATGTATGGTGTTTTACAATAGTATCTCCTCTCCTAGTGCACACATACCAGGTTTAGCTGCAAAGAACTACTTTTTTTTTGGATAAAACACAAAAAAGAAGAAATTGCTTTGGAGGATAGGCAATGAAAAGAAAAATCTCTTGTTTTAATAAACAATTTTGTTCCTGCTTTTACAAGTTTGTTTTTCTAATTATCCTGATTTCCTTCAGATTGTGTTACTTTGAAAGTTGGATTGCCTTTTAATTTTCAGAGAACATTTTTATTATTTATTTTTGTATCACTTCAAGATTCTGTATGTTTGTCTAGAATAAACCTTGATCGCTTTCTCTTGTTTTTTTTTCTTTGACAAATCAAACAATTCTAGACATATAAACAAGAGTGCTGGTCATATGGTGAAGCTAAACTGCAAGGCCAAGTATGGCTATGAATACCTTTTTGTGGAGCTAAGCAAGGTCTTCAATCAACAGGTACAGTTCTCTCAATTGTCCTCTGTCAAGTTCTAAGTCATTTGCTTTTTTTCAAATATGTAGTTAGATGTAATGGTTCATTACAAAATAATCAGCATAGATCCAAGATGAATACAAATATTGCCAATGATATCAAATTCATAGAATAATGGAAATTTTTACTTGTTTTTATAATACTTTCAATCATTCTTCTAACAGATATATTTTTGATAATCACCACAAAGTTTAACAGCATTAATAACCGCAGCAACAAAATGCCATACTCCCCTTCCATTTGCTTTTTATGAAATTGTTCTTGTTGCTGTTCAAATCACTGTATTTCAAAGAAAAACAAATTTCATTCAAATCAGTAAATTAATAATTCAAAAACTCCCCAACCTTATCTCATTCAGTTTTCCTTTTGTTGTTTATCATTTGATTTAATGTAGATTCATGTGTCTGATGCTGTGATGAAGCAGTATGACAGAGTTCCAGACCTACGCTACCACTTGACAACAGAGGGCAGTCAAAGCCAGATCCATGCCTGCAGATATGGGGTGAGTTCAACAGGATTAGCCTTATAGTACTCTGGACTTTGTTTCAAAAGCACTTTAGCATAGCAGTCAACCGGTAATATTTTACTCCTTTCCACGTAGGTGTTAATGGTCACCTGTAGGAAGGACTTTTTTAAAAGTGAACGAGTCACCTGAACAAGTTATCTGTGTACAGCTTGTCCGCGTGAAATAAACCCCCAAAATCTTTACCCGGCATTCTAGAGGTGAACATTTAAGGATTTTGAAGAAAATTAACAGGAGGTCACACAATGAGGGCGTTTATGGAATTTATCATTCATTTTGTAAAATCTCATTCATTTCTATTTTCTGTCTAGTGCTAAGTAATAAGAAATGATATATCTTTCTTACTCTCTCCCAAACCCCACATTTTCTTTTTGAAGCACTTTACTGTAGCATAAAGGAACTAGGATTAGAATGTATCAATCAAGAAAAGACATTTTGCTGTGACATATGCTACTGTTATCCTTCCTAAATCCCACAGCCATGCTCCCTGAAGAATGCTACAGACATTCTGTCCATCCAGCCCAGCACCATGTGGTTTACTGGTAATGCCAGACCAGAAGATGTCGTCAGGTATAAGATTACACTGTCTCATTTATCTGCAAAGGTAGAAGTAGTTCTCCTGCTCATGGCAAAGTTTTGCACTAGCCTCAAAGGCTGATTTCTTATTGTTTATACCAGTAATGATGACTAAAATTCCAAGGCGAATTTCATGAAGTTTATATTGAAAATGTCTGATGCAAGAAAATCGGCACTGACGACATCATAAGTGTAAATCAAGCAAGACCAGTATCAAGCAAGACATTTTTCATATAACTTTAGAATTCTAGACATTGCTCTTTTATCATACATCAAAGAAATGAAGGGCTATAGGCATATTGATACCAACGTGTGCACATGTGTGTGTTTAAAAAGAGAGAAAGAAATATATATATATATATATATATATATATATATATATATATATATATATTGAAAGTCTTTTGACAAATGCAAATAACTTTGGCAACTCCCTTAAGTAATAAACAATGAAAGAAATGAAAATGGGAGAATAATAATTACGTAGCTCCCTCAATGTTCCCCAGAGCTGTCATCCATTTTGAATCAAGGGTCGAAAAAACGCCTCTGCCAGGAATCGAACCCGGGTCACTGGCTTAGAACGCCAATGCCTTAACCACTAGACCACAGAGGCGGGCCAGCACTTAGGCATGACCGAATCCAATTGACCGACAGATTTCCAACCCTTTTTTGATTCTTTGTTTTGGTGCAGATGAGTTAATGAACAATGAGAAGCCGCGTGCCGCAGATTGATATCAGCTAGAAGCCTGAATACATTGATTCAAAATGGATGACAGCTCTGGGGAACATTGAGGGAGCTATGCAATTATTATTCTCCCATTTTCATTTCTTTCAGTATATATATATATATATATATATATATATATATATATACACGTGGTAAATGCTATCGAGCACTTAAGAGTGCTCGATGTCCGTGATGAGGCAGAGCATAAAATAAATAATAAGTTCAAGTTACACAGTTGACGTGTGGTTCATCTGTACTTTATTAAATCGCTACTCAGAGTTTCAAGCACCATGAGATGCAATCTTCAGGAAACACGTCAACTGTGTAACTTGAACTTATTTATATATATATATATATATATATATATATATATATATATATATATTTATATACACGTGGTAAATGCTATCGAGCACTTAAGAGTGCTCGATGTCCGTGATGAGGCAGAGCATAAAATAAATAATAAGTTCAAGTTACACAGTTGACGTGTGGTTCATCTGTACTTTATTAAATCGCTACTCAGAGTTTCAAGCACCATGAGATGCAATCTTCAGGAAACACGTCAACTGTGTAACTTGAACTTGTTATTTATATATATATATATATATATATGTATATATATAGTACAGAGCTTATACCAAGTTCAGCTATAGAACAATTTCACCTCCGGTTTATGTATTTGGCCCTCTATCGGCGACGCCATTGCTGCGGTGGGCAAGCGCGCTGACCGCGATTGGCTCTGTGTACAAAATGAATGTAAGATATATGCCCCGATATTGTTCCATTTACTTTATTATAGATCAGTAAAATAAAGCATGGATACATGGGTAGATGAGGTAAGAAAATGGTCATATCTGACGGATGAAGGTATGATGTATTTTTGTACTTTCGATGGTTTTTCAACTTAGTTTTGTCAGTATAAGTTCGTTTGCAGCATAGAAGCCGTAGTAAACGGGAGCCCTAAATCTTACCCTGTTTACAAAGTCATGTTTTCATTCAGCAAATTTTACGCCAAAGTACATAATGATAATGTTTCTTGACTTCAAAGTCCTTTCTGTTGATGTTATTATCCACTGGCGACGAATTCCGTCACATTGCTTACGGAAACCTGTGTAGGGAGTACGGCTTCTCACACAAACAGGCTTCATGAGTCAAAACCGAGTGAATTTCGCACTCAGTTAGCTTCCAATTTTTAAATTTTCTCTAATTCTTGTGGCATTTGAGCACCGCACAGCTGCGACCTGAACTTCCCTGATAATTTCTCATTGCAAATATTAAAATAAATCTGCATATACTGGTCAAAATAGACAAAAAATCGAACGAATGTACATAACGCGCCATTGACTTGTGTACTATAAAAGTTGGAGCGCCCACCGCAGTATGTCGAACTGTGTCGAACAGTCTGCTGCCCTCTTGCGTTGTGAAATTGGTCTATAGTGCTCAATGCAATACAGCAGAGCATATTAGGTATGTGTATATATATATATATATATATATAAAACTTTAGGAGCCTCATTTTACAGTCTTGAGGTAATATAGTTATTATCGTTATTTGTAATGTCCCACCAGCCGCAGTATGGTGTACTGCTACAATACAGACGTATTAAAATATAGTGAGATTAGTCTACAGTCCATATAGTCCAGACCCCGCATTATGATTTATGTTTGTTAAATTGTTTCAACAGCTCATAAAGGCTCATTGATATATACTGTGATCAAATGTTTGGTTGGCCTTGTTCTTTTTTTCCCCCTTCTTCTTGTAAATGAATGGGAAGCAGGGAAGGATAAAATTAAGGAGTAGATGAGCACAGTGGATATGCTAAGTGTACTCATTTCACTGTGTGTACTGTTTAGGAACAAATGTGAAGTGCATTAGGCTGAAAGAAAAACAAACAAACCATGATGTAAATCGTAATTGTTTACAATGCCTTCTATGAAGAAGGCTTTTAAAAAAAGTATCTCACTGATTATTTAATTAGATTGTACATTCACCTAAAAAAATGATTTGTGTAGTATTTGTGAAATAAGTCCCAACAACTTTACCTGGCAATCTAGAGGTTGATGGTTATGCAGTTTGAAAAAAATAAGAGATGGCGTAAGATTACGTTATGGTGTTTGTGAAATCAATGGCTGTTCGATTCCATGAAAATCCTTATTCATTCCTGTAACAATTTGAATTTCCATGAAGGATAAAATTGATCATAGAAAATGATTCATCTCTTCTGTCAAGACATCTAATCCCAATTGAAACCACCCTGGAAATGAAAGATGAAAGAAATACTGATTAATTTTTTTTTTGTCTGTCTCAAAGTTCATGGAATTGTAGTATTACATGATCATTCTTTTTAGGCCTTTTTCATAATAAAGTAAACCAAAGTTCTCTTAGTAAAGTTTTATGAGATTTCTTTCTTTTCACATGTACCGGGGGGGGTTGTTAAAGCTGTTCGTAAAGTTATGAATGACTTTACGAATGACTTGAACGTGGGAAGCCAAATGGGATTCTCAATCATTATAAATTGCATCAGCTAATCAGCTAAAGTTCAAATATGCAGACATAGCTCAATTGTGAAGGATATTTTTTGCCACAATTTAATTGAGATTATTGGAAGTGCAGTCACACTTTGTTAAAACATCAGGAAAAACTTTGGGCATCCCATTTGACAATTCATATTCAAGTCGTTTGTAAAGTCATTCATAACTTTATGAACAGCTTTATGAAACATCCCCCAGTATCCCTTTCCTCATTATTTTTATCTGTTGTGCTGTTTTTCCTCCAGAAAGGTCGGCCGTAGATACCGGCTCTGTTTCTCCTTTCATTCTTCGTTCAGTGAGGTAAATTTTTATTTATTTATTTATTTAATAATTCATATGGTGATATATCAGTCACATTTCCTAGCTTCGTCATAGATGGGTCATTTTGTCACATGGCATGTACTGTGCCAAGGCTGCAATATTGCATCACACCAGACTCATCATTTTGCCCTTATTCATGTTAATCATTGACCCAGTTTGCAACAATGATATAATAAATTCACTTATGAAATATTATGGGAAATAAAAGTGTTTGTGTAGGATATGATGTCACCTTTGATTCATCATTACTTTCCAAAATATGACTAAATTCTGTTCCATCATCTTTCACAAGTATGTTGTTTTTTTTTTAAATAGCAAGCTCAAGGTAGAAATCATTGTTACAGGAAATCGTGGTTTCATTTATCTTTTCCTGTTTAATATTTGCAAACTGAAACAAAACCACAAGGGGTATTCCCAATATAACATAACACCATGTTTAAAACGTGCACATTAATTCATAATTGTTGAATATTCAAGGTATCTGTTTTTTACTAATGGAATTCATGTTGTTTTTTTCTCTTTCCTTTTATACCTTGCTTTTCTCTCTGTATCTGTCTGCACTCCCTCTTTCACCCTATTTCATGCTCTCTCTCTTTGTCTCTCTCCCCTGTATCTCTCTCTCTCTCTCTCTGTAACTTCATTGGTCTCTTGCTTTAATGTCTATTTCCACCTCTTACGCTGTTCTATTTATGATTTTCCAACTTCTTTATTTCTTTTTTCTCATTTTTTTCTCTGTCATTCTTTCTTATTCTCTCTTTCTTTTTCTTTCCCTGTCCTCTCATCTTTTATTCCATTATCCTGTCTGCTAAGGACTTTTCCTGTTTTTTGCTATTTCCTTTTCTCTCTTCCATTCTTTCCATCCATCCTTTCTTTCTCCTTCCTTCTCTTTTTACTCTGTCTCTCTCTTTTCTTCTTTCCCCTCCAACCTGCCCAGATCCGAGATTTCCTTGGCTATATCAGACCGCTGCATGTTTATCCTAATGTGATTCCTTATGGCTCTTCAGAAGAGGAAGTCATAAAGAGGTACACAGCATTGGGTTTATAGCCAATTGGTCTACTATCAGTTGGTCTAATTGCCAGATCGTCTAACACCACAATGGCTAAACCTATCATTTTGGTCTAATTGCTGTTTGGTCCAATCATCACTTGGTCTGATGCCCACTTGAGCTACTTGTCACTTTGTCTAATGATCAAATAGTCTAATCGCCACTACGTCTACTTAGTTTTCTTCATATCATCTGATGAATATTTGGTCTATTACCAGTTTGTCCAATCAGATAGACTAAGTGGTGTTAGACCAAGTGGGTATTAGACGAAATGGGCATAGCCTAACTGGAAATCAGACGAAATGGTAAATGGACTAAGCGGCAATTAGACCAAATGGTTATTAGACATAATAGTTGTAGACAAAATGGGATTAGGCAATGTGGGATGAGACCAAACGGGCATTAGACAAAGTGGGAGTAGACCAAGTGACAATTCATCCACTGCATTATAGCACTCTGCTTTCATTTTCATTTATGTCTTAAATGTGTTCATTGAATTGACTTTCAAGAGTAAGATGTACTTGATAATTATTTTAAGACTGTCCCACATTCTTCCTTCACTTTAGACCAGTCATAATATTACATGAAGTCCATTTAGCCAGGGCCGGTATTCAGAAAACTGTTTTATCTTTTATCTTATTTCAATTGCCATAGCAATCAGAAATAGCGTACGCCATTGGCTCACATCGCGCACTTTAGTCTTGCGTGCTGGTTCATGGGCGCAATTTTGTGCAGTTCAAACCAGTCATAAGTCGGCCTTTACAATTTGTTATGACAGTTAACATAGTAAAGATAAGATACAAGATAAAACCATTTTCAGAATACTGGCCCAGGAAATTAGTCACTTGAGCCTTCAAATCTTGTGGACTTATCTTCCAATGCTTATCTTCCAATAGAAAGGATGTGGTCTTGTTGGTCTTTTTCTCCCTTTGATCTTAAGTCTCTGAAGCATATATTTTTTAAGCTTGCAATTAAAATTTATAATGGTGTCATTATGAAGTGAACTGCTGTAAAATTTGAATTACAATTGTTTCATCATTGTGCGTTATGTTTTTTTTCAATTCAGAATGATGTGTTTTATTATATTTTGAAAGTTCTTTAATGATAAATTCCAATTTTTTTTTTAGAGCTTTGAGAAAGATTGAATTTAAGTTATTGACAAAGCAAGATACAATGATCAATAATAGAAAGCTCTTCTTTTCATCGCTTAGTCCATCTTGAATTCTATCCTCACTTCACTCAACTTTTCTTTCAAATTTCTTTAGACTCCAAGACTGCTTGAGAAACAGTGGTAGCAAAACCAGTGCAACCCATGGTGGAGACATTTCCATGACAACAGACTTTCAACCTTTTGGCAGTTTGAAGAACATTAGGAAAGTAAACAGGAAAAGGCAGCTTGGTGAGTGAACATTTCCTCTTCTAAGAAAAAAATTTAGACTTCTTCGTTCTGCCTATGTTCAAATTAACTCATCATGTGGAGGTGTTGTGGCAAATTTGGTAAGAGTGCGCACTCTTTATCAAAGGGTTGTGAGTTCATTTCCCACCAATGCCTGGCTTCTTATGCCCTTCAGCAAGTCATTTAATCTACCCTTGCTGCACTCTACCCAGGAGTATAAATGGGTAGCTGGTAATGCTAGGGTAATAATAAGGTTTAAGATAATGCATTGTAAGTGCCTTGAGCACCTTTTGGGGTGGATTATATATGTTGCGCAGTACATATATCTTTGTTATTATTAAAGTCCAATATTTGTTGTGCTCGATATGTGTAAATGAGGTTTTGCAAAGGGAAATAAGGAGTTTCTCTTGCGATGTGTTCCATTATCCTTTATAGGCAGCTTTGATTGCATATGAGATATGCATATTAACATGCTACCATGAACTTGAAATTTAAGTCAGCAAAACCATGAAGTTTTTAACAAGAACCCACTATCACCTGGTTCACATTGTCCTTTAAATGACTGCATTCTCGAGATTTTTCAGAAAGAACCAAATCAGCCAATCAAGTAGCTGTTAGTGTTGAAGTCTCAAAGTCAGTGGTGTTTACATTATGTATTATGTTGAGTGAGAACCCCAGCAACTCATGGTCATTGCCATAAAATTGCTGATGGGTGAAAAGGCAAATCCAGAGCCAACTAGTAGAATCTTGTCCTATGTAGTAGGATTTTTTAAAGGGAATACGACAATAGGACTTTTTCCATTAAGATAAGATTTTGAAAGTTCTGGCTGTGATTCTTTATTACCTTTATTTCATCTTATTTCCATATTATATTATCAACATTAAAGTTTACCCCAATGGTCAGTATATGCTACCCATGTATTTTGTACTGGAGGTCATTTTAAATGCAGAAGTACATTGTGGAAGAGTTAGAACCAAAATAATTAAGTAAGCCCTACATATTATTAATGTTGTATTTTAGTTAGGATATCATGCAGAGTAGAAAAAGAATCACACTGTTGTATGTTTCGAATTTTCAAACAGGATAAAAGAAAAAAAGAATGGAATTTTTTCCTATTGGGCTTGGCAGCTCTGTAAACCCTCAAACAATGAGTGTGTCTGCACAGACCTTATTGAAAGAGTATGATCTTTGTTATGTAACCTCAAAAGTAAATGTTAGAACCATAAGCTGTACTTCAAGTCTGTGACTTGCTGTGTGAACCTAGCTACTGTGATCCTGTTGCACTGTTTCCCAGGCCCCTAAAGCTCCGCCATTTTGTCTAGATCCATTAGAAGGCCGACCTAAGTACCCATCAACATTCATGATCAAAAATGAATAATTCATTTTGTAAGCTACTTCCAACTAGTGGCATTTGTTTGTATGCGTTATGAAACATAACACGCATCAGCTTACCACATGTGCACTTAATGCACAGTAAATGCGCAACAAATGTGCATTAAATCAAAGTATCACAATAAAAAATGATACGCGCAATAGACATGAATGATGCAACAGTGTTATCGACATCATGGCAATAACGGGTGCTTATCGGCCCCTTCAAATGATCTGAAAGAGGTGGGGCCTAATGCCATTCTCGTAATGATATCTGCGCGTGCTGCTTTTCGTCTAGTAAATTTATAATATGTCTATGCTGTTTCCCATTCATGAGAGGAATAATTCTATTTGTCAGTTAATTGCGTGCAGATCACTAACCTGGAATTCTAGATTTGTTTGTTTGCTGATGACTTTCACAAACAACCTAGCTGGCAAACAACTAGTTAATTAATGAAAGGATGTGTTCATTTCCTCACATTGTTCACTACCCATGTTAACAGTAATATTCATGGAAATTTTTAATGAGAATACCAGATCATGTAGCGATACTACATTTAATTAATCTCTGCAATGAAATGATAACATTTGTGAATCATTTTGGCGAATCTACGATACAATCAAAATATCCCCTCACGTGTTGGACCAAAGTGCATCGTAACTTTAGCTGAACCCATGGAGTCTGTGGAAATGAAGATGAAATCCAGCAATACGTCGCTGGGGTGACAAGACCTTGTATCTCAATTTTTTGTGAAATTTAGTTCTTTTCATAATCTTATAGCTAGGAACAATTAAAATGTATTTTCAATCCCTCACATGCCCATCTGCAAAGATTATGCCACTATTGATAAACGAAACTTGACTGCCTCCATAGACTGTAATGCTAAGGAAGCCATGTTTATGGCTCTCCTGAACATTCAACATTTTTGAGATATAAGGTTTTGTCGCCCCAGCGACAATATCTGAAGTGAATTGAAACTGAAAAGAAAATGATGTGTTTCACTAGAGTGTCTGCAAAGTTGGAAGTGCACCTGGTTTCTTTTGAGTACCAAGCTTAGACCCCCCCCCCCCAAAGAATTGTTGTTTTGGTGTAACAGGTCACTGAAAAATATGGTAGGTAGGGCATTTTTCTTTTTTCTTTCCCTCCCAGTCTGCACATTATGATACAACCATTTATATGCATACATATGTACGCCCACACACATGCATACATCCAAACATACATTAAAATGCGTGCACACATTAACACTTTAATAACAGAATTTTAGGCCCAAGTTTATTGGTGAACTTCACACTGCACGATGCCATTTGAGGTGCCTGTAGCATGCATGCACTATACATGTACATGGGTTTCATTGAGCGAGATGCAGAATATGCACAAGGATGTCGCCCAAACAAGCGGTATTGGGCATGCTAAAAAAGGGGTTAAGCTCTCGCCAAAACCACTTGAAACACATATTTTATGTTAGGAAAAAAGCTGTTCTGTCCACAACACTTACAAGTTTTCTGCACAGCGTTGGGAAGGCAGCATGATCATATGCGATTTAGACAGAAATTTTAAAAAAGAAGAAAATATAGGGTAGGCGATATTTTGAGGTAGGGTGGGTTACGCCAATGCAACAATTTTTTTTTTTTAACCTTAGACATGGCTGCTTCAACAGTACCCTAAGCATTCTATGAATTCTTCTCTACCATTACCAGTGTAGCCTTCTTTAAATCATGGCAGCCTTACAGCTCTTTTCTATGCTCTTTCTTGTGTTTTGTATTTATTCCCTTATTGTGTTTTTGTCAATTTTTAATGGCAAAATTTTGGGTATTGAAAGAAAAGTGGGTAAAAGGAATGCATGAAGCTGCCCACATGTGTACTATAGTCTTGCACTCACAGCAGTATGCTATGCATTTTCAAGGGTGGAAACTTTGTGGAGGACTAGAAATAGGGAAGAATAGAGGTGGCAGGCTGCCTTTAAAGAAATTAGAAATCTGCTACATTTGGTATCATTCTTGAGGATGTGAAAGGTCATCCTGTCTATGGATAGACCAGGATCACATGGTGCCTCCTTCCCTTCCTTTATGGCCAATCATGCTTTAAAGGCATTGGCTTACTTTGTGAGTAGCTGATTTAAAAAAATTCTGAAACTAAGATGAAACATGTGTATGAGTTCTTGTATTTGTACTCAAAAACCCTGAAACCAACCAAAATTTGGAATGAAAAAGTGTAAGTTAGACGCAAACGGCGATTTTATTATGCTTCGTCTCACGAGACAATCACTAAGAGAACCACTTTGCTTGAATTTGAAAATGCCGTTATGTGCCTCCCGCAGCGTGATACGGCAATACACACAGTACGGTAAGATGAGTCATACGCGCATGCGCACTCCTTATGTGTATTCTGTGCAACCGACCCTCGTATATTTTTCAAACATTGGTTCACATTGTTATATTTAAAAATACTTCCTGAAGTTCCTGTAGATATTATACTTTGAAACTTTCAGACTGGTATTTTTACACTATAACCCTTATGTTTATCCCATTTTCAAGTAACAAAACAAGATTTTTTAAAATCATAACAATGTTAACCAATGTCTTTAAGACTTGTTCAGACATGATGCGACAAAACCCCCTCATTTTTTTGTGTAGTAAGTGAATGGGACATGAGGCGACAAAAAAAACCAAAAAAACTTCCTAGGCAAGAGACGTATTTTTAGCCTCCTGGTCGCAAAAAGCTTTGAACCAATCAAATTCTTAAAGCCTCTTTTATTTGAGCATTTACATGTTAATGTGTGTTCATTAAAATTAGTGGCGTGGTTTGCTGTGCCATGTTTGAACACTAAAAAAAAACGAGGCGGGATTTTGCGGGGGTTTGTCATGTCGTATCTGAGCAAGCCTTATCAGTCCAGATATTAGTAGTCTATCAAAATTCAGACATTCTTGTAGAGTAAGGATTAGAGTGTCCCAAATGAAACTGGGTCATGGCCCGTGTAATTAAATAGTACCTAAACTGGCATCCGGTTTCACCAATCTTCTTTTCCGTCTTTTTTAAAATTAGTTTTTATTTACCATTTTTCCTTTTATTTGTCCTAGTGCAATCTTCTCCCCCCCCCCCCCCTTTCTCTCAGTCCTTCAGTATTTTCTATCACTCCTTTTCAGTCATCATAAATGTGTCAGTTCTCTCTTGCATTATTCTTCTCATTCTCACTCCTATATAACTCCCCCTCTCTTTCATTCTCTTTCTCTTTCCATCTTACTCCTTCATAACTGCCCCCTCTCATTTCCATGTTAATCCCTAAATATCTCCCATTAAGCACTGTAGCATCCCCCAGATACGGAAAACAAATTTCAGCTATTTTTCTTATACTACTTTATTGCAGTGTTTTAGATAACATTTATAAATATTTAATCATATCTCTGATGATATTATTTTTGTTCTTGTAATTATTATTATTATTATTATTATTATTATTATTATTATTATTATTATTTTATATTCATTTTATCTTTATTTATTTATTTATTTTTTTTTTTTTGGGGGGGGGGGTGTTTGTTTGTTTGTTATATTATTCATTAAGCAACAACATCACCTTATATTCTTGTCATAATTTTGTACTTTACATAGCAGAAAAACAACATTGAGACATAAATCAATACCAGACATCATTTCATTTTTTTTTGTCTGTTTTAAATTTATCATCAATTTTTTCAATCTGGAAATTATTTACAAAAAGCAAAGTTGTAGATCTGTCTAATCCACTGCAAGCTTAAACATTTGTTGTACAAGTTGTTTTCTTTGAAATCTTGCAACATTCATTAATCTGCTGATACATATTTTGTTGAATGTGCTTTTCTATAAAGTATACTATGAGTTAAGTCGTCACATAGATGAACACCCACAGAAAAAGAAATGTATATCAGGAATATTAAGTGTTCTTTAACTGAAAAAATGAAAATTCTTTTTGAAAGATTTATGTATTCTTAGACTACATACCAGTGCTTTAGAATAGTCTGAAGTGGGAGTTCATTGTTGAATTTACAAGATTCTTTTATAAATTTTTGTTATTAATTATCCAGTGTTATGATGTCTGCAATACTAATCCATGAATTTATCAATGAAAACAGAACTATCTAGTCAAGAATTACATACAAGTCACCTATCACAAACCAACAGATTTTGTGTGCACATGCTGAAGTGGGAGTTCATTGTTGAATTTACAAGATTCTTTTATAAATTTTTGTTATTAATTATCCAGTGTTATGATGTCTGCAATACTAATCCATGAATTTATCAATGAAAACAGAACTATCTAGTCAAGAATTACATACAAGTCACCTATCACAAACCAACAGATTTGATGTACACATGCTGAAGTGGGAGTTCATTGTTGAATTTACAAGTCTTTTATAAAATTCTGTTATTAATTATCCAGTGTTATGATGTCTTCAATACTAATCCATGAATTTATCAATGAAAACAGAACTATCTAGTCAAGAATTACATACAAGTCACCTATCACAAACCAACAGATTTGATGTGCACATGCTTGACATCCAGATACCTGGGGGGTGTTTCATAAAGCTGTTCGTAAGTTTCGAACGACTTTACGCACAACTGGTGATACCTTCTTATGCTACATGTAAATGAATGAGAATCTGATTAGCACCCGAGAACATGCTCCAGTCGTTCGTAAAGTCATTCGTAACTTACGAACAGCTTTATGAAACACCCCCAGCTCCATTACTTTCTTCATATCCTTTTGGTATAATATGTTGTATGTTATATCAAGTTCCACTCGCCCTTGTTCCCATTTTATTGTAATGCACAGTTGAGTATATTTTATCAAAAACTGTGCGATATGAATTTACGAGTACTATTGTTAATAGTATTATGAAAACACTCTACAAATAGTATTTCACGTATTTTCTACAAAAACATTCATTCTTGATTAAATAGATATTTCGCTGAGTATGGCTGAAAAGTAGGAATGAACACAAGGATTAAGTAGTGACTTTGAGGAAAATGAAAAATCAGTACATTTTCTGAAGGTATTGGGGTCGGGTCCATATTGTCGAAATACATCAGATCTTTATTTCAACAGAACGCATCATTAGTCACCAAACATGTCACAGGAAGTAAAGAATAATTAGTTTATGTGCGAGTAATTAGAAATAGTGATTTATGTTGTATTATTGTTGCTCACCACTATTTACCATTATAAAATTTGAAAGACCCCTTCAAAAAAAGGAAACAATAACATTTTACCATTTTTAACACCTTTTCTTAAGGTATAAAACACCATTTTTAAAGCAAAAACAATTATTTCAAAAAATCATTAAAAGCAAATTAGTGATTATTTCTATAAATCATGTGATGTATAATGCAAAACCATGAAGTGTAATTTATTTCTTAGCTATGAAAAGAGTGATACAGAGTGCATCCTGGAATAAATAGCTTTTTACAAAAGAATTGGAGAATGCCATATTTATAAATCCTTTACAATTCAAAATGTCATTTACAATGAAACAAGAAAGGCGAGATTAAGCATTAGATAAAAATGCCATCATCACTGTTATTTCTTGATCTGTTTGCTTTGATCTTATCAACTGGGACCAAGTAGTAATCTGTATCTTCATCTCTATCCGAGTCCCTCTCATAGGCACTAGGTATTGGCTTCAGGTCAATCCCAGATCTCTGAAGGTTCATCCTAAAGACCTTGCCGTTGATGTAGGATGGATCGCGGCGTATGGCCTCCTGCAGATTTGGCAGGTCGTAGATGTGAGAACGGAGGGTTGAGGAATCTTCTGCTCCAGACTTTCTGTCGCTGGTTTTTGCAGTGGTTGGACTGGAAACATGAGAGAGGTACTCGTGATTTGGTAATTCAGCTTGGCTGTCAGTTGTCGCTATACTGGAATGATGAGATTTTGCTGTATTGACCGATATGATGTGTGAGCGTTGACGAATCTTTCGACAGCAACAGATGCAGATAGTTATCAAACAACCTGTAAAGATGACAGCAGAGGCTGCAATTATTCCTATGAGTGTTGCCAAGGATAAAAGAGGTTCACTTTCACAGGATGCCACAAAATCGAAAACTACCTCTCGTCTCGTGGAGAAAGGTGTGGCACAAAAAGTAGAATCTTGTTCAACAATTGTAAGGTTTTGATGGTTTCCCAGGAGCTCCCATGCATAAGTATTGTTGCATTTGCAATCCCATTGATTGTTGTCCAATTTGATCTCCTGGAGTTCTTGTGGATGGTACACCAGCCAAGCATCAAGTTTGGTCAGGCGATTGTAGTCTAGGTGCAACACTTTGAGCCTTCTAAGATACTCGAAGACATTGCCAGAGAGGTCTGGTATGTCATTATTGGTCAGGTACAACTCTTCCAAATAGTCATAGTGCAGGTGTGCAGAAGTCAGAGTGGTGTTGATTAGGTTGCTTCTGAGGTTTAGAATGTGCAGTTTCTTTAATCTTTCATCTTTTAAAGCTTCTGGCATGCCAGTGAGACGATTGTAAGCTAAAAAGAGATCATGTAGTTCTATAATTTCATCAAAAGCATTAGAAGCTATCTCGCCAATGTTGTTTGCAGTAAGGTTAAGGGTTTTCAAACTGGGAACGTCTGAGAAAGATGACTCGATACGTGGTAGCTGATTGTTATCAAGGCGTAAAACTTCCAGCTTTTCCAACCCTTCGAAAGCACTATTTGAAATGTGGCTTATTTTGTTGCCTTGAAGGTAAAGATGTTTGAGTTCTTGTAGATAATTAAATATCCCAGAATTAAGACCCCTTATGGCATTGTCTGATGCTTCCAGATGTTGCAAGGCAGGGAAATTTTCCAAGGCATTTCTTCCAATCTGGGTTATCCCATTGTCAGATATATGCAAAGTTGTTATATTGCTTGCATTGAGGTGGCTGAAATGAGTTGAAGAGAGAATACCCAAGTTGCCATTTTGAATGGTCAGTGTCATACATTCCTCTGGTATAGCTTGAGGAATTTCATTATTAAAGATGCAACTTGGGTTATTACTCGTTGAAATCGTCTTTGCATCACCAGACTGCACAAAAGCTATCACCAGACAGGCAACCTGCACAAAGTTGTGCAATGCAGGATTTATCAGATGCATGATGTTGAGATGGCAGCAAGGGTGAGGAGAAGAACAGTGTTTCTCAGGGTCACTGAAGTCTGCTTCTCCGACTTGAAGGCAGGGGTGAAGATCGGTACAATACTACAAGTGGTTTGCCAAAGCAGAGAAGAATATTGCGATATGAAACTAACAGTAGAACTGCTCACACATGTTGTCCTTAGCAGAATCGCATGTTTGATGAAATGATCAACTTGGCTCCACCTCATTCAAATGTATGAGTTAAGTGACAGCAATGTGGTCATTTTCTTTCCTTTTATACAAAACAAGTATCAGTGAGGCAATTGAGTAATTCAGAGAGAAATTGAGAGAGGAAAAGAGGGTGAAATGTCCTTGCCTATAGTAAACTATCTATTTCCAGGATATTAGATAAGCTGGCCAAAACAATACTAACAGAAAGTACACAATATAAAAATAGGATCGCTTCCTGGCTTCTGAGTCAATTAGTTATACCAGTCTGTTGTTATTGTTACTCTTCAGAGAATTCACGACATAGATACAGGGTGTCTCAGACAAAGTTTAACCAGATTTGACTGGTATTTGAAAGAGTTTGTGAGGTCATGTGTCATGAACACGCCCTCCAAAAAGGGAGGTTTTGTTACATTTTGTGCTTTCAAGCTGAAGTTTTTCTTGATTTTTATCAGAACCATTGAGGCTACCATAATTAGTATTGATATGCTATTAGCCTGCAAGTTTTATAGGCATAGGTAACTGAAGTTACAACATTTTAAATTTGGAATACATGTAAACGGGAAAATTCAATTTTTAGTAAATTTATTGGAAAAATGTTGATATTTTTTCCGAAAATTGTCATATGACTTTATATTTTTACCAAATCAAAGCTAATATACTCCTTTTTAATGTTTAATGATTGAAAAGGACTTTGCCTGAGCAGTGGTAATGTAAAAAATGAAGTTCTTGAAATTTTCAGTCAAAATGGGCATTGCCTGTACAAAGGCAATACGGAACTTGTATTTTTAACAGCATGGGGAAAATATTGATATTTTGGTCAAAACTTGCCAATTCCTACATCTTTTGTTCAAAGTAAAGCTATCATACACAGCTTTACCATCTTATGACTGATAAATAATAAAAATTCAAGTACTTGGGATCATTGTTACACATTGTACCATTTTTACCGCACATTTAGATTTGTCTCGTAATTTCCTTTCAGAAAATGTGGACTTTTCCTATCATAGGGATGATAATTCAGGAGATATCAGTTTTCAAAGTTAGAAATACACTACTGAAAAGTAAGCGAACCTCATGACGCATGACCGTGACCATCCTCCATGAAATTTTGTAGGTAATATTTTAGAATTAGCTTGCTCACAAATTTCACAAGGATGAACGATGTAAGCTCAAACTACTGAGTTATGATTGTTAATTGAAGACATAACAAGTGTTACACAAGTAGAGCATGTTGGATACCAATTTAATATTACACAGTGAGTGGTACATGTCAGTTCTGCATTTCAACACAAGCCTTACTTTTTAAGTCATTCTAACTCATAATTCCTTGTTGTAATTGGCAATGGCACATTGTAGATTCATACTTGTAAAATGTTTGATATGAATATGCAAAGTACCTCTTTAAGTACAATAAGCTAAAAAAAAAAATTCTGAGAACTTTTTGTTGTTGCCTACTCCTTCAACTCATTTACATTTCAGTCATTATTGCATGAACCTTGGCATGAAAAATGTGCTGTAGAAAACAACCAGTGGTGACATAGTTTTTGAAAAAGATATTCCAAATCAAAATTTGTTACATTTTTTTTTCTGAGACACCCCATATACATGGTTGAAAGGGGTTTGGAAAACAGGGTTGGCAATTTTTTTAATTTAAATCAGATTTTTAAAATTTAAATCAGATTTTTAAAATTTAAATCAGATTTTTTTTTATTTAAATAGGATTTTTAACAATTTTCTTTATTTTTTTAAAAGTTCATTCAAAAAAAGTATAATTACCAAAAAACCTTACCCTTACAATGACATCAATTTTAATGTTATCATACATTTCGCTCCTTATATTTTTCTTAACCATACATTTTGTAATTAAATCCAGTCAAAATGGGCAAATAAAAATCAATTTGAGGAATCATGTATGAATCTGAACTTAATTCTATCATACCTAGGCCTACGAAGGAAACTTTCATAGAGAATTCCCAGTGAGTAGAGAAAATTCCCCTCTGGGAATTTCCACTCAATAAAAATCCCAGAGGAAAATCCCAAGGCACTCCTCAGTGAAAATTGTATCTAAATGTGCACACAACAGCTTTGTGACAATTTTACAAATTGGTATTAAAGCTCTTCATTGCTACAGACAAAGATGTAAAACTGTCAGTGTTGGAGACCAATATAAGAGGCAGCTTAGTCAAAGGGTGACTGCACTATGGTACATTATGTTACTGTGATTTTAACATTAATCTACAATTTTTATTCACATGTTCTCTCAAAATCTTATGATAAATGAAGTAGGAAAAAAAAAGACATGCCAAGCCTTTTGACCATAAACTGCAAAACTGCTTATATTACAACATATGTATTACAAAATAAGTATGTTATTTTAAATCAGAAACAACTTACAACTGTGTCTACATCTTAACATTTAAATATAGTGTTGAAAGTTTATTTTGAGTTTTGCAAATTGTTGTTATAGATCCTATTTCCACATGCAGATACAAAACTTCTGTTATTATACGTAGCACTAACCATAAAATGAGCTGACAGTGACTTAAAAGGTTTATAAGAGGAAGCTTTTTTTCAGCAGTCAAAGTGTAACTGTACTACATTATGTTAATGTGATTTTTACATGTTCTTTAAAATATCAATTATATGATAAATGTAACAAGAATAAATGAGCATGTTAAATATTTTGATTACATGATTATTTTTAATTTTACATGAAAGAAGTAGTTTATGTGAAGGATCAAAAATGGAAAACTGCTAACAAACCTTTTCTCAAATGACTTTTATATTTTTTTTACAAACTGCTCTCTGAAAAGTCTTTGATTATGTGATAAATGATAAGAAAGAAATAAGAAACTTGTTTCACTATTAATAGCTGACAAAGAATTTATAATTTCAGAAGAAGAGCTTGACATTTACAAAAAAATGGAGTAACTACTGACGGCATACATCTTTAGTTTTAAGGAATTAGCTGATTTTATTGACTTAAAAATTTGTTTTAAGTAGATAGGAAGGATTTGTTGATTTTTTGTTGATATACGGTTAATGCAAAGTTTTTACAGTGGATATAAAGTTAATTCAAAGTTTTTTCAGTTGATTTGAAGAATTAAAACTGCCTTGAACAAACAATTTGTCAATGATTTGTACATACTTCAGTGGAAGTGATTAAGTCAATTTAAAAAAAAAAATCATGGTGATTTAAATCAACATGATTAAATCTGCTAACCCTGTTGGAAAATAAAGTTATGTTGTAGATATGAAGCGAGGGTTTCAGAGGTAGAGAATGAAAATAGTTATGGTGGTAGGAAAGTTAGTATTTTTTTTTTGTAATGAGACCAGTTTGATAGATAGGATCATCAGGTCATCATAGAGAATATTGCAAGTCATGAAAAGGAAGTAGAACTATGCCCTTTATATTCTAATCACTATGTGTTTTGCCTAATCATTGAATTGCTACCAGTCTGAGACTTGGCCAGCCTGAATCTTATTTTTTCTTTTCACACTTATCTTTTTCTCTGTGTATCAGGTGTCCTTGTGACATTGAATGAAAATGAAGAAGAAGAAGAAGAAGAAGAAGAAGAAGAAGAAGAAAGAAAGAAATAAAGAAGAAAGGAAGAGAAAAATCACTAGATGTCCCTGCCCACAAATGATTTGACGTATAAAATGATGCTGAGATTTAGACTGTTGTCAATTTTAACCATCTTCATTTTCTTTAACCTGTATCCAAGTCTTGATGTTTCTAGACTATCCCAGATCCGACTAGCTTTAATTCATTATCAAGTTTATTTTGAGTACAAGAATATGTTTTGCCAGTAAACCAGACTTTTGAAAATCTGTTTTCTTTATTCTTCTTTCTCTTTCTCACTTCCTTTTTAGGTGGTCTGTTACCAACAGACCACCTCTTAATTTTGCTGGAATTTTCTTTATTTATTATTTTTATTCCAACGTTATGATTTTTGTCTGCGTGATTTCTCAAAATTGGCTCATTCAGTTTTCATGAAATTTTCGTCAGTTAATTGGCCTATCGAGGACATTTACATGTAAGCTTTTCAAGGTCATCGGGTCATCATGATGTCATCCAGGCGCCATTTTGTACATATCTTGTTATGATCATATCTTCATAGTGAAATGACATTACTGGTTCATAGTTGGCATGATGACAGTCCATAATAGTCCAAAGAATTCCATGCAGTCACACGTGTGAGTAAGCATATGCCCGCGCGTCAGCGCACATGCATAGTGAAAAAAAGCTCAAAATCACTCATGGATCAAACCAAAACCTATTTCAGGTCATTTTAAGCATTTCACAAATTTTTGCGCATGTGCAAGTCGTAAATAATGTAAATACACCATTTTTTCACTTGATTTGGAATTCTGAGACTTTTCTTGACAATTTCCATTCATTTAGAATTGATTTCAACTTACCATAAGGTCATATGCGCGTGCCAAAGTTCAAAGTCTGTGCGCGCATCAATGGGCAATATAGTGTAAAAAACATACCTATCTAAAATCCACCACAGCTCTTTAGAGAGCATGGGGACCCCCCATTTTTTTTTACATTTTCTGAAAGCTTATGAGTTGAAGATTTGAATTCATGAAAAAAATTGGAGGGTCAAGCAGTTGGAACGTCACCATATTCTCATGTGAACTCAAAATTTCATTTTTTCAATTATGACGTCATATTTTTTACCTTTAATCATAACTATCTCGCTTATTGTTGGTCGATTTTCGCCGGGATTTCAATATGTTGTAGCTGAGACAATTCTTTATCATGAGGCTTTCCTCTATTTTCTATTTTGACAACGACATCATGGTCTAATTTTACGTTAAATGGAGGCATGCCAATTTTTCACATTTTGCATGTATTGTCTAGGGGACCTGACCTTTTCTTAATTCTTGATTCTACATTCTCGTCTTTTTTGAGCAACAGCTCCATTATTTCTGCTCGATTTTTGCCCAGCTTCGAGTATGTTGTAGCTGAGAAAATTCTCTATCTGAAGTGTGCCATTTTTTTTTTAATCAGATGTTGGGAACATATCGAAATTTTAACTGGAAAATATGATATGAGAATCCCATTTTCCATCTACACGTTATCTCTATGAGCACTTGTCTCACATCCTCAAGGGCCCCGGTTCGACTCCTGGCGATGGCGGTGTCTTTTGTTTGTTGCTTTTTTTGCTTCTTTTGTCCTTTCATATCACCATCTTCTTTGACTACTTTTACACATACAATCACAAACAGTGCAATAAACTGCGTTATTTTGCCTGTTTTGTCTATTGCAATACAGCGTACAGTAGGTCATGTACAACCCTAATGCAAATCTGATTCGTTAACGTGTAATAGACCTTTGGGTCAACTTTTCATTATACTGCGATATCAAATCGTCCCATTTCTATGATGTTAGTCTTTTTCCCAGACGTTTACATTTTCTTCAGTTCATCAGGTCATTGTGACGTTATCCAGGTGCCATTTTTGTCTCGCCCACCGGAGGTGAAGGCGAGACTAAGGGATCCAAATGTCGTCCGTCCGTCGTCCGTCCGTCGTCCGTCCGTCGTCCGTCCGTCGTCCGTCCGTCGTCCGTCCGTCGTCCGTCCGTCCGTCCGTCACAAACGTTATGAAAGATAACTTGGCAACCGTGACTCACTTTTCAACCAAACTTGGGTTGTAGATGCAGTAAGGGGACCTGCATGTTATGGTCCAGTCAGAGGTCACATGGTAAGGTCAAAGGTCATTTCAGGTCAAACGTTAAAGTTTACGTGCAAGACTCTCTTATGACACAAAACTCTGCAACCGTGACTCACTTTTCAACCAAACTTGGGTTGTAGATGCCCTAAGCGGACCTGCATGTTATGCTCTAGTCAGAGGTCACATGGTAAGGTCAAAGGTCATTTTAGGTCAAACGTTAAAATTTACGTGCAAGACTCTCTTATGACACAAAACTCTGCAACTGTGTGACACTGTTCAATCAAACTTGGGTTGTAGATGCACTAAGGGGACCTGCATCTTATTGTCCAGTCAGAGGTCACATGGTAAGGTCAAAGGTCATTTCAGGTCAAATGTTAAAGTTGACGTGCAAGACTCTCTTATCACACATAACTTTGCAACCGTGACTCACTTTTCAACCAAACTTGGGTTGTAGATGCACTGAGGGGACCTGCATGTTATGGTCCAGTCAGAGGTCACATGGTAAGGTCAAAGGTCATTTCAGGTCAAACGTTGAAGTTTACGTGCAAGACTCTCTTATGACTCAAAACTCTGCAACCGTGTGACACTTATCTATCAAACTTGGGTTGTCGATGCACTAAGGGGACCTGCATGTTATGGTCCAGTCATAGGTCACATGGTAAGGTCAAAGGTCATTTCAGGTCAAACATTAAAGTTTACGTGCAAGACTCTCTTATGACACAAAACTCTGCAACCGTGTGGCACTTATCTATCAAACTTGGGTTGTCGATGCACTAAGGGGACCTGCATGTTATGGTCCAGTCAGAGGTCACATGGTCAGGTCAAAGGTCATTACAGGTCAAACGTTGAACGGTTAAAGTTTACGTGCAAGACTCTCTTATGACACAAAACTTTGCAACCGTGTCACACTTTTGAGTCAAACTTGGGTTGCAGATCACTAAGGGGAAGTGCATGTTATCATTCTGTTGGACTTCACATGATAAGGTGAAAGGGTTCTTGGGGGACCTTCATGTTATAGTGGTATCAGAGGTCACATGGTAAGGTCAAAGGTCATTTTATATCAAACGTGAAAGTTTACTTGCAAGACTCTCTTATGATAAGTAACTTTGCAACGTCTGCTCCCTTTTTAACTAAACTTGGGTCATGGATGCACTTGGGAGACCTTCATGTTATAGTGGCATCGGATGTCACGTGGTAAGGTCAAAGGTTATTTTATTTCAAACATTACAGTTTACATGCACGACTCTCTTATGACACATAACTTGACAACTGATGGTCAAATGGCAACCAAACTTGGGTCATAGATGCACTAGGGGTAACATCATGTTGTGGTGCTGTCGGAGTTCACATGGTGAGGTCAAAGGTCATTTGAGGTCAAACATTAAAGTTTACCTGCAAGACTTTGCGATATCAAACTTGGTTAGGGATGTACTTGGGGAAACCTTCGTGTTATTTAGTCACGGGTGGGCGAGACACAATCTTGCTATTGGCTTGTGTTATTAGGACAGACCACCTAATTTGTCCCCAGTGACGAATTGAAATCTCTCGTTATGTTTTATTCTTTCTCTTACTCTTGTTCATGTTTCCTTTTCTCTCACCCTTTCCTAGTATCTCTATGTTGGTTAAAGGAGAAGTCAAGGCGATTTCTGTAAGCATGGATCATAAAGAGAAAAAATTCAGCAGCTAGAAAATGTCTTACTTTACACGACATACCCTAGGATTACCGAGTAATCAAAAATTAACTTGTATAAACAGTAGTTCTAGTACGAGCCCATTTTCATCCGCAATACAATTCGCACCCGGGCCCAGTGACGTAGCTGATGCACAGCAGGCAGGCTAGGCGATGCAAGCGATATGTGTGTATGACATTCCGGCTCGAAGTGGTCTTCACACACTTTCTTTAACTTCGAAAATTTTGAAAAAGTTTTGAAGTCGAATTTGTCCGTTCTAATATCATTAATCCATCAGGCACACCTCTTCCTGTCCGTCAGGGGATTCAGGATTGCAAAAAACTTCTCTTTGGAACAGAATTGGTGTGATTTGTACACCCAAAAGCTAGACATATCGGCATTTTGCATAGAGAATGTGGAGAGAATAAGTGCGCATGCACAGTGCAAATGCATCGCCTACGTCACACGACCAATGACCATATTTGGGTTTCGGTGGGAAATTCAATTATTCGAAGTAGAAAAGCCAACACTTAATCGGTATTTAAAAATCACAGAAATCACTTTGATTACTGAAAGTAGCATTATCTGTTAGCGTGAATTTTAAGCTTTATAGTGTAATTTTAATGAAATCGTGTGGACTTCTCCTTTAACTCATCTTTGCCAGTTGCGTGTTTCTTTCCATCCCTCACATTCCTCTGTCTTTCCTTCATCCATGCTTTCTCTCCTGTCTTTGCAATCAATAATTCATGTATTCATTTATCCAGCCATTCATTTATTTATTTGATAAACAAAATGATCTTATTCAAATGAATTAAAGGAAATAGATACATAATTTTTCATGTGTCATAATGTCCCCTGTTCAATGTACTAGCCTTCTTTATGTATTTCTATCTCACCACTCTTCATTTGCCATCTGTTATTGATAACACAGGAAGGCGCTTTATAGGCAGAAACTCATGTATGTTTCTACTATCTTTCAATAAATCTCCTTGGTATACATGTAGCATATAACAACAAAAACAATGGCAATACCAACATCAACAACATAAGCAAGACACCATGAATATTTTTCATTTCAAGTACTTGGGATCAACTTGTATTTATTGAACTTCATTGATATACATTAATATTCTGTTCTTCTTTCATATATAAACATAAACATAATTAAAAATCAGCATAAATACATAACATTAAGTTTATAAACAAAAAGAAATTAAACAGAAACAAAGCAGAACATAACATAGTATTTTTAGCGGATCATTAATATCATTGCACAAAAATTAAATCTATATTCCTTCATACCATTACATTCTAAATTCGTCCAGATAAATAACTGCATGGTTGAGGGTTTAAAAGACTTTGAGATTGCGATGATCCAACCATCATTTGCAATTTTCTTTGGTACATTTTCATTGTTAATTGTCCATGCTATCATTCAAATGAATCCTTATTGTATTCTATAGATTGTCTGCTCATTGTAAAAGTACTTTGATCAAACTTTATGTTGTCTGCAATTTTTTTTTTCAATTGAAATTTTCAAGCTATTAGAGAAGGGTGTAATCAGGGTTGTCGCAAGGCTTTTGATTTTGCAAGAAAATGCTTATTTTTTGGCAAAAATTTGAGACAGTGGCGTTGTTGCATTGATACTGTGATACTGATTTTCGTGTTTCCTCACATCAAATACAGCATCTTATTTTTGCGCTGAATACACATCCCTGTAAATTTTGCCACTCCTGTCTGACTTTGTGTTATAAGAAGCCATGAAGTCATTACAGTGAGAACATAATTCCAGAACTTTCGTATTCTTGGAATTCATGAAATTCATTTATACATTTAATCATCATTATGCATCTCATACATCAAAGTTTGTTTTTTTATTTTAGCAACTTCAAGTTAAACAACATCTTTAAATTTGAAGGTTACACACAACTAAGGAAGAAAAATAATGAAGTTAACCACTGATTATTGAGTGGGTAAAGATCATGAATTATATTAGAGCAATTATCAGTTAAGTAAGTCCTGGTTCAGTTTCATTTAATTCCATTGGAATAGATGTTTTTAGTGTGGTTCTTTGGAATGATAAGAAAATGAAATTCTTGAGGGTTTACTTGAAACTGTGTTTGCTTGGAATCTGTTGTTGCTCATGGTCATAATGGCATTATTACAGTGAAGTCATGAGATGGTCAATAGATTCAAGTTTCCAAAAGTGATTTAAACATGTTTTCTTGTATTCATGCAGAGAATCGAAATACAACTGTAGTATTTAATCAACAGTAATCTCAAATGCTCAAGTATGATGATACACCAATTCGGTGACCTGTACTTTTACAGATGAAGATGAAGATGCTACTTTATAGACTCAACAGTATTATTAGGTTGTAGCCTCATAAATCATTTTAGAACTGGAAATTGCTACATTTTGCATATTTTTTTTTTCCTTGCTCACTACATCCTAGTAGTAATTAATTGTCACCCAGTCACAGAATTTTGCTGCAATCCGGACTAAGATATAAGACAGTTTTGCACTTTAAATTTTTTTTGCACTTTAAATTTTTTGTTGGTAAAAGACAGCCAAATCAGCATTTGATTGTTGGTAATGCACTATTTGTATACATGTATATACAATGTTATACAATGAAAATTACATTCGTGAGATTTGAAGTTTGAAACCCCCCTCCCCCCCCTCCCCCCCTCCCTCCCCCCCCCCCCCCCGAAAAAAGAAAATGTACACTTGAGGGCACATCATCATAGAATTTTCTAACTTAAAATCTCTACATTATTTTATTATTTGATTGATTTGAACGCGTATATTACTTGTATTTCATATTCAAATTATGATAAAATTTTTGGTTTATTTTCAACAAATGTCAGGATATGAAGGGTAGTGTACAAGATAGACAAGGAATTGGCATGGTTTTAGGTGAATTCATGAGAAATCTGTATTTTTTTGTCAGTAGGTTGAACACAAACCCAGAGACTACCGTGCAAAGAAAACAAAATAAATGAATAAATAAACCTATTGAAAATCTTGACCCATGCCCTGTGAGGAATGCTGAATTATTTTACTAGGGAAACATTGATGGATTTTTACAAAGGTTAAAGCTGGTATCTAGTTTTGGTAAATATCAGAAAAGTATCTTTCACTATTTCAATTCATTGCCCAGTCAGATGAAAGACTGAATCATTCATAAAACCTTTATGATGTATAGGATACTGAATAAAAACTCATTTGTGTGGGTGTATTTTACAATCAAAATGTCAAAACTTTAGTTTTCGGACCCCCGAAAACATTGTCGATGGAGCATCACACAGTGCCCGCACACACATAAAACCAATGGACATTCCATTTGCCTGCACGTACACAGAGAATCGGTGTGTGTTTTACGCCAAGCTCATGGGCAAGGAGGCGTCAGAGTGTACCGCTTAGTGTGACCGTTATATTGCATTTCACTCGGACATTTACACTAAATTCTTCAGAATTCATGGATTCAGGAATGTCACACAATATATACATGTATCTTTTCATGCAAGATGGACAATATGAGATTATACTTGATCAGTTTAATGTCAATTCTCCTTTTGCTACAAAAACTAGAGACTGGTTTTAAAGGAGACTGACCGTCCTCTGATTTAAGTACTTAAACAACTACCCATAGACATATGTCATAATTATATAGGAGAGACAGAAAAAAGAGTGATACTAGGAATAAATTGCTTCGATTTCTGAAGAAAAATGTATTACATGTTTACAACTTACAGTATACATCATTAAATGGTTTTCAGACAGATATGGGGAGATAAGTCATTAGATGAGAATGTCATTGTCAATATCATTCTGCAATCACTTCTTCTTTTCCATAGCAATTGGGACCAAGTAGTCAACTTGGCCTGTGTCTGGCAAATGGTAGATGTGAGTGCTGCGGGTTGAAGGATCCCTACCTCCATGTGCGAACTTCCCATTTCTGGTTTGTCCATTTGGGATGGCCAGCCGGGTGGGTACGATGTCCTTTGGACGAGGAATATGAGAGTGGTACTCATGATGGGGCTGTTCTACCTGATTCTCAGATCTTTCCACACTGCACTGAGGAGACTTTGGGGAATTTTTTGTCTTCATCTTGAGCAAGCATCGATTTTTCTTCATACAGCAGCAGATACAGGCAATAACCAAAAGGCCTGTCAAAATGACAGCAGAGGCTGTGATGATTCCTTTGAGTGCAGTGGTCGATAAGAGAGGGCCACTTTCACAAGATGTGGCAAGATCATAAATGACTTCACCACTTCTGGAGGAAGGAGTGACACAAACTGTAGAATTTCGTTCTATCATATTAAGGTTGCTCTGTTGCTGTAGTAGCTCCCACACCTTAGCATCGTTGCAGTCACAGTCCCATGGGTTGACATCCAATTTGATCTCCTGGAGTTCTTGCGGATGCTGCTGGAGCCAAGCATTAAAGTTGGTCAAGCGATTGAAGTCTAGGTGCAACACCTGCAGCCGACGAAGGTAAATGAAGAAATCATCAGAGAGGGCAGGTATATCATTATTGGAGAGATACAACTCTTCCAGGTAGTCGTAATGCAGGTGTGAAGACGTCAGAGTGGTGTTGATTTGGTTGCTTCTGAGGTTTAGAGCATAGAGCTTCTGTTTTTGGCCACCTCTTAACGCTTCTGGTATCTCACTAAAACGGTTGTATCCCAGATATAAATAATGCAATTTGGTAAGTATATTAAAAGTATCAGGAGATATCTCTCTGATGTTGTTTGATGTGAGATTAAGTGTTTCCAAATTAGAAAAAAATGAGAAAGCTGAATCAATATCAGTGAGCTGATTATTGTCAAGGCGTAGAACTTCAAGGTTTTCTAACTCTTCAAAAGCACTGTTTGAAATGCTGCTTATTTTGTTTGCATGAAGGTAAAGGTGTGTAAGTTCATGCAGAGACAGAAATACACCATTGTCAAGTCTTTTCATTAAATTGTGAGATGCATCAAGATGTTTTAGAGCAGGAAAGCTTTGAAAGGCACGTCTTCCAATCTCAGTTATTCTGTTATCAGAGATTATCAATGTCTGTATGTTGCTTCCATTGAGGTGGCTAAAAGCCAGTGGAGAGAGATCATCCAAGTTTCCATTTTGAATGGACAATGTTGTGCATTCCATTGGCAAAGATTGAGGGATTTCATTGTAAGTGCACACTGATGAAGCCCTAGTAGTAGTTTGAGCTATACCAACACGGAACTCCAGGAAAGGTAGTAGCAGAAAGGCAAGCATCGCAATACAGTACAACATAGTGTTCCTCTTGTAAATGCTGCCACTTAAAGATTGATAAGCACTGTAGTAAACTCAGGATTGAGATGTGCATATGATGCTGAAATTCCTCACAATGTGAACTCTCTGGAACAGAAATTCTGGACAAAGTGCTTCATATAGTCCTTTGGTCACCTTGCTTCACCTCTGCAAAATCCTGGATGGCAGTGTTAGGATCGATGTGTTTTGCATGCCTTTCATTAAAAAAGTGTTGTTAATTTTAGTATTAATTGATATATATGCACTGATGGGGAAACCACAGTGGGACATAGAGTGTGGGGAGAGAGAGAGAGAGAGAGAGGAAATAAAATATGATGTCACGGGTGGCCTTTCAAATAATTGTACGTCAGTGATAAACCGAGGATATTGACAAACAATTGCATGGTTCCAAAGTTGGCAGAGCTATGTAAATTATTCGAGTATAATTTTTTAGATAACTTATCTGAAGTTAATGAACATTCGACATTGTTTTAACCGAAAATTTATACCAGTGCACCTAAGGAGGTTCGCTAAGTCATGTAGCACATTTTGGAGCATGCACAATCATTGCCTGATTTGATGGATGCCAGAACTAACAGAAGACATCAGTATTATTTCAAAGGAAGGCAAAGGTAAACATGAAAAATATACCATACATGTAGGTGCATTTGGTAAAATGAGTTTTGCAAGTAGGCCTACTTGCAACAAAATATCATTTCCAAATTTAAAACTTTTTTTTTTTTGAGGGGGAATATTTGTTGTTGGGTTTTTAAAATTTGTTTCGTTTTATTTTTTGCATTTGACATTTCCTTGTATAATTGTGTGGAGTCATTGGAGCTGGACCTGCAGCAAACCGGTTGGTCTGTTTGCAGATATGGTGCATGCATTTTAGTAGGGAACAAGTATAAACACAAGGGGTAAGCACCCAAACGTGTAATTTCCACATCTTTTGTTTTCTGTATATATGAATATGTATACAACTATGTTTTAAAAAGACCTTGCCCTTCATGAAATTGAAATTTGATTCATGAAATTTAATGATCATTTGTCAAATAATCATAGTGGAGTTTTGTACTTGTATTATTAACTGTACCTTTTTCAAGATTATGCAATTTTTATAACTTCCTCATTATTGTTACATTTAATTCCGGTGTATGGCTGGCTTGTAATCTCAAAAATATGGGGGAGGACAAATAGTAATACTAGGAGGGATTATTTCCATTTGTTTATTTGTACATGTTGTTAAGAGACGTAAAATCAAAAGTAGGGAAAAGCTGTTTGGGAGTACATTGAGACAGTAAAAGGCTTTGGAAAATAAAGACCTTTCTGGGAAAGTTGAATTGATAAAAATGCTTTGTAGGAGTTAACATTGGTTCATCATTTTCTCTTGTTTCAGTGTAACTGAGATCAATTGAATTTGAAATAAATTGATTTATTCTGTAAGTCATGTGAGGAGGTATTAATGATAGAACTGTTCGAACATGTGAAATGGCAGTTACATTCAGTAATTATTCAAGATAAATATTAACAATATTGTACTTTTAACATATTTCTGAACATTTAATTCAGTGGCACAAAACAAGGTTAAATAATTTACCAGTGGCTTTAAGGTGAAAAAAGTGAATTTGAAGTATTAGGAGTACATTTAAGTGGACACAAGAGATAATGTGAGAGATAAAAAAAAAACAAAAAAAAAAACAGGCACGCAGTAGAACTTCAGCTGGGAACTTAGAAAATTATGAAGGAAAATTAAGAGAACTCATTTTAAAAAAGTGAAGTAATTAAAACATCACTTGATTAGCAAAAATTTTAAGGGCAAAGTACGTGTTGACAGTAAAGCTCAGATGCTAATCTGTTAAGTCATTTCAAATTGTGACCTTGCTTTGGGGGGGAAAAAAAAATCATTTGTAACATTGTGTGGAAATATTTCCGAATAACATGCACACTGTTGCTTCCTGCCTCTGTGGTGGGCCTGGTGGCAGTAATTGTTTATTGATAATTATGTTTTTTCATTGATAATTGTCAGGCGGCTACACACGTGCATCTAGTGAAGAGCAATCAGCATTAATCTCAGCCCAGCTGAAAATATAGGTGGAGTTAATCCAAAATATTTGAGCATTGGATGTGAACCATGTGAACCAATGCCCAAGAATCAGAGTTTTCAGTTTTATCATGAATTTGGATTGAGTAATGTTGCCTTTAGGCTCTTATCAATCCTGAAAAAACTAGGACAAGTACATGCATTGTAAACTTGTTTGTTTTTCATTTCCTCTATGAAGGGTGTTTTATGTCAAATTTTATACAGTTTTACTCATGATTGGGGGGGGGGGGGACAGGGGCAGTGAAATTAATATAATGCTTTATACACGTGCACCCAGAAAAACGTGAAAAGGGTCGTTCCGCTGGTCAAATTTGCCGAAATGCAGGAAAAGGGTATGCTTTCTTGAATTGTTAACATGCATTTAGGGTATCATTCCCCCTTCCTTAGCCTGGACTTTGCAGCTTCGAATTACACAAATCTCTTTTGAAAATGAGAAGAAAGAGAAAGAGACTTGTTCAGAGGATATATTCAAGGAGGTTAAAGTCATTTAAGGGGTGATTTTTTTTTTGGAAAAGGCTCTAAAAACTTGCTAGAAGGGTGTGATTTTAACGGTTGACTGATGTATAAAACTTGTAAGGGTGTTGTTAGAAAACCCATGGTCATGCATGTATACAAGAATATATACTGACTGGCTCCCCTCCTTCCCCCCTCCCCCTACCCTCCCCCCCCCCTTGCAATTAGATTGCATGATGAGATCATAAATGACAATCGTTTAATTGCCCATTCCCCAAAAAAGAGAGGTAGAGAGAGTGTGTGATAGAGCCTAGAAGAGGATGAGAGATTTCTGATAGAGAAACATGGAATATATTTGCTTCTGAAACTTTCCGATTACGATATGTTTCTTTAGGCACAGGTATGAGACTAAACTTATCTGAAGGAAAATGAGAAGTAATGACGTGTTTTGTAAACAAAGGAAAATTAACCCCAGAAGGAAATCCTAACAGTGATCTCCTTGTCCGGCATTTGTGTATTGTCTTTTCCATTGTTGCATTTGTTTAAAACTTTATTGATCTGATTCTGTTACTTAAGTTTTGTTATCTTCACTTTTGCCAAAATGGTATTCCTATAAATTTCAGAGAATCATTCAGGGCTTCAGCTACACTGAAAAGATTTGTCTTTCACTTTGTGAGGTGACCGGGTCATATTGTAAAGGCATCATCAGACTGAATAGAAACTAGACTGAGACTGACGTACGGGAATGACAAGGAAAATCGCAGGATGTTTGGTTGCTAAACTTCCTAGTATAGCATCTGTGATTAGTGCACAGTTATTATTTTTGTCAAGGGTTTGTAGGTTTTTCTTAATTCACCCTGTATTAAGAAAAGAGCTACTGGGTCATGGGTACCACCAGTGGTACATTGAGGGGAGTGATTTTCTTTTCTTTTTTTTTTGTGCTTGACAGAAAATTTTCTGAATGTTGTGCCCCCCCCTCCCCTCTTTATAAAAAATTCTGTATCTGTCCCCTGGATACCAAATTAAGGGGCATTAACAGTCTTTATGAATTTTTTGTTTGTGTGTGTTTATATATGTGATTTTTTTTCCCTGTCTGCATCAAACCTGCAGAGTTAAGATGTCATTATGTGGGTTAGCAGAGTAGTAAAGAAAAAAGATTACTTTTTACCCAATGAACTCAGTATTTGATTTGATTAGTAAAAGACCCCCTCCCCTAAAAAAAAGGATAAGTAGTTGGTCTAGTGTGGGTTGTAGCCTTGGAACATAGCCACAATCAAATACCACAGTGCTTTATAGAACAAAGACTATAACCTTGTTATACCCCCACCAAACAAAGTTTGAAAAGTAATAAAAGGAAATGAGACATAATGTATAGTTTTCTATTTTCTTATAAGTATTGGACTGTCATTTTATATATATTTTGTAGATATTCCTAAAAGAGTTGGTTGGAATCTAGACTCAGAAAAGTATGTAAATTTGTACACACCAATTGATGTACCAATATGACTTATTCAGATTTGATTTAATAATGTTGAGCCCTACAACCTAAAATCCTTTCATAAAATGAGTGGGATACAGAAAAAAAAGGACATTCTCCAGTAAGCTGAAAGTTATTTTGATGCCGTTGCATGCTAAGTTTACGGGAGAGATTTAATTTGATACAGAGAAATTCACTTTCTGTAATGTAATGAATTTATTTCTCAAACATTGTTTTAGTCATTGATTTTTTCAAAGATTACCTTTCGTTATGATTGAGACAATTTTATTTTGTACATATAGCACATTAAAATCTCACACTCAGATTATGCTCTATGGCCTTCAGATACTTGGACTAGAAGACTGTCTTTATCTATGGTACCAGGAAATGTCGACAGAGATAGAAGAATTTTCCAGAACTTGTGTTTGTTCAAACCAGATGCATGTACATAGGTCATGAGAGATAGTAACTTGGAGATTAGCTACCTTGTCTAGACCATATTATTGAATTTACTGGTAAATAAATAGCTTTCCAACTTAAACAAAGGAATGAAATTAAAGACAAATGCAAAGATTCTTTTTCAAGATAAAAAGCAATTAAAGTCCTTGTCCCTAGCCCAGCATATCACTTGAGCCCCGTCTTAACAGACACTTTTTTGACCGAAATGTCGGGGTAAACTCCGGCTAATGTCAGGGTAATGTTTTTTACCTCTTCCTGTTAAGCCGTTCCTACAGAGGTAATGTCCAGAAGTTGTCGGGGCAAAATTTGCCCAAATTTGACCTGGTCCGACTGGGGTAAAATGTCACATTTACCCCGACATTGTCGAGCTAATGTCGGGGTAGCGTTTCTGTTAAGACGCGATCGAGGTAATGTCCGGCCGAAACAGCTGGTAATTGCGCAATGACTATCGAATCGCACGAACACGTGCATAAATGGAGAAACCCTGTCTTCTTTACCAATTACGTTGCTGGTTTGAAAGTAAATATTTTAGACCATAAAACATATTAGAAGTCTTAAATTAAATATTCAAATTACCACCTTCTTAGAAATATGTTTTAATCTATATATTGAACTAATATTTTTTGTGATACGAATATGTTCATATTCTCACAAATGTAAGCAATAGGCGAGTTTGACCATGTCATCAGTGCAGTACAAGGGATAAGGGATATTTAATTGTGATACTAGTAAGTGTTTGGTCAGCCCAGTAGTTTGTTAATCATAATTATTTTTGACATTTGAAGTATACACAAGAACTTGGAAGCGTTACTATGGAAATCTGACCAGGGTAGGATTTCAGCGTGCGTCTGTTAAGACGGTGCACTGGGCAGACCACCCGTGGTTTTATTGCACCATTTAGGAATTTTACCCCGCTTTATACCACCTGACATTACCCTGACATTACCCTGACATTACCCCGATATTCACCCTTCGCGGTGTGTTAAGACGGGGCTTTAGATGTTTTGTAATAAGTGAATATGACAGTAACATATTACACAATCTGAACATGATTTCTTTGGGTGATACACTTGAAATATAGAAATTACCCTCGAGTTCAGTGTTTGAAAGTTTATGCTATCCTCCGGGGGTTCATTTCCATTGAAGAGTGGACCGCATCCGCGAGAATCGTCCTTAAAAAAGCACCCTAAACGAGGATTCAAGGGCAGGCCGCTGGGACACCCTAAACACGGATTTTGTGCAGATGTCCCAGATTTGCACACCCTAAACAGGGATTTCATTAATTGTTGGGATATTCATACCTGAAACGAGGATGTTCCCATTTTCATACCTTGAGAGTGATAGTGGGGTGCATTGGAAGATTTGGAGCCATTTTTATCTCGAGATAATTCACTGTATCATTATATTTTACACAGGAGTTATAGGACTTTCCGTTCATGGGTCTTGTTACAGTCGGTCCCGCAGTCGTTGCAAATTACATACCCTTTTCGCGTTTTAGATTATCGTGATTTAGGGGGCTTTTTTTTTTTCATTTTGGGGCGTTTTTGACACTCTATTCGCGTTCCGCGCCTACCCCTGAAAAAATATCCTTTTTCCGCGTTTTTTTTGTCGCGGATGCTGTCCACTCTTCAATGGAAGTGACCCCCCCCCCCCCGCCCCCCGGGATGCTATCATGTTAATATTCAATTCAATTTCAATTCAATTCATTTATTTATTTAACATCAAAACATATATGCACAAAGTAGGATTGTAACAGAAATTTTAACAAAACACAAGGATGGTTAATACCCCTTTCGCAGTGGGCTCTTCTCCTTTACCCGTTGAAGTTCCCCACTTATCTTTACGAGCACGCATTCCTCACTTCACCGGGGAAGAGAGCAATGTCGCCTGGTTTCTCTTCCCCGGTGAAAGCATGACTGGCAATTGAGCTTGGCCGGAAGTACTGCAGGCCGGGGTCATTAGGGCGCGTTTTTTATTATTCCGATTATTATATTCTGAAGTATTGCAGATGATATGCTGCGAAGTTTTGAGGTGCGTTATGAATCTTTACTTTCGATCAGCTGGCCAGGCACGCACATGCAAACGAAAAGGAAATGAGTCGATATTGTAAAAGTTACTTCCTATCAACTATTGCAGAAAGTGTCAAAAGTTGAAATTATAACAAACTTTTAAAAATATTTTCATAATATTTTCAGTGCATTTTCATCATGCAAAAGATGCTATTAATAAATATCGTTAGTAAAAAGAAATTCTATCATACAGGGGTCGGACTGTGGATCGGCCATCAGCATAGCAGCTAGCTAGCCTATCCATGCATATTCAGTGAGCTTAGATCAGTGCACGGAATCTCGGTTCAGGGGGAAATGAGATTTGACCTCTGACGTCATTAAGCGGGGAAATTCTCTGTGTACCTTTCGCAGTGGCCAGTTTAAGTGGGTAAACCGCTTCCCCGCTTAAATTCTCCACCTCATGAGGTGGAGAAGTTACCCACTTAAGTTCAATGAGGAAGTTCTCCACCTGTGCCTTTTGCAGTGGCTCTTCCCCTTTACCTGTTGAAGTTCCTCGCTTAACTGCAACGGGGAAGAGCCCACTGCGAAAGGGGTATTAGTGACCCCAGAGAAAGCAGAGCTTATAAAAAGGGGCCACCAAATTGAAATACAAAAAAGATCAACAATAAATATACAAGGAAATCACAATCATTATTTGAAAAAGAAAAAAAGATCACTTTAATAATCACCATAAGAATAGTACACTCATGCAGCAAAAAAAAAAACACCAAAAAAAACACAAAAAAACAAACAAGATTAATTCTACTTGTCTGTGTGCATTACCCCACATGCTTATATATTCAGTTCACTTCACTTCACTTCAAAATGACAAGCAAAAACGCATAAAATATATTGGGCTTGCATTATGGAAAACAAAAGCTCAGGAGGGTGTTTCACAAAGACTAAGATTGACTGAAATTGAACTTAACTATGGCAGGCCATTGATGCCTCTGTTCGCTTTCACCATCGGTCTCTTTTAGGGATGTGCATATCATGGTCACACATCTGTAGAATTGACATTTTTTTTTGTAGTTCATTGATGAAGAAAGCAAAAATGTTAATTCTGTAGATTTTAGACCATGATTTGCACATCGTTTGAAGGACTGATGGTGGGAGCAACCAGTGGCGGGAATGGCCTGCCATAGTTAAGTGTGATTTCAGTCAATCTTTTTTTTTTAGAAACACCCCCAGAAAGCACATAGTAGTTGGATCACTGCATTGGATAACCTGAGTTATTGTCACTTAAGCTACGTTTACACAGTCTTGTAGCTGTTGGCCAAAATCAGGGAAAGTTTAGAATATATTCATGCAGTATCCTCTACTCCTTTCATAAACTTTGTCTGGACTGACTGAGGAAGGAGGGTTTTATAATGCCTCAGTAATTGACACAGTTGAAATCACTTTTAAGGGCTAGGAATTCAACCATGGCAGTTTATTTTTGTTGTTGTTTGACTTCTAACTTGGTGAAAAAAGTATAGTCAGCTTATATGACACTTTTTTGTGATATTGTTGAAACAAGGGTGGTTATTTTATTGTTGAATAGGTACAATGAATACCAAAATGGCAAAACAGTTTTGGAATTGATTATTTTCTCAGGAATGGTGAGGACTCTGTTCATTATTCTGTTCATGATGATAGAATCTAAATCATTCCTAGGAAAGAAATTATGTCCAAAAAACATTCTCAAAGTTTTTTTCTTCCTATTCTCATTGTGTTGGGAGTATACACTTTTCTTTACAGAGCTCAAAAAAATTAAAAGGTTTCTTGTGTAAGTGTCTTTAAATGAATGTATGCTGTAAGTATTCCGCAGGTTTGTTATTCCGAAGGTTCGTTATTCCGAAGGTTCGTTATTCCGAGACACGCAAATTGCGTATACCTAGATGTTCGTTAGTCAGAAAATGAAAAAGGGTTTGTTAATCCGAACATTTGTAGCCTTATTCAGGAAGGTTGTCTAACGAACCTTTGGACTAACGAACCTGGGACTAAACGAACCTTCGGAATAACGAACCTTTGGAATAACGAACTGTAACCGAATCTGTGGTAGTAAGCTACAAGTTTTTCAATCAGTCATGTAAGATGGCATCTGTAGATGTAGATTAAATTTCATAGGGTGGTGATTTGTCAAGCAAGCCTCTGGCAAGTATTGCTTTTTGTGAGGGAGAATATTTGAAATTGGTCTGTAATATGAACATCGACCAAATGCCACAGATCAGTAATTGTGAGCTTCATCTACACATGTATATTTGACAGATCACAGAGAGGATGATTTTCATCAGCTCTTTGACAGCAGCCCTGAGAAGCAGAAAAAGAAAGTCGAACCGTCTCGGGGAAACCTCAAGAAAGCCAAAGATGGCAAAATTAGTGATTCAACAGCAAAGAGGGACTCGAGGGGTTCTAAAGAAAGTGAAGGAGAAGTGAACCGAGGGGATGTGGATGGTCATACATCAGATGCGTTGACGTGGGAACAGGTTAATAGAATGGAAGAAAATTCCTATAGCTGCACATTTGCTGACAGTGATGGAGTTCTCTCTGATTCAGATGTATCTGACTCTGATGAAGGGGAAGGGAATCGTAGCAATTCCATCCCTTCTCCCAGTTATGGACAAATGAAGAAGATGGAATGGAAAGTGGGTCACAAAAATTTGAAGATCAAAGATAATGACAGGACAAGAGGGGGTGCTTTATCTGGACGTGATGATGATGATCGATTTGAGGAAGGGGCAAAACGAGGAAGAGATGAAGAGGGAGAGTTCATCCATGGAACAGACCCGGAGGATTCCCAGTCCGTCAACCCTTCCCAATCGTCCATCAATGAGGGTAGCATGGCCCTCTTTTCAGATGATTCCCATCAAGGAGAAAGCCAGAGGAGCTGTTGCAGTGGACTCTCTTCTACCAACTGGATGCAGTATCTACCCAATCAACAGGTAAGTGAACCTTATCAGCTATAAAGTTTTACTACTGTAGATGAATGGATGGATAGATGGATGGATGCATGCATGCATGCATGATGGAAAGATAGATAGGCAAATAGTTTGAAAGACAAATTGATGAATTGATAGATCAGTGGGTAGATGGATGGGTAGTAAGGTAGATAAAAACAAAGATAATTTGATAAATAAATAGGACGGATGGATAGATCTATGGATGGATGATAGATGGATGAATTGATTGATAGCTGTTTTTCTGGTAATTGCATGTACACTTATATGTAAAATGAAAATTTACCCTCAAAGGTTTGAGTGTCTGATTAAAAGTCATTAAAAGAAAATAAGAGAAAACAGATAATTTTGTGAGTTTATTTTCATATTTACTAACTCCTTCAAATATATGATCCATTCATAGATGATGGACATAAAAGAAGAAATTTCTTCTACTCTGATAAACCTGGAAGACACATATCCAGACTAACATTTCCAGATTAACTTCAAAATTACTTTGGCAGTCGCAGGAGAAAGGAATTAAAAATGATCTATTCTCTTTCAGTACATAATGGGGTTTTCTTAGTGAATTTATCAAACATTTATCCAAGATAAAAAGAAAAGGTTGAAGAACAGAAAATGGGAAGATTTAGAGAGGGAAAAAACCCCCAAAATTTGGGAAGTGAGAAAAGGGAGAGAATGAAAGAGAGAGAGAGAGCAAAACCCAAAAAGCAATCTGTGAACAACAACAGGAAGCTAATAGGAAGTACTCATTGCCATTCTAGCACTGACTCTCATGTTACACAGAGGATTTCGGCAAATGATGTGTCATTATTGCGGTTATGAAAAAAATCCCCAAATTTCTCACACTGTCCTTTTCTCTTTGTTGATACATGGTTGACATAGCCTTTTCATTGCTGTATACAGCAAATCCTGATGAAATCATGGATATGTATACAACTCTGTTTTAGAAGGACCTTGCCCTTTATGAAATTAAAGTTTGATTCATGAAATTTGATGATCAATAAACATAAACCATAAAAAAGTGAGTTAGATTTAAAACTCAAGAGAAATGGGAAGGTCCTTTCTCATGTTTGGTTCAAGAAAGCATCAGAACACTAAAAAGTACTACATTTTCTTAGCTTTGTACAAAATTGTTGGAAATTGTTAAGTGAATAATTTGAAAAATGGTCACTCTGAATTTTCTGTGTAACATCAACATATTAAAGAAGGTAAATGAAAAACCTCAAAGTACAAAATGAAAGTAAAAATTATATTCTGTGGAAACTACATGTAAAATTAATGAAAGGGTATATAAGTCAGCTTTATCATTCTTTTTCAAGCACATATAATTTTCTAAGTCCCAAATACCCCCACCCACCCACCAACACACACAGACGCACACCCATGCACCTACTTGAGCTGAGCTGCTTTAAAGATGTCAGAGTAAAGCAAACGTGAAGAAGACTTTTAAGAGAGATATTCTTTAGGTTAGCCAGTAATCCCTAAACTAATTAGTCCTCTAGATTTAGACATCTTTATTCGCTGCATTTTTACCAAAATCTATTCTTTTTTTTTTTCACACAAAACAGGTGTTTGTGAACATTTGTATCACTGATCAAGTGACATAGTATCAAATGCCTAATTGTTGCTGAAAACTTTGTGTGAAGGTGTGCAGACTATTAACATAGAGGGCATAATCCCTTAATACAGCAGTCCTAACATTGCAGCAAGGAATAATCTGCAGTGAAAATGTGCAGACATAGACTAATATCTTCTCTTCTCTCCTTTACTAATTTTTCTTTCTTTTCCTCTTCACTATTTCCTGCTTTTCCTTATTCTTATCCTATTAATTTTCACTCCTTTGTTCCTCTCATTTTTGTTTTCTTTTGAGTTTGTCTTTCTCTAACATTTTTTGCATGTTCATATACCTATTTACTTTTTCTTATTTCCTAGGGGGTGTTTCATAAAGCTGTTCGTAAGTTACGCACGACTTTACGCACGACTGGTGATATGTTCTTGTGCTACATGTAAATGATTGAGAATCTGATTAGCACCCAAGAACATGTTCCAGTCGTGCATAAAGTCATGCGTAACTTACGAATAGCTTTATGAAACACCCCCCCTGGTCTTTCTTCCTTCCTTGTACGCTTCCTTGTTTGTTTGTTCTTTATTTTCTTCTCCTTCTACTCTTCCGTATTATGTTGGGTATCTCACAATCACCTTAATGTATTCTCTCATCTCTGCTGTGCCCTTGCCTTGTTTTCTTCTTTATAACATCTCCTCTTGTTTCCCTCTCTTTGTATCCTATTAATACTAAATATTTGTCTTTGGATATCATTAGGTTTTCAAAAGCAAATTCATTTCTCTTTATTCAGAGTTTTTGTAAGTTTTCTTTATGTACATGTATGTGTTTTGATTTTATTTCATTTACTTAGATAAAGATTTTTCTTCATTTAAGTACCCTGTATTAAGTTATTTTCTAATTTGTTGCATAACTTTCTATTTTGTGATTTAGTTAAGTCTTCTGTAATTTGATTTGACTGATTTTTTTCTCTTACATAAGCTTTAGATGTGCATCTATTTTGGTTTATCCAGTATTGTAGCACATTGAGGTTTGTTTGTTTGTTTTTTTTTTTTGAAAGTGTACCTTAGAAATTATTATTATCACTATTATTATTATTATCATTCTTCTTCTCCTTTTCCTCCTTCTTTTTCTTAGTAGCAGCAGCACCAGTAGTACTGTTATTATTATTATTATTATTATTATTATTATATACCTAAAACCGACCATAGGGCGAATCCAAACAACAGGGATTATTCCGTCACAATAGGACAGGAGACATTAAGGGGAAGTGAAACAATAGGCCGAGAACAAAAGAATTTGCCCTAAGGTTGCAATTAGGACTATTAATATTATGATTATTATTATTATGATTATTATCATTATGATGATTATTATTTTTGTTATTATTATTGTTATTATTATCATTATTATTATTATTATTATTATTATTATTATTATTATTATGGTTATTATTATGATGATGATGATTATTATGATTATTGTTATTATTATTATTATAATTATAATATCATTAATCTTTCATACATGACTTTTTCTTCTTTCTTCTTTCAACGATTACCCTTTTTTTTTCTCTCTCTCTCTCTCTCTCTCACTCAGACTCCAACCAAGATTTCTCCTTCCCAAGAAAGGGAGGATAATGATGATGAACCATTGGTAGAAGAAGGAGATGTTGCACATGAAGATACAAAGCGTGGTCATGACAGTAACCCATCCTCACCTATTCTCATCAGTGATGATGATGATGAAGATGATGGTGATGAAGATGATGATGATGATGACAAGGATGCAGCCGAATCAGACTCTGATGTCACTCACATCTGCTCCCAGATGTCCGTGCAATCCGAAAGGTCATTGGCTAGTGACATCGAGGTCATCTCTGTGACCCCACGTGAACCCAGTCACTCTCCTGGCTGGTTGTCTAAAACAAGAGAGCCCACAATCTGTGGTGTCACTGCGAAGAGGCCAGATAAAGACAAAACATGCATGGGAGATGCTTCTAGCCACAATAGAAGTGCTGTACCTGCTCAGCCAAATAGTATTGCCAAAGGTGAAATTGCCAATTCAAGGAATGAAGGGTCAAGGCAGGAAAATGCAAATGAGAATGCTTCTTCTCTGGAGTCGGTGATTGAGATTACTAGCTCTCCATAGTGCCTGATGATAAGTGGATGTGCTCTTAAGGCATGTTCACAGTAATCCCCCATGTTTGTGTTACACGTTAAGCCCTCCGCACACTATACGATCCATCTGCTACTCGATTTTGGAAAAATTTGTTATGCATACAGTATTTGATATGAACATTGAAACATGTAATATATTAATGATCAAAGTTCCGAACAGTTGTATAAATACTAAAATTGAAATTCCGGGCTATTGCGAGCCTCCCCTTAGGCATAAAAGTGAACTCAATTCCGAATGTAGTGATGTCACAGCAATCTTGCGATCTGCTATGATTTGAAGCCGATTTGGCCTTTACTTCCACCACAAGGCTTACAGTTAACCAAAATTTCGATTTTAGTATTCCTATCATTATTCCAAACTTCAAACAGTTACATTTCCATGCTTCAAATAAGATTTTACCAGGGAACATTTCCCTGTTTAAACTCTCATATTTAATGCAAAATGCCATTTATTCGAAAATCAGGTCACAGGCGGATCGTATAGTGTGCAGTGGGCTTAAGGGAATGGTATATGATAGGGCGAATATGCAACGCTGACACAGGAGGCGCCTCCTGGTGGAATGTAGGTGTGGACCAATCAAATTCGTATGAAATTACTGTAAAATATGACGTCTCGAGTGTGCGCAACTTTTGGCAAAACTCTCTTATATTTGGAGTTGATAAGTTAATGCATGTCTTATAAGTGAAGGGTCCGTTGCATAAACTTACTATAATAGTAACTTTGCTATTATAGTGACTCTTCATGGAATACTGGATTTTGATTGGCTGCTGAGCATATGTGGAGTTTCCCCCTTCCCTCCTGCACAAAGTGCGGAAGCTCTGACCTTCCGTTGTCATCATTCCTTGTCTACTCCTTCTCTTTCTATGTTCTCTCACCTTTTTCTCTTCTTTTTTTTTTGGGGGGGTGGCATTTTTTTAGGGGGAGACAGCCCTCATCGCCCCCTGGCCACACATGAGGCTTATATATCTTTACAGACATATCATATTTATGAATTTTTTGTTTCAATTTGCAATATTCAGTATTTCAATTATGTATTTAAACTCTGTAGTATGTATTCTTTTCAGCTTTGCATTTGTGTGCAGTATTTCTGCATAGATCAAGCTGTATTATTGAAATGTCTCTTGATATTATCCTTTATATATCAGATGGATATTTTAGTCTGCAGAAATCTGAGATAATGTCCATTTTTATTTTTAGATCCCTTTCTTCTGTGATTTATTTCTGATAGATATATATTCAAAATGACCTGCAGGAAAGGTCATGATATGTCTTCAAATTTCAGTTTTTTATATTGATGAATTTAAGGGAGATGTGCTGTAAGTGGCATATGCTGTCACTGTATGGATGATATAATATCGGTCCTACACTAGCAGATATGAAATATTGATGTACTGTAAGTGGCAAATGCTGTCGCTGTATGGATGACATAATATCGGTCCTACACTAGCAGATATGAAATATTGCATGCTTCCGCATTCAGTATATAACAAAATACATGAACCGACAAATTAAGAATTTCCAGAGTGATGTTATATTTCACTGCAGCAGCAAGGTTGATATGTGATGGCATCAAGGAAATTCTGAACTTAGGGATGATATTGAACAATGATGTGCATACAATTTCTGTTGTATGTCATTTAGGATATTTGTGATGTCATGTTTTCCATCTTCGGAGTCAGGTCCTCCAGATTACATTTTGGTTGCCTTATCAAAAGCATGCAAAGCAATGGAAACAATTGGTACATATAATTTTGCTTGGATAAGTGGTATCAAACACAATTTACAATGTAATAAAAAATGGTTAAAATTTCATGCCTGGGCATAAGAATTTGTGGAGTGTAGAGTGTGACTGCTCTTTAGCTAATTGGCTGCCACTAATAAATATCCTATTTTGTATAAGCTTTTGAAGGCCATAGTTGTAGTTATAATGACAGTGTTGGATTAGGGGTAGTGTTGATCAAACCTGATCTGTTTACATGGACTGACAGCATATGAGGTCAGATTAATTATGTTAGTATTAGAGCATTGCAGTGTTATCTGCATAGCTGGCAAGTTATAATTTTACATTTATGTGAAATATTTTCTGAATTTCTAAATGAATGAACTTACATTTGTATCAATTATTTTGCCAATGCTCAAAGCTGTCATGCCCTCTATTTTATCTCAGATATGGATGTATATGATCAACTGCCATTTCCACAATCTCCTGCCTGACAGTTCTCTCTCATTACTTAACATAATTTTAGAGGGTAACTAAAATGAATGCATTTTGGATAACTTGAATGTTTCTGTGACTATGAAATTTAAATAAACTTGATGTGGTGTAGCCCACAGAATGGTTGAGATTGGCTTGATAGATTTATTATGATTATAGATTTAATGATGGTGAATAGGAGTCATGCTCACCTTTATTTTTTCTTTTTTGGGGAAAGTTCTTCTTTTAAAAAAAACCCCTGAAAACAATTGAAAACTTGAATTTAAAATTGTGTGGTAGTTAATCACAAGCCAAACTTACCACCGCCGAGAGATGGGGAAATAAAGGGAAACTAAGAATGCATATGTTTAGAATTCTCTGTAATCTAGTAGAGAGAAGACACTACAGTTGCAGGGTTCTTGTTGCATTCTGTGGTTGGAGTAGTGGAGGAAAGTAAAGTGTGGCATATCAAGGAACTAATGAAGAGAAAGTTCAGGGAGAATGGAATATAAGGGAGAGTGATGGAAAAAATTGTGAGCAAGCCATCAGTCTCATGAAAAATAATGTAGGTCTTCCTTATATTTAGAGTGGAAATGATTTTGTAATACAAACTCTCATTTTCTTTTGTTGAAAGCTCGAAAATGGGAGGTGAAGACACGGACAACTCATTTTTTGAAGTCTACATGTATAGACATCTTGCATAGAGATCCTACGACACCTTGCACAGGGATCAGGAAATAGGTTTTTATATATATAGGACCTCTATGACACCTTAAGGTTTACAATGTATATGTATGCTTTAAAAAAAATTGCACCTAAATTCATTTATGAAAGGGCAAGTCCATATTTTTTTTTTTTTTTTTTTTTTTTTTTTTTTGGGGGGGGGGGGTTCTCTCCCCTTTCCCCTCTCCCCCCTCTCTCTCTTTTTATGACTCCCTCAGTCTATCCCTGCATCTTTCTCAATTAATTTCTAGGCCTGATCAATGAAAAATAATCAAAGTTAATCAATCGCCTCTACTTCCATTCTTATCTCATCCTGAAAAAGATCCCTTTTCATGCTCATCACAGTGCTATACAGTGTGTGTCCCAGAAAAAACGAAACCGAGATGTATCGATGTTTATTCATAATTATCTTAATCACAATTATGATGGATAATTGTTGAATATTTGTAAAGCTTAGACCCTCTTCTTTCATCAAATACCACTCTATATGATACATACTCCACGCATGAGTGAATGAAATCAATATATGAAGCAGGGCTACAAGAAAGTCCTTTGCACAACGATATCTCAAATTCAAAGAGATAGATACGAAAATATTTCTGTTATTTTGATATGAATATATTTCTGTTATTTTGATATGAAAATAAACTTCTCACCAATTCATTTTCTGCTCTGAAATGGCTCCTCAATGGATAAAAATGAGCCAGGGATGACTAAGATCTGTTCCTGTAAAGTGATGCTTGCATTTCCATGATTTATTAAATGAATCCCTGCTTTTCCTAGAAGTGAACAAAGAAGACAAAAGACTTCATGCACACAGAATGGTTGAGATTTGCTTGATAGATTTATTATGATTATAGATTTAATGATGATAAATAGGAGTCATGCTCACCTTTAATTTTTTTTTTTTTTTTTGGGGGGGGGGAAAGTTCTTCTTTAAAAAAAAACCCCTGAAAACAAGTGACTGTTTAAAACTTTAATTTAAAATTGTGTGGTAGTTAATCGCAAGCAAAACTTATCACCGCCGAGAGATGGGGAAATAAAGGGAAACTAAGAATGCATATGTTTAGAATTCTCTGTAATCTAGTGGAGAGAAGACACTACAGTTGCAGGGTTCTTGTTGCATTCTGTGGTTGGAGTAGTGGAGGAAAGTAAAGTGTGGCATATCAAGGAACTGATGAAGAGAAAGTTCGGGGAGAATGGAATATAAGGGAGAGTGATGGAAAAAATTGTGAGCAAGCCATCGGTCTCATGAAAAATAATGTAGGTCTTCCTTATATTTAGAGTGGAAATGATTTTGTAATACAAACTCTCATTTTCTTTTGTTGAAAGCTCGAAAATGGGAGGTTAAGACACGGACAACTCATTTTTTGAAGTCTACATGTATAGACATCTTGCATAGAGATCCTATGACACCTTGCACAGGGATCAGGAAATAGGTTTTTATACATATAGGACCTCTATGACACCTTAAGGTTTACAATGCATATGTATGCATTAAAAAAAAATTGCACCTAAATTCATTTATGAAAGGGCAAGTCCACCATATATATATATATTTTTTTTTTTTTTTGGGGGGGGGGTTCTCTCCCCTTTCCCTTCTCCCCCCCCCTCTCTCTTTTTATGACTCCCTCAGTCTATCCCTGCATCTTTCTCAATTAATTTCTAGGCCTGATCAATTGAAATATAATCAAAGTTAATCAATCGCCTCTACTTCCATTCTTATCTCATCCTGAAAAAGATCCCTTTTCATGCTCATCACAGTGCTATACAGTGTGTCCCAGAAAAAACGAAACCGAGATGTATCGATGTTTGTCCATAATTATCTTAATCACAATTATGATGGATAATTGTTGAATATTTGTAAAGCTTAGACCCTCTTCTTTCATCAAATACCACTCTATATGATACATACTCCACGCATGAGTGAATGAAATCAATATATGAAGCAGGGCTACAAGAAAGTCCTTTGCACAACAATATCTCAAATTCAAAGAGATAGATATGAAAATATTTCTGTTATTTTGATATGAAAATAAACTTCTCACCAATTCATTTTCTGCTCTGAAATGGCTCCTCAGTAGATACAAATGAGCCAGAGTAAGATCTGTTCGTGTAAAGTGATGCTTGCATTTCCATGATTTATTAAATGAATCCATTTGCACTCCCTGCTTGTCCTAGAAGTGAGCAAAGAAGACAAAAGACTTCATGCACGGCTGATCATCAACAAAATGGAATAGTGAGTACAAAAGCTCATCAGAATGATAAAAGCTTATTGATATTGAAGTAGGTTTTCATTAAACCTATTACAGGGAAATCCCGATATAACGAGCTCGGCTATAACGAGGTAACGGCTATAACGAGGGTTTTGCCACGGTCCCAAATTTACTTACGTGTAAGTCTATGGCGGCATGAACCTGTTATAACGAGATCGGCTATAACGAGATATCGGCTATAACGAGCTAAATCCTGAACCCCTTAAACAAAGAAATACATTGATAATCATTCCCGTTATAACGAGCAAGCAAATTTCACTGCAGCTTTATCAACAAAACCCCCCGCTAAAATCATTCAGCAGAGATAACGGCACCGCTACTGGCACAAACAAGTCCCAGCTCGCTCAACTGGGCGGCCGATGCATGCAGATTACGAGTTTTTATTTGTAGTATAGTACAGTGCGTAACTTTTTTTTTCATATCGCAGAACAGGCAACCTCGATGGTGCGATGAACTTTCATGTTATCGGTAATTTTGGCGTCTGAAATTAGTAGTTTAAACACATTTTCTAATATTATCCAGAATATTATCAGCTAGATCAGAGAATGATATTATTATCAATGTCTCTGTAGCTGCAAAATGAGTTCATAAGTAGCGGCAGCAGACCTCTGTACATTCATGTATGTACATGTAGTCCCATACATACACTTTTTTGTTTGTTCTGATATAACGAGGTAACGGCTATAACGAGGAAAACCCTTCGGTCCCGACGACCTCGTTATACCGAGTTTCCCCTGTACTGGCATGACTGGACCATGCAGTTAACAAATCAACGAGTGTTTCTAGTAACAGAATGGGGACGTTATGAGAGCCTTCAGCAAGTTGCTGAGGTTGCTGTGTGTAAGAATGTCATGTCTGGTTTGATTTATGAAAGCTTTTTTGGAAACGATATATTAATTTTGTTTTGTAAGTATTGACCGCTATGCAGTGGTGTTTGACTAAATAAATTCATTAGACACAAATACACGCATACAGAGGGAGAGAGGGGAAGTGTGAGGGGGTGAAGCGTTAATGGTATGAGGTTCCGAGTGGGGTTAAGGGATGGCGATGAGGAGGAGGGTGGGAGGGATGGGTTTCAACATGCAAGTTGTGCATGGTCATGCAGTGGTCTTTGACTAAATCTATTCATCAGATGAACAAACGACTATTTTTATTGTTCAGTATTAATAGATTTCATTCAAAATAAATCATTACCTACAAATCAATTTAAATAATACAAATCTTCACCTTGTTTTCATAACACAGTTTGATAAATTAAATCATATTCCAAATCAATGAGCAAGGAAGACGTATGCGTGTGTGTGTGTGTGTGTCGGTCGGTCGGTCACAGACGTAAATAATCATATTTGATTGATACACGACTGTCAAAACCCAATTCGAGAGACGAACCATGGAATGAAATCACTCATCTAGAAATGAAATGCATAGTCCAAAACCCCAGCCCCCTCCCCCCCCCCGTGCCTTAACACCACACACACACACGCACACACGCGCACGCACACAAACACCCCCCCCCCCCTCACACAAAAAGAGGGAGAGAGAGAGAGGGAGTTTGAGGGAGTGTAGAGTTTGAGGTTCCAGGAGGGATTCTGGATGGGGGTGGGGGTGGGGGTGGTGATTGGCAATGAGGATGAGAAGGGTGGGATAGGAGGGGTTTCTACACGAAAGTTTTAAGACTACGCGCGACTGCATCCATTCATATGAAAAATTGGTGAGAAGTTAAGAAACTAATGATTTTAAAAATCGCAGAAATGCAATCAATATAATTCAAGTCATCTCTGTCATCCCTGGTTCGTTTTTCCCGATTGAGGTGTCATACGAAAGGGCAGAAAATGATCTTTCTAGAAATGTGCTTATCTCTGTGAAATTCGAACATCGTTAGCCAAACGAATTTTTGGTAGCCCTACTTCACGTTGTCTTTATTCACTCAAGCGTGAAATATGTATCATAATTATGAGTGGCATCGCATGAAAGAAGAGAGTCTAGGCTTTACAAATATGTGCCACTTATTAATCATAACTGTTATTAAGGTTTGATTAAATCATCGCTCAATGTCGGTTTCGTTTTTTCTGGGACGCACTGTATAATCGCTTTTCAATTCAGTGCCCTAGTTTTGATTATGATCCAATTGATAAATTCCCCCGACCTCCATAATCTATTCCAAAACAACGCGCGCACGATATTTACATCTCATATCTCGTTTCACTATAATTCATGAATTGAACCCAGATTAATTCGAGATTATTACCGTATTGACAAAGTTTTGTTTACTTCGTTGTTAATGGCCTATATCTCAATTGAAATCCTTTAATGAGATGGGTCGGCGTGAGTGTGTGTGTGTGCGTGGGGGGGGGGGGGGTTACCTACGATCAAATATCAATCAACCAGTAAAGTGAAGTCATCCCCATGGGATGTCCCAACCCCACTTGGAAATTTCTGTACGATGAAATTTGGTTATTTGGGGAATTCAGAGTCGTATGGGCGGCAATTTGAAAACTATGAAGACCACTACCAGTAATTGTATGAAAACTTGAGTATCTCTCTCCCTCCCGCCTCTCTCTCCCTTTCTCTCCCTCTCTTTGCTTGTTGATTTTTGGATGAAAATGGATAATGGTCCGATATACATTCAAGATGGTCTAGCGATTCTCTATATGTACTTCCATAGATACGTGTTTAGCATTACTGTCTCTGTAATTATTATATACACTAATTCTGAATTTCTGTGTGTGTAACCATGGAGCTATAAACAGCTCCATGATGCAATCGCACGTTTTGTTTTGCTTGCAACCAATTTCAATCATTAAATATGAAATTACAATCATCATAAAAGTTAGTGGAATGGAAATGTTATAGTGAATGAGACGATCATCATAAAAGTTAGTGGGATGGAAATGTTATAGTGAACCTGTGATGCCTCTGATCATTATACTAATGGCTTATCCATAGGCTAAATGCAAGGCGCAACAACAAAATGAAGTGACTTGGGTTGCAGTGAGGGGCGTTTCATCAAGTGTCTTGTTATAAGCTACTGAAATCCCTATATCTGATTGGCTGAGAGCAAATTTGTCAATAGAAATCATTGACAAGACTTGTGATGAAACGCCCCGCAGGTGTAGGACGGGTGTAGGATAGTAGACAGGGGTGGACTGATGGCCACGGGGAGTTTGGGGTGTTCCCCCCCCCCCTCCCCACAATCCCGTCGATATTTTAAACTTGGGGCCTGTAAAATTATGGTCTGAGGACCGGTTTTAAGAATTCCCAAATTTTTCCTCCCAACTCCGATGGTAGATGAATTTTCATGTAGCTGGTGATGACAAGATGATGAAAAATCGTTTTGTCTGACTGTTCCGACCGTTTTCCCTCGAAACAAATGGCCACCATTACAGTTCTCAAAAAGTAATTTCTACTTCAAGTGATATGGTTTATTGACCATTCTCTTGCAAAGCTAGAAAAAAGGCAATGCAGATAGTGGTCTCAGGTACAGAAAAGTGAAGTAAATGTCACATAATCGTGTTAATTGACTGAAATTCTGGCTATGGGGCAATTTCTATATTTCTACAACGATTGATTCTTAAAGAATACATATCTATATAAGTCGAGATAAACGTGTAATTTTCTACTAAAATGATTTGAGCCAAAGTACCAAATGTGTGTATGCATGTTGCATCAAAGGGTGATGTAGGACGTGGCCTTCAGTTGAATTATGGGCGTGCTACATTCCCCGTGCATTTTATTTTCTGTGAAACTAATTATCATTCTTTGTTTTTATCTTACTCATCACAAATGAAAATACCCCGCAATCATCATAAAATCAATGTAGCGGTAAGTTTACCGCTTATTGATCATGTTGATGATAGTGATGGCAAGTCAGGTGTGCCTTCGATCAATATAAATGCACGCCATAACGAAATGAGATAATTTGCCTTTTAGGTGAAGTTCATGGGCGTCAATGGAGAGGGGGAGGGGGACAGGGGGCACCTCCCCACAAATTTGTAATGGAGGGAGACACAAAAATGTATGTCTCCCGATAATTTCTTTTGGCTTTTCATCGTTTTGTGGGTATGTCCCCCCTCCCACTTTTTAAGCAGAGGACTTTTTTTCTTCTCTTCTGCGAAATTTTGGACAGTAAGCCCCGAAATATAAAACGGGTTGACGCCCCTGTGGTGTAGCTGGGGGATGGTTGCGGCTGGTATCCTTGTAGTAATTGTTTTGCCTGTAGATTCAAATGGCAACCATGCATCATCAAGTAACGTTTGAGAACAATAGCTAGCAATACATCTGATATAATTCATTCTAATGATTCTGTATTATTCATCGTGATTATGATCTGCGGATGTTACTGCTGTTTTACCTAGCTCTGTATCATTTTAATATCTTGTTCCGTTTTCTTTTCCTTACTTTCCTTTTCTCTTCTTGAGGAATCCACGTAATTTCAAGCATTGCTTTCTTGTGGATTTCTCTTTTCCGATATCGATTTCCTTTTCTAAATACATTGTGTAAAGCAGACATTTGTTTTATTTTTTGTACTGATGTTAAAAAAAAAGAGAAAATAATTTTTATTAATTCACGATTTTTTTTTTGTCAAAAAAAGAAGAAGATATTCTGTGTTTCGTGTTATGTTGGATAGAAAACTTGAACTTGAACCTAAACTTGAACCGTAAAAAACACCATGATTGGACTACACCGAGAGGAAGCTTGGCAAATAATTATTCAGTGTCACCCATACTTAATTGAAGTGATACGAATATGATACGGAAATTCTTGCCCATGATCATGGACTGTCATATCACAGGCCAACTAGTATGTTTTCGTTGCGATTAGTTAGTTTAAGAATATTACTGGAGCTAAACAGTCAGTAAGGATATTGTAAATTTTGTTAATTTTATTATGGAGTGAAACACTATTCGATAAAGCGATGAAGGAAAATTATGAATGGCATGATTTTCAGTGAAATTAACTCTCGTAAGATAATGGTACACTTTTTATATCTGGATACAGAAAATTTAAATTGATTTTCCGCAAAATATTTAAGAAGTAAACGCGCAATTTGTTACTGAATGACTGTAGCCAAATGTCAATTAAGTTTGGTATCAAAATAATGATGATGTCAAGAGATCAGGCGTCGGTGGAATTATCGCCGAGCATTAGATGCGTTGAGGGGGGGGGGGGGGGAATGCTACATTTCCTCGCGCATATCTTTTTTTTTTTTCAACTCATTGTATTCAAAATCCTAATCATCACAAATGAACATTCACAATCCTCATGTAATAACTGGAGTGTTACCTTTACAGTGAAGAGACGCCCGATATGCCTTCTATCAATTGTAATTAATGGCTCATCCATTTCTAAACGCACGCAATAACAAAATGACATGATTTGCCCTTGAGGTGTTAGCTGTCGGATGATAGATGAATTATTGTTGCGCCTGGGTTTTGTAATGATTGTTTTACGTAGGTTCAAATGGCCGCCATTAACGTTTGACATGTTTGAAAACAATGACTTGCAGTGCTCATTCTTTATTGCATTTACACATTATCCCGTAAAAACAGCAACAACAACGAAACAAACAATTGGACTACACCGAAAAGAGATTTGGTGAATTTAGTGCTTCGTAACATTTGACATCGCATTATCGCATTATTTGCATTGATGAGGACATTTTTGGTTACATTGATCAACGGTTATAATATAATTCAAGCTAATGCACTTTCGTGCAATAGGTTCCAAAACAATTACACATTGTGAAAAATATATCCAGAGACATGTCTCTGCTATGCAATAATAACAGTAAGATACAGTGTATTATGATTTTTATTACATAATGCAAAACATATTGCATTGAGAAATTGATGAAGGAAATATGAATGGCAAACTTTCCGTGAAGTTTATTTTTCACCTGTGATATATCATATACAATGTATTATTGAGGGCAGTTCTTATGTCTGGGTATGAAAAAAATCTTGATCTGCCTCAAAAGAGGTTGAAGAAATTAATAATCGAGCAATTAGATACAGAAGTGACTGGAGCCCAGATGTCAGTTATAATGGGATCAACTATCAAAGGGTGATGTCATGAATGTAGCCGTTATTATCACCCAACATATTCTCCTTTGTCATTTTATACATTTAGATTTTCATCTTATTTAGAGGTATATAGGGCCCCACTCACAAGCTGTGCTTCTTCGGGGTCCTAGAAAACCGTTCATATTGTATCATGTATTCTTTTGTACCATCTGATCATTGATTTGTACTCATAATATGTCTGGTTTTTGAATAAACTGAACTTGAACTTGAACTTGAACATTAGGGGAGTTTACGGCAGACAAATTGGCGGGAAGGCAGCAAGACTGTTTGCGGAAGTAATTTTATGTTTTTAATTTTGTCTCCCAGATCACGTAATGTTCAAAAGCTAAGAAAATTGATGATAAGAGGAGAAGTTCTTTAGTCAATAGGAAAACGTCAAGGATATAAACGCAAGTGGATGAGGTTTACGGTTCAGCGTGTGGTAAGTCCTAAACAGAACTGTTAAATTATAGAGAAAAAGTGGAAAAAGTTGAGGGGGAAAAGAAATGGAGATGCGAGACAGAGAGTAAGAGAGTATCCTTCTTGAGAATGAGAGAAGTCCTGAAAAGGACTGTAAACCACATTATAAACACAGTTATCAAACTCTCTTTTTTGCCATAATTATGATGTTTTAATGCTACGAATAGATAATTTTGTTGCAAACTTAATCAATTACTAGTACTTCACAATATTTGCAAAAGGTACGTTTTCCAACGTGATGAAGGAAATGTTTTATTGACTTCAGAGTATTGATTTTACAAAAATAATTATACAAATCATCATACATAAATTAATTTATCACGCCTCTGCCCCGAAGGGTCCCGGAGGCATTGATAATATGCTTTCAGGTTGTCCGTCCGCTCATCAGCCTGTCCGAACTTGTGAGAACGCGATATCTCAAGAACCGCAGAACAGATTTTCTTGAAACTTCATAGCTAGGTCCAATATAGGGGGCCGGCGATCTGATTAGATTTTGGGTCATGAGGTCAAAAGGTAAAGGTCACAGGTTGATCTAATTACATGTATGTTCAAATAGCTTGTGAACGTAATATCTCAAGATCTGATGGACCGATTTTTAGGAAACGTTGTAGCTAGGTCTAATGTGGATGGATCGTAATCTGATTATATTTTGGACTCGTAAGGTCAAAAGTTCAAAAGTCACAGGTCAAAGGTGAAAAGTATACAATAGCTTTGGAACGCAATATCTCACTAAGTAATGGACGGATCTTCATGAAACTTTGTAGTTAGGTCCAGTGTGGGTGGATTGCAAGCTGATCACATTTTGGGGTCATGAGGTCAAAGGTCAAAGGTTAAAGAGGATACATGAAAATGGATTGTTCTTGTGTTAACTTAAAAACCATTTGATGGATGAACTTCAATTTGGCTCATGTAATGATATGGGAGCAACGATGACCTTATAAGATTTTAGCGTCTGGAGATCTAAGGTCAAGGTCACGGAGGTCAATGATTACATGAAAGTTTTTATATTTCTTGCAATAACTTAAGATCATTTCCAACAAAGCCCAATTATGCACACAGGAATGGCATGGCAATGATTTTAAGAGCAATATTCTCTAAAGTCATTTCAGATATTTATTGCAGTAACAGTAGTATTTTAGGTACTTTCTTTAGATTGATAACATAATTTGTTAATTTTTTCAATCAAAATTTAAAAAAAAATATCAACATGGATGTGCGATATGTTTTTTATCTAGCAAGGGCGGAGGCATAAATTTCGACTGCGCCCGGCCGAGAATCCATCTCGCTCTGAATGCAACTACACGGGAAAGGAAATAGAATAAAAAGTATCCAATATCTGTAACTAGCATGCAGTTCTTATTATCATACATATGTCACTGACAACGTGGCCATTCTCGGTCACGTAAGTGCCTGTTGATTGAAGAATGAAAATCAGGCCTTTCAGCATTATAATCACGTAGCAAGTAGAGTAAAACACATTTTCACGACAAAATTTACAGCTTTACAAATACTGCAGTAAAAATAAAAAGCAAGGAAAATAGACTGACAGTACAATTAACCGGGGCAATAAAATGCAAAGTTACACATTAAAAATTTACTAAGAAATTATTTTTATTGCAAGACGTTATAGCAAGAATAAAAATACTAAAGGCAAGAATAGTAAGCGGGGATAATAATAAATGTAACGTATACCGGGTGTCCCAGAAAAAGATACCAAGATCAGTGAATTTGGTGAACTGATTTTGATTTTTGATTTTATGCCCTTTTTATGCCTCCGCCCACCGTAGGTGGGTGCCGGAGGCATTATATTTTGGGGTCGTCCGTCCGTCTGTCCGTCCCGTTTTCGTTCTCGTGATAACTTAAGAACAGTTTGACGGTTCAACTTCAAACTTGGCTCGTGTATGCATATAGGAGGGACAATGATCTGATTAGATTTTGGGGTCTCAAGGTCAAAGGTCAAAGGTCATAGAGGTCATTTTGTACATAGAAATGGTTCGTTCTTGTGATAAGATGCATACAGGAGGGACAATGATCTGATTAGATTTTGGAGTCTCAAGGTCAAAGGTCAAAGGTCATAGAGGTCATTTTGTACATAGAAATGGTTCGTTCTTGACTCAGTAACCATTTGATGGATCACCTTCAAACTTGATTCATGTATGCATATGGGAGGGACAGTGATCTGATTAGATTTTGGGGTTTCAAGGTCAAAGGTCAAAGGTCATAAAGGTCATTTTGTACGTAGAAATGGTTTGTTCTTGTGAAAATCAACAACTCTGTGACGGTTCAACTTCAAACTTGGCTCATTTATTCATATGGAAAAGGCAATGGTCTTATTAGATTTGGGGGTCACAAGTTCAGATGTCAAGGTCCCATTCCCGACACCGTTCTGCTCTCGTCTGCCGCCAAAAACTTGCGAAATTTCAAAATAGCTGTATTTTAAGAAATGGGCAAAAAATCAAAATCACTTTACCAAATTCAATGATCTTGGTATCATTCTCCTCGGTAGAATATCCTTTACCCAGTGATGTAATAAGATTATCTACTTTTTGAAGGTAAAGTACTGAAAGTCCGCCGTTCCGCTTTTTCTGGGACACCCGGTATAGCGCCAAATCCACCATGTGGCGTGCTCAAGGCGCAAGTAGAAATAAATTAGTTAAGAATTGAATAGAAACATGATTTTTAAGTAGCCAGCGGTTGTGCACTTTTTGATGTCTTCAGGAAGGCTGTTCCATAATTGAAGATACGCGAATCTCCCCAAGTTTTTCACCCTAGGTTTATCACAAGAGAACTGGATGAATGAACGTGAAAGAGATAAGGTATAATAGCCAGCTAGACAGTCCTATTGAGCCAACAGTGTAACTTAGAAAAGTTCTTTCCGTTTTTTTTTTTTTGGGGGGGGGAGCTGATTTATGATCCTACGTGTTTTATGAACATTTTCAGCTTCGTTGCCAAAACAGCAGCTTTCAGCAATTTGAATAATTTGCATAAATATGTATGCATACAGGTTATGCAGCGCAAAGACAACTTACACAGAATGTTTGAACTTAACTACGTACTCACTGTGTATGTGTGCTGATACGGAACTCTGATAGTGTTGTCCATCCTTTGAATTATGCAACCTGTGATAAACGAAACGACCTTAATACACACAATCAGATACGGATGCACATCCATTTAGCGGTTTTGTGGGACATAGAATTCATTTGAGTATTATTATTACAACTAGTAATCACGTTTTTGTACTAATCATGCTAATGCCGACTTGCTTATCTGTGAACAACGGAAATTGTATTTCTTGCACCTAGAATTGAAAGTAAGCCTACTCCTAATGAGCTGATATAATCTTGTGAACAATTAGCAGATTGACAGCCTTTAGACTGTATTGTACTTTTTAGTTCCTTTGTGGGGAACATAATTATTCGTGTAATTTTCGCCGTAGGAATCAAATCAACGTTATTTGAACACCCTAAAACCACAAGTCTGTTTCCAATCCAATGGTACATTTTTTAGGTGTTTTGCAATAAATACGAAGATTGCAATCATATAATGATGTATGTGTCTATCTATTCAATTATTGTTGAAATGCTAGTGCCCAAATTATTTTCAACCACTGATATGTAATTCTGTGTATGAATACTACCTAAATCTGACTAGAATATGGCTGCAGTAAACAATTTTCTAAAAAGAAATAGAGGTACCTTAAGAATATACCTTAATGTATTAGTACGGTTCTTAATTAATAAAAGATTAAATTTTCAGTCTTTTGTAAATAACAAAGTTGACATTTCCTTGACTAATAGTACCAAATCTTGAGCTGTATTGCAAAATACGTTTAAAATTTATTCTGCACCCCTACAAAAATTATATGGAAGTTTCGTACATCAGTGTACCTCGTTTCGTTAAACTTCATCACAGGTTGAATTCACAAGATGGACAGCACTATTAAAGTTCCGTATCACATACATGCACAGTTAACATACGGAGATCAGTTTGCACATTCTGTGTAAGTTGTCTTGGGTGGCATGACATGCATCCATAGAGATTCATGCAAATTGCTCAAAGCTGCTGTTTGGGCAATAAAACTGAAAATGTTCATAGATCACATAGGAACCCAAATCAATGAAAAAAACTTCAACAGAAAAACCCTTTTTTAGGTTTGAGACTTATCTAGCCGGCTATTAGGGAAAACAGTGAAAAGTGAGCAACACAATTTTGAAAATGGCACTGAGGATAGACTGAGGGGTAGTGGCTGGGAAGGAGAGAGGCAAGAGTAAAGAGTACAGGAAATGGAAAAATGAGATATCACGTTGATTTTTGCGAGAGTAAAATAGAGCCTGTCACTGAAACAGTACATACGGCATATGGAGTAAAGATGATTTCTTATAGTGATGTTGACAAAATACAACAATTATCAATAGTCTGAGAAAATTGATACAAATTTTAAACATGTAAAGTAGCGAAAGGTCAAACACGGTGGCTTCTGATCTAGTTCCAAATGAGTATGTAGGTTTGGTGAATTGTTGACGCTATTCCATTTGCGCATCTGTACACTTCACTAGCAACCTGTGAGTTGCATTCTAGAACGCAGGTTGTTCCATTTCAAAGCATCAAATTAATGTTACATACTCGTCCTTGAGTGTGTTATCAAAATCGTCCGTGCTAGTCTGTTATGGAGTTTAAACAGTCTGTGTAGAAAACCCTCAGGACAGTTTGACCACACAACATTGCAATGGTCGAATAACGGCATTACGACAGGTGTATAACAACATAACAACGCTGCATGATTGCATCATCAGCGTACATGTTTATTTTTCCGGGTGGACTGAGTGACTGATAGGGGTAGCGTATAAATATACATGATAAACATCAGGGGGCCAAGTATTAAGCCTTGTGGCACCCAAATCTTGAGTTTTTCACTATCAATTTTAGAAACCTGCTTTCGTTCACTCTCGGATACGGAACCCTCAAAACAATGGTTACGTAAAGACACGTTGTTTTGCCCACTTCATTCAACGCTCTAAAAGTGGCAGAAATTTCTCTCTCTCTACAAATTTCATATGGATGCATATAACTATAGTCTTGTTGAATTGCATGAAGTTGGAAATACCCAGTCATACAGGAAAATATCATAGTTTGATTTTCATTATCCTTTAACTAACTCCTGTTGTTTTTTACGTTTGAGCATTATTTTTCCCCGTTATCGTATTTAGGTTGACGCTGGTACTCTTTATCAAAATAAGAACAACAATCATTGTTAAGGGTAATTTTATGAAACATTGAAAAAAAAAAGTGCCACCGTTTATTAGGTTTATAGGGAGGCTTCATCAGTGTCACCGCTGTCACCGCAGTCGACGTTGCCAGAAAGGATTTTGTTTCCAATAGCAAAATTTAGCAGTGTTGTAAATTTAGTGAAAACACATTTTTACAAGATTATTTTCTTGTGTACCTGTTCCTACCTATGATCTATTGTGTCTTTCTCGAGAGGGGGAAAAACTGAAACGATGAACCACAGGAGGAAGAAGAAGAAAAAGATTAGGTTATTACATTTTCATTGTGAGGACATCTTTCTGTGCGCTATTTGCCAGTCAAAATTCTTTTGTTTCACAGGAATGGGAGGGGTCATACGAATGTACTAATTTCTAGCCGTAAGCCCACTTACTGACCGTCGAAACCTCTTCTGTACAGCTGTACGAAAATGTTTATTAGTCCAGACAATAACATAGGGCAACAATGTGGGATACAGAGGAATGAAGCAACGAAACGGAAGGAGATCATCATAGATCTGCTCCCATTTGGTGAAGCTGAGAAGGAGGCTGAGCGATGGGATCCATGCCACCAAAAGCATGATGTACATGGAGATCATCATCCGAATCATCATCATTTCGCGGTTTACGGGTTTCTTCTGCAGTTTTGGGGAGATATTGCGCGATGGGGATACTTGCGAGTCTAATGGTTTGGTGCTCGATGCAGTCAGCGATTTACTAGTACTAGTACGAAGTTGGTCACTCCTCGTTGCAGCCTGTAACTTGATCGGAACAATTACGAATTCTGAATTGGCCGGTGAGTTGAGACTTGATTTCAGTGCAGGACAGTTGTTTTTTACAGAATGACCGGCAGTTCCAAGTGGCTCTTTAATTGCTGCCAGCTCTACTGCTGAATTCGTCCCAATTGAAGGGAGTTTTCCTGTTTTGAGCTCATCTTGTGGTTTTAGAGCTCTTACGATTCCAGTCGCCTCCACACGATTTCGACTCCCACGAATGACCCTCAGCGTCAAAAAATGGAAACAAGGTATTGCTATCAGGGGTAGATAGTTAAAGACGCAGACTGCCGATATGAAAACCAGAAAATCTCTCGAGTACACTTCGTCTTCGTCTAGGATTTCGTAAACCATCCACTGTAAAGACACCACAAAGAAGGTTACGACCCAGATGACTACGATCAGAAAAACAATGCTTCGACGCCGAACGCAGCACGTACGATATGTCTTGTAGGGGTAGGCGATGAGGAGATATCGGTTCGCGGCAATTGCGGTCAGCGTGTACAGTGATGACACGGCGCAGACGATCAGGAAGAATTCCGTGACATCAAGCACGATTTCGTAAGCCTCATTCCCGACAAGAAGATTCCCCGACGCACAAATAGGATCGATGAGAGCCGAGATGATGAAGTTCACCACGGTGCTGCTGAAAATGAGAACGTTCAGGGAGTTCTTCCAGAGTGTCCGAGTATTGACGAATGTCAGTAGGATCAGGCCGTTTCCCAAGGTCCCGAATACGATGACGAGGATGAAGTACACGGTTGAAATTATGCGGAGCCACAGTGGGAAGTCATCTTCCGAGGAGTTTTCGTGGTTCGGTATATTCGTGTGCCTGAGGTCCTCTCCAGAACTCGTCATTTTTAAAACACCTTGATAATGTTTGTTATTAAGAGCTTGTTTGTCTCTCAGCCTGTCGTATGGATTATATCGTCTCCCTGAAAAATTATTGTCAGAACAAAATAAATTTTAGGGGAAAAATCATTTAGAAAGGAGAGAAAGAAGAGGAAGTAAAGCAGTTCTCAAATATGTCTTTATTTCAACATTCACCATGCTTGCCGAAAATAACAGTCAAAATACTTCTTCGAGGTCGTAGGAACGTATGCAAAGTTATATAGTGTTATTCTGCTAATCACATTTTATTTTCTGTTTAGTCCAAGGATGTTCATTTATAAATCATTCATAAATGCAGTTTTCAAAACAAGTGTGTCAAGGAACCTGTTTACAAATGAAACAAGATAGATGTATATCCGAAAATAATCATAGCAACACACCTAAACTGAAAATCAGTAGGATATACCTTCGAAAAATCATGCCAGTTAACATGAAAATAACTAGATGAAAATATAAACTACATATAATTCTGGTATAAAGTATTCATTTAAAGAAGGTAAACTAAACTTCAAAAAGCAGCTAAATTCTCACCTTCGGCTATATAGGTTCCACGTAGTATTGCACGAACAACCTAGACAAAATACTCGCTGTTATAAGCCATCCCATTAAATCTGAGATCGCTTATTAATATTTCATAATATGCCTTCAAGTACGGCATATACCCTACTCATTTAGCAAATTGACATAAAATCAAGGATGGTTGTCGTTTGTTTGTTCTCATCATCTCATGAAAAGATTCGTGAACGTGTTGGTAGGGCGTAACTAGGGAAAACTAGAAGAGTCACTTTTGCTATTATAACGCACAGGTTGAATGATGGTTGTGTTGCTGATAGGCTATCACTCATAATACCATGTACGTCGTGACTCAATGAAAAAGAAACCCGTATTGAAACTTTATTATCTGAAGAACGAAGTGAAATTGCTGAAATATATTATAATGGTACTATGATAGTTGATTTCTTCGATTAATCTGACGCCGTGCTCACCAAAATCGGATCATAATACTGAGCATTAAATACCGAGCATATTCTACTGGAATCATATGAAACGCAGAAGACATGAATTAATAATCAATCAATAACTGATAAATGCAAGATGCAGTAAAACAAGGGCTTTGATTTTGTAGAGGAGAGGAAGTAAGACGAAAAAAGATGGAGAGAAAAGCTTGTGGGTGTGTGTGAGTTTGAGGGTGTATGTGTGTGTTTAGAGAGAGAGAGAGAGAGAGAGAGAGAAAGACGAAAGAGAAATAAACTAAAATCGTGCGTATTAAAGCAGACGGTTACAATACTTCCCCAAGAAAGAGAGAGACTGAGAGAGAGAGGGAGAGAGAGAGAGAGAGAGAGAAAGAGAGAGAGAGAGAGAGAAAGAAATTTCTAGGTTTCTTGGTTAAAAGAAGAAAGTTCGATAACTTTTTTACGTACACTATGATGTCATTTTCACTAATTTTTCTTAACAGTTCATGTTGAGGTATTGATCTCTATAAAAGGGCATACTGGGATATGTGATTGGGTTGGGGAATTTCGACTTTCCTCTAGCAGCAAATCGACCTGTCCTCAGCCCGTTAAGAAAACGCCCCCAAACTCCCCATTGCCAGCCCGCCCTTGTCTGTATGAAACTAGACCTATCTATCAGTGAATAAGTTCAGTTTCATTTGAACGCGATATCGTGCATGTTTAACCCCTTTTCAGTAATGGTTATTGTTGGAGGACTAGAATCATCAGTACATTTTTATAGTCATTCCAGCTTGTTGTGACATCAGCCCGAGGACAGCGCAGTAATAAAGCGGTGTAATACATTTATTAAGCATTTTCTGCTTTGATAAAATTCATATCATTCAGGGGCGCTGATCCGCTTCATATTGGGTTTATTTTTAGGGGGCTGAAAAAAGAAAAACAAAACAAAACAAAAGCCAAGTCCTCGACTTGAAATCATCTGGGACATACCCCAAAATGTGCTAGAAAAAAAAAGGGGGAAATATGGTCCTCAGCTTAAAATTTTGGAGGGCATACCACATTGTGTCCCCTAACTTTTTTTTTTTTTGGGGGGGGGGTGGACGTGTCCTCCTATCCACCCTGATTGACGCCCATAATATTATTCATATTTCCACACAATGTGAGCGCGACACTGGTGCGTGTTGATTATTAGTAGTAATTTTTCACAGGAACAAAATTTGTAACGTTGTAGGCAGTTAAGTAACATTGCATCATTGTTACAGGGAGAGCCCCTAATTTTGAAAATGTTCATTAGATTGCACATGATCTGATGATATACTCTGCCGGTATTAAATTAAAACTGATCACGACAGGTGGATAGAAAGAGGACAATGTTAGTTCCAATTTCAAATCAAAGAAAATGACAAATTTTTAATAGGCATGTGGATGTGGTTGTTTGTGATGCTTAGTTTAACCAGTGTGACGATTAAGCAAAAATTATCAAGAAAGTCATAGATGTTAGATAACTGAGATCGTTTATTTTGCAGTTCATTTATTCTCATTCGATGATTACAAATATAACCTATAAACAAGCGTGTATGTATTGAAAGCACGATCGACCACATTCCATGTTTGGTGATTTCTCCCCACTTGTGAATATCAATTATTTAGTTCATGTATTGAAAAGGAAAAGAGGATCGATTAACCATTTAATTTTTATATGTACCAAAGATGGGATCTTTTTCCATAACAGCCTTCTGAATTGAGACGAACATGTCTTTCAAACATATTTTGTTTTTCCGTTAGCAGCGAGCATATTAACATATGCGAACTTATGATACAGAATATTGATGGATATGCATATAATATAAAATACACAATGACAATGGTTGTCTTCAAACGTGCAATTAATTACTTGTAAATTAGAAACGTCTCCCAAACCATCGAATCAATTAAATAAAAACGCTTAGACAGGTAACCTTCTAACGTTTAACATGGTGATGGAAATGATAGAGGGTTGTTTTGTTGTCTTTGTTTTCGTTGCTGTTGTATTTGTTTGTTTTAATGAAGTAGGCTTAAGTACGTAGTGTGTATATTACGTATAGCGAACACAGTCAAGAAATGAAATATAATGCAAAATACCGAGCTATACTCTAATGAGTCATATCTATTTCAATTTGTCTAATGACAGTGGTTTGTCTTCAAACATCCCATTAATCATGTGAGAATAATGATCGTCTCCAAATCAATCGACTCGGTCACATGGGAACCCATTATCAGGTAGCCTTCTAACAATTTTACATTATAACAGACTGACAGAAGGACTTTATGATAGTAGTTAGTGGACTTAATAAATGTGTAGTACGTGGCGTCATTTTGATGGTGCTGTAATGCCTTTGCTAATCACATTTGTTTGGACAGTTTTCCAATACAAAGCAGCGTGTGAAACTGTCCATTCTACGACTTTGCCTTTAAATGGTGCGCCAAAAACTGCACCAGTCGATGACGCAGTCTTACGTCAGACAAATGGCACCTCATGTCCAACGGTCAAGGTGTTGCGGTCCTGAGGATAGGTCTCTGGACTGTGAACCACAAGGCCATGGATTCGAATCTCCGTTGCAGCGCGAATGTCTTTTGGTAAGACATTAAATCTACGTTTGCCACACTCTACCCAGGTGAGGTAAATGGGTACCTCGCAGGAAGTACTTCCATGATATGCTTGCGGGCTATAATGGCAGCTGACTGGGGTGGCGAAATCTGCCAGACATGATGAGTGCTAAACGAGATTCATGACTATTAATATTTACGGTGTTCTACAGTGTTATCCGAGAAAAAACAGTCGGAAAAAGTCTAATCATCTGAATATTTCAAAACGTTTTCAATTTTTTTTTTGGATTACTAAACGGTCTCTCTTATCACATGGCACAAAAAGTGAGCAGCAGTAACTATTGTGAAAAGGTGCAAAGGTCAGGCTTGACAAGATTTGGTAATTGTTCTGGTTGGTGTCTGCATAGTTGAGAGTATCGTGAACTGTAAACACCATGACTGGTAAAGGCTTAGATAGATAATATTTCATTCTGATGGCTTCATGACCATATATGAGTAACATCTTTTGCTGTACTATAAAAGAGACCTTGGGCTATCCATAGGTATGAAATTTCCTGAAGTATTTCGAAATATTCAGATGGCGAGGCTTTTTTCGAATGCAGAATTTTTTTAGGACGCACTGTATACTAACTTATCATCTCAATTATGAACTTATACTGGGGGTGGCAATTTCATTATCCCCTCTCACAGCCTTGAACATGTCGTAGTAAAGGCTGTGGTTAAATAAGGCCAGTAATAATATTGATAAGATTAATTTGCGTGTCATGCTGAATGCCTTGCGCTCCGCATAGTCGTACCTAATTAATTATAGTGAGTTTGGGCAGGATTTTCTCCATTTAGGCTAATCAAAAATCTTTCTACTCTGCAAGTTTCATAAATTATTTTCATTCATTACTTACTTCGTTTGTAAGATATAAAAGAAAGCACCATTTCCCTTGAAAAAATCTAGCGTTGATTTTTATGAAATAATGACGTTATATTTCAGACACCTGTCTTTAATAGTGCAAGTTCAAACCATAATCCATGTTGTTTCTTGAACCTATGTAAATTGTGAAATATTTGTGCACAATACTTCCGGCGTTCTTCAGACTGGGTTGAATTTTTAATGGAACAACATTTCTGTTTGAACATCACACGGTTTAAAAGTCGATAGACTAGTATAGGGAAATTGCATTTTCTAGCTCTTTTGAGCACAATGGAACACCTGTCTCTGCAGATCATTAATTTTAGACAATTGTTAGGGCGATTGTCTAAACTTTGCGTGACGACTGTCTTCATGTCTGCAGTCCCCATGTCATCACTTAACCAACAAACCTCCAATTTGTAGCCTAAGACCCATTTGGAGTTCGCACCATCCAGCTCTTATACTCACAGTGGATTCTCTGCTTATCTCGAACCCACACTTTACATACCTTTCAGAATATTTCAAACCTTTTAAAAAAAGTATATCATGCGAGGGAGCGCCCGACCGAGTGAGGCTTTCCAATTTACCTGCAATTTTGCATTCTAGAACATAGTGTTGTAGCCTTTATACTCTTATACTCGTTATTTGCTATGTATTGTTTTGGCTCCCCCCCCAAAAAAAAAAAATAAGAAAAAAAAAGAGATACTAGGGGCGCTCCCTCCCCCCCCCCCCCTCCCCCCATCGCCGCTCCTCACTGTGCGGCAAAGCAAGAACTTAAGTATATTTACAACAACAACCAAAAAATGCATCGTGACCACTGGCATTCACTTACTCAATCCATTATTGGAATATCAGACATAATAGATTTTCTTTTAATAAATCAGTCTATTGGCCAACTCTAATGAACCACGTGACTCGAAGCTTGTGATTAGAATAGACGCCAAAGATCTTTCATTTTTTCTAGTCTTAACCCTCAGACGTTTGATTGTTTGTTTTCCGGGGATTCTATCTCCACACTGTTGTTCAAGTTCTGGTGGGTTTTTTTTTTTTACCTCAAGTTGACAGATGTACTCTCTTGAAAGTAGTGCTGAGTCTACGGGATTTAGCATGTTCCATATTCGGGATGAAGGGGAAATCCTCAGCACAGTCAATATGGAATACGCAAGCAGCACCGAGAATTGCCGACAATGTTTTTCACTTGCGCAAAAGTTTGTTGACCTTTGTGCTGATGTATAACTCAATACCAAGAGATGCGCTTTTGAAGAAGCAAGGGAAGTCAGCGAACATCTCAGAGCCCCATAATAATGTGATTATTAATATCCCTTTAATGGTGAAGGAGTGGAAATTGATTAGTTTTACGATTCATTGTCACCCCAAAGTGATGGTTGAGTCACCATTTTGTCATTTGATTTCACATTAAGTACACTGAGCGCAGGGGCGGCGCCAGGGTATTTTGATAGGGGGGGGGGGGAGATGATCCGTAGGTGAATTTAATGACGTTTTGAATGAACAAGCCCCATGCCTCTCCTTTCCCACCCTCTTCTTTCTTCTTCCTCCTCTTTTTCTTCTTTTTTTCCTCTTTTTCTTTTCCCCCTCCTTTTTCTTTTTCTTTTAATCACTTGAAAAAGCATGGGGGGGAGGGGGGGGGGGATTCGCCCCCTGTGTCCTCCCCCCCCCCTGTAGCGCCGCCCCTAACTGAGCGTGAATTCCATTCCAAATCGAGAGATTCCAAATGAAGAATCTCCTAACAACTAGTTTTCAACTTCTGCACTTAACTGATAAAGGTTCGTTTCTGCAGACTATACGCAGTCCTAGAAAGCTGTCACAATGCAGCTATCACCCGGTCGCGCCGGTCGCCCTTTCGCAAGCTCGTTTCATAACTCATGATACATCTGCTTGGAGGGCACTAGTCTTGGAAAATTAATGACGCCGCACACCATCAGCATGAGAACACATCAATCCACGATGTGCTCAGAATCCTAAGTACCTGCTGTGGTAAGTTTAATTCCATTGTCCGATTTGTATATAGGCCAATATGTATTTAAGGTACAAATTTTAATAACCAAAAGCCTTTTGTTGGTGATAATAACATCTTCAGATGAGGGAAAAATTGGATGCATTTTGTTTATAGAGTGATTATACGATCGCGATTGAAAGTAAGGCAACAATTCGGACAGTATTTGTCGAATGGTTAACTTTTTACAAACTTTTAAGTAACAATGTGACATTGGATTATCATCCTCTTTTAGAATGCATTTCATAAAAACGTTTTGGAATATTTTACCCTATATTTGCCTTTTCAGTAGTGAAATATAATTTGCACCTGTTTTGAATCGTACCATTTCTTGAGTCGAAAAGAGCTTTATGAAATAATACATCATGTTTATAGGCTTAAGGTTGTGCTAGTCTGGTAGTGTTTTGGATCTTCTGTAAGATAATGAAAGAAACTGAGACAGTATTTCGGAACGTCATTATGAATTTATGGTTCTATCAATATTTACAAATAAATTTCGAAAATCATTTCAGCTTTTTGATTTACTCTCCCATGCCATAAGTATTGCAACATAGCTGAATATTGTATGCCTTTAAGAGTTATAAGCTTGTCTGTATTTTGAGATTTTTCGTTTGTAGCTATTAAGTGTTGTCGACCATTTGTGCATATTTTTAAAAGGGAAACTTGTCCCTTTTCTGTCCGGAGAGCAGTAGATATCCAGACCCAGTCATGTCTGAAACAAGGGAGAAGACAAAAGGCCAACATGGCCAAAGGAAACAAATCGTCATTTTTGGGGTGGGCGTATATCAGTGAACGACATAATGATACTCTTTCATATATTTTCTCCCAAACCTGTTTGCAGTGTTTGTATACACTTTTCGCAAAGAAATAATGCCATAACGCAGTGAGAAAAGGGCATAGGAAAATACCCAACATCCAGAGAAGATAGATTTCTGTGGGCCGTTGCCAAGACGTTACCAGTGAGGATGGCGCCCCAAAATCACAGGTTTCGCGATTATCCGTCAAAATATAATGAATATGTTAAGAATTCCCTTGTGGGAGTGTGGTGAATATATTGAAATTTACTTCCATAAGCGAATTATTGACACACTTATTGTATAATAATAATAATAATAATAATGATAATAAACATAATATAATAATAATAAATTATAATAGTAATCATAATAATAATAATAATAATAATAAATGATAATAATAATGATGATAATAATAGACCATATCATAAAAATGAATCTAAGTCCCTATGCGCTCAGAAAGATAGAAGAGGAAAAAAGAATGATAGAGGAAAAGAATAAGAAAATAATTTTTACTGGATAATGATTGTGGCGCACATCCTCTTTGGCAACGGCCCACAGAAGTCTATCTTCTCTGGGTGTGGTTATTTTCCTCCTCTCTTTTCTGGATACGTTATGGGCATTATTCCCTTGCGAAAAGTGTATATACAAACCTTGTAAACAGGTTGGGGAGAAATTTAAAAGAGTAACATGATTTCGTTCACTGATAACCCCACCTTCCAATATCATGAATATGGGCATTTGTTTCCTTTGGTCTTTGGTCTTCTCCATTGTTTCAGACGTGACCGGGTCAGAATATCTACTGCTCTCAGGTCAGAAAAGGGACAAGTTCTCCCTTTTAAGATATACACAAATGGTTCACAACATTCAGTGTTTATAAACGAAAATCACAAAGTACAGAAAGGCTTTTAACTCACTGAATTGCATACGCAATTTATCTATGTTGCCATACTTATGGCACGGGAGGGTATGTTTGAAGCAAGCTTTGACTCGTTAAGATGATAATAATTTTGAATTTCTTTGCACTCACTTCTTCAGTTGGGACAATTGATTCATGTGTCGAATTATTACTAGTATTACTAGTATTTAGCATGCGTTTGTCTCAACATTGACTTTTACCTTTTTTGTTCCAGTAGTATAATGCAAACATTGATTGTATTTTAAGCCTCTCATGGATTTTTTTCTTACAAATTCAAATTCAAATTCAAATTCAAATTTATTGACAAAAAAATCATACATTATGAGTGAACAAAATAAACCCAGGAACGAGGAGGGGGGGGGGGATGACATAATGGACGGAGAGACTCAAGTTTGACCATATTTTTTTACCAGAATTATACATTGATTTATAAATGTGAACCCTCCTGAAAGCATACATCTGTGTAGTGATTTTTAATTGAATGAGCATTTGAATTATAAAGTGTTATCTATATAATACATAAGTATTCAAATACCAATAATTCTTATAATGATAATGATAGTATAGTTATGGTAGAGAAAAATCATAGTAAGCATAATAATGCTGTTAATATCTAATGGTAGCGAAGATTAAAGTTTTATTCAAATTGATGGCATTTTGTCATATTGATTTAACTCCTAAGAAAAGAAAAAAAAAAACCAGATTGATATTATTCTCTCTTTTCCCACAAGGCCCCCTTCCCCCTCAACCCACCCTTCCCCATTAACATTAAACCTCGTGACATAAACATATTTTCATTAGGCATTTTAACAGAATGATTTTAAAATACAAAACTACACTCCCTGCTCGTGCGCGAAAGAATAAAATGACAGTAATTAATAGGCTTAATATAGATTGTAAAACAAGAGGCGAATTCAAGGCTGGTAAAACGCAGCGATGGGCTATCGAGAAATTGATACAGGGATGGAAAGCTGGGGTTTGATTGTATTTTAAAACAAAATTTAACTGGCTAAAAACAACGTGGTAGAATATCCACAAACTGACATGAAATGAATTGAATTGAAAATGTTTTATTCATATTGCACTTCGCAGGTATAAGGCTGAATTACACAGTAAAAATAAAATTAAACAACTTGTATAAATTTTATACAACCTGGTTTACTATATGTTTAAACAGGTATTGTTTAAGAGTTTAAACAAGTGTATAAAAAGTTAAACAACAAGGTTCAATTTTTTGAACAATAGATATTAAAAAATGAATGATTGCTGTTTAAAACCTTGAACAGTTGTTCAAACTTTTAAACAGTACCTGATCAGTTATAGTAGACTAGGTTGTATAAAGTGATTTTACTTTGTGTATGTACAATTTACATGTTTCGCATGGCATTTATGTTGTACAAAACTGGCTAAAACCAACAAACTTGGTAAAAAAAAATGTTGCGTACAAAAAGCACAATATAACAATAACTCATAACTCATATTACAAATGAAAGCCAAAAGTAAAAGATGAAAGGTAAAGGAGATCAAATTACATACCAGTGCATGCCTACAAATAAATGTTATTTTTTTTCTTGTTGTTTGTTATTTGAACCTTCGAAAGCTTTACAATGTTTACCGAAAGCCGTCTACGAATGCGCTTGAAAAGTCAAATGAATAAACGAAAGGTACTGGTACATGTATCTACCAACAAAATTTAGTTATTGCATTGCATGAAATGTTTGTTCAGACATTGCAAAGTAAATTTATATTTCAGAAGCAAATCTAATGACACTGCGTAATATCTCTCGAATAAACAATTTTTCGTTCTCTAAAAGTTTTGTTTTTTTAAAGGGGCGGCGCACGCCAGCTCGTCCAGATGCCGGATACCATTGACGTAAATCCGGGGGGGGGGGGGGGAGGGATAGGGGATATATCCCCCACTTTTTCGAGAGGGGGGGGGGGATGGTGTGTACAAACATTCCCCCTAATTTCAGGGGGAAAATGATATGGTAATTAATCAGTTGGTGAATTTTTTATAAAAATGTCATAAATGATGGTAATTATCGTGGAATTTTTATTTGAAATGCTCTTAAAAACCATAAAAGTGGTTATTTTTCGCTCGCTCTCAAAATAATAATATTATATGTGTGTGGGAGTCTGCGCGGGATGAATGAGGGTGTGTGTGTGTGTGTGTGTGTATACTTAAGTGTGAGTTCACGGGGAAAAAATCGGCAAAAAAGGTGATCCCCCCCCCACTCCTCAAAACGGATTTACGCTTACGGATACGATTCTGAATATAGATGGAAAATGACGGGATGATAAGCGGCAGGTGTTGATACCTACAAGCTATCAATTGATTTATTGCAGTGCTTGAATTGCTTACTTAGACGATGCTTAGTGAATTCAAATGCCAAAATATTCCTATAGGGTGATCTTATGACTGGACATTAGACATTTGGCAGCGTTACTTTATCCCCTTTCGACCTCGTCGACGAGGGGATAATTAAAGGCAGTTGCTGTGAAGAGTTCATGAAAAAAAAAATACATTGTCATATCGTCGTGGAAAAACAGTTCCATTACCACTGTTATCGTAATTTCGTAGGCGATTCGCAGAGGCATAAGGTTATTATCCTCTCGCCGACGAAGTCGGAAGGGGATGTAGTAACGCTGCCGTCCGTCTGTAACTATTGTGAACACTGGTTTCCGTAGATCGAGAACTTCAGTATGTTTGACGGGATATAATGAAATTTGATATGAAGGTATCAAATTACAGCCTAACCTTTATTTCGGAGTATGTAGCTCAGAGGCCAAAGGTCATAGCTCATTACGTATCCATATCCATATCCATATTCTGGACCTCTAGGAAGAACAGAGCCATTTGAATAATGGATCTGAATAGAGCTTCCAGCCATTTGATATATTGATTTGCATGTATTTTTTTGTTTGTATTGCTTTTTATATGGAAAATAAAACCAACCAACCAACCAACCAAAACAGCTAATTATGTATGTAAAAATGTGGTTTCCGTTCGATAACTTTAGTAATGATGTTAGTCAGGATTTTAATGAAATGTGGTAAGAAGGTAGATGGATATAAATATATCTTAGGCATATATAGCCTAATACAGATCCTTGATCATGTCATAGCTCATAAAATATGCGAAAATAGCTAATTATGTATGCGAAAATGTGGTTTTCGTTCGATAGCTAGTACTGTTTGACTGATTCTAATGAAATTTGGTGTGAACTGATGAAGGTACATGGTATCAAAATACAGCCTAAGTTTGATTTCGGAGTATGTAGGTCAAAGGTCAAGTTCACAATTCAGTACATATGTGGAAATAGCTAATTATATATGCGAAAATGTGGTTTCCTTTCGATAATGTAAGTAATGTTGTTGAGTATATAAATGAAAGGTCAAAGGTAACAGCTCACAGCTCATGTACTTTTGTTCCCGGCGAGGGGATGCTACCCTTTGTGTTGCCCTTGTGGTTTTTTGTAACATTCCGAGCTTTCGCTTTCGCTTATCTATAGTTGAGTTGAATTAATCATATTCAATAATGGTTTTTAAAAGCCTGCCATTAGCCAGAAGGCTGTGCACACAGTGATAACAAACAATTAAATATAGAGAAGAAAGCTTCACATATTGAAATTATTTAAGGGGAAACAATTCACAAAGTCTTTGGATCAGAACTTTGAAGATATCAACAACAGCAACAACAACCCTCCCCCCCCCCAAAAAAAAAAAAAAAAAAAAATGGTGCATGTAGTAGTCATCCAGACAATGGGGGGAATGAAAAAGAAACTGAACGATTAAAATGTCAAGAAATTTCTTTCCAAAACATTAGACTAGTGGTTCATTACTGGTGGTTTTGGTTCGAGTCCTACTGTGTAAGGGAGAAAGAAGGTGTGACAAGTCAACATACCAGGACCCTATATTGTGAGCATCATTCACATTATCTACACATATTTGATTTGTCCACCCCATTTTCCGCCAGGGGGCACCGAAGATTATTTTTGTCGCAGTCTTTTTTTTTTCACCACTTCAAAAAGACAATCATTTACACTGGTGGAAAAAAAAAAGAATGAATGAGTAAATAAAAATTTAAAAAGCCAGCGGGGGGGGGGGGGGGCTGTCGCTGCAGATATGTGAACAAGCCTTTGCAAATCTTTCAAACGGTTGCGATAGATTCATAGATTCAATGGCAACTCAGTGTCAGTTTCTGATCTGTACTAAAAAAAAATTGTAAGTTTGTGACCAATCCATGACCCAGCTCACAAAAACAGTCAGCAACTGACTGGTGATTTTGCAGTCGATCACTATTTCGTTGGGTATGCAACTGATTGAACAATATCAATCTTACGAATGACTGATAGATATTACGATCATTTTTAAGCTTTGCGTTATGTGACCCATTATCAATCACAACTCTGTGTAAGACTAGGGTTAGACCGTTGTAATTCGGAAAAGATATTGCCACAGTGTGACTGAGGCTCGACCGAATAAGCTGTGAAACAAAGTTGTTTCTTTGCACACACAAAAAAAGAGTAGAGGCCATCAAAAAATAGATAAACTGGAGTTCTGGTCATGCAATCATAATATGAAAGAAACTTCCAAAGCAACTGGAAGAGTTAGAGTTGTATGAAACACAGGTGTCTAGTGTGAGATTTGGAAATTATCGAATTGATAAGAAATTCACTTACTTTCCCCAAAAGGTACTTGCACTGCACAAAAAACTGAGTATATGGGGCCCCATATCTGGCATGAATGTTACTCCCTAACTTTTCAGTTTTTCTTGTCCTTTTTCAAATATGAGGGCATTTGAATAGCAATTCTTTCTAGGTTTTTCTTTTTTACTATGAAATTATTCCTAACTGACTTGGAAAGAATGAGAAAGCTCACAAACTATTTTTCACCTTTCCTAGAACTCAAGCTTCTCTTTAATGGCGTCTTGGCTAAAGGTTTTTATACTGCATGCTATAGCTTCAGCACTTAAAACTTTGCATCGGTTATAATGACGAAAATATTGAAATCCATTTTATAGCACTTTTAAGTACCAGCTTTCTTGGCACCTTCGTGTTGTCCTCGTGACCATTATGCAAAGTGATTAACCTTGTATGCAGAAGAATGGATAAATTAATTGCTTCTTTGACGAGGGACTTAGATAGCGCGGGGGGGGGGGGGGGATGCTACCCCCACTTTTTGAAGTGGATGTATATACATGTACATAGGAGAATTGCTTTTTACATAACATACTTTGACTATGGGGTGAGAAAATGTGTAACTTTCAAGAAAATTGAGGAAATGTGAAATTTCATGTACAAAGTGAAGGGAGAGCTGCTCGCATATGATGTCCTCAGTGTTGCCAATTTGCAGAGCCGAGAGTAAATTATTAGAAAATGTAAATGAGTGTAATTTTCTTGTTCTTTGACCGATTTTGCTCATTTCTTTTTTTTTTTAATGCTGTTCAAATTCATCTCTTTGTATTGAAACAGGGACACTTCTGGGGAAGAAGTATTCAGCCTTTTCGAGTAAAATGAAACAAAATGAATTGAGTTTGAATTCCTTGAAAACATGTATAATCGAAAAAGACCACATAAAGATTGTGTAATATGGTATATTTTTTAAAGTTTGATGCCCGTTCTATTTTGTTATACAGTACGTTCTGTAAACTTATGCGGGAATGACAAAAATAACTTAATATTTCACTTTTGTAAAAGATGTTTTGCTTCGATTACTTTTAAGTAGTTATGGTGGTGTATCAGAAAACTTTGGTGGCTATTTCATCCCAGCCCCAAAGTCACTTTAATGCAAAGGAATGGTTATGCCCACATTCAGCCATTTATGGTTATAGTAAACATACCATGCGTGTGTATGGGTTTTTTTGGGGGGGAGGGAGGAAGGTCATTAACTATACCGTATTTATTCCATATGATTAATTTGATTACTTTGTATTTGTACTTTGTTTTATTATGTTATGAGTTTCACTTCAAATGTATTTCAAGTTAATATGTTCAATTAGAAGTCTGTATGATTCTCTGTATGTATTGATTTGAATGATTACAATAAAGAATATACATATATATATATGTGTGTGATCAGGTAACATATACAAAAGCTTTGGCAACTCTCGTGGAGATAAATACATGTGAGATCAATTGAGCGAATAATAGCGTAGCATGAATCAAAGTTCCCCAGAGCTGTCCTACCATTTTGATTCATGCTACACTATTATTCTCTCAATTGATCTCACACACACACACATATATATATATATATATATATATATATATATATATATATATATATATATATATATATATATATATATATATTGATCGGGTAACGTATACCTGGCGTTCATAGCCAAAGGCCCGGTTTCGATTCCCGGCGGAGACATTTTTTCAACCTTTGCAAAATTTCCACAATGGTAGGACAGCTCTGGGGAACTTTGATTCATGCTACGCTATTATTCTCTCAATTGTCTCACACACACGCACACACAGACACAGACACACACACACACACACACACACACACACATATATATATATATATATATATATATATATATATATATATATGTATCTCACGACATTCATGGTATAGCACATTTTTCCCCATCGAGATGTGTTTTCAGCACCATCAACATCATAGCAATGTTATGTTGGGTCCCATGACGCTATGTAGACAATCACTGAACAGGATTTTATAATGAGGGATATAACATACAATAGAGCTTTCATTAACAATAATCCTTTTATTTGGGCCACTGTTCACGTTAGAAAATGTCAAAACCATATTGAATGAATGAATGAATGAATGATGAGTCGGAGTCAATGAATATCAGGAACAACCGGAAGTACTCAATAAATATTAGTATCTGTGTTATTTCAACCTTTTAATTATGTCTCCCTTAGTGTTAATATGGGCTTTTATGTGCTATCATTTCATTATGCTCAGGTGCCTTGGTGTGCATAGCTGAGAGATGAAGTCCTATTCCATAATGACCACCACTGCAAGCACACCTGCCAACGGAACGAACTGCCTTGTGGAATTCACCGTTGATCGTGTATTGTCCATCGTATACTTCATCGTTGTAATCGTTCTTGGGACAGTAGGCAACGGTCTGCTCCTCTGCGTCTTTCTGTTATGCCGCTCTCTCTGCAAAAAGTCAATCAATTACTTGATATGTGCGAACACGATTGTCAACTTCCTCATCTCAGTGTTCTTTGATCCCATCATCGCTGCTACTAACTTTGTCCCTTGTCTCGAGAGCCAGCGAGCAATGTTTATGGTGCGCTTGTCGTCAGACTTCTTCCTCGAGGTTTGTGTCGTGTCGTCCATCTACACCCTAACAGCGGTCGCTGCAAACCAGTACTTGCTCATCTCTCGACCGAACACGACATACAGACGTTGCTGCACAGGTCGCAAGGCAGTGTCCATTGTCCTCACGGTGATCTGGCTCCTTGCGTTGGTCGTGGTGATGATGTTTTGGTTCGTTGAGAGATCCTTGATAAAGCTGAAAGAGAAGAATGTAGATGGTCACACGGCCATCGAAATCAGTTTCGTTTTACCATGCATACTTAATTACTGTCCCCTGATCGTAATACCATGTTTTCAGTGGGGTACCATTCGGACCATCCGAGCCAGTAGAGAGAGAGTCGAAAAAAAGATGGTCCCAAGCACAGCAACAGTGTCCTCAGTCGTACCATCGGCATCAGTTAGCTCCCCGTCAGAGGCAATGGACGCACAGGGTTTACCAGTAGAAGACCTGACGTCAGCACCACTCGAACCCCCGCCGGCGGCACAGAAAGGTGGCGATGAGGAAGAGAAGAAGGTCCGAGGTCGAGGAAAAACCGAACTGCGGACGTTGAAGACGATGCTGGTGATGTACGTCATCCTGGTGATATCCTGGACGCCGTCCCTGATGGCCTGGGCGAATGGGTCGTTGAAATCTAAGTTGAACAAGGTGCTGGAGCTTTTCGGGTCCTTCCTATCCGTGTACCCAGCCCTTATTCCCTTCGCCTTCATGTGGACGAACAAAAACTATAGCAACGTTCTTCGTAAGAAATGGTGTAAAGTGAGACCTCAGTGACAAAATTGTCAACATTTGATTTTGACCAAGAAAAAAAAAAGGTGTATATATATATATATCTATCTATTTCATGTATTCTGAATAAAAAGAAACATTTCAAGGTAGAGAGCTACAGAAGAGCAATGCTAAGCTACAGCATACTTTAACATAAGCATGGAGGTGAGGTTATCGTAATCTGCGATTACTTCAAATTGAAGAAATTATGCAAATTTAACTTTTCATCACTTTTTTAACTGAGAGCATAGAAATTTACTGTTTATAATTTTCAAATTAAAACTTTGATTGAAAAAATGAATAATGCATTTCATTCTTAAGCCTTTTCCCTCCGCAGAGGCCTGATTAGTATTTTATGATGTACTCGAGGAGGTGGGGGGGGGGGGGTCATGCTTCTTTTGCATACTATAGTGTAGCATAAGAAAGGACTGCTGTTCCACCTGCCCCGAGAGCGCCCTGATCACAATTCAGTCGAAAAATAAAGATTTAGAAATAGTATATCTTGTCCTGGAAATGGCGTAAACTATTTTCTGGCTTTCTGGCTCGGGGGGGCCTTTTCGACCCTACAAGCGCTGGCATGTTTGACGCACAAGGCTGTTTGTGGCAGGCAGTCGAGCTTACCCCGCTTTTTAAATCACGCACTATTGCTACCCATACATGATTATATTCATCATAAAAACTAAAGCGTGTCAAAGAATCTGAAGAGTTTTAATTTCGCATAAATTCGTACACACGCGCGGTTTTAGCTTTCCCACCTAAAATTTTCATGGGAAGGAACTGTTTGACGCTCCTTGTCATAACTGACAAATACGGAGGATTTCCTGTGTCATAACTATCTGTCTCAGCAAATTGGGAAGCAGGAGTTGGTCTAGCGGTAACGTCTGCATTGAGCTGTTTGTCTTCGCGCACACACATTAATTTGGAACGGACCCAGATTCGAGTCTGAGTCCCGTCTTTCGGATAGAGACTTTAGAGCTCGATCTCAGACGTAAATAATTATATCTGATTGATACACGTCTGTAAAAACCCAGTTACACACACACACTCACCCTCATCCACACACAATTACCTAAGTATGATATGCACACTCTAAATTTCTTCGAATTCAGTCAGGAACAACTCAAAAATTCAATAAAAAATCTTAATCTAATAAATTTGGAAATCTATCTTATTGAAAGTAATCTCTTAATCTATATTTGGAGTTGTCCCCATTTGCAACTGACTTAGATTAATTTCTCTATTTTCTAATCTAAGAAATTTAGAGTGCAGGCAGAAAAAGTAGATTCTATTTAAGGCTGTGTCACATGTGCATCCCACCATTTACCTCCCCGAGATTTTCTTCAAGCCGCCAGGAGACACAAAAGATCATTTTGCCTCTGTGGAGTTTTTTATTTTCATTTTTTTTTACCTTCTCGGGGGTTTGGCACTGCATTTGTGAACATTTCATCACTGCGGTAATATGATTAATTCCCAACATTTTCCCGCGACTGGAGAGAAACCAATGATGTGAAATGATTTTCTTTAGCAGGACAGGTGCAGAGATCGCTATGGTGACCAGCCTAAACATGATCACTCATCGAAGATGCATTGAATAGCTGCTGGTGCATGGAATTGAATCATGTTCTCTTTCTTTTCTTTCACTATCCGAAACAGGGGTTAGGAACTTGGAAGAAGGAAGATTCAATTGATTTCATAAATAAGGTACAGAGATGAGTACAGACTAATGACAATGAAGGAAAACATCTGTCAAAATTAAAAGGACGCACAATGATTTCATATCGAAATGCTTCACCATTCAACATGATTTACTTCTAATCTTTTGTGCGGTCGAATTAAACGTGAAATATATCGTCATGCAATTTCATGAATATGTGGAGCTGCAACATGAGAGAATGAAATCTCACCCTGAAATTTACGCTGGTCAACCCAACGAATTCTTGAGGTAGAGCTGAGATTGTCTCATATTTTCTTTTAGAGCAATGCAAATGGTCTTTCATTTTGATTGAGACTATTGGTTTTCCCTTCCATTTTCGTCAACATTCCATTCAATTTGTAAAAATATGTTTTCGATTTCGTCCCGGACTCTGAAATGCGCTTATGATTATTCCAATTACGTCTTTAGTCTTTCAATTTTGAAAGTTTTTTTTCATTCTTGATTGCGACATGATTATAAATGTTCATGTATTACATACTCTGTGCAATCTCTATGAATAAATTGTTTCTCAGTGTGAAATAATGTTGAACTGTCTTTTTTTTTAGACTAGAAACAGCGAGAAGGCATCTTCGTGCTGTTTTTAAATATTCTGATTCCCTAGTGACTAAACTTTTCCTCCACCATCCCGAGTGATTTATGAGAAATATTTGTTTCCTTCGATCTGTAATAACTTTAAATATCCTTGCTATGAATCAGTTAAGATGTATTGCATAGTGCTGAGTATTATCATTATTTTCATCCGGTGGAATTTGCTGTCAAAAACCATCTTCAGAGAAGGTCATGAAAGTAAAACGGCAGCCGACAGACCGACACACCTAACCTGCTCGAATAGACACAATAGAGAAGGTGGGCTGTTTGTGTTATTATGACACATGGATAGAGAATTTGGGTGCTGCTCGTTTTTCCGAAGGTTCGTTATTCCGAACACGCAGATTTCGTATACCTGGAGATTCGTTAACCCGAAAATGAAATAGGGTTTCCTTTATCCGAACATATGCTGTATTAATCCGAAGATTTTTTTATTACGAAGGTTCGTAATTTCGACGGTTCGTTATAACGAAGGTTCGTTTTTTCCGAAAATAAAATAGGACTCGATATACCGAAGGTTCGTTTATCCGAAAATGAACCTTATTTTATTAAGGAACCTTATTTCATTTTCGGATTAATGAACCCTTTTCGTTTTCGGAGAACTGAACCTTCGGAATAAAGAATAACGAACCTTCGGAATAACGGACTGTAGGAATAACGAACCATCGGAATACCGACCCTTCGGAGTATTCGAACCATCGGAATAACGACCCTTCGGAATAACGAGCTGTAACCGTGCATTTTGGTAAGGAAGTTAAAATATGATACAGAATTTTTGTAGACTCCTCTGACGTTGTCAAAAGATTTTATGAATATTTCACTGGCCAAACAGTAATAAATGCAGGATAGCCCTAGCCCTTTAGCTTTCAGGCAGAAACTTCGAATTACCGTATACTAGTCAAGGCTAAGAACTTCCAGCAAGCGGTATAAGGAAAAAGATTAGATATCAGTTACCTTTAATATTAACCGGTTGAATCTTTAGACTAGTATAGGTTTTCCCACCCATTTTCGTCACTTCTTCATTAAATTTACTCACTTTTATGTTAAATTTTGTCCGGAGAAGCTTACTGCATTCAAATCCTAAGTTCATTTTCGTCAAATTGTCATTCATATTCGTTGGTTGTCAATCAAATTTTTAAAAGAAGCATTCAAATTCGACAACTGTCACTGGACTTTATCTCTGCCGCTAAGCGCATTAGGAATGCTTTGATCAAATTTATCATTTTTTTCAAACCAACTCATTATGTTGTCATTCAAATATTCAAACATTCCAATTAAGGGCATGAACACTCCTTATGGCCTACTTATCAATATTAGCCTAGGAGCCCTCGCCAATTTTGGAATTACTCTCGTGAAATTTAAAAATCCAAAATGGCCGTCATCAAAAATAACGAAAATTCAAATAGCAGGATAAATTATGGCAAATTATTAGCAAAAAGTTGTTGTGAAATTAATTTACGGCCATCTTAACACATTTCATTTCTAAATAAAATGAAAAAGCCGGATAACAGGTATAATAATGAGGTTTTAAAATAATTTTGTAAAGGGCGTCCTTACGCTGATCTCAAAAGTTTGCTTGAATGGCGATCACTGAATTTGAGCAAGGGAAAATATGAAATATATATATATATCTATATCTATTTCATAGTAACACATTCTACCTATTACTGGGTGTTTTACACGCTTGGATTAGATTTCTTATTTTATTCAGTTTGTTTTTAAACTTTGTGATTTTTTTCTCTGATAATTTGCTTTAACCAAAGAAGAGGTCTAAGGGGTAAAATGATTGCAAGATATTCCATAAAATACTTCGTCTATGTAATGAACTTAGACGTGGTACATATTGTTTTCATAATATATGATAAAGAATACACTCAGTATTTAAAACGTCCATTGGCTTCTCTGACTGAAGGATTGCAAACTCACTCTGCAGGTGCATTTGGAATAATATGACATTAATGCCAACTGATAATTCTGTGATTTAGAGCAAAATCTAAATTAAGGAGTGTTGAGATCTGAAATAGTAAAAAAAATTATTTTATTAATATGATTTCCAGGAAAGAGAAAAACATATTTAAAAAGAAAAACAAGAAAGAAATACAATACAGACTAGTTCCTGAGGATGTCATAAAAGGAAGCCAAGCTCGTATTGAAAGATTCTCCTAAAAACCTAACTAGTCGGTATTTCAAAAGCATTCATGGGTTTGCTAATTTTGTACATGCATTTTTTGTTCTTAACGCATGCAGGCAATAAGTATTCTTATCAAATTATTATATGTGTCAGTTTTCGAGATATTCCATGGCCTGTGCAATGTACATGATTTGTGTTAAAATTCATGTAAGCACCGTAATGTAATCATTAAGAAAATAGTAAGTCGCTTATAATAAAGGAGGTTGCATGATTCTCAATCCTTTGGTCTTTGAAGAAAATGGATGCCAAACCACGAAATTGAATTAAACGTTTGAAAATTGATAGACCAAAGAAGAAAAAAATCAAAAATTGAATGGAATGTTGACGAAAATGGCAGGAAAAGATATAAATCACAGCAGCATACTGACTTTATCTCACTTTGATCATGTGATGTTTTGCTTTTAAAAAAATTACGGACATTGTATAGATGTAGGTATTTAAGGAATGGCTTCTTTCTTCATTAATTCGACGCATAAAATCAGACATCCATACTAACAGTCGAGATTCATTGCCAGAAATATGGCTAATTAGTCCACTTTTACAAAGACACGGGGGGGGGGGGTAGGGGTATCATGTCAGGCAAAATTTCACAAGTTAACCGATGATATTTCACGAGCAGAGGAAATAATCAGATTCACCGATAAGGATAAAGTTATTTTTTGTAACGTCATATTTGCTAATAGATCTTTTAGAAAACAAAATAATTCACAACAACTAACCAACCATGAAGATAGTGACGTCTGTTTTTTTTTTTTTGTTGTTTTTTTCTTTTAATATAGATTTCACATTACAAGTTTATGGTAAATATCAAAGATGAAGGGGGAGGTGACTTTTAAAGTCTCCTTCCATCCATCCCTCCCTTCCAAATACGTTCTTGATGAAAAATTTTACATTCCATTAGAAAATTAACGGGTTGGCCTTGCGCAACCAATTTTGCTTCAGTACAAGATGATGAGCTAGTTAATCTCTCCATCGCCTGAGCGATTGCTTCTTGATTGCTTTTTTTTTTTCTTTCAATTTTATCTCGTCGTTAGTACTTACTGGGTCGTTTCACGAAACCATCATATATCTCGACGCTGTCGCTCAACTTGGCCGCTACGTGTTTTAAAAAGCCGTCTGTGCCATGATCGAGCGATTCCTTAACAAATGACTTATCGCGACTACAAACCTGTCATAGGTTTTCAGAACGCCAGCGCATGCAAACTTCTTATGAGTGTCATGGAGTTGGTTTGATGAAACTGCCCCCTGATCAATCAACTGACACCTTTCACTATCTCAGTTAAGTCCACGTTTAGCAGTTTGCATTTCGCCATCATCATGCCATCGATTAGGCATATTTTGAATTATACAAGATGAGTTTTGAATATTTTTTCCTGAATAAAAAATTCTTTTTTGGTTATATCGCTCCTAAAAACAGTCGCACATTTCTAAAGTATGTTCTTTATAAACTAGAAATATAAAGCGCATTGATTTTGTCATTGGTGGGATATCATCTGGATGATAGTCGCGAGAAAGTAGTATTGATTGTACTTTGAACTCTCGTCTTTTGTTTAATACTAAGAAATTTCTCTACTCGCGAAGTCAGTCGGGACGTTCAAGTGAAGGAAATGGTTTCGTCGACTGTATTTGTTCTGTCATGAATACCGACTGGAAAGAGTAGTTAACGTTTACAAACAACTTGTCTTCAACGGCTATTCAGACAACTACGCCTGTCCTAATAGTTCTCATCTGGTCGTTCATGCTGTTAGATGACTATGGAATCAAATAACTCCGATAACGCTCAATTTGAACTTGCGAATATGGCAGCTGTTCATTCATATTTTATATCCTTGATTATTATAGGGACAATCGGTAACTTACTGATTGCGGTGGCATTTTCTTCTGATAAGAAACTTCGTCGTGTCACCGCAAACATTTTCATCGCCCATTTAGCAGTGGTTAATCTCTTTACTGTTGTCACAATAACCCCTCTCTACATAGTAAGAGACCAAGTGAACTACACGGCCAAGAAATTTCGGAGCATTGTCTACCCAATAACTATCGCTATTGCTCTTGAGAGCTTGACAGTGATAGCCCTTAACCGTTACCTGCTCATCAGGAACAAGAGAAAGGCCTATCAAACACTCTGTACCGGTCGAGCTATACCAGCTGTACTTACCACGATGTGGTTGTTTTCTGTCTCTAGCGCCGTGCCATTGTGGATCAACTATGGCAATGAAGAAGAGATGAGGACTCGTCAGAAAATTATGATTTATTTGTTCATTAACATTTTCCCAACACTTATAGTTGTCCCCATCGCCAGTACGATGACATTGCGAACCGTTGCAAAGAGTCGAATGCGAGTTACAGGTGTTTCAGTCCCTGCCTCAAAGAACCCTTCGACTACAGCGAGAAAAACTTGCGTTTCTTTCGCAGACCAGAAAACAACACAAAAGACGGCGGATGACACAGAAATTTCCCCACAAAACGGTCTCAGAATGGACAAACTCAAGAAGGACGGGGAGAGCACAACCGAGAACACAGATGAATTTCATTCTAATGCATCAGAAGAAAAGGTGGTTACCCGTCCGAAGACAATTTGCCGGGATCTTAATCCGAAGCTTGACGTTGATCTGCCAGATCGACTGAGACTTGGTTCCTGTGGTAAAGCTTTTGATATTGGTTCTCCATCATCGAGTTCACTTGCATCCGAAACAAAATCCGCATCCTTGGAACCTATCTCGGGGACAATTAATACCGACTTCGATAGAATAGTTATAAATACGAAGCCAAGACTACCTTCTGCCGTGTCACCTGAAGCCCCAGTGAGCAAAGAAACTGATATTAAGAAGCCAAACCTAGTCCAGTTGGACAAACCAAAGATCCTTCGAGTTGGTCGAGGTGAACTGAAGCTGATGTGGCTAATGCTAGCCATGTTTACTCTTTTGCTAATATCCTGGGTGCCGATTCTGATAGAAATCTTTCGCCAGTTCGAGCGAACCAAGGCTTTGCAGAACTTATTTTTCTACGTTTATCTCATCCCCGTATTCCCTTCATTTGTACCTTACGTCTACTTATGGAGTAACGTTCATTTTCAGAAAGTGCTTGTGAAACGTGTCAGGCTTTTGTGTACACTCTGTTGTCGTTACAACAGGCCAGGTGCAGAGAGACATGAGACGACACTTTATTAGAGCGAAGTTTTCAAAGAAGTGCTCTACAAGAGAAAAGTGGTGACTGGTACAATTATTTTTCATTGTTTTTTTTTATTTATTTGTTTTCTATTCATTTCTTTATTTGTCATAATTTATCAATTATTTATCCATTATTTTATCGTCTGCCTTTTCAGCATCAGTTATAATTCATGCAGTGCTGAGAAGTTTCAAAGTGAAACAAAATCTTATTTGGTTGATATTTTGGCAACTTGTCTTTAGACACAATTAGACTGGATTTTCTTTGACTGTTACCATCTTGTATTCGAAGCTATTTGAAAGCACACTTGTACTTTTTGAATCCTCAAGACGTGCTCTATGATTGCCCGACAAAACGAAAACGATTTGCAACAGTGCTAGTCGAAGAGCAACCATAGGGATGCTGTCATGCGCTACAGGGGAATAAAAAACGGGTCGTCGTAAGAAACATCCATAAAACTTGCAAACACAATAATTGGGCAATTGATTCTGTAGGCTGGTAGGTTGGAACATTTTTGTGTGATATTCAATTGGCAGACGCCGTCGCTGTTATATTATATTATATTTGAGAACATTTTTCAGTGAAATAGTTATGTGTACTGCATATGTTCATAATTAAGTTATTCAAATCACGTGAGTCTTCATTGAATCTGCCTGAAAGTTTTATTCAAAGATAATATTAGATACATTATCTGACGTAATTTATATCCACGAGAAATATTTATTGCGGACTTGATTTTATTTTGCTAGAGCAAACTTATACGAGGCGCCACTCGGATTGCGCCATCACATGGGCTAATCTACCTTATGGGGCAGTTAACCAGTACGTCAGTAATAAAAGCAGTTTTGATTGCTTTATTCATTTTTCATTATGCTCTTAAACCATATCACGTTTTAAAGGTTGTCTCTACCTTCAGCAAAATCTACGAAAATCTATACAACTTGCCATGAGTTTAGGATATGCCCTTCTGATATACTGCGTATTTAATCTTATGGTCATACGGTCATATGGTTAAGTTATTCATATAAAATGAAAATCTGGCGACCAATCTTGAATAAGCAAGTCGGATCAGCTCACCGGCAGTAACGTAGACATGTAGAGCAGAGCTATTTCAGCAAAGCTTGCTCAGTGGCCACCACACGTACTGCACATTTACAGCAGCGCTTACCTGAACCGTTTGTGTTATTTTTTTAAAATCATTTTTATTTGTTCATTTATTTATTTATTTATTTTTTGGTCGTGCGCTATCTTCTAACTATGGTCGAATTAAATTTCCAATCTTCAGATCTCTTTTTGGTGACACGAAAAAATAACTTATAAATTTAATAATTATAAAAATACTGATAAACACCCATCTTCCAGCTTAATCTATTAGGTGGGAAGTTGTTATCTTAAATATACTACAATATACTGTAAGTTTCCCCGCCCATTTTGGTCAACTCTTCATTCAGTTTCAAAAGATATGCTTTCATTTTCGTCTCTGGCCCTGTGGAATGTGCGAATGCTTGTTTGAATTTCGTCTTTGGTCGTTCAGTTTTGAAACATCGTCATTCAATTTCGTACTTTCGTACCCATTTTCATTAATTACAATTCAAATTCGTCGGTCACAGTAGCTGGGCACGAGGCAGCAAAATCAATTTCGTCTTTTTGCATTACTTTTTGGTCAAAGATTCATTCAAATTCGTCTCCAGCTATACGGTCTACAGATAGACGACGATCCTGTCACGAGACACATTGCATGTGGGTGGTGTATCATGCGAAATTATTTTGAAATATATAACATTCAACACAATTTTGATTATACATATTTTTCAAAGTAAAGTAGCAAAAATCAAGTTACATCACGAGAGAGAAAAATGACTAAAGGCCTGGTTAAACCCTCCATTGAAAGGCCAATATAACACTTGACGAATTCGAATGACAAAGCGACGAATTTGCTTGAATAAATGACGAAATTGATCCGAGCATTCCTTTCAGTGGCAAGTGACGAATTTGAATGCGAAATTTTTCAACCTGGGTTGACCAAGACGAATATGAATGACATTTTAACGAAATTGAACCTAGGATTTGAACGCAGTAAGCTTTTGCGGACGAAATTGAAATGAATGTTTATGAAACTGAACTAAGAGATGACAACAATGGGCGGGAAAACCTATACTAGATTCTTGTAATGTCAGATTTTAAGGCCCCGTCACATATTAGCGAATAGAGCTAACGAATGCCTAGCGAACAGCTATTATTATTATTTTTTTTTGAAAAGTCCAGATACGCTCAAATACGCTCAAATTCTTGCCACAATAGGGTTCTAAATTTTTGAACATGTCCAAAACAGAAAATCGGCTCCAGCGTATGTCTGCGAACACCTACCAACAGCTAACGAATACCACATACGTAAAACGTGTCACGAACGAATGGCAACGAATGGCAATGTCCAAATTTTTCGAATACGTTAGGCATTCGTTGGCTCGATTCGCTAATATTGACGGGGCCTTTAGGCTGCAAAAGTTTGAGACTGGCTTAAAAGCCCCCTCACACCTAACCGAATTGCCTGAAATATGCCTTGCGATGGCTGGCGAAAGGCATTTTTTTTTTAAATCGTTTTCAATGGTAACTGATAGTAAATCATATTTACCCTTCGTGTTTGGGTTCGTACACCTTCTGAACTAACAGCTGCGATTATTCAAATTCGCACGGAAATTTTGAACATGTTTAAAATTTCCCGACGAATTGAAAAATCGTTGGTCATCTGTTTGAATTCGCATCTCTTATTTAGTCTGCGGTAATCATTCGTTTATCGTTCGTGTGTTATTGTCGTGCATAGTCCCTCATCGCGCTTTTTGCCAAAGTGGACCGATCTCGAAAGAACCCTTAACGAAGCAACACGATGACAACATATGAGTTGCGCATGGAAACGAAGATACTATGAAAAACGGATTTTCGCTTGCCATCTTCTATGCGAAGGGAAACCAATACTAACTTTTACTAAATTTTAATAGCGATACATACACGAAGACAAGGCTAAGAGATACTAAGACAAACTATGGATTGCGAATGCGAGCGAATGACCAGACGAATAATTTGGCGAGTTCTGAGCTGCTCACCGTGACTGTGACTGTGACTGTGACTGTGACTTTCACTGTAGGCATGTTGCGTGGATGACTTCTATGGCCGTACAGAAATCCGGACGGACCTGGTCGCTTTTTTACACCCCGAGGAGCGCACACAAACGTACAAGAACGCCCGATCTATTCCCTCGTCTTCGTTTCTAATCGCACGCCATATCAAACCATTGCTCACTGTTCGTTCGTCTTATTGGGTTATATCAACCCTTCGCTCGCCTTCGGCTGCAATTTACTCAAAGAGGTGAACCGAAAAATCGATATCCTTCGCATGTCATATTTATCCTTCGCTTACCGTTCGTTGATAAAATTTGACAATAGTTACTGATCGCATGATTTGACGGAAATTTTATTTGAATTCGTTGAATTCGCGTGCATTTCGCGCATTTTCCCCATTCGCCACCCTTCGTCCGCCTACATTCGGTCAGGTGTGAGGGGGCCTTTAAGGACGCGCAAGAGATCGTACCAGTCGCTGATGAGTTCCTTACGTCAGCAAATAACGCCTCCTTTTGAGCCGGGCCTTCTATATCGAATAACACTAGTAATGCAGAAACGTTGATTAACAATATTAATCACAATGATTGATTATAACAGAGGCAGTGATATTGAATACAGTGGCATTTTTTTTTCCTTACTTATAGTAATTTTCTGTAGTTAATTGTATTTACGGTAAGGAGTTTTGTTACCTTATACTGTCACTGATGCCATTTTCCATAAAGAGTCAATGGATTACACAATGCGGAAGGAAAATTTCTTCTATAAGTTAATGCAGCTAACATAATGTGTTGATGGTATATAATCAACTTAATCAATTTGTATTCTCTGCGGTCTAACCTTGCTGCATGTACAACGTTCATCTATTTGAGACGCTACTTGCTCTATTTTGTTAATGGAAATTATTTCTTGAATATTTCAGCGTACTAAAATTTCGCAAGCAATGTAATTTCTTGATTTGAATTTCGAGGGAAATTCAATTATTTATTGATTTGAATTGTCTCTCCAAAAGTATTTTTTCTGCAGGATCATCAATACTTACAATATTACACACACACACACACACACACACACACCCTTACACATGCATATACAGTATATTCATAGATATTCATGTACCCTCCCGTACCATAAGTATTGCAACATAGCTAAATTGTGTTATGCCTTTTTAGCTATGTTGCCATACTTTTGGCACGGGAGGGTGTGTACATATATATATATATATATATATATATATATACATATATATATATTCCTATATACACACCTCACAAAAAGAAGCTAACCACTTTGTTTTTGGATCATAGCTTAAATATGGTGTTTTATATGAAAACTTTTAACAGAATTTGAAAGAAAATTTAATTCCAAACATTCAGAAATTTCATTTGATGAAATCGAATAAAGAATGTGAGCACACTCATGATAATGACGATTCATATGGAAATACCACCAAAATAAGCAATCCCTATTGATATTCACAGAATAGATTCTGGCTGTCAACTTCATCTCTTTGTTTTCGGACAAAAACGCAGACTGAGGTGGTCTATAAAATCAATGACAGACGAAACATGTGCAAATCAAAGTCATTCCAAATGCACGAGACAATGGATGTCCAGCAAGGAAAAGAGCACTCAAGAGGATCCCTATGTTGCCTGAAAATGAGAGATGGCATCTGGCCGGACAGACAACCTTGGCATCCTTATAAGCACTGACACATTTCCTTACCGGACACCCATTGCCTCGTGCATTTGGAATGACTTTGATTGGGACATGTTTTGACTGTCATTAATTTTATAGACTACCTCTGTGTTTTTATGCCCTATTGTCCGAAAACAAAGAGATGAAGTTGACAACCAGAAATCCATCCTGTGAATAGAGACTGCCATATCGATAGTGATTGCTGCAGCTTTTATTTTTGGGGTATTTGCATATGAATCGTCATTGTGCTCACATTCTTTATTCGATCTCAACAACCAGAAATCCATCCTGTAAATAGAGACTGCCATATCAATAGTGATTGCTGCAACTTTTATTTTTGGGGTATTTGCATATGAATGGTCATTGTGCTCACATTCTTTATTCGATCTCAACAAATGAAGTGTCAGAATGTTTGGAATTAGATTTTCTTTCAAATTCTGTTAAAAGTTTTCTGATACAACACACCATATTTGAGCTATGATCAAAAGACGAAGTGGTTAGTTACTTTTTGTGAGGTGTGTATATATACATGTATATACATGTATGTGTGTATATATATATATATATATATATATATATACACACACACACACACATACATATACAGACAAGAAGAAATCTTCTGCTTAAATCCAACCTTTATTTTTCTGTCACGAATTTTCGACGGTCCATACCGTCTTTATCAAATGAATGACACGACAAACTTTGAAATTATTATCTTAGTAGCGTTACAGGCAAAGCAATATAGGTAGCTGTGCGCATTGCCTTGGTAACGCTTTACAGCTCAAAATCAACCTTTAAAAAAAGAAAATTAATAAAAACGTCACAATAGCAGATCCTAAAGCGTAACAAGGGCGTTATAAGCGTCCCCCACGGGGGGGGGGGGGTATAAAACGCTGAGCATTGAAATTATTGCAACGTCATAAAAAGAAAAGATGATGTAACATTGAAAAATGTCACGAGGTAGTTTAAGTACATGTATTAACGGAAGAATGTGTAGTTGGAGAGCCATGACAAGTCTAAGTTCAAGCCTGGCTTCTTGTAGCTCTCATTCCTTCCGATCATTTTGATCTCAAACAGGTGTCGGTCTTCGAATGACACCAACCTGTCTCTAATAATACAGCATTGTAGGTCGTTAACTGAGTGTCCAGCTGTATTATAGTGTTCTGCCACAGGGTGATGAAGTTTACGAGCAATGCTGCTCTTATGATTGTTGAATCTCTCCCCAACCTGAGAGTTTCTCCTATGTACAAGGCATGCGGGCATTTAGCACATTTGATAGCATACACAGCATTAGTTACGTCACAGTTGCACGGAGGGGGTCTGATTTTGCCTTCCTGAGAGAGACTGATGATCAAGAATCATGTGCTTACATATTTGGCATGATTTTCCGCATTGTTTGTTACCATCTTGTCTAGAGCCATTCAAACTGGAAGTAAGTAAACGACGGAGATTTGGGGTTGTCTTTGGGCGTGAAGTGGAGGAAGAGCAAACTTAGCTGCGAATTGAGGATCCTGTTGAAGAATGGGCCATTCGCGTCGAATGTTCTTAGCCAGGGAGCTAACTTCTGGGTGCTATAGGTTGTCACAAGCACTTTACGTTTTGTTTTGCATTTTTCCTTGTGACCACTAAGAAGACGTACCCTGTCACGATGCAATGCTTTCAGTCTGCAACTTTCTACCAAATCGACGGGGTAACCTGCTTCTACAAAATGACGTGCTAACTTCAGAGATTCTCGAGCGAACTCTTGTTCGTTAGAAATGATCCGTCTGTAGCGTAACATCTGGCTGTATACTATCGATGTCTTTAAGTGCTTAGGATGAAAGCTACTGTACTGGAGGTACGAGAAACTGTCAGTGGGTTTGTGGTACACTGTAGTAGAAAGCTTGCCTTCTTGTTGATTGCAGTGACATCAAGATAATTGATCCTTTCTTCTGATTTTTCAATTGTGTATTTGAAAGCAGAATATATACACTCAACAACAACAACAAAAAGTAAACACTTTTTCAAGTTCAGATTTTTCATAGAAGACTTTGATAAAAATTAGTATATCATATCAAATTAAAGGAAATTTAATGGTCTTTTGATCTGGTAGGTTAACAGAAAAAGAAACTTTATTCATGAGTGAACAAATTCGTTCTCCTATTCTAAGGTACAAAAGTAAAAATTGCAAAAATTGGCAGCTAACCATTCATTGTAAATGCCCTTCCACAACAAAGGGAACAAAAAATCAGACTAACACATTGAGAGACTTGCCTGAAATTACATAATTGAGCCTTTGCTCTCTTCCCACCACACCCCTCTTCTCACCCTGCCCCTCTACCCGCCCCTCCCCAAAAAATAGAAAAGAAAAGAGAGAAGAAGCTTTGTAATGTCCAATTTAAATGACATCAGGAGTAGCCGCATGAGTGATTTAATGACCCAACTGTGATTTCCGTTATTAATTCATGACTTCATGAATTTATGAATTTATGAGTCAAATACAATGACAGTATATGGTTACTCAGTGGTGTAGCCTGTGAAATTAGTTGCATTGCAATTCCAGGGAACACTAATGTTTTCAATAGCGTGCCCCAAAATGCATTGTCCTTAATCTCCCCGGCATGCTATGCCACTTTGGATGTTCTTTGGTCTATTTTCAGATTTGAAGATTGATTTTCATTTCCAGGGCATGAGACTATGCAAACTATGCTTTGTTTGTCATTTCCAATGCAATATGACAGTGAACTTCAAGTCGCTTGACTTAGAAAAAACAAAAACAAACCCAAAATGGCTGCATTTTTTAAACTTTTACTTTGGCGATTTGGAACAGTTGAATGAATGTGTTTACCCATGCATAAAGCTCATTTTATGTTTACCTACCAGGTTGAAAGACAATAAGTTTACTAATTGAAAAATTGATTAAAAATCAAATTTGGGGCATTTAGTCACTCTTGTGTCTACTCCAGAGTACAGATGTCATTTGAATTCTGGACTCAACAGAAGCTTCTTCTCTTTTTTTTCTTTATTTTTCCTCTTTTTCGGGAGGGGGGGGGGGGGGGCTGGAAAGAGATTTAGAGAGGGAAGGCTCATTATTATCCCGTTACATTGCGTAAGTTTAACCTTTTGCTCCCATTGTTAAGTGGAAGGGCATTTACACATGAAAGACAAACTGTCCAATTTTGAAATTTTTACTTTTGTACCTTGGAGAAGAAAAACAGATATGTTCACTCATGCGTAAATTTTCTGTTTATGATCAGAAAACCATTAAATTTCCTTTGATTTGATATATGATATATTGTTTTTTATCAAAGTCTTCTATGTAAAATCTGAACTTGAAAAAGTGTTTACTTTCTTTTTTGGTTGAGTATGTATATATAATTTTATATATATATATACACATTAATTGCCAAATAGAATTTATTCGATCTGAAATGTCGTGGGTCTGCCTCTTCTTTAAAGATATAAACTTATATGTATATATTATATATATATATATATATATATATATATATATATATATATATACATTCATATAAGTTTATATCTTTAAAGGAGAGGCAGACCCACGACATTTCAGATCGAATAAATTCTATTTGGCAATTAATGCATTACTACTGTGTTCTACTTATATATATTCACATGTAGGCCTATTTCTTTCCATGAAAGTTGCTGTTGTAAATGTATACTTGCGTACAAATATATATAGATATTTTTATATCATGCTCTGTCTGGAATAACACCTTTCACATGGAGAAAATGCATTTCTCTTGGATTCATCGACCTTCACAACAAATATTGACACATGCAGTTTCGCGTTTTGTAAGGGTATGGATGTCGCAAGAAATTTATCTGAGTTTATTGCTTGCGTAAACGAATACTGACTGGCATTTGTTATTTTGCTGTTTGTATAAAGGAATACCAACAAGTGTTTGGGAGAACAAACTCTGAATTTTCTTTCGCGGCTTTTGCTTTGAACTCACACGTGAGCTTCACATGCGCTTCACATGCGGGGTGGAAAAGGAAGCCCATGTCATTTTCAGTTGATTGCATGCTTCATGTGATTGCACTTTGGCAGCTTTAAAGTTTAATTATTTCTAGAGGTTCTTTCACATTGCTCTATTGAATAATATATGTAATTAGTAATTAATTTTAGAGACGTATCAAATAAAGGTTCGTTGTCATCGACAAGTAACAATCTGTACAGACATTGTTTTGTTCGCAGCTATAAAAAGTAAAGAATTGACAAAAGCGAGTCAGAGAATGAGGGCAAGAAATAAAAGGAAGAAAGAGAGAGAGGGAGATAGAGAAAATGTGAGAAAGAGAGAGAGAAAAAATGAGGGTGGGGAGATGACGGGGAAAGATATGTATGTATACAGAGAGAGAGAGAGAGAGAGAGAAGGAAGGTAGGATAGGAAGAGAGATGAGAATGGGAAAGTATGGATGTGTTTGAGGCTGTGAGGGGTGTGTGTGTGTGTGTGTGGAGCGGGTGGAATAAGGTGCGAATACCATCATAATCTGGATGAAATACACAAATTATACACAAATTTGACACAAATTTTAAATTTGTGTATTTGACACAATTTTAAAAGGCACATGACAGAATGTCATTTACCTTGAGGTATTAGAATACAGAAAACTATTACGGGTTTTTAGATATAGAGGAGGGGAAAAAACTTAGAAATAAATGAAGGTAGGTGGTTAGTACACTTGCAAACATGGAAATAAGAAAATGTGAATGTGAACATACCCTTCACTGCATGTGGGTGTGGGTAATCGGAGAGGTTTGTCGGGGTGTTTGAGGGTGGGTGAATTCAGTGATTATTTTGATAATATGTTACAGTGTCTGACCAAAGAGAATAAAAATTTATATGTGTTGGGTGACTTTAATCTGAACATTTAAAGTCTTCCTTCGATACTAGGATTAATACCTTTTTAAACAATATTTATTCTAATGGTTTGAGGCCTATGATAAGTAAACCAACCAGAATTACAAAAACTTCCGCATCATTAATTGACAATATATTTTATTTCTGTACACTTCATATGTGAAAAGTGGTATCATATACTCTGATGTTTCAGACCACTTACCAGTCTTTGTAATACTAAGTAACATACAGGTATTCCGAAAGAGTGAGATAGAAAGGAATACAAGAATTATCAACGACAACATAAAGAAATAATTTTCTCCGCAAACTATGTTCTGAACAATGGTTAGATCTATATGAAAGTAAAGCTCCCAATGATGCTTATGATATCTTTTTTTCTAACTTTCAAAGACGTTATAATGAATCATTTATTTTTGTTAAGAGTAGTAAGAAAAATCATATAAAGAAACCATGGGTAACACTCAAGTTGCTCAAAAAAATCAAATTGAAAAATAAATTGTATAAAAAGTTCCGTTGTTACCCCACAAAAGAAAATGAAAAGAAGTATAAGATGATTAGAAATAGTGTTTTTTAAAAAGGGGGATAAACACATTATTGGTAATTATCGTCCAGTATCCCTTCTTTCAGGTTTTTCAAAAGTCATTGAGAAAATATTTTACAATAGGCCATATGATTTTTTGACGGAACATCACGCATTACATAATGATCAGTTTGGATTTAGAAGTAATTTTTCTACAGACTTTGCTTTGATATCTGTTCATGATAGGATTGGTAATGCTTTTTATTTAAAACAGTTTATATTTGGTGTCTTCATGGATTTAAGTAAAGCCTTCGACACTATTGATTTTTCCATTCTCTTCGAGAAACTGGCTAGTTATGGTGTAAGAGGGATTGCATTAAGTTGGATTAAAAGTTACTTTTCACAGAGATACCAATTTACAGATTATAATGGGTGTACCTCCTCCAGATTATTGATGAAATGTGGAATACCCCAAGGATTAAATTTAGGTCCTCTTTTATTCCTTTTATATATTAAATGATGTTTGTAATTCTGCTCCCTCTTTAAAATTTATACAATTTGCTGATGACACATCATTGTTTTTAAGCCATAGTAACATATACTCACTGGTAAATCAATTTAATGAACAAATGCAAAAGGTATCACTGTGGCTTAAAGTCAATAAACTGTCACTTAATTTAGCCAAAACCAAATGTATTCTTTTTAAAACAGTACAGAGTAATAGACAGCAATTAATCTATGAAGTTCCCCCATTATATTGATCAAACTGTTATTGAACAAGTGTCTACCATACAACTTTTAGGTATTCTCTTGGATGAGAATCTTTTATGGAAACCCCATATTTCTATGATCTCTTCAAAATCAGCAAAACTACAGGATTACTATCAAAACTTAAGCACTATTTACCATTGAATACATTATTTATGATATATAATTCACTAATTCTTTCATATTTGTCGTATGGTAATATTGTGTGGGCAAATACAAGCCCTTCTAAGTTGAAGCCATTATTTTTACTTCAAAAGCGTTGTCTGCGAATTTGTACAAATTCACATTATCCAGCTCATTCCAAACCTCTCTTCAAACCATTAAACACCCTGGATATTTATGATTTAAACACTTATCAAATTGCCATTTTTGTATTCAAGTGTATGAAAGGATCTGTTTTACCACCTCTTGTCGATATGTTTAAAATCTATGATTCACAGATACAATACTCCAAAAATTACATATATGGAATATTGATAAACAGTATTTACAACGATCAGTGAGATATACAGGGCCCACAATATGGAATTCCTTGCCATCATATATCACAGGGTATGCTTTCTTGAACATTTTCAAGAAAAATCTTCAAGTTTATTTGTTATCCTTTTGATTTGATTTGAATTTATTCCTAAAACCACTTAACTTATAGTCTGTACTATGTGAGAAATAGGGGGAATGGGGGGGGGGGGGGGGGTTAAGCTGTCAAATCCAATACATGTGCCATTCATTATTATGTTAACATATCTGTGTATTTAGTTTATCTTGGACACCTGCCACTTAAAAGCTTTTTAAGCTTTCTACAGGTGCTCCCTTTTCCATTTCTTTAATCTCACAGTTTATTTTAATCTCATCTTGTTATGCTTGTGTATTTGTATATATATTTGAACTATTTGTATTTATGGTGAATGTATATATTTGAATGTTTTTTAATGGAAATGAATAAATGAATTGAATTGAACAAACGAACAAACAGGAAAAAAAAAAGAAGAATAAATGAATAGCCCGATCCTATCCTATCTCCCTCATTTTCCAGTCCTTCAACATTATATAACACAATGCAACACTTGGACCATTTTAATTCTACCTTTAAATTCATAACTTTCATCGACATAGAGGATTAGGATTTTCCATTAGGCAATTGCGAACGAATTGATGATGTCTAATCAATCACGCAATCAGCAGACCATGTACAACCATACAACGACAGAAACTGATAGAAATTCACAGACTGAGTTACAGATATTGTTGATGTGCGGTTCTTGCGTTCGACGTTACGTGAAAAGAAAAGAAAAACACATCAATTAGGTCACGTGATTAAATATGACCATTAAAAAGATATTTTTTAATCAATCATGGGATCAACAAAGGTCACGACCTCGCATTTCAGTAGCAAAATGACAACTCAATATAATCTTCTTTTGTATGACATTTGCAGCTTAAGGACATTCCACAGTTAAAATGAAATCCATGTCATTTTTTCCAAATTTTGCACAGAGTTACTTTGGTACCTATCTAGGCCAAAAATGCAAAAAATAATACACATTCATGTGCTTATTTTTTTTTCTATGGGACTTTGAAGTTGCCTTAATTGGATGGCAGCTAAAATGACGCAATCAAGAGATTTAGGCCTCTATTAGACCTCACGATTTCGACAAACAAGTATAAATCCCTTTTACTCTGTCAAAACCCTATTAAACTTAAACATCAAACCTTCCAGATTTGTAGCGAAATGTATGACAAAGGTGGAAAGACTCTTTAAACTGGGCCATCTGTACTTCTCTTTAAACTAGCAGCGCCCTCATGTGGCGAAAATGGTGCCAAAAAGGACAAAAAACATTATCTTAGAGGCTTGGAATCTAGACGAAAAATAAAAAGGACAGTTTAAGCTGCGCTTTATTCAAAATCCATGTCATTTTCATGAAAGTTTGCAAAGTTGTAGAGGAATGCCTACTTAAGGGGGAAACACATTAAAAAAGGGGGTTTCATGTGCTCGTTTTCAAGCTAATTTCACACATGCATATTCAAATTTTATATATACTTTTTAAAACAATGGCTGTTCTTGACACCCTGAATGCTTGTCATAGGCTTGACTGACATAGCAACAAGTAGTGTACGCAAACTTGATTCCAAGTTATTTTTGTAGTTAATAGACCTGTTTACTAACATATTCAAATTTTATGCATACCTTTCAATCACTGGTTGTTGTTGATAACCGGAAAGCTTGCCAAAGGCTTTTAAGACAGAGCAACAAGATTAGTAATGTTACCCAAGTAGGCAAGTATTAGTGTTTGTTCATTACTAACAGGTTTAAGGAATATCTCCTTAGTCTATAGTGCAGACGTCCGGTCCAGGTTTTCCTGAGATTATATAAACACTTTTCATTGGACTTCTCAATTAAACACAAGAATAATGCCTGCAGAAGTAGGTAAAAATATCCCCTCAGGTATGCAGTATTCAGTTTTCTGAGAGTAGGGCCTCCAAAAGAGGGGTTTTCCCACTAAAGAAAGCACACGAATTGCGAATCGCTAGCAATATTCGCCGATTCACATTACATTTCATTACACAATGCTATTGCTATTTGAACATAATCACTGTGATCATCTAATTTGCCATTAGGCAACCTAACCAATTGTATTGGTTGCCTGGCTGGCAACAAAGGAAAAGGTGAAGTGAGAGCCCTGTGAATCTTTACTAAAGCTTTAGACAGGCTTTACAATAAATGGTAATTGTTACCATATACATGTATCGTGACGAATGTAAATCTAGTCAATTTTGTAGACCAAAACCAGCGAGAGCTAGCTGCTGCGCTCCAGGCCGGCCAGCTCGGCAGGCTCGGTGTTGCATCTGCCCTTTGATGCACTGTGAACAATCAGCTGTGCGCGTGACGTTTTAACCTGCGCGGTAGGGATGCGCAGAAACGTAACCGTGGAACGTCCTTAAGTGACAGGTTCGGAGTGCAGAGCCAGCCATTTGCATCATCTGTCACTTGATTTTCTACAATAATTGTTGCACAGTACTCACAGTGAACTGGTCTAGCAGTTGAGGGAGGTAAAAAGAACAACTAAGTTTAAACCAGATAAATTCATATTTAATTTTCGATTATGTCATTTAATCATCAATATCAATAAATCAATCAAACAATGGTTATCCGTATAATTAGTAAATAAAGAGCTATCATGCATAGTCTCGGTTTTCTAAATGTACCTGTAATAAACCCTCGACTTCGAAGATGATTAATTTGTAATTACCATAATGCATGGATGATTTGCAAGGATATACACACTGTGCCCTTTAGAACCTCTTTTTGTCCCGTATTCAGGACCCTACACAAAAGAGGTTCGATACCTTATATTTTCAAGAACCCCAAAAGGTTCCATGAAAAACCAATAATGGTTCCAAAGACCCATTTAGAACCTTTTAGAGAACCTTTAATGGTTCTTTCAAAAAAACCTTTCAATGTTCCAAATGTGCACACTACACACTAAGAAACAAGGTGCAATTTTGCACCCTTCAAATGCAACACTGGGAGCTTCTTTTAGGGTGCAACTTTACACCTTTACGAGCTTTTTGCGCCTTTAAAGGTGAAGTTAGCTACATTTTGCACCCTAAAGGGTGCAGAGTTGCACCCTTTTAGAGAAGGTGCAAATTTGCACCTTTTTGTACGCAAAAATTTCTGCACCCCAAAAGGTGCAAAGTTGCAGCTTTTAGGGTTTCAGGGCATTCCCGGGTGCAAACAAGAACAAAAGGGTGCATTTTTGCACCCTTTTTCAGGGCACCCCGTTTCAGGGCATTCCCGGGTGCAAACAAGAACAAAAGGGTGCATTTTTGCACCTTATTCGTATAGGGTGCTAGATTGCACCCCAAAAGGTGCTGCCAGTGTTGCATTTAGGGTGCAAACTTGAACCTTTTTTTCTTAGTGTGTGGGACAAGAAAAGGTTCTAAGAACTACGTTTTTTTTCTTCGGGTGTACACAAATTCTTATCTCCTGTTTTATTGCTCCTTTTGAAATCATCGCTGCATTTCATTATCATTATCATTTCATCCCAGTTTTTCTTTCAATAATAATTTTTTTCAAAAGTTGTGTTCCTATAACCTTATTTTCATGTGCATATGTATAACTTAAACTTTCCTATTTTTTTTTTGTTTTGTTTCACCGATAGATATGTACCTCGAACTCTATGTTTCTTTCAGTTGTATATTATATGATTTCGCTTTGACATTTTGTGCAACCATGTCCTGCTAGGGTTTGTTCCACTTTCTTATGTTCGGCATAATTTCAGATCTTTAGTTCTCTCTTTCCTTGCTATCAAAGAAGGTCATTTTTTTGTTCAAATGTCAACAACTTTGGAAACATTCACCCGTTCATATGTTTGTTTTTGATTGTTTGTCTTTTGTTTATTTTGTTTTTAAATTGATATATCTTTAATTTACCTTAATGCTATATTGTCTACCAGTCTTTTGAGTGCATTAGTTGGTCAGGAAGAGAGACCATTACGCTTACAGTAATTAATTTTTATATTTTTATTTCCTTTTCCCCTGGCAGCCAAGTGTTGCACTCAAATGACTGCTGTAAAGAAATTTACTTTTTTGACTGATGTTCTTTTGATGTTCTTAAAAAGATTCTGTTCAAATCCTTATGTTTGTTTTGTGAAATGCTTAATGAAAATGATAACAATAAAATGAAATCAGATATCTGAAGCGTCATTTTTGTTGATTCAAAAAACACCTCATCCCCTTCCCTTTATTACCGGCAAATAAAAAGTCAAAAATACAGGGACGTTGCTAGAATGTTGTTGATCTGCTGTACCCTTTTAAACATTTTATCAACAAATTAGACATCCTAAGGCTACCTGGCTGCCTTTTAGAACATTGCAGTTACCTTGTCGATTAATTCATTCCGATACTCCCGTAATGAGTGGTCTAGACACCCCTCGCATAAATTACGACTCGGATCTTTTGTGCATGAAGTGAAGTAATTGATTAATAACAGGCAATTTTAAGAATAATTTAATACCATTGCTTTCAGCTTTTTTTAGCATTCCAATTCTCGTCTGACCTTGCTGACAGCATTAGAACGTTGATACTCCTTTTTTTCATTGCAGTTCGCTGTTACGTATTTCCATCCATGGCTTGGAATAACTAAATGGTATCAGAAAGGATATTTAATTGTGTTAATTCAGTGTGATTATAAAGATCGGTGTTCTGTGGAGGATCCATGATTTTCTTTTATGTTATTTCTTGTTTGCACACGTGAATAATGGTACACGTAATCCTACTGCTTTTATTCTGCAACCCCATATAATTTATATTGAATTGAAATTCATATTAGCTTCTGAACAATAAATACAGTAAACAGGATTATGTTACAAGGGAGGTATATAGTTTATACCTATGCAAGGTGTCGTAGGCAGTGGCGGCACCAGGATTGTTAAAGTGTGGGGGGGGGGGGGGCAAATGGAGGGCAAAAGAAAATGTTGGGGGGGGGCAGGGGCAGTCAAATTTACAAACGTCTGATTTTTATTTTGCGAGTGAGCCAAAAAATAATGACTTTTCTGGTTTTTAATCGCATTTTCAAATAGAAATTCTAAAAAAGGATGAACGAGCGAAGCAAGCGAGCCAAAATAACCACTTTTCCAGCTTTTAATCGCTTTTTCAAATAGAAATTCTAAAATATGAATGAATGAATGAATGAATTTTATTTCCGTTAAAAAACAGATAACAATACATATAAAATTATACATATGGATTGGTAAATAGAAAACGGGAGGATGGCCCTACTCAGCAGCATCAATCATGGTGCTGCTGGTCTACCGAGGGGTCCTCATATAGCATAAAAGAAAATTACACAAATATAAATTATACACAATATATAAATAACATACCAAAACAACAAGAAATAAAACTAATCGGTCATAACATCTAGTCCCCACCCCCCTACGTTAACACACCCTACATTTCAATGCATAGGAATTGAGCAACAGAGAATAATGTACAGTCAGACCCAATTTAAGATATGGTTATTAACTACGTTATTAAATGAGCTATAAGAAACAGAACATTTAGCATCACGTGGCAATTCATTAAAATATGTCGTACCCCTGTATGAAAACATTCTTCTACAGTATTCAGTCCGTGGTTTAGGGAGAGAAAGATTTTTATCAGAACGGAGAGAATATTTATGAGTAGAAAACTGAAATATATTATTCATGTAAGGCGCACTAAGACCATTCAGACTCTTATACACCATTGAAAGAGTATGCTTTATACGCCTTGATTTTAATGACTCCCAATTTAAGAGTTGATGAACAGTATGGTTTGATATATATTTATACGGATTAATTTTTAGTATTATTCTGCAAGCTCTATTTTGTATTTTTTGCAGTTGTTGGGTACATTTCAAATTTGATGAATCAAAGATTACATCAGCATAATCAAACAATGGCAAGATTACTGAACGGTAAATTAATTTCAGACTATCCTCATTTAAAAATGAACGAAGCCGACCAAGGAAATTTACTAATTTACTAGTTTTAGCACACAGTTTATCAATGTGGCAATTCCATTTTAACTCTGGATCAATAAAGACCCCCAAATATTTCACAAATTCTTTAGAATGAATATATTTTCCTGAAATTCTGACATTAAGAGACTTGTGCACAGACAACATGTGACGTGACCCAAATAACATACTTTCAGTTTTGTCGATATTAAGACTTAATTTACTTAAACACATCCATTCGTATATACGATTTAGGTCGGCATTTAAATTGCTTTCAATGAGATTTACGTCATTATCAGAAAAATACAAAACAGAATCATCAGCGTATAGATGGATTTGACAGAGCTTAACTTGTTTAACTATGTCATCTATATATATAGTAAATAAAATAGGGCCCAATATTGAGCCTTGTGGTACTCCATAACTTACAAGCAAAGGATCAGATAACGTTGAGCTAATGAATGTACTGATTTGACGATTACTCAGATAACTTTCGAACCATATGAGACTATCTTTAGATATTCCAATTGATTTAAGTTTCTTCAACAAAGTATGATGTTCGACCGTGTCGAAAGCCTTTTTCATATCGATAAAAACGGCTCCAGTATATAAACCAGAGTCAGTGGCGCGTAGCCAATCATCCGTAACTCGAATAAGAGACGTTATGGTCGAATGATTTTTCCTAAAACCAGACTGTTCCATTGAAAGTATATTATTAGTTCTTAGATATTTGGTTAACTGTTTTTGAACTACTTTCTCCATAATTTTGGAAACAGGAGAGAGTATAGCGATTGGACGATAATTTGAAGGGGATGATTTGTCACCCGATTTATGTAAGGGAATTAACTTAGCCTGTTTCCATCTTATTGGTACGACACCATCTGACAATGATTTGTTTATAAGGTAAGTAAGAGAACGGACAATGATGGGGGCAGACAATTTGAGCATTTTCATTGAGATACCATCCATTCCAACAGATTTCTTGTTTTTCAAGCCACATATAATATTAAATACCTCGTCTTCAGTTACAGTGTAAAGCGAAAAAAAAGAATCCGTAGAATCACAATGAGAGGAATTATGGGGAACTGTTGGAGGTATATTAGCAGCAAGGTCAGCGCCAATGTTTGCAAAATAGCTATTGAATATATTAGCTCTGGGTTTATCTTTTTTGGTTGTATCAGTGGATTTCGATACGTCTTTGGGCATCACTGATTTAAGAATAGTCCACACATCATTTTTAGTATTTGTCGACGATATTTTATTCAAAAAGAAGGATCGTTTACGTTTTCTAATCTTACTTGTGACCAAGTTCCGCAATTTCTTATATCGGGTCCACAGTTCACCGTACTTCCTCTCCAAAAGTTTTCTTTGAGATTCCACTGTTTCCTTCAACAAATTATATTTAAGTTTCATAGCTTTTGCTTTACACCTGTCTCTCTCATTTATCAACTTTACAATATCAGGACACATCCAGGGAGAGGAATTGTTTTTAACACGTCTTTTGCGGATTGGCATATGTTTGTTAATAACTTCAAAACGAGATTCTCCCATACCTCCACAGCTTCGTCAATATCATCTTTATCAAAGACAAGTTGCCAGGGTTGTAATTTTAATTCCTCAATATATGCGTTAGGATCAAAGTTTTTCATTTTTCTATACGTTATGGTGAGAGGTGCATAATTAGTAATATGGTGCTTCCAAACCAGAAAACAGATAGAATGGTCAGAAATACCAGAGTGTATAGTACCATGAGATGCAACCATATCAAACAATTAGTCAACATATGATCAATAAGACTGCACGAGTCTTTTGATATCCTTGTATATTCTTCAGTGTTAATCTGGGATAAAGAATAAATATTATGAATTTGGTTTAAGTGTTTAGTCTCATTACTTAAATTCTGTTTCTTAATGTCACAATTTAGATCACCAACAATAACAATGTTTTTACCAAATGAATCAAGGAAAGAGAGTAATTCTTCATAATAATTAAAAATTCCGATGGAACTATTTGGAGGACGGTACCATGTTGTTAGAATAAAAGATCTCGAGTGGTTGGTACCCACCAACAATGGAACGGCTTCGATATGTTCCAAGCTACTGTGAGTCAACAGCTGAAATTGAAGGTTGTTTTTTACAAAAATTGCTACACCTCCACCATTTCTATTTCTATCTTTCCGTATTAATTGGTATTTCTATTTGAAAATGCGATTAAAAACCAGAAAAGTCATATGATGAGCGAGCGAAGTGAGCGAGCCAAAAAATAACCACTTTTCTGGTTTCTAATCGCATTTTCAAATAGAAATTCTACAATATGATGAGCGAGCAAAGCGAGCGAGCCAAAAAATAACCACATTTCTGGTTTCTAATCACGTTTTCAAATAGAAATTTTAAAATAAGATGGTTATTTATGACAGATTATTAAAAGTTTTACTAACTGATTGATTCGAATATCATTTCTTCCTTAAAAAGTGGAGGGGGGATGTTTGTACACACCATCCTCCCTCTCGAAATATTGGGGGATATATCCCCCACCCCCGGGATTTACGCCAATGGGGCAGACTTTGAGTATTTGTTCTCCACGTCCCCCCCCCCCTACACACACACATATTGCTGACGACAGAATACACGCCATGTACTGTAGTTTAGCAATTACATTAGCTTGTGTATTACACACTGAAATGTTTGCCTTACTATAAGATATAACAAGCGATATAAACTTATTACAAACTAATAGTGTGAGAAGAAGCCAACAGCGACTGAGTTGAAAATTTTCAAGTTTTGAAGAGCGGAAAATGGTATTTCAGAACACTTCTCAGCTTGAATATGATGCTTATGACAGCATCTACTTATTTACAAATCTACTGTATAATTTTTCTTTTCAGTCCTCAAAATTTCTGGGGGCAACTGGGGGGGGGGGGGGCAAAGCTTCTAAGTGGGGGGGGGGGGGTCGTAGGATATCTGTAAAACATGTCTATAGACTTCAAACTGTGAAGTTGTTCATGTCTTCACTTCCTGTATTGGAACTTTCATTTAAAAAAATTGAAAGTTTGGATCAAATTACATTCATTTGTTTTTGCTTTAATTGTCTTCTTTCTTTATTTTCACCTCTTGAAATTCAATGCTTCCTGAAATTGATTTAAATTAATGGATCACGTACATTCTTAAAATTTCCGGGTCAGATTGACCCGGAATTGAATCCCATGGAGCCTTTTGTTTATTACTCTCAACTCCATTCCGGGTCAACAATGACCCGGAATAAGGTCAGGTATGACCCAGAAGCAAGCCTTTATGACCCTATTTAAGGTCATTTTGACCAGGAACGGAGTGTTGCCCGAACGGACTCTTTTCCGGGTCAGTCTGACCCGGAATTTTTAAGAGTGTATGATGATTATTACATCGATCCTTTTCTCATTAAACCTCTCTTTCATAGGCTTTTGTAAAGTATTACTCTCAAATTTTAATCAGATTAACATAAAGGATGCAAGGCCAAAGAACCAAGGTGGTGTTACTACATCGGTGAGGTAATTAACTAACTACCAATTAATTAACGACCAACTCAACTACTCCTCGTAGGGCCTCGTCGTTATGGGCTGGCGTCCACTAGAGCGCCGACAAGACTGGGAAGGGTTGCGGAAGCAAATTATGTCATTTCGGCATTCTGTCCGCGTCAGACGGGGAAAAAGTGAGCCCATCATGGTTTCCTAGGACATTCCTAAGAATCTCCGCTCATTGACTGCAGACATACTTGGGAGTGTCCTAGGAGTCAATCGGGAAGGGCGTGAAATGCCGCGGAAAAAAAGCTGAACGTAGCAGGACAGCGCGGACACATCTAGGATTACACAAAGAGGAATAATTATAAAGATTTTGAAATATAAGATTTTATTATCAAGATATCTATCACTGAATTCTGCCTTTTGTAAAACCAACCTGGGTATGCTTTTGTCTGACACTACAGTAATGACCGCAATGTCCGCAGCCGCTCCGAGCTTTCCTCAAACATTCCGCTTGGCTTCTGCTTGCCTTCGCGTAGCTATCCGCATTGCAGAGGCTTTCAGGAGCGTTTGCGGAAGGGCTAAAGAAAGGCGGGATGTGGACCCCTACGAAAAACAGCATATGCTGATAGGGTTTTCCGTCCCGCAAGTGGTAAATAAATGAATGAATAAATTAAAAAAAAACAGTCTATGGGGTAAAAAAAAAAAAGGTATGGCATTTCCGGTCACTTACATACCTTCACTCTTTGTGAAGCACATGATGATGCTTTTGAAGTGCGTTTTTCCGGGCTGCACAATATTACATATACTGATATCATGTAGGGCCATGCAGCTCAGATATTTGAAAGTTACTCAGTGGCTTTAAGTATGCGTCTCTCGCAAAATTGTGAGTATTTAAAAGGGATTGGTTTGCCGATGTTGAATATTAAAGAAACATATTAATAGTTTTCAGATAGACAGGAATAATAATTTCATTTCCTTTGTTCAATTTAAGACATATTAATTCTTCGACCTTATAATATTTTATATAGGTTTCAGTGGGCCACACCCAAGATCACAATCAGTTCATTGCAGTAGTAATCATTTATCAGTATCATTATATCATCATTTTATTTTGAATTCCAATCAAACAAAAGAACATAGATATGTAGTGAACAGAATATGCTTAGATCACTAGGTAATGAATTACATGTAGGCCAACATACCCTGTGTTCAGACACAAAAATAATATAAACTATCTCATTAAATAAAATTACAGAACAAAATAGATAGGTGTTCAAGTTTTGGGCATTGCTCAGTAAGTCAACTTGGAATTAAGGAACCATGAGAAGAGTAAGTTATATATACAAAAGGATTAATATACATGTAAGAATCACAAATATTAATGAATCATGATAGGCGGTGGTCACTCTAGACTGGCAGGGATAGCGACTACATACCCAATATCCTACAGGGACAACGACCGTGACGAGAAAGGCGGCCAAAGCCCGCCGTCGAATCCACTGATTGTATCTTAGATAATAACGATGCGGGCCATCGACGAGTCCGACCATCTCATTGCCGCCCCCACAGGTATACCAAATATGTAATCATCGCCATCGCCATCAGCTAAACTTGACTACTGTCTTAGGCCTCACTGAGAAACATATGATGGTATAAGTGTGCACAGTCAATCGGTTTACAAAAACCTTAGTACTATCATAGGGATAGCATATACATGTGGTTAAAAGACATCTTACTTATTCTAGAAAAATAATTTTTTCCGGCGTTTAAGATACTGAATAGTTTTTGGGGTATAAGGCATCAACAAAAAAAGTTATGAGAAGTGGCAAGAAATATCTGATATCTCATGACAGCTGTGTTACATTAAAGGCCAAGTCCACGGCAAGATGAAATTTATTTCAATAAAAAGAATAAAGAAAAAAATTACAAACAAAACGGTGAAAATTTGATGAAAATCAGATTCAAAATAAGGAAGTTATGAATTTTCAAAGTTTCCCAGTTTTTTGTTTTTGTTTTGTTTTTTGCAAAACAGTTCTTGAACTGAATGAATATTCAACGAATGAACTGATGTCATCCACTCACTATTCTCCACAATGATCTATAAAAAATTTCAGAAAAATTTTATTTTTTCACTGAAACTGAAAAGTCATCCATCCTGTCTACACTAAATACCAATTTGTAGGTATGTAAGAAGTATTTAGGACAAATTTTGCATTTTTATAGCTAAAATATGAATTTTTCCCATATCTGTATACATAATGTGTGGAAAATTGTGAGTATATGACATCGACAACTCACTCACTAAATATTCATATTTACTGTTCAAGAACTGTTTTGCGAAAAAATTGTGAAAATTTGAAAATTCATTACTTCCTTATTTTGCATCTAATTTTCACCAAATTTTCACTGTTTTGTTTGTAATTTTTTATTCTTTTTATTGAAATGAACTTTATCTTCCTGTGGACTTGGCCTTTTATAGACAAGGTTACTAATGGATTCAAAGCTGTGCACTTTTCTCCCTGGAACCCTTAGATACCGGCTATTCATTTCACCTGTTATGAATAATGGCATATGAATAGATGAAATCCATTTTGTTTACATGAACTATTGTTGCTATGTCGGGTAAGCATCGGAAAAACTTCTTAGTTGTCAAGGGAAACTTGTCCAACAACTACGCATAAAAATTAGTAAACCCGTTTACGAAAATTGTCGTTTGAGATGTAGCCACGCTAGCTAAATTTAACTGGCAGGAAAATAACTTCTACATTTGTCGGTTTTTTTTTAGGTTTGCGATCATAGAAGAATATTTGTTGCTTTTGTAATTGTGTGCTCTGTCGATATAAGAAGTAACAGGCAAGTTCGAGAAAAAGCATTTTGTTTTTTCCAGACAATGCAGATCGGAAATTAGGTCAGCTTTGGTGTATACAATTCGGATACTTGATCTGCTACGTGAACTCCCGAGAAAGTATGTAAGATTTCAAATTCACTTGAAATCAAATGCTCAAGCCCAAGGGGTACCAGTCCGAAAACGAAATCGTATGATAGAACCTGATACAAGGGAAAAATAAATTTCGGCCAAAATCAAACAAATGCGTTTTGGAATGTTTTGTGAATATTTCAACTGATATGCTATTTTTGATTTCTTTCTAACTCTTAAAGCCTGTGATATTTGGTGAAATATTTTACATAACTTTTATTCGTCTATACTTTGCGCTAGTAGAATGTCGTTTCTGGCCTGTCTGCAGTTGCCTTGGTATAACGACAGCAGAATGTGAACAGCAGCCTGACGCGTTTCACAAGCACCTTCTGAAAGTGAACGTTACTCCATAGATAGATGTAAGGTACTAAAGATGGAAACACAGGAATGAGATAAACCAAGTAACTCAAAACAATAAGTGACCGAGTTGGCTTGAACTGGCGAAAAGTTTCTGTCAGAGCTGGGACCCAGGATATCAGCAATAGACTAAACATGGCAAGCATTAGTCGCATCAGTTTTAGTTCACCTCGACCCACTCGGAGAATCTTCGGCTTATCCAACTGGACCAGGTTCGGCTTCTTGCTGCTGTGTTCTTTCTTCTTCTGAACTTCTGGTGACATGACTGATATGGAACATGGCTGTGCAACTGCGACCCTTTCATCATCAGCAGTGTCGTTTGTCCCTTGGTTCTGATTTTTTGAATGTGGCGATTCCGGGACTGTAGATTTCTCTGGAATTGCTGGTGAATTGTTTGTTGGAGCATCATTGTCCGATATATCTTTAGGAGAGCATTGTTCAGGCTGCAAAGTCAGGTCAACTTGAACATGTTGAAGCTGTTTGTTCGGATTCGGCAAATTCGACTTTTTATGAGCTTCGACCTCTCCGTCTGAGGAGCCGTCTTGAATCTCACGTGACTCGCTAGTTGTAATTTGTCCATCTTTCTGGCAGTTGTGACTTTCCTTGAGACCAAAGCCCTGGGAAGGTTGGTCGTCAGAACCTGTACTTCCTTGCTTGTTCTCATCTGCGAAGGTAACACAGGCGGTTCCTGCCGATTTCGGTGCATTCTTTTTGGCAGCAATTGCAGCACCCGCCACTCTCATTCGACTCTTTGCAACGGTTTGCAAGGTCATTATGTTAACGACAGGTACAATGATAAGAGTGGGGAAAATGTTGATGAGGAGATAGATTACAGTTTTAAGTTTTGCCAAGTCAGGGTTGTCTTCCATGCTGATCCACAAGGGCACTGCGTTAGATATTGCCAAAGTCCACATCATGATAAGTACAGCCGGTATGGCTTGACCTGTACAGAGCCGCTGATAGGCCTTTCTGCTGATTCTAATGAGCAGGTAACGGTTGAGGGCTATCACCATCAAACTTTCCACCGCAATAGCGATAGTAGTGGGATAGACAGCATCTCGAAATTTCCTAGCGGTCGTGTTCAAATGCACGTGAATAGCATACATGTAGAGAGGGGTAATTGTGACAACAGTGAACAGATTAACCACTGCTAAATGGACGATGAAAAAATTTACAGTGACACGGCGAAGTTTCTTGTCAGAAGAAAATGCCACAATAATCAGTACGTTTCCAATTGTTCCGACAATAATCAAGGATATGAAATAAGAGTTGATACTAGCCTGACTTGGCGGAGTAAAGTCTCCATAATAATCGTAATTAGATATGTTTGATTCCATGATATAAGCTTTCCAAGATGTGACCAGATGAAAAATTTATAAGTTGCGACAAACTTTGATGCAAACACTATTCCTTGCCTCTTCAGACCCGAAAGCTGCGCCAACGCCGAACTAGTGTCGTTAACTGTGATAACAACATAGGAATGACAGCACCAACAATTATCCCACTCAAATTGTGTCATAAAATCGTGTTGCTTTGTGACCAGACGCTAGTTTTAAGTTTTTACCTCATTTGTGGAGGTAAAAAAATCAACAATCAACACCGTTCACCTTTAATTAAGCAAACGTCTCAGGTCGTTTATTTCAGTCTATGTATTATGTTTCCTTTGTGCCCGATTTCGTTGCGAAATTAAGCGCTACCTGTATCAACAATGGTCCACAGCGATATGAGACACATCAATTCTATAAACCAAACGATAGACAGACCCGATCACGATTCCAAACCTTCTGCAGCAAGCGAATTGCTGTCAATCAAATTGATTGCAAATATGACTTGTTTTAAAAGGCCATCGATCCGCTTGTAGATATAACAAGTCGATCTTCACCTCGGAAACAATTTAGCGGAATGCGTGATGGTAAATTGTAATTTTTATGCACCAAAACTGCATTCCGCAGTTCTGACACCTTTGTCATTTATCTTCTCCTGACTAAACGTGCTTCATAAAAATTTACAGTCGGAAAAGTCTCTCCACCTTGATATTTATGATATCATTAGGAAATGTTTATACCTGTGGATAGCCCAAAGTCTCTGCTATATGAAGGCGATACCCCCAAATAAAGCATATGACGCTGCAGATGTAACTTTTTGTCATGTTTGTGAAGGGTGCAAAATTCAGACTTGATGAGAATCGGTATTTGTTCTGATTGGTATCTGCGAGGGTTGAGCGTTGTTTTTGTTGTTGTTGACTTGAGTTTTTAAAGACGCGTATCAATCAAATATGATTATTTACGTCTGGGACCGACCTTTAACATTACCATCCAAAAGACGTGGAAAATGTAGATTCATATCTTGCCAAAGGACATAAGTGCCGCGGCAGGTATTCGAACCCCGGACCTTGTGGTTCAAAGTCCGGAGACATATCCACTGAGCCACAACTGAACCACTGAGCCACTGAGCCACTGAGCGGTTGGTTGGTTGTTTCTTGGTATAATGGCGCTTTTCAATCTCTTCAGATTATTTGCGCCAGTCACTTTCGTAGTTTGGCGTCGGCTTCGGATCAAAGCCAGCGAGCAGCTTTTCTTGGTGAAAATGAAGTTGGTAGTGATATTGTTACAATATTAGTAATATTCCTAAGTTGTTGGTCATGATCATTTGTATTTATTCGCGATAAAATGCGCATGCAATCTATAGGAGAAAGAAAAGGAGTGGGGTGGGAGTGAATTGCCTTTGTTCCTGGAAAAACCGCAAATACCAGCATGTCGTCTAACCAAACATACTAAGATGGCCAGTGATAGCAAAGGAAAAAAAAGCTATCTAAAACGTTTTGTGTCATATATATATAGCCCAATAACTCTAGAGTCAAATTCGGGTTAGACGTCAATAATTGTTTCAAATCTAGATTTTCTGATTTGATCCTTTTTTTTTTTTTGAGATTTCTTTCTTTATCATATTTTGAACAATGTAGAATAAAATGTTTAATTGTCTCATATTCTCGACATACTTCACAAAGACCAGTATCGTGCTGGTTAACTTGAAAAAGATAGTAATTCTACCTACACTTACCTACTCTTAGTTGTTGTATCAGGCACTCATCTTTGCGAGATAAGCCCTGTCTTACAAAAGAAATGGATTTGTTTGCGATTCTAACATTCATATTTTCTTTCTTTTCATATAACGGGCCTTGTTTCTATGTTTTCACCCTCCCAGTGAAATTTTCCTTCCATGATCCTGTAGCTCTCCAATGGCCACTCTGTTCTAATATCCATGTATTTTGTGCTCCCCCGGTATGATCTCTCTTCTCCTCTATCTCTCTCTTTATTTCCCCTCTCTCTCTCTTTCTCTCTCTCTCCATTTCTCTCTTCTCTCTCATTCTCTCTTTCCTGTTTTCTTTTTCCTTTTCTCCATTTTAGTGTTCACAATATGCATCATGTCATGATGTATTGCTGTCACCTTAATTACTTTTACATGTTTTATAAGCTAGTTATAGGTAACGACTTCGAATTCATTCATGTTCTTTTATTTTGATTTTTGTATGTAATGTTATGAAGAACAGTAAGTAACTATGTTAATGCAATCCCCTTGATATTTCTGTTGCCTTTTTTTGCCTTTTTTTGCCTTGATAATGCACTACATATAAGTATTATTTTTTTTTTTCAATTGTAAGGGGAACCAATTATACAAGCTTCGCTTTTTAGTGGTCCCCCTCATTTCCATATTATGCTTTTTTCTATACAAATTTTACAATCTCTACTCTATTTGCTATTAACATTATTTTATATTGTATATGTTCAACAACCTATTGGATTTTGTTTGTATTTGTTTATTTTGAAAATGAATGGAAATGGAATAAAATTCTTGAAGTCTCTTGAAGTTTATGTATGGGCTTTGAAATATCGCTGTGTAAATCGTATAAAAATCTGCCATGTTCTGCGTGTCCCATTCTGTTTGCCATATATTTTGTAATGGATCAAACGAGAGACCGCTAGTTCGCTTCTTGTATTTGGTATAGCAATGTCGATACACGTTTTCATGGCTGCTTTTTTGGCGGCCCGATCTATAATCTCGTTACCCTTTATGTCGCAATGCGAAGGAATGCATTCAAATGCAACAGAAACATCTTTCAACTTCAAAATATTAATAACATATAAGATTTCATTAACAATAGCACATCATGAATCAATCATTAGTAAGGCTGACAAAGAGTCACTAAAAATCACCGGCGTCTCTGTGTGTATCCATAACGCCGAATACCAAAGAGTTGATATTTTTTTGTAAAGAAGGGGTTATCTCAATGTTTAACTACTATAATCCTTGCAAAAAGATTGAATTGATTGATTTAAATGATATGATAAGAAATGTGCCAGGAAAGGTCTTAATTTTGGGCGAATTTTGGGCGTATAGACCAATTCCACAACCCAAGAGGGCAGCAGACTGGTCGCCATACTGCGGTGTGTACCCAACTTTTACAGTACATGAGTCAATAGTTATGTACATTCGTTCGATTTTTTTTATTTTGGACCAACATATGCATTTTTTTTTAATGTTTGCAGTGAAGAATAATCAGGAAACTTAAGGTCGCAGCTGTGCGGTGCTCAAATGCCACAACAATTGTGGAAAGCTTAAAAATTGGAAGCTAACTGAGTGCGAAGTTCACTCGCCGTTGACTCATGAAGCCCGTTTGTGGGAGAAGCCATACTCCCTACACAGGTTTCCTGACGAAACGAAGGGGAAAAAACGAAAGTACAAAAATACATCATACCTTCATCTGTCAGATACGGCCATTGTCTTACGTAATCTACCCATGTATCCATGCTTTATTTTATTGATCTAGAATAAAGTTAATGAAACAATATCAGGGCATATCTTATATCTTTCATTGATTTTGTACACAGAGCCAATCGCGGTCAGCGCGCTATCACACCGCAGCTATCGCGTCGCCGATAGAGGGCCAAATACATGAATCGGAGATGGAATGGGTCTATCGTGTAAAGGCTTAAACATGTATTCTGATGGCATAAAGACAATTCACCGAGGAACATCCTTTGGTGTCATTGTCAATGTTCTGACATAAGCATTAATCCCATTAACGAAACATGCTTGAGTGAACGATTGAATAATGATTGATTGTTGGGAAATACTAACTTTGGTAAGTTTTGATATTTAAGCTGGCATACTGTGGGTGCCAGTAAGAGCACATCAACACGCAGACCATGCAAAAAGATCAAGCAGTCAATCAACTAACCGGTGAATCAGTCTATCAGTCATTTTGTAGGTCAATCAATCGATCAGAAAAACAGCATACCAATCCCACACTCATTCCATACAAGTTGACGTAACCGAATTACTGCAACCAGCAATTAAAACGTGTAATTTTCTTGACCATTCTTGTCTTAATACGTCAATGATAAAACGGTTATAGTTCGTTATTCCGAAGGTTCGTTATTTCGAAGGTTCGTTTATTCCGAAGGTTCGTTATTCCGAAGGTTCGTTAGTCCGAAGGTTGGTTTTTCCTAAGGTTCGTTAGTTCGAAAATGAAAAAGGTTCGTCATTCCGAAGGTTCGTTAATCCGAAAAAGAAATAAGTTTCGTTAGTCCGAAGGTTCGTTAATTCGTTGGGGTTTTTTTTAGGACTAACGAACCTTATTTCATTTTCGGACTATCGAACCTTCGGAATTAGGAACCCTATTTCATTTACGGATTAAGGAACCTTCGGAATAACGAACCTTATTTCACTTATGGATTTACGAACCTTCGGAATAAAGAACCTTATTTCATGTTCATTTTCGGACTAACGAAGCTTCGGAATAATGCCACAAATGTTCGGATTAACGAACCCTTTTTCATTTTCGGACTAACGAACATCTAGGTATACGCGATTTGAGTGTTTCGGAATAACGAACCTTCGGAATAACGAACATCACCCGATAAGGTTATGACACATATTTGTTAGGGGGTCTTTTTCCATGTCTCCCCCCCCCCTCCTCCCGCAAAAACAAAGCATTGGAGGGGATGGGTAGAATAGGATAGGTGGCCATTGTGAGTCTTTGCTTGTCAGTTTTGCTGGATAAGCCCAGTGCAGCATAAATTGCCATGTGCAGTACAAACATGCCATTGCAACTGCATGATTTCTGGATTATCTGCTTGTTAATGATACTTGATAAAAATTTATTTAGAGATCAGCTGACTAATAAATTCAGTATTTTGATTGACTGAGTTATTCATCATTCTTTAGGGGCATCAGTCTTTTTCTATCATCCATTGTATACTGACCACCTTATAAACATGTAACTCACCAAAAAATAATACTTTAATAAAAACAGTCATGTATTCAATTGCTCACTCAAGCATGATATATTAATAAGATATGTCAGAACATAGACACATAAAAAATTCCTTCATAAATATTCATAAAGCCATCAGAAAAAATTCTAAGCCTTTGCACCAATGTCAACTTCGCTGAGACCAACTTCGCTAATAATTGTTATTTGTAATTATAATGTGATTCATAGTACATGTATAGTTCGTCGTAAATAATTATGTCTTTTACATCTGCATGTGAATTCATATATTGATGTCATTTTTATCATTTTTATCCTGTAAATATTTTCTCAATTCGACGGTATCAACTGTCGCGATGAGAATGTAAATAAAACCATTGTATTGAATTGAATTGAATTGAATTGAAATTGAATTGATACCAGCAAGAACAAATAAATACCAAATCTCACGTCTGATTTTCCTACACAAAAGCTACTTCTGTTCACAAAGGGCAGCGTATATTAAAAATAAGTTCAGGGGCCTGTAACATAAAGAGATACAATCAATCTTACGATCAATTGTAACTCTTTAGTACAAGGTTTGCCATAGACTTACGATTGATATATGTTTTATGTTACAGGGCCCAGAGTTTAGTGTCCTTTGATAGAAGAGTCTATAGGCTATCTACAACTGTACAAGACTGAAAAGGCCAGAAAACATTCTAAAATATAGGGAGACTTTTTTCTGACTTTTAACTGGGGGGGGGGGGTGCTCTGTATATCCCATCTTGGACTAATTAAGGTCATTTATGCATGGTTTAACTTGTTCTTCGAGTTTACATTGCCCATACTATTATGTTTTGAGGACTCACTGTATATCGCGTCATGCTAGTTTGGACATGGCCTTTCTTGGAATCACAATTAACTAATTAAGGTTATTTATGCATTGTTTAACTTGTTCGGCGAACTTTACGTTTATTCATGATACCATGTCTACCTCAGCTTGAATATTTTTAGTTTGTACCTGGATATTGATACAAATTGTTTTTTGGCGTGTGCTCATTCGATTATAGGAAGTATAGTTTTTGTTCACTTATTCTCATGCTGCATGACGGTTTCAAAAGTGTAGAAACCTACAAAGTAAATGTCGATTTGCATTATCATGTAAATACCTCCTAAAAGATTACCGTAGGAAAACTGTGGTTCTTGAATCCTTGCCATCATCAGTACAACTAGCTGCAGTCAAATTATGCGGGGTGGGGGGGGGGGGTGGGGGGCTGCCGTACCCCATCCCCTAGGATGTTTAAAGTTACGATACCAGGACACCTCATGTTGAAGCATCGAGGTACCTCGTGTTTTGGCAGTGAGGTGACCGAATTTGACTTTCCTTCTCTCTTATTTTGTTGACGAAATGACATTTTACCATAATAAATTGTTAAATTAAAAGCGTAAAAATGAAAAGTCCATTTTCTGGCAAGAGGCATCAACCGCTTTGGCGACAATCAAATGACATTTTATAGACAAAAAGTATCTAGATTTTAAACAAAAGTCTTCTGAGACACTTCGGCCATGTCGTCTTTGTTGAAGGGATCATACAAATGAAAAACGTAATTGCCATTATAATAATTTAGGTCACAGGCCTTCCCAGAATGCTATATTTCTGCTGTTAATTGTGTATTTCACGGAGCAAACATATTTTTTCCCTGCACCGTATTATGCGAAATAAATGGAGGAAATATCCAAAAGAAAAATCTCTATTTTTCTTTTTGACCCTCATTTTTCATGACCTTTTCATACAATTTTCAATGAGACAGCACCAGTTCTCACCTCATTTCATTAGGCATGCACAAACACACACACGCACGCACCCTTGCTCACAACCCACCCTATATAAAGGTGTGTTATTACTACATGTTAACGTAAGTCCTTGACACAATTACAGTTCGCTACTTTTGCAATTCATCGTAAAATACTGAATAATTATTGATCGTACGATCAAGTGCTATAGGATTTTACATGTATCACAGATATCTTTACTTCAAATCGATCACTCACAAAGATTGCAATGAATTGTCAAATATATGTACCGTCGGAATGCATTATTATTCAGTATGGGGTACGCTCTAAGCTCAAGAGTTCTCAATTTACTGTGACGATGTTAAAATATTGAACTTTAATCAAGATTAATAAAAGATTTGCCATAACAAAATTTTATGCATAATTGATGATAATATCTCAGAGTAAAAACAAGAATTAATACGAATTATTGTATGCCATTTCTTACAACACTACGTGTTTTTCAAATCGTTTGCACAATTCACCTCACAAAATAATATCGACTGTTTCGAATTTCGAAAATCAAAAAACTGAGCAAATGTAATAGCAAGCAAAACCTGTTGTGTGCAAACCGTCATAATTTACAGTTTAACTTTATTTCGCAGGACGTAGATATGCTAAACATTATAGAGTTTGGTTCATTTTTGGGGTGTTTTTGCCATTTTCTGCTGGTATAGCAGTAACTTGTTCCTCTAACCTATTGTCTGTGGCCTTGACGCCATGACAGCATGTACTGCACATTAGGCCGAAATGTTTCCTAAGGGTTCTCTGGAAGTGAACATTACTCCATATGTAGATGTAAGGCACAAATGACGGAAACAGAGGGATAAGATAAACGTAGTGAAATAATTCCCTAAGTGGCTTGGTGGGCCCAAACTGGCGAAAAATCTCTATGACAATCGGAACCAGAGATATCAAGAGAAGAATCAGCATTGACAACATCAGCCGCATCAGTTTAAGTTCACCTCGTCCAACTCGGAGCATCTTCAGTTTGTCTCTTTGGACCAGGTTAAGCTTTTTGCCCTTGTTTCCGACGCTCTTCGAGGATCTTGGTGTTACTACTGCAGACGTAGGCCTACATGGCTTTCTGTTGCTACTGCTGACATCGGTCCCTTGATCTGTATTTTGTAGAAAAGCGGATCCCCAAAATGTGGAATTCGTTTTAGGAGAAGAAGAATTCGTTGGTCGACGATCAATGTTCTCAACAGCTTTGGATGAATTTCCTTCTGACCCTAAAGACAAGTCTAAGTTCCTCTGCTGTTCCAAATTTAGCCGCAAACCCTTTTCGAGAATTTTGCCTGTAGCGTTGGACAGGTCAACACTGCACTCGTCTATACGATCAGTTTTTCCACGCCCATCCTTCAATGATTGGTTGTCACTACTTGTGAGATGGGTCTTGACAAAAGATTTATTGTTGTGGCCTTCTGTGCCCTTTGTTTTCTTCTCATCCCTGAAGGAGAAACAATTGGTTTGTGTTTCTCTAACATTATTCTTTTTGCTGATGATTGAGGCACCTGCCACTCTCACTCGACTCTTCAATATGGTGACAATGGTCAGAACACTGATCATAGTAACAGCAGTCAGTATTGGTGCAATGTTGATGAAGAAATATATCATAAATTTTCGTCTAGACATCTTCTTGTCTTCGTCACCATAGTTAATCCACAACGGAACAGCGTTAGATAAAGTCATTATCCACATGGTGATGAGTACAGTTGGTATGGCTCGACCAGTACAGAATCGCTTGTAGGCCTTTCCGCTGTTCCTGATGAGAAGGTAACGGTTCAAGGCTATCACTGTCAAACTCTCCAGGGCGATGGCGATAGTTGCAGGGTAGGCAACATTTCGAAATTTTGTAGCGGCAGTATCTAATTGAACCCGAATAACCCCTATGTAGAGAGGGGTAATCGTGATAACAGTAAAAAGATTTACCACTGCTAAATGGACGATGAAAAAGTCAGCGGTGACACGGTGCAGTTTCTTGTCTGAAAAGAAGGCCACGATAATCAGAAGGTTGCCCGCCGTCCCTATGATTATTAAGGATATGAAATAAATGTTTGTTGGTGCCATATTTGGATGTATATCTACATCGTTATCAGAGACGTTTGGTTCCATGACTATTTCAGCAGCATACATTATTTGATGAAATTCCTCCAGGGTACGTTGTGCGTCCACTTCGGCCAAAGGATGTCTGAATGTCAGACTAGCATTTCCAACCTGTAGGGTTTTTTTTTTTAAAAGAATGATTAATCAATTCTTAATCTCTCCCACCTCGGGAAACCAGACGATGTCTAGAAGTAGTCAAAGCCTTCCCTCAGTGAAGATCGATAGCTTACAGTAGCAGCAACTTTAAAAAAATCAAAACAGTCCTAGCATCAGTTACTGATCGAAATATCAAGAACCGGAGAACTCCCAGCGGGGCTTACCCGCTCTTTTGATGGATGTTATTCCTCTGGAAAGAATACATGGTTGAGTCCTGAAAACTGTACCTACAATTAAGTTTCTCCACCATTAAAGGATCGTTAATGCTTTGGTCATTCAGTTGGTTACTATTGACACTACTAATGAGCTCCTAATGAGCTGTCCCGATGAAGATGGATAAATATATCAAGGGCGAGCTGAATGAGCTTAATAGGAAGCCATCTCGCTCAATCCGCTTCGCAGAATTTGACAACAGAGACTTTGCAGAAACGTGCTGTCGATTAGTTCTTATCTATGTCTGCATCAGTGATATCTTTGGAATTAGCAGCATTGGGGTGATACATATAGAGCGAATATAGGCTAATAACGTTTGAGCCATTTCAAAATGAGCTGATCTTCATGAATATTGATGAATGAAAAAAAAAAAAATCCAAATTTATGACATCCGCCAGTGCTATTCTGTGGATATAATGAGTTTTAATTTTCTATGTTATTCATACCATGATATTGCCGCCGTGCGTGTAATTCACATGAATTAATGATGATGGAGCATCGTTCCCAGTTTTTTCATGGTAGAATATTGAATGCGGTCATGCGTGTTGGTTTATTCACATGGGTTGTGGACATAACGAGACGATATATTCAGTTATATAAGATGGGTTTATTAAATCAAGGTTTCTGATTGGTCAGATTCGCTCTTCTTTCCATTGCGTAATTCTTTATATGGCCACGACCGTGGTATATAACGCGTTATATTACATAGGCTATATAGATTCGCATCAGTGATTGGTCAAAATACCATCACATGACTAGAACTGCAAGGATCGCAATTGTTATATTTTGGTTTTGACGTCACCTCGGTCAATATAACGCCGTTATATTGACCGAGGTGACGTCACTCACTGCGTATAAGCTGCGTAGTCGGGTGTGTTTACGCGTTGTTTGCATGCTGCGCGCGCTAGCTGTATTTTTTAATTATTACATAGGCATGTTATTTTACCGCTATATTTTTCCCTCGGGAAAATATTTTCCCTCAGCGCTGCGCGCTTCGGAGAAAATATAATCCCTGGGTAAAATATAACTCTGTTGGGGAAATGAAATGTTATATTAAACCTCTAGGCAGGCAATATCTGTATAATATTGCACGGTTATGTGTGTACAAAATCCCACAGGCAGTGGTATCGATGACTTACGAATTATCGATAATAGGGAGTTCGTTGCACTTAATCAATGTATGTTGCAATGTGTATATTTTGGTGAGCTCCGATCCCACAAGCAGTTTCCCATCTTATATAACGCATAGTACATGCTCATTGTCGTCAAATATACCATAAAATGTGCATAGATAGATAAAGAATAGATAAAGAATTTCTCTCGTGCACTATACAGTGCGTCAAAGAAAAAACAGAACCCTAAAACAAAGGCTTATTGTGCCGAAGCAGTGGGGTGTAAAATTAGGTTCAAAATAAACTGTGAATTATGCTCTTTCAAATGATACATTAAGCAAACTTATTTATTCATGCATCTCTGAGTACCATGACTTTGAAAAATTAATGTCAAAAACCATTTGCTACACTTGTTGGCTTTGACACAGAGCACATCAGGAAAAGAAAGAGATGGATATATCTTAGTCTTAGAATGAACAGAAACCTAAAACAAAACCTTATTGTACCAAATCACTGGGGTGTGTGATTAAAAAAAATGTTTGATATAAATTTTGAGAAATATTCTTTCGATTGATACACAACTGAGACCCATTCATTGATGTTGATGCATCACTGAGTACTGTGGTTTGGAAAATTTGATATCAAAATCCATTTGCTACACTTTTGGGAAAAAGAAACATCTCTCACAAATGACCAACTGACCAACCTAAAATTTTTAGGGTGGTCAGTTGGCCTCAAGGAATTTGGTAACGATAAACACTCTCTGTTCAGGAGTTAGCTGAACCATATTCTGTAAGTTTGGTAAACAGTGTAAAGTAGGGGTGTTTCATTCAACAATTCATTTCTTGATTTTTCTGATCTGCGAAGGGTCTAAGCCAAAATGTGTAGCAAATGGTTTTTGACATAAAATTTTCAAAGTCACGGTACTCAGAGATACATCAATGAATAACTTTGCTTAATGTATCATTTGAAAGAGCATGAGTCAAAGTTAATTTTGAACATGTATTTTCAATAATACGCCCCACTGCTTCCGTACAATAAGCCTTTGTTTTAGGGTTCTGGTTTTTCTGGGAAGCACTGTATATCACCTCAGCCTAAGGCCTCGGTGACATATAATGCATTTGAGAAATTCTAAAGCTATGGATGCACATATTACGGTATATTCAACCCCAGAGCATGCACTATATGTATAATATTTGTGTATGCTGTGATCCACTGGATAAGTCTTCGGACTGTGAACCGCAGAGAGCGGGCTTCAAATCCCTGCGCTAATGTCCTTTGGTATATACAGTTACCACACTCAACCCAGGGGGTGTTTCATAAAGCTGTTCGTAAGTTACGAACGACTTTACGCACGACTGGTGATACCTTCTTGGGTGCTAATCAGATTCTCATTCATTTACATGTAGGTATCACCAGTCGTGCGTAAAGTCGTTCGTAACTTACGAACAGCTTTATGAAACACCCCCCAGGTGTAGTAAGAGGGTAAAATTGGTAAAATTTGGTAAAATCTGTTTCTTGAATTCACTGATCACTCGATAGATGCCATGCGAAAGCTGGGGTCATAGACATATAATAAATTCACTAGACGAAAAGCAGCACGCGCGGATATCATTACGCCAATGGCATTAGGCCCCGCCTCTTTCGGATCATTTGAAGGGGCCGATAAGCATCCGTTACCGTCATGATATCGATAACACTGTTGATGATCACCATGATACCAAGATCATCGAATTTGGTGCACACACTTGGGGGGGGGGGGGTGTAACATAAAGAGATACAATCAGTCTTATGATCAATTGTAACTCTTTAGGGCATGGTTTGCCATAGCCTTACGATTGATATCAATCGTAAGATTGATTGTATTTTTTATGTTACACCCCCCTTGGTTTCATTGATTATTAGGACTTTGATGTTTTTAATCAAAATGAAAATAAAACTTTTACTTCAGTATACATAATTTTACTTACACTTGGGCGAAAATCCTGCGCTGTGCGCCCCCCGCCTTCGATTTTGTAACCTTTGACATGCTATCATATCATTTCTCGGGCACCCGAGAAAGGTTTACGACCTTTTTGATGAAACATAAACAGAATTATTAAAATTGATTGAAAGTATTCATTCATTTCATCATATTCTCTCCTTTTCAGTCGGACTTACCGCATTGCCTGAACAGAATATTACCTTATTAAATCAATTTGGATAAAAAGGAGAATAATGACAAGTGGTTGCATGAGTATATTTATTCATCACTCTCATCAGTCATTCATCAAGTATCTTCTTCATGGATGGAGGCTTTCAGTAATATGATACATGTATTACATTGCTAGCGGGCATGACGAGTAATAGCCTGTTGCGTTTGAATAATCGAATGGTTGGTTACATGCCAAAAAAGCGTTCATATCTCGGAAGGTTTGTGACTAAGAAGTTTCGTAATCCCGAAAATGAAAAACGGTTCAGAATTCCGGCAATGAAAAAGTGTTGGTAATACCGAAAATGAAAGAGGGTTCAGAATTAAAAATACAAAGTTCATAATATAGAAAATGAAATAGGGTCCATTTTTCCGAAAATGAAAAGTGCTTCATAATTTTGAAGGCTCATCATCATTCCGAAAATGAAATAAACCCCGTACTGTTTCCGGAATAACGAATTTTGGGGACTATGAACTATACTTTTTCGTAGTCAATTTCTGAATCATTGGGCCGAGTTTTAAAGTCATCAGACCAAATTTTCAGCACTATTTTTTCCAAGCGTTTATCTTATCTCATTGAATCCATGACAAAAGCCTTAGACGTGATTAATGATAATGCATTTGGATTTTTCCACCGTTTCCATATTCCATTCATTCCACTCCAGAATCGTTTCTATGGCCACCAGAAGCATCGCAGTCATTAAAGAGGATAAATTGGATTAATGACCCCGTTGGTTCTGGAACAACGATGTTATTATGACCACGAAACAATTCTAAAGGGAAAGTAAGGGTGATAATTGTTCAGGTAATACCTGTATCAGAAATTAGTTATAGTCTGATCAATGTTGACGGTATAGGTGATCGTGGAGAGGAAGCGCCATGGCTCAGTGGAGAGTAGTCTAGATTCTGGACTCTTTTTATGAAGTTTTTATATTCCCCGAAACAGCTGCTAAACTCACTGTACGCGTCAAGTCGAGTGATGGCGCGATCCCGAGAACCTCAGAGAACCTGTCCACCCGGGCGGACAGGTTCTCGGGATCGCGCCATCACTCGACTTGACGTGTACAGTGAGTTTGGCAGCTGTTTCGGGGAATATAAAACTTCATAAAAAGAGTCCAGAATCTAGACTAAGTGGAGAGCAGTGGTCTCGCAATCAGAATGTGACGAGTTCGAAACCAAGTCGGTGGGCTAATTAATCCTCATTACCATGTTTCATACCATGTCTCTCGAATTTAATGGGGCACATGTTCGACAAACCTTTTACGAACAAGCAATAACTTAAAAAAAGGGTTGTCACAAAACGTGGGGCCTTTCGGGGTCCATCATAATGCCAGGGACATTAATGAAAAGCACATTTTTGGTATGTTTGAGATAAGCCAGGTTGGGCTTTGCAGGAAGGGTGAACCTGCCCCCCCCCTTTCTCCACCCCAAGGACGGCTGTATCTGCCAACAAATGACTCCGTTATCAGCATCAATATCAGCACCGTCAACAGCATAAGCACCAGTAGCAGTATCATCACCATCACAGTCGTCATTATTGGTATCATGACCACATAATTATAATCATGATCACTATCAACATCACCACCCACCATATTATTAGCATCACCGCCAAAACCAGCAAAAATATAATTATTTGCACTATCACCATTTATTATTCTGGTCAGCATCATCGCCACTTACATCGTCACTTCCATCATCATAACCGTCATTAGTACAGGTATCGGCATAATAGCAGTCACCATCACCATCATCAAAATCTTCATGGCAATTATCAGTTACCACCAATACTACACAATGTTAAAGCGCCCATACATCCATCCTTCAAATAGAACACATTGGCCAGAATTCACAACAGAAATTTTAAATCATGGTTTAAACCTCCAAAAGCGTAAAATGCGCATGTCCTCTTGTCCAATGGACGGTCAGTATTGCACTTTTAGACCCTCACTTACGCTTATGTACGCTACGCTTTTTTAAAACGATTATTCTATTTACATAAACCACGCTTGAGACCATGGTTTGAAATACATGTAAACCTCCTTTGTGAATTCGGGCCATTGTGTCTCAAAGTCAATGGAATCAAATGAAATCTATAATCATACGAAATTTCACTATTTCATCTTGAAATAATCTCTTGTCAATTATCATACTTCACAAAGCATTGACATTATCAAAAGTATATTTCGCGCTACAAACCCATCATGTCAGTAATCACAAAACTCCCAAGGAGTACACTGTCCTGTTAGGGAAACCATTTAAAAAGCCCTGATATAATCATTCGGAGGTATACAGATGGCACATCTATAGATGTATTTGATATATCCGACAACAAGCAACGAGGATATTGTCACATAGTGCTTCAATATCCTTTAGAATGATGAGTAAAATCATTGCTACAAAGTTATTACACATTGATGATATCAAAATCAGTTAGTACAAAAGTATATTTTATAAATATGATTTCAGATTAATTGAAAGAATGAAACGATATATGAAGATTTCGATTGCAACTGAAGTCAATTTTTGAAATAACATCACCACAGTGCGAATCAGAAAAAAAAAGTTACGCTTTATAATTGAGAACAGTTTCAATAATGTTGGATTAACAGAGTATTTTTAGCATGGTTGGATTGAGTCTATATTTCTTTGTCGTTTGGTAACATTTGTTTCAATTTCGCTATTACGGTGGAGTGCACAACAGCCATTGTTTGCAATAGACTCCAAACCCATTTGCGCAAAGTCGTATGATAGCGTGCTTAAACAGAGACAATATTAACATTCACACAATGAGGGTTTATGCCTATGTTTCATGATTACTCCAGACAAATAAACACGAGAACGATTAGATGAATAAATGAACAGAAATCATAACAGACAATGATCTTCAGTGAAATGTCCTTTTTCATAGTCATTTTTGGAACTTTAACATAGCTTCTTTGCTTCAATTTCCACATGGCATCCGTTTCTCTCGATACATTTTTGAGCTCGATGGAGTATCCCTGCCGTATTCCAACGAAGTCAGTGACCAGGAAGGCTCTTTTCTGAGAACACAGTGGCTGCGGCATGATGTCACCAAGATTTAAACTCACAAACGAGCCGTTTAGCATTAGCTTCAACAGTGCCTTGCCTGATTTGGAACAACTAAACACAACAAAAAAGTAACTCCCCCCTAATTCAAAACAGCATAACTTTTTAACGAAGAAATTTTGAGGAAAATAATTTTGCAGGAGTGTTCCTACACTTATTGACTAACTTCTGTTTGAAAATGAGATTGATCTGTCAAGTTATGCATGAGTGAGCAGACATTAAAGGCCAAAAAGTCACTTTTCAAAAGTCACAAGAGTCATTTTGAGGGGTTTGTGAAACAAGATTTTTCTGGTGTTTATTTAAGTGCTATTGATATTTTTCGAGGTTGTGCCATGGTTGAGTGACAAAATGTTTAACGATGAAGCAAGAAATGCAAAAAATTCGCTGTTTAATGCCGGAAAAACGACTACCCGGTATTTCCACATAATGTGCTGACTCATGTTGGTTGATGCCATTTTTTCACAAACTGAATGTTTGAGGTGTTTGAGTGTCAGGGATAGGCATGACTGGGTCAAACAATGGAAGATTTCAAATTCGCTAAAGGTTTGTTTCACAGACCCCAAAAATGACATTTGTGACAAAGTGATATTTTTGCCTTTAATGTTTGCTCACTCATGCATGACTTGACAGATCAATCTTATTTTCACACAGAAGTTAGTCAATAAGTGTAGGAACACTCCTGCCAAATTATTTTGCTCAGTACCTTTTCGTTAAAAAGTTATGCTATTTTGAATTAGGGGGAGTTACTTTTTTGTGTGTGTGTTTAAATTATTATTTCGAAAGACCTTCTTTCTCATTGTGTAGTGGAATCCAAATCAGACAATGCATTGTTGATGTTGACGCAAATGGGTTTTCACCCACACACATGAATTGACTCCTTTGCAGTAAGTTCATTACTGATTCCTCCCCCCCCCAAAAAAAAAAAAATCAAATAAAATATGCACTCTATCAAAATGAGGTACTAGAATATATATAAGTCATCAGATTTGTAATCAAGCATTTTAAAAAGTGTAATATGTTTTTCTGACTCGCACTGTACATTTAAACAGAAATGCCTTTCATTTGATACCATACTCATTATTTATCGTGGAAAACGTTGGGAATTATAATCTAAGGTATCATATATTTCCTTGTTATTTTCTTCATAGTTTAGCAAATTCAGTTGCAAATATTTCAAAATTACAAAATATTCTGTTTTCGAAAGCAAATACAAAATGGTTAACAAAATTTAGGGACTAGAAAAAGCTGTTTTAAACATTCTCTCAATATACTGTCTATTTCTGCTCAGGCCATCTGAACTAAATATGAAAGGTATGAAGTATACAAAGCTGAAATTGAAAATCGACAATTTTTTTATTATGCGATTGATAGTTTGGAAGATTACCAAAGACTGCCATCAACAAGACCAACACTGTCGGTATAGTAGTCAGTAGGCTCACAATAAAGACCTCCAAAGACACCAAAATGATAGTCTCCCGATTCTTCAGGCAACTTTTCTGAAGGTTCACCAGGCAGAAAATGTCATTCTCGTATTCCGTCTATCTTTGGGAATGTTCCGATTGGCAACGATAGTTTCACCTTTTTGGAAATAATTTTCTAAACGGAAAAAATTCAAGGTACTTGGAAGCTTAGTAAAGAACTTATGGTTATTCGGTCTTCGTTTTTCTACTGCTTCCGCGACCTATCATACGACAACACAGTGAAAAGCAACATTTGAGGATATAATAGACTAGTGCTAAAAATACTGCGATGACTGCAGTCAGGAATGCATAGACATCTAAAAGATGATACTGAATGAAATTAAGTTCATTAGCCGGAGATCGCATGTATGCCCCGCCAAATTTGATGACGTGTTCGATCCAGAAAGCGGCTCGGTCTGGCGCGCTCATTGGTTGGTCTTTGTAAATGGCCGACACCTTTTCTGCCACTTCGTTGTAACTGTAAAGACAAAAAACAAACAGACAGAAAATTATATCCTCTACCACACTTTCAAAAAGTAATCAGTTTTAAAGAAAACTCCATTTGCGGATATGTATTTCAGTGTACTGACAAGAATTTATAAATGCCCAAAATGCTTCGAATATCTTTATTTGGGGGAAGGAAGGTTGATTGCGCGTCTTTAGCTCCAATGATGGCGAAGATAACTATGTACCCGTCTTTGCGAAATCATTATTTTGACCAGTACTGTGATATCTGGAAAAAAAAACCTCAGTGACAAGATGATTATGTATATGAAATATTGGACTATGACTGCTTCAGAAACCGCAGACTAAAGGACACCGCATATCATCATGTCCAACTCGATTCTGGAAGAAATCGCCTTTTGCATTATAACTGAATAAGTATATTAAGCAAAATTATCCCAGATAAGCTTGGTTTAGTGCATACACTTTAGTCGGAGTAAAAGCCAAATCGGCTCAAAGTTGTAGACAACAGCAAGAATACTATGACGTCACTACGATTCGGAATTGATTTTGCTTTTCCTTATATAAGGAGGCTAGCAACAGCCAGTAAATTTCACTTTTTGTATTCGTAAGACTATTCAGAACTTATATCATTAATTCTGTCAAGTTTGAATGTTCATATCGAATGCTATGACTTTAAATATAAAACGAGATCGAAAATGATTCTCTGTTGGCATTGGTTGGAACAGAATGTTGGTAGCATTTCGTCACCATGGCATTTATCGAGCTTAAGTACGTAATCTCTGTAGTACTTGGTCTTTAAGCCTTATCAAAAATAGCCTGATAAGCCGCAAGGGCGAAATAAGACCTTCATTTTATTCCAGTGAAGAAATATCAGGTAGGAATCATCTTTCGTTCAAAACACGGCAGGCATTTTAATTATTATCATCAATTAAACTACAACTTGCATTCTACTATGAACATGATGAAAATAACATTTGCGCATTTTAATATCTTTTCTTGACGAGCATTAGCTAACCTTGGGTTATTGATGACCTCTTTAAGAGTTTCATAAATGATGTCCGCGTTGAGCTCCAGCTTCTCAATCTTCTTTCCTAGTCCCCGTGCTTCGATCCTCGCGGCGACGTCGTACTGGTCTCCTTGGAGAGGGATGACAACGATCGGTACACCGTGATAGCAGGCCTCCTGAAAACCGTTATTGCCACCCTGATACATGAAGGCTCGTGTTTTGGGATGACCTGGGAATGTAGGAAAATGAATGGAAGGTAAGACGATGGTAACAACGTGATAACATGCTTCTTAATGGGAACAATGACCACTGTCACCCTGGTCTGGAGCATGAAGATTCATGTTTTGTGATTACCTGTAAATGAAGGAGAAGGAATAACCGGTGATGCGAGAGGAATAACGTGATAGTATTCTTCTTAGAAACCGTTCATGCGACCGTGATACATGAAGGTTTGAATGAACAAGAGGTAATTGCTGTATGTTTCTAAAGATTTGTTTATTGTAACCATATATGTGATATTATGTTTTTCTCTATTCGCATTCACTCAATATATCCCAAGTATTTGAGAAACGCGGGATGTTTTTCATTGAACTAATCTCAAGGAATCAGTTTGCTAGGGTTGACATCTTAATCTGTTTAAGGTTCTCCAATAAGATTTATGAAATAATATTTCCAGCCACGGAAGGTTTATTCTTCTCTGACATGAAGTACATCATTATTGCTGCTGTTCATCTTTTACCTAGACTGCGTCAGTTTTCAGCCCAAATTGCTTTTAATCTCATTTTTTTTCCGGTTAAACACAAAAGCTTCTCCGGAGGTAATGTTTGTTGTCCTTTGTCAATGCAGCCGTCTAATAATAGGATTACAGGATTTCATCGTTTTACATACTCGTTGGCGCACTTTCCTCTACCATCTTTTACTCCCCCTTTTTTCTGGTTAATGGTACAGTTGGTACAGACTTTGTCGGGTCGCAAATCATTCTACTGACATCTAAGGAGTTAGTTCATACATCAAATTAGTGACCCCCCCCCCCCGAAAAAATATGGGCACCTTATAGTCGTTAAACGACCAGTAAGGGAAGAGAAAAGTCTTACCTAATAGGTCATTTTGAGGTAGCCAAGGCATAGCCTTCACATTCGACGGTAGTTCCCAGTCTGGTAATTCCTTCAGCTGCCAGATGACCTTTTGCGGCAACTTTCGGAAAGCTTCGGCAAACATCACCACTATTTCGGGTCTGATCGTTGTAATGGACGCCAGATAGGTACCGAGGGTGAAGACAATGATGCCATCATCTCCTGAACTCTGAACAAATTCTCCCAGCTCCTGTTGGGAAGAGTGGGAAAGAATCACGTATACGTTGAATGCGAATCAAAACTTTGTAGACGTCTAAATTCACCCCTGGAAATATGAACCTAAAAAGAGAATACCGTGATTTTATTAATTCATTTTAATACCAAGTCTTTCTTCCCAGGGTGGCTTTATCAGTGATTCAAACGGTTTACTTAGAACCATCAGGTGATCACGTTCATGTCACGTGTCCTTTCTTGAATGGTAGGCCCTTATTCTAGGATGTGTCGGGTCCAGTTTACCAGACACTTCGTAGATAAGAGGTGTGTAATTCAAGCATGTATACACCCTACCTTTTAGAGTATGGTGGCCTAGAAGTACGCATGGTATTCTACCATACGTAAGGTTATTTACCAACTTAGCATACGCATGCTCAACTCCCGAAGTACCATACGTATGCTACAAGCTGACGTGTGATAATAGCATACGCGTGCTTAGCACCTAAATCGAGCGCAGTGATTGGTCAAATAAGCTCACGTAAGGTTAGAATAAGCTCACGTAAGGTTGTTCGAGCATACGTAAGGTATGGTTGGCCGTTCCCGCCAAAACGCATGCCAAAACCATACGTGTGCAAGTCAGAACGTACGCATGGTTCTTTCATAACGTACGCGTGGATCTGTCATAACGTACGTATGGACATTTTCTATTAGACTTCTATGACATTCTTAACGTACGTATGGTTTTGGCATAACGTACGCGTGGTTCTGTCATTACGTACGCGTGGTTCTGTCATTGCGTACACGTGGTTCTGTCATTACGCATGCTTAATATAGTCATAACGTACCTGTCGTATAGTCATTACGTACGCGTGGTTCTGTCATAACGTACGCGTGGTTCTGTCATAACGTACGTATGGTCTTGACAGAACATATGTGTTGACATTTTCTATTATTCTTCTATGACATTCTAAACGTTCGCATGGTTTTGGCATAACGTACGCGTGGTTCTGTCATTACATACGCGTTGTTTTGGCATAACGTACGCGTGCTTCTGTCATTACGTACGCGTGGTTTGCTCTATGAGTTAATTATTTTTCCGGGAACCACGCGTATGTAATGACAGAACCAGGCGTACGTTATGCCAAAACCATGCGTACGTTTAGAATGTCATAGAAGAATAATAGAAAATGTCCACACGTACGTTCTGTCAAGACCATACGTACGTTATGACAAATCCATGTGTACGTTATGAAAGAACCATGCGTACATTCTGACTTGCACGCGTATGGTTTTGGCATGCGTTTTGGCGGGAACGGCCAACCATAGTAAGGTTGCTGGAGCATACGTCAGCTAGCTGGCGTTAATGGCAGGGATGGCTTTCCATATGAAATTCACGTCCACATGACCTGTTGTCGAGCATACTTCTGGGCCATCATATTAAAGCCTGTAACTCAAGAAATGTGTAACGCGACGACGTGATCACATGACCGATGATTTGGTAAAATTTGGTTGAATGACCCCAGTGATGACCTGATCGTAGCAAATCTGGGTCACTGGCCGTCGTAGCAATCAGACGAAGCTCTCTGGAGGAATACATGTTAAATTTTCCAAGGTCGATAACCTTAAGGCAGTTCTATATCCATGCGGGTATCCATGAACAACTGAAATTGCAATTATTTAGGGCAACACAACCTCGTATTCATGGCAGTGCAGGTTACATATTTTCCATAAACTAAAAAGTTGATATTCGGGCAAGAGACGTCCTTTCATGACACATACACCTATAAATAGGGCAACAGTTACAGGTGCCACCCTTACCTCGCTCAATGCTTGAACAGGTTTAACAGTTAAACCGCCAACTGGAATTATGCTTGGAGACAGAGGTGTCACGAAATCAGAGGCAAAGTTAATGTTCAGAAGATGAAGATCAAACTTTTGCATATCAAAGATTGGATGAATATTAGGGTTCAGACCAAGCTTCTTCCCCATCTCTCTGTAAAGTGGAGGTGTTATCTGCTCCCCAACTATAGAGATAAGATTAGTCTGTATGACGTTGAGTATCCTTTGGCTGAAAGTCATTTGGTTGGTGAAACCTGTGGTTATTTCAGGAAAGTATGCATAGTTGACAGGTGAACCACCAAGTTTGAGGTATCCACCCCAAGGGTTTGTAGCGGATAGACTGATCATTGTCCGGCGTTGTTGTGACCTCATCTTTTCTTCGAGGACGGCTTGGATGTAGCGAGCGCAAGGCCACGAAATATCGACGATGATGGCGTCGTTCTTTTCAAGACGTAACATCAACTCCTCGTCGGTGACAACTGCTTCACAGTCATCAACCATTCTCTCGGCCATCTTTTTCATAAGACTAAAGAACTCAATACTATCATCTCTGAACACCAGGGTGTTCGCGAAGTAAAACGATTCGCGGACCTCTTCAGGTGGTATTGGGTGTTTGAAGACCTCAAACGAAAGATTAGCATACTTTGGATCTTCAACACGATGTTCGTAGGCATTGCTGATCAGCATTGTTACATCGTGGCCCTTCCGCGCGAGACCCTCGCCGACTGACGCCCCAGCTAAGAAATGGCTACCCTCACCGTATATTGCAGAAATAAGGATCTTAGACGGAGAAACATCCCTAGACATATACATGCAAATTAGAAACATACAGGTAACGTTCATGCCTTGTCTCGAAAGGAAAGCCATGCTTCACACTGTTTGAGCAAAGGTGCAGCTAGAATGCACTTTCAAAAAAAAATGGAATCCATGTACATAGAACATGCAATTCTGTTAAGCACGAAGTGTTTATGGTGTGAATCGTTTCCATACACTAGTATTTTCGCAGATCGAGTCGACATACATGAAATATATTACACACAATCACTAAGTTCAGACACGAAATCACGTGATCTTGGCCTTCCCGTGTTTGTCGTATATCAAAGGTTTCGACGGACTTCGATATCAAATGAACACACCATGCTCACGTTGATTGTTGTATTCCGTTTCCTAATAAGGAAGTCATATATATCACTCGATTGAGTATTAACTTATCATAAGTAGCGTTACTTCACTATCAAAAGTTTAAATCTCACTTACAATCCGTATTATGTTTCATGTCTAGATCTCGCCTATAAAAAGAGCGCTCGTGTCAAAGACCGTAATGAAAGATCAAACTGAGGCAGATCCGGGGCATAGACAGGGGTAGGGGTAACTATTTCGGGAATTTGATTATTGAGATTCCCCTAGCCTTTCCTGTATCATCGATGAGAAGAGAGCAATAAATTTGTTCTTTTATCAGAAAAATGATGAAAGTTGAATTTACATCGTCCAGCTAAGAGACTTATCGGTCGCATAATTCATTCTTCTTCGTAGAATAATGATTTTATTTAGTTTTTTAGTTCGCAGTGTGTGATTTAGCGATCAGAATTTTAACTGTCGCTTCAAAACTTAAAGCCTACTAAATTCCAGCGTTGTGATATGAAACTATGTTATTGTAGTTAAACTCTTGTGGTTGCTGACTACAAATCACTTTCTGACAATGCTAAATTTGTTCTGTTCTCAAAAGCAAACAATAATTAATAATTTCTCTGAAACTTCATTGTTCTCGCAACTCTTGTACTATCATGAAGTTAACTAAATAACCACCACGGTGGACATTTCTTCTGTGCAAGGATCGAATGACATATCCAATTTATCCTCCGTGTAACCCCTCTTATAGTATACATTGCATCCCATTCCCATGGAGTAGCAGCTATAGGCCTCGAAATCGACGTGGTGTCGAAAATTATTCATAAGTTAAAGTTTATGTTACCACGAGTAACTCTGTTTTTACTATACAATACACTAATACTTCCTTACATAACATATTGTAATATTGTTTGGGCCAACTGTGGAACTACCAAACTCAACCCTATTCTCATCTTACAAAAGCGGGCTCTTCGTATCTGTACAGGATCGTCTTATTTTTCTCATTCTGATCCACTATTCTTTAAGCTCAAAACATTGAAGGTTTCTGATTTGAATGTCATGCAAGTTGCAGTTTTTATGTTCAAATACAAAAACAACCAACTTCCCTCCTCATTTCAAAATTTATTTAATCTAAACAGTACAATTCACACATACCCTACCCGTATTTCTGGAAATTTTCACCTAACAAACCCAAAGTTATTAATAACTCATAAATCAATTAGACACCATGGCCCTGACTTATGGAACAATTTACCCGCAACTACAAAAATGTGTTCCTCACTTTATTCCTTTAAAGCCACTATGAAGCGCAACCTAATATCATTGTATTTAAATCCGCCACATTGACTATACTTGTACTTATTTTTATGATGAATTTTGACCCCTCCTCCTCTAATGCACTTGCACTACACTTGCACTGCACCCTCATGACCTCTTGTTAAAAAATGTGTAAGTTTTACATGTCGCTTTTTTTACCTTGAGGCCGTCGTCAACATCAAGCAGGTCGCTCATGACGACGGTCTCCTGCGTTCTGAAATTCAGTTGAATAATATTTTTCATATACTTTTTTATATTCTGAAAGAGATTGTAAATGATACGTGAGTCTAAAATGTATATATATGAAAATCTATGTAATAATTGATTATGTTGTATTGTGTTGAACATGTGGAACGCAGAAATAAATTTCAAGCAAACAAACAAACAAATATGAATCGGCTTTATCTCTCACATGTATGCTGATCATGCCGTAATCCTCATAATCATAAGAGGGTGGTAGTTAAAATTGAATTTGAATATCTTTGATTTCTTTGGAATTTCATTTCGTTAATATTCTAAATCATATAGTGAACGAAAACAGCAGCAGATGGGCAAAATCCCTCACATCTCGTTTTTAATATAGGATTAAAACAACGTAATCATACAAGCAGAAACTATTTACAACAAAATATATTCAAAGAAGCAAAGTAAAATCCGTTCTGAAGAAGATTGTCAAATTAATAAACAGGTACAATCAGGCACAACTTCCGCTAAACGAAACCCTTCACTATTTTAACGTTTTTATACTACTACTACTACTACTGCTACTACCACTACTACTACTACTACTACTACTAATAATAATAATAATAATAATGATAATAATAATAATAATAATAATAATAATAATAATAATAATAATAATAATATATAGTCTTTGTATAGCGCATAACACATTACATCTGTATGTCCCTACGCGTTTTAAGAAAAAGATAATGTATATGATTATTTTACCTTGTCTAATTCATCAGCGGGTCGGATAGTTAGACCACCAACTGGAATTGCGTTTGGAGATAATGGGATTGGAAAGTCGGAGGAAAAGTCAATGTTGATGAGATGTAGGTCATAGGTTTCCATTTCATAAATGGGATGAACGTCACGGGTCACACCGAGTCTTCTTCCCATTTCAACCCATGGAGGAAATGATGAGAGATCCCCTAGGGTAGATAGCATGAAGGCCTGTAACAGGTTCAGGATCCTCTGTCCAAATGTCATTCGGTTGGAGAAGCCGCTGGTGCACTCGGGTTCATAGGCGTAGTTGACGGGTGAGCCTGACACTCGAAGGTGTCCACTCCACGGATAATGAGCAGATATGGAAATCATCGTCCGGCGTCGTAAGGATTTCATGGGACCTTCGAGGACGGCTCGGATGTAGGGGGAACACGTCCACGCGATGTCACCCACAATGGCATCGTTCTTCTCCAACCTTTGCATCAAGGCTTTATTGGTCAGAAGTGATTCGCAATCGTCCAGGGTTCTTTGGCCGATCAATTTCACCAGCTCAAAGAATTGAGTGTTGCTTGCTGTGAAGGCAAACGTGCTTGCATTGTAGAAAATTTGCTGAACTATCTCTATGGGTACGGCGTGGTCGAAGACTTCGAAAGAAAGATTGGAGTACCGTGGATCATTAATACGGTGTTCATAAGCGTTACTAATCAGCATGGTAACATCGTGGCCCCTTCTTGCAAGAACATTCCCAATAGATGCCGAAGCTAGGAAATGGCTCCCTTCTCCATATATAGCAGAAAACAATATTTTCGCAGGAGCAACTTCCCGAGGCATAGTCGTAAAAATCCCAACCACAAACAAGACAATATTTATGAATGGAGCCATACTGAACACAAGTCTCGCATGGATCGATGTGCAATAAATTTAGAGCATGGGCTATGACATGTAACTATGATAAGCGTTTACTGCTGCTCTGATATTCAATACAAATTCATTGTCGAATCACAACATGCACAAGGGCGTTGTGAAAAGATGATCTTGTTTGCCCTTCGTCCCAAGCCCACGCCATATATAGACATCGAAATACATCGTCCTAGTTTAAACAATGGCAGTCGTTGGTTGGTCATGCACATTCAGCACCGGCGTAGCCAGATTTTATTTTAGGGGGCGGTAGCGAAACGAGTGAATTATATACTGAGCGGCGGTGGGGGGGGGGGGGGGGGGGGAGTCCCTCTCGCGAGAAGTGCGGAGGCTTTGACGTTTCATTGTCATCGTTCCTTGCCTGCTCCTTTTTGCTACGATATCCCATCTTTTTCTCTTTTCTTTTTTGGTTGGCTTTTTTTTTTGGGGGGGGGAGCGACCGCCCCACTGCCCTCTGGCTACGTGATATTAAGCCTACACATACCCCTGAAATGAACTGCTAGAGCTGATGGGCTGCTCTACACCTTGCTGTATCTTTCAATCGAATTTTGTGTCCAAGAAGTGTTCATAATTATGGAAAGACATCTTCAGACGGTGCTTCTATAAACAGTCACATTTCCCTAAATGACTGAGTGCTCGCCTTCTCCTCAATTATACTGCATTGTTGTATTATATACCTTGTCAGTACATTGCTATTTTTCAAAAGGAAACTGTTTACAGTAAAATCCATTCTTAAGGAAGGAAATTTCCATATTTCTCACCAATCATGCTTGACTCAGTCTTATTTTAGGAAGCCCATTCTGTGTGCGTGTGTGTGTGAGAGAGAGAGAGAAGGGGGGGGGGGGAGTGAAAGTGTGTGTGTGTGTGTTTATAGTTCAATGGAGATATAGACAATAAAGCACCTAACTTACCTTCTCCAGGGGGGCAGCTGGTCTAGTTGTAAGTCCTCCTACCGGTATCATATTGGGTACCATTGGCACGGCAAAATCAGAGGAGAAGTGAATATTACTGAGATACAGATCAAAATCTGTAAAGCCATAAAATGGGTTAACGGTGTTCTCTAGACCAGTTTCCTTTTCCATTTGTTTAAATGCAGATTGCATAGTCAAAGAAATTGTAGCATGTATAGTGACAGAATGAGCCAGGTTGCCCAATCTCTGGAAGAAATTCATACGGTTGGTGTAGCCGGTCATTGTTTCTGGCATGTAGGCGTAGCTGAAAGGAGACCCTGTGGCCATCATGAACCCGCTCCATATCGTCGTGGGAGAGTTCGCGATCATCCTCAGTTCTTTGGGCGTTTCTCTATATTCCTGGAGAGCAGCCCTTATGTAGACACCACACGGCCAGGAGATGTCCATGATTATGGCATCCATGGCCTCCAACCTGCGCATGAGCTCTCGGTCTGTTATCACAATCTTACAATTCTCTGCAGTCATCTGCATGATCAGTCCCGCCATCTTCTTGAACTGGTCAGTGGCTTTCTGGAAGGCAACATTGTTGACAGCACCCAAGATCTCACGTACGGTCTCCACAGGCAAAGAATGGTTGAATATTTCAAAAGAGAAGTTGGCATACTTGGGATCCGTGGCACGAAAATCATATGCATTGCTAATAAGAAACGTAACATCATGGCCCCGTTTCACAAGACTTTCTCCTATTGCGGCTGCTGCCAAGAAATGACTACCCTCGCCATATATAGGAGATAAAAGCAATTTCGCTCCTAGTGCTAACTCGATATGAACTGTCTGACCGAAAACAAATACAGCTAAGGAAATCACTGTTTTGTAATGCATACTGCTCAGTTGCTAGCTTGACATCAGTTAATCAGAAAGTATTGTAGCGGGTACTGTGCGGTAAACATTTACTACTGTAGGGTTGCCCACTTCTTGTTATATCACACGTGCTAGTGCAACAAAAGCATGGAATTATGCCAGCGGAAAGGTCTATGCCAAGCGGCCAAAGTTCATTTTATTCGTGAAATATATGTCGCCATCTGTTATAATTTGCTGTGTGATATAGCCTTATCGTTTCAGAGTAATAAGGGTACTCATACAAAGAGGACTCTAAAGTGTTATAAAGAAATAAGGCCCTTGCTACATACCGTTTAATATCTAGGATAATGACACAAAACTTATTCACAGAATATTGACCTACAGTAAAAAAAAAAAAAAAAAAAAAAAAAAAAAAAACACGAATTGTGGCAACAAAAAGTATGGATATCACATACCCGACCTGAGCATAATTACCGTCTCTTATACATGCATATGAAACCGAGAGAATCATGAAAATGGCATTTGCTTACCAATAAGCTATCAATTTATCAATTTGGATTACATTATAATACTGGGGGGGGGGGGGGTGTTTCATAAAGCTGTTCGTAAAGTTACACATGACTTTACGAACGACTTGAATATGAAGTGCCAAATGGGATGCCCAAAACTCCTGATGTGTTATCGAAGTGTGACTGCATTTCCGATAATCTCAATAAGATTGTGGCAAAAAATACAATTTGCAATAAAAATGTTTGTAAAACAATGGTATTATTAATCTACATCTGCATATTTCATCTTTAGCTGATGCGATTTATAATGTTAGGGCATCACATGTGGCTTGCCATATTCAAGTCGTTCGTCACTTACGAACAGCTTTATGAAATACCCCAGCTTTGGTTTCTTTAGAGTACAATGAGTTCAGTTTGTGAGCTTTGCTGAAGATGGCATCATGTCAAAGAGAAGCATATCAAAGTAAAAATGTTACCTGAAAAGATTGTTTTTCATTGTCCTCATATTCCAAACACGAACAGAAATATTGCCAGAGTGTCAAAATATAGTCTGCGTCTGCAGGTTAAGACAATGGGACAAGTTTCTACCGTTGGTCAAACGGTAACGTCCACGGTCAGCTATCTGTCCTATCTTACAAACTGACTATGATCAGATGATCGGACCCTTCGAAATTCACGTCTTACGGGTGGTGATGTAAAGGCCGGTCCTCGCAGACGTAAATAATCATATCTGATTAATAACTTTACCCCATAATTATTAGAGATTCAATTCAAAATACGTCAATGAATGCATGGAAATCAAAATACATATATATATAAATCAAATACAAATCCTCGTTTCCTATAATCATCATTTGATAAACACAAAAACTGAAATGACCCATTTACACACCCTTATACACCTCCACACAAAGCGATGATAGGTCAAGGTAGTCTGCAGGCACAGACCCAAATTGACAATTTCCTAAATTATATTTGGGTCTTGAGAGAAGACTCGGGCACCGTGCCTAGAGGTTGTGTCAGTTACCGGTCTGGAGCAGCTATACTACACGATCGCCATGGACCTACTTCAGTCTACTACTCAGACCTCTTTTCGACAAACCAGGAATTTGTGCCTGCAAACTAGGATCAAGGGACAATGGTGATACGCGGGATGAAGTAGATGGTAATAAAGCCCCTAACTTACCGTTTCCGGGGGGGGGGGGCCAGCTGGTCTGGTTGTAAGTCCTCCTACTGGTATCATATTGGGTACCATAGGCACCGAAAAATCAGAGAAGTGGATATTACTGACATACAGATTAAAATCTGTATAGCCATAAAATGGGTTAACGGTGTTCTCAAGACCAACTTCCTTTGCCATTTTTTTGAATGCAGATAATACAGTCAGAGAAATGGCGACGTGTGCTGAGGCAGTATGAAAGAGGTTGACCACTCTCTGGAAGAAATTCATACAGTTGATGTAGCCGGTCATTATTTCTGGCATGTAGGCATAGTTGAAAGGAAATCCTGTAGCCATCATAAACCCGCTCCATATCGTCGTGGGAGAGTTTGCAATCATCCTCAGTTCTTTGGGCGTTTCTCTGGATTTCTGGAGAGCAGCCCTTATGTAGACACCCCATGGCCAGGACATGTCCATTATGATGGCATCCATGGCATTCAACCTATGCATGAACTCTTCGTCTGTTATCACAATCTTACAATTCTCTCCAGTCATCTCCATGATCAATCAAAGCATCTTGTTAAACTGGTCAGTGGCTTTCTGGAAGGCTACATTATTGACAGTACCCAAGATCTCACGTACGGTCTCCACAGGCAAAGAATGGTTGAATATTTCAAAAGAGAGGTTGGCATATTTGGGATCCGTGGCCCGAAAATCATTTGCACTGCTAATAAGAAACGTACCATAATGGCCCCGTTTTGCAAGACTGTTGCTAGCTTGGCATTATTGAGAAAATAAAGCAGCCTCCTTACTATTCGATTTGAAATCAGTCTTACCTTTTTTATATATATTAGCGAGTACATTGTACTACCAGGGGATGTTTCATAAAGCTGTACGTAAGTTACGAACGACTGTACGCACGACTGGGGATACCTTCTTGTGCTACATGTAAATGAATGAGAATCTGATTAGCACCCAAGAACATGTTCCAGTCGTTCGTAACTTACGAACATCTTATGAAACACCCCCCAGTACACGTAATTTGCTACGGTAAAAGCATACAGCTACGCACTATATACGGTCGATTACCATGGTATTATAAATTACACGTGGCAGAGCCTCACTGTGGAATCATGCGGGGCGGGAAGTCTATTCATATCAGGGCCGGTGTCATAGACGATTTGTTCCGGGCAGGCGATTGGATCCTTTGGAACCAATCGCCTGAATGTTCACCCGCCGATTGGATCCGCCTCGGTCCAGTCGATGCGATAGTCCTAGTCATGTTAACCTACTCAAAGTCCGGCTCAAAGTCTCTGCAAAGGACATGCTTACTTTGCATACCTAACAGTCAATTAACCCATCTACGCGTCTTGTAGGCCCCTACATTGAATTTGCAGCCAATCAGAATGAGTTTTCATAAAGTTAAGGGGCCGTTAATCGTATGCATAGTGTATGTACTGTAGAGTCAGCTGTGTGTACGATCATTTTCTCCAAAAACGATAATTTTGACTCTCTAGTACGATAATAAAGCATTTTGAACCTGGCAACGCTGTTCCGGGGAACGAATCGACTAGTCGTTTCGTTTCTCCGGAACCCGGAACAAATCATCTATGACACTTGCGGAACGTTTTTCAAATTGGGGGTGTGGGGGCCAACCGGTGGCGTAGATAGGATTTCATTTTTTCGGGCGACAGTGAGCACGCGAAGCGTGTGAATTACATACTGGCATGTCCCTAGGGGGAGGGTGCAGGCTCCTGCGCGAAGCGCGGAAGCTCCGACGTTACTTTGTTATCGTTTCTTGCCTGCTACTTCTCTTCCTACATTTTCTTACCTTTTTCTTTCTCGCTCACCTTTTTAAAAAAATCTTTTTTGGGCGTTTTTTTTTTTTAGGGGGGGGGGGGACCAACCGCCCGCTCATGGGGCCCCCTGGGGTATGAGACATTTTAATACAGTTTGACGGGCTTTGATCGTTGAATGATATACAGTAAGTGAGTCATTATTTTGCGCTAAAAAATTAAGAAGAAAACTGAAAAGGAATATAAATCAGATACACTACCTGATATGATAGAAGTTTAAGGGTCGTCAAGCGTTTTTTCCCGTCCTTTTTTTTAATGGGGGGGGGGGGGGGGGGGGGAACTAGATCTTCTTGAAAGAATAAGAACCTGTCTTTTTCTGTTTTTAAGTTTTCGAACGATCTTCAAAGCACTTCTGAAAACATCCTTATTTTCGCTTCAAACACAAAAAGCTTATATAATAGCCTGGGTAGCCTATATCTGTTCGCATTGCTGCCAAAATATGATTCTATTTTGCCACCTCGCTGGTTGTTAGCTAACCGGGACCACCGGGTTTTTAAATATCTCGAGCGAGCGAGGCGATCGAGAAAAATATAACGATAAATCGGAGTTTTCATCATCAGAATACACTGTAGGCCTAAAATGTTTAGAAATACACTCGGTCACATCACTCGCCAAATTTGTTTGCTTCCTGTAACCATCCTGTATCTCATGAGCAAGAGTACCAAGAGATACAGGATGGTTACAGGAAGCAAACAGTATCTCATGAGCAAGAGTACCAAGAGAGGAAAATGTACACTTCTTTTCTTCAAAATGTACTATGGGCCTATGAGATATCTAAAATGTACACTTCTTTTCTTCAAAAATACACTATGAATTCGGTTACGGCTCTTGTCGAATTCTTCTCCTTTCCGAAATCATCCTGTATTCAAATAGATAACGAGCGAGCGCAGTGACCGAGGATGAATTCTATTTCATGATAGAAGTGTTATTTTGTAATAAATAAATATAAGCCTATACTGGATATAAAAGAATAATATGAAATATTCAGTAACCTATTTCCCAAATTGTGACTCAATATGGGCAACTCGCTTTGCCGTTTAAACTCTTCTGTCTCTATACGAGCGCATAAGCGATACGAGTGACCGACCAAAACATTTGTTTATAAAAAAAAAAGGGGGGGGGGGGGTTCGTCACAAAATATGATATTCAGGTATTTCTCTGCTGAGAAAAGAGTGCTTACTGCCTGAAACTTCTAAATTTTAATTGCAAGCGTAGCGAGCGAGCAAGAAAAAAATATGGATACCGAGAACAAGTTCTGATATATTTTACTTCATGCTTATAATTTTAGTAACTGACGGGCATTTTCCGTTCTCAGCTATATAGTGTTTGATGGGCATAGGCATCCGTCACAAGCCGTTATCTCCCGAAAGTTTTTTTACTCTTTGCTGAACCTGCCGCTCGATTCCTTGCAATAATATTACTACCATAATTATGATTATATTCATGAATAGAAGAATGATTTAACATCAGATGGAGACGCAAGATGCAAAACAATTTCGTTTTATTAACAGTTTATTGATAAACTGTCATATACAATTAGGCTTAAAATGCGAGCGAGCGGAGCGAGCTAGCGCTTCGAATTTGTCCTTTTTTATTTCTTTTCTCTTCTTTCTCTTTCAGTCTTTTCTTTTCTTTCCCATTTTTTCATATTTTTTTCTGCCAAATATTGGGGCGGCCGGCCCCCCGCCCCCCTCCGGTTCCGCCGGCCATGCATATTTATTTGACCTAAGGTCGTTCGCCATCTATTTACATTTTCTATATTACATATCGCTGTCGTTTCTGTGATAACGATATAGTATTACTTCATATCAGTCATGTTAATTTAATAATTCCCTTAGAAATCTTGACGTTATGTGAGGTAATGACACAAAATAAACGGGATACTGTATAGGTCTATAATTACAGTCATTCAAATATTAGACACTTAGCTGCTATTAATCACAATGATTTTTGCTTTTGATTCTTCTCGGATCATTGCACCAGAATTACTTGGCATTCATGGAAGGAACATTTTGACATCTTTCCTACATGTATGTATATTCGTTTTAGATTGTTTCTCATAACTGTAATTCAATAAGTGTTATTTCACTATTTTGCTCGCAGACGTAAATATTCCTTTTAACCTAAACCTGCTTTATTTTCCATGTTTCCAGTTTAGTTTAGTTCAAACTTCAACATCATTACATACATCATAAATGGTGAAGCAATAAGAATAAAATAGGTCTGTCATTACATAATTTACAAGGTACTGGCAGGGCCGTAGCTAGCGGGGAGGTGTGACACCCCCCCCCCCCCCCTCACTGCTAAGGATATTGTCGGTAAATCTGCGCTGCCGTCGGGAAAAATGAACAAGGGCAGAGAAAAAAAAGAGAAGGGGGAAAGAAAAAAGGAAGAAGAAGAAAAAGAGAAAAGAGAAAAGGAAAAGGAGAGAAGAAAAAAGGAAAAGAAAAGAAAAAGAGGAGGAAGAAAAAGAAAAAGAAAAGAAAAAAGAGAGGGGAAAAGGAAAAGAGGAAAAAAAAAGGAAGAAAATGGATAAGAAAAACGATGATGACAAGGTAAAGAGAAGAAAAAGTCTCGGAGAGAGAAAGAGAGGTCCCGAGGTTGTGCTTGCGGGTACGGTGCAGACGTTGAGTCGGGGGGGGGGGGATGATGGACCATGTCGGGTCAGGAAGGGCTGTCCCGGCTGTACTTTGTCGGGTATTCTTGCTTGATCCTTCATCATCCTTGGCAAGTTTTGATATTACGCAATTGGCGCGCTCTCTGTATACATGTATACTCTGTGTACTGTGATGATGGGGTCGTCCAGTAATCGGGTTACCCAGCCCTCCATCGAGTCCGGACTGGAATCTACAGTGTTTATAGAAAATATAGCATTATTTTGTCGGTCGCTCGCTTCACCCTGGTAGAAACAGAATGGTTTCAGACGGCAAGCGAGGTGCCCAAATATTTGGCAAATAGGTGATCGAATATTATTTAGATATCTTATAGGAGTGCATTTTGATGACGAAATAAGAATTCTACCATTAAGAAGAATCTATAATTTGCCTCGCTCGATGCAATCGCTCGTATAGATGATGGATGGTTTCGCCTTTTTGGCAAATAGACAATCGAATACATAATTGGGATATCTTATATGTTTAAATGTATTTTGATGACAAAATAACACTCATTCTATGGAAAAGGGTGTATAAATTTTCTCGCTCGCTGTGCTTGCTTGTATATTATTCACATACGGGATCGTTAAGGAAAAGCAAAAAAATTCGGCAAGCGAGGTTACCGAATATATGATTTAGATATCTTACTGGCCTAAGTGTATTTTGACGAAATAGCATGAAAAAAGTGAATATATTTCCTCGGTGGCTACGCTTGCTCGTATAATATCAAAAAACGGGATCGTTTTGGAATATAATTTAGATACCTTTCGGCCCATCGTGTATTTTGATGAAGAATGAATAATCACCTCAACCATGAAAAGGAGTATATATTTTGTCCTCGCTCGCTTCGCTCGCTCGTATAATATTTAGATACAGGATAGTTTTTGAAAGCGAATGCATTCGGCAAGCAAGGTGACCGAATATATGATTTAGATATCTATACTGGCCTAAGTGTATTTTGACGAAATGACATGAATGAAAGTGCATATTTTTCCTCGCTCGCTGCGCTCGCTCGTATAATATTCAGATACGGAATCGTTTTGGAATAACAGAATAATCGTGCCAGCGAGGTGACCAGATATATAATTTACATACCTTTCGGCCCATCATGTATTTGGATGAAGAATAATCACTTCAACCATGAAAAGGAGTATATTTTTCCTAGCTCGCTCGTATAATATTTAGATACAGGATAGTTTTTGAAAGCGAATGCATTCGGCAAGCAAGATGACCGAATATATGATTTAGATATCTCATACTGACCTAAGTGTATTTTGACGAAATGACATGAATAAAAGTGCATATTTTTCATCGCTCGCTGCGCTTGCTCGTATAATATTCAATTACGGAATCGTTTTGGAATAACAGAATAATCGTGCCAGCGAGGTGACCAGATATATAATTTACATACCTTTCGGCCCATCATGTATTTGGATGAAGAATAATCACTTCAACCATGAAAAGGAGTATATTTTTCCTAGCTCGCTCGTATAATATTTAGATACAGGATAGTTTTTGAAAGCGAATGCATTCGGCAAGCAAGATGACCGAATATATGATTTAGATATCTCATACTGACCTAAGTGTATTTTGACGAAATGACATGAATAAAAGTGCATATTTTTCCTCGCTCGCTGCGCTCGCTCGTATAATATTCAATTACGGAATCGTTTTGGAATAACAGAATAATCGGGCAAGCGAGGTGACCAGATATATAATTTACATACCTTTCGGCCCATCATGTATTTGGATGAAGAATAATCACCTCAACCATGAAAAGGAGTATATTTTTCCTCCCTCGCTTGTATGATATTTAGATAGAGGATAGTTTTTGAAAGCGAACGAATTCGGCAAGCGAGGTGACTAGATATATAATTTAGATACCTTTCGGCCCATCGTGTACTCTGATGAAGAAATCACCTCACCATGAAAAGGAGTAGATATAATTTTCCTCGCTCGCTTCGCTCGCTCGTATCATATTAAGATACAGGATGGTTTTGAAAGCGAATGAATTCGGCAAGCGAGGGACAAAAATAATCTAGATATCTAATAGGCCCATCGCATATTTGGATGAAGAAATTATCACTTTTACCATGATAAAGAGTATATGTATTTTTCCTCGCTTGCAAGCGAGGTGACCGAATAGGCTATGATTTAGATATCTTATTGTTCAAAATGTATTTTGATGACGAAATACAGTCAGTTCGCAAGTCCGTATGCTAATGAGCAAATACGTCAGATTTATCCAGGTCGTCTCGTGAATAGCATGACAAAGGGTGTATATTTTTTTTCTCGTTCGCTGCGCTCGCTCATATAATATTTAGACACAGAATGTTTGGGGAAAGCGAATTAATTCTGCAGGCGAAGTGACCAAATTTATGATTTAAATAGTCGTATAGGCCCATCTCGTATTTTGATGAAGAATCATCACTTCTAAAATGAAAAGGAGCATCATTTCCTTGCTCGCCTCGCTCGCTCATATAAAAATCACCAAATCTGGTTGAAATTGAATGAAAATGTGTAGGAGAGACAAGGAAAATGTGATAGAGGCACACAATTGAAAGTGCCCCATGGGCTTTATACGGTTTAAGTAATAGACATTGGTCGTCGGTAATCAGTGGCCTCTGCACCCCCCCCCCCCCCCAGTGAAAAAGGTCAAGCTACGCCCCTGGGTAATGGTGTTTGGTTCCTCGTTTTAAGGGATCCACAAACAGTGGAAATGAAAATTCTGTTGTTTAAATTTCAGGCAAAATAGGAACATAAATTTAACCTTGATCTTAAACATTGCGGATTTGAATTTTTTTTTTCAGGAAGCACGAATACCTGTTTAGATTGTTTTCATGACTTTTTCCCCTCTTACAAAATTATTCGCACCACCCCGCTATCATCAGTTCGCTAATTTAAACATGATTACAGACGAAATATTACCAGTTGCTATTTTTCTTTTTGTTATTATCATTTCGCTTGATATCTCATACATTGGGCATTGTTAACACCCCCCCCCCCCAAAAAAAAAAAACAATAGTGTTTTTTCAAAAGCAGTAAGATGGTATTGTCAGGATCATGTAAACATGCCTTTTGCCAATCCTCATCTATTTGCCAAGACACAAAAGAGCAGGTTGCTGGGCTATGTGGCCGTCATGCCGAAATCTACCATTCATGTTTTCATTGCACAAATACCTTACAAACTTCTCTGTAACTTCTTGTCAAAGAGTAAACATGAACCTATGGTGTGTTTACATTACCCTGGCAATGTCAATTTACTCATATTGAGAATTATGAGAAAGCAATGCAGTTTTCAGACTCAACATTTTGATAACATATTATCTTAGTACCAAACTGCACTCCAAAGAAAATACATTATTCAAAACTGTCTTTTAAATCAATTTAACCGGAAGGGTTGAAATATAAAAGAATGTTATTTTATACATCCAGAGCACTTCGGTCAGTAAAGCGTAGGCAAAAATGATTTTAGAGAGTTTTTTCACGGAAGTGCTTGACCCCTTCCCGAAAGAATATTTTTGTCGTTTTTTGTAATATACAGCTATCCCTTTTAAAAGAGAAACATGCACGGTACAAACACAGTAATTTGATGGTATAATTATTCAAATAGCCATGGTGTACCATCCAAATTACCATGGCTGTACTATGGGTACCATGGTACTATTTTTTACAAGGGATACCTCTTTCTTCTGACAAACTTTAGTCCGTCGACCTTAAGGGCATAAAAATTACTACATTTTAGAGGCCGTGTTAAAACCGATCCCGAAAATTTTTGTCACTTTTTTGTGTTTTGGCAATGCATCAACCAGACTTTGGGCCCTTTGTGGGTCCTAGGGCTACGGCGGCTACGTTAGGGGGGGGGGGCGTTTCATCAAGTGTGTTGTCAGTGATTTCACTTACAAAATTCCTCTCATCCAATCAGAAGCAAGGATTTCAGAAGCTTATTACAGTTGTCGGTGAAAATCACTGACAAGACACTTGATGAATTGCTCCCCACTGCCCAGGCTGACAAGCTTTTTTCATTGGGGTGGATGGTCTATATTACATGTACTTTAAAGGTTCAGATCTGATATGTAGAATGGGTGACTATTTCGGGACAGGCTCCCAGATCGCTAACCTTATCTCGCCCCTGTTGTCTTCTTTCTTGTTAAAACAGAACGTTGTTAGCGCTCTCGTAACATATCATCCACTCGCGGTGCATGACGGACAGGCGTATGATGCAATGGTAGCTGATCAAAAATATTCATATAAAATTGAGTAATTGACAGCAATGTTGACAGAATAAGCATGATAAATAGCTTTTGGAACTTTCATATTTAGCCAGTATGCTGAAGCTTAGATACGTCGGTGTATTGTATATGTATTATTCGATCTGCAGTGCATTTCCACCGTTCTTGGCTGTGAGAAGTCGCGATTCGACGTTAATCTCGTTTCAGCCTTCGCGGTTTTTGTTTGAGCAGAAAAAGGGCCCAAATAAAGCCCTTAATTTTGAAGTTCCTTGGATTTTGCTTGGACTCTGTGAATTAAAACCATTTTCATTGAGAGGTTATTTAGGCCTAAATGTGATTTTGAAGTACTTCGATTTAACACGAGTTTCTGTGGAAGCCTGAATTACTCTTGAGTGAGTGACCTTAATTCAAGGGGAGGGAATTCGTTATTGGAAAAGGTCATGGTCAGTAAATCGTGAATGGTGTGGGATTTCCAATGTTGAACGTTTTGAAAATCATGCGGTATTATTGGGCATTTCTATGTACTTGTTGTTGTTTTTAAGTCTACTGTCCAGTGTTATATTTCAGACACTGTTAAGATGAACATATTTATTGCGAAATGAATGAAAACGGCACATATTGGAGGAAATAAATATTTGATATCTAAATTTATGTCTCGACCTTAGTAAGTGTACTGGTCCCAACAGTCCGGTATTTCGAACTATGGTAAAATTTGCAAATTTCACAACTTCTTTTCATGACATTTTCCAAAGACGACCGCTTTCTATATCAATTTACTGCTTAAATGATTTGCCTGTAGAAAAGTATTCTGCTTATTAAAAGATTAAAAATTCGTCAATGCAGAAAGGAACCTACCTTTTCCAGAGGGCCAGGAACAGTCACGGTCAGACCACCAACAGGTATGACATTTGGGGCTAATGGATAGATGAATTCTGACCCAAAATCAATGTTTGTCAGATGAAGGTCAAAGTCATAATAGCTTCGAACAAAGTGCACCGGAGGAAGTCCAAGTCTTATTGCTGTTTCAGAGTACGAAATATAGAAGAACTCTGCCAAAGCAATGGCAAATGTGGAATAAAGAATATTCATGAGCCTCTGTGTAAAAGTCATTTTGTTCGGAAAGCCTGTTGTCATTTCCCCTTGGTACGCGTAGTTGAATGACGAACCGGATGCTCGGAGAAAACCACTCCAAGGAGGCGTTGGTGTGATTGCAATCATGGTGGGAGAGGGTTTATTTCTTCTTAAAATCTCCCTGATCACGAGCCCACAAGGCCAAGCTATATCCGATATCATGGCGTCAATGGATTGTAATCTTGTCTGGAATTGTTCGTCAGAAAGCATAAGATCGCAATCATCAGCCATACGTTGTGATATTAACTTCATCATCTCTGTAAATTGGTGATCCTGGTTAACGAAAGCGAGCTTGTTCAGGGTTTCGAACATTTCACGGACTTTATCATCGGGTATGGGATGCTTGAAAACTTCGTATGAAAAGTTGGAGAACTTCGGGTTCTTTGCTCGATACTCGTAGTAAGCACTACTGATCAAGAAAGTCACATTGTGACCGCGTGCAACCAGACGGTTGCCGATTGCTGCTGATGCCAAGAAATGGCTACCCTCACCGTAGATCGCAGAAACTAAAATATTAGCTGCTGCAACTTTGCAAGCGTCTGGGAAAGTTGCGACACTTCCCAAAAGTAGAAGAAGGAGATTGAAGGGAAACGTCATTTCAGCTTACTACTAGTGCAACATTTAATACCACGTACATCTACTGCCAGTTCTGAGATGACTGTAACAACTTAAGTGTTACGTAGTACAGATCAAATATATTTATCTCCAACGTGTACACAGAGCGATAAAGCGTAGTAAAGACGTTGCATGTCATCACAACACTACTTATGTCCTGCCATTCCGCTTTGAAAACGCAATATCTCTATTTCTCTTCTCATTTTCTTTGGCTTAAAGTCTTATTTTCATTATCATGGTTTGTCCCCTTCCTCCCCAATCTCTCTTCGTGACCGTTGTCTATCACGCCTTTCCACTATGATACAACGACGAGTACTGACACGTGTTTACCTCGAATGGATGCCAATGTGTATCCATCTCTCTAATAATATTGTAAGACTCTTTGCAAGGCCGCGAAATCTGATGATTTCATATTTTCCTTTTATTAAGAATCTGCATGCATCTTTGTACAGTTGCGTAGCGTGTTTTCAGTCACCCTGGGGAGCGTTTCATCAAGTGCCTTGTCAGTGATTTTTACTGACAAATTTGCTCTCAGCCAATCAGATGCAAGGATTTCAGTAGCTTATAACAGGTGTCGGTAAAAAAAAAAAACCCTGGCAAGACACTTGATGAAACGCTCCCCAGGTCACCTTATCGCTTGGCCCGGGGAATGGAGGGACGGAACTGGTCTTTCTACAGGTGGCATTATTAGTCGTAGTAGTAGTAGGCCTATGGTAGCAGTAGTAGTATTGCAGCAGCAGCAGCAGCAGAAGTAGTGGTGGTAATTATACTAGTAATAATAGCATTAATAGTGATAGTGGTGGGCAGGGGCGTCGCTAGACTTTTTTTAATGGGGGGGTGTAGAGGCCAGATTGCCGACAAATTATGCCTCCGATTGCCGACGACCAACGTCGACAAATTCAACTGTCTAAAGCCCACGAGGCATGTTCAATTGTGTGCCTCTATTATATTTTCCTTCTAAATTATATTTGTTCACCTCACTTGCTAAATGCGTTAGCTTTCCGAAAACATTCTCTATCTAAATATAATACGAGCGAGCGCAGCGAGCGAGGAAAAATATACACTCTCTTTCGTAGAAGTGATAGTTCTTCATCAAACTACATGATGGGCTTAAAGATATCTAAATCATATATTTGGTCACTTCTCTCACATGATTCATTCGCTTTCAAAGACCATCCTAAATCGTAATATTATACGAGCGAGCACAGCGAGCGAGGAAAAAATCTATATACTCCTTATCATATAATCCTTTTCATGGTGGAAGTGAAAGTTCTTCATCAAAATACATGATGGGCCTTTAAGATATCTATTTTGATATTTTGGTCACCTCTCTTACCTAATTTATTTGCTTTCAAAGACCATCCTGTATCTAAATATCATACGAGCGAGCGAGGAAAAATATATATACTCTTTTTATGGTAGGTGATAACTCTTCATCAAAGTACATGATGGGCCTCGCTTGCCCAATTCGTTTGCTTTCCCAAATCCATCTTGTATCTGAATATTGTACAAGCGAGCGTAGCGAGCGAGGAAAAATACTCCTTTTCATGGTAGAAGTGAAAGTTCTTCATCAAAATACACGATGGGCCTTTAAGATACCTATTGTGATTTTGGTCACCTCTCCTACCTAATCTATTTGCTTTCAAAGACCATCCTGTATCTAAATATTATACGAGCGAGCGCAGCGAGCGAGGAAAAATATATTTACTCTTTTTATGGTATAGAGGTGATAATTCTTCAACAAAATACATGATGGGCCCCAAAATATCTAAATTATATATTTGTTTATTTCACTTGGCAAATGTGTTTGCTTTCCGAAAACATCCCGTATCTTAATATAATACGAGCGAGCGCAGCGAGCGAGGAAAAATAGGCTCTCTTTCGTGTTACCAGTGTTATTTCGTCGTCAAAATGCACAAGCAAATAAGCCGAATATGACTCTATTTGGGCACCTTACTCATCTTTCTTTTTTCTTTTTCCCTCCTTCCTCTTCCCTCTCCTTTCTCTCCCTCTCTCTCTCTCTCTCTCTTTTGCCGACAGCGATCGCGAATTTGCCGACAAGAATTTTTAATGGGGGGGTGTCACACCCCCCACACCCCCCCTCTAGCGACGCCCCTGGTGGTGGGTATAGTGGTAGCAGTATAGTAGTTGTAGTAGTTGTGACAGCAGCAGTGCTATTAATTCAGATTCAGATTTTAGATTCATATTATTTAATGATTTAATATATCTTTTAAAATGTACAGAATATTTGTCTCTGCAGTTTTTAGTATATAAACGAAATATATCATACAACAAAGATATAGACAATTTTGGCACACACATCACATAAATTATACTGAAAATTCGATGCATATATCAAAATGAAGAGGGAAAAGTGGAGAAGAAAAAAACAGAAGAAAGATGAAAAAAAAATCAACATTATTAACTGCCATACATTCAAATACAAGTATGGTGTCCAGCAAATAAACAAGCCCCCCATTCCTTCTACATGTTGTAAAAAATACAAATGGACCCAGTGGTATCCATGGTACAAATACTGTAATCTGAACATTTACCATCAACGTGATCAAATTACCATGGTTTTACCACGGGTACCGTGGTAGGCTACTTACAAGGGAAGACTCGCATGTAATACATTTCGACAAAGATATAAGTATTATATAGAATTAAGCAATCGGTCGAACAAAGAATAAAATATCGCTACTGTTTGTTAGTCTTTAAAATCATGAATGCCGTGGCGCCAACGTATTTAAAATCATTAATCAATTATCGCACCTTCAACTTTTGTGCCCGGTATTCTTTAAATTCTCTACTTGACATTCCATACCCCAAAACTGAATCTTTTTAAAAAAAGGTCATTCTCTTATAAAGCAAGCTCCTGTTTAATAAACTCCCTTTCGCAGTCCAATCAAATAAACCAGTTGAAACATTTGAGCGTGGATGCCGATTGGCAAAGAATTTATTGTAATAGAATCTCTGCTTTCATTTTCCTTTCCTTCATCTTATTTTTCTAATGAAATATTTCTAATGTAATTTTCGTATTCTATATCATGTCACATATGTTAATGTCATTATTTTATGAATGTTATATTTCGTGTATATCTCTTGTATGTATGATTACTGTATTGTTTGATGTATTGTCCTAGAGGGCGTACTTGGAAAGCAGTTTATTTTACTGAATGTACCTACCCTTTATTTTAAATAAAACTTTAATAATAAATAAATAAATGAATAAATAAATAAATATAAAAGCAGATACATTGAAAATAAGGAAAGGAAAATGAAAAACGAAAGAATCAGGTGGAAAGAGGCAAGAGTGAAAAGCAAGAGAGACAGTAAAGAGGAAGACAGTATGAGAGGGATAGAAAGAAAATGACCATAGGGACTGTCATAAGCATTCGCACATTAAAAGAATCATCGTTTACTATTGCCATTAAACATGCAGCATTTGGTTAAAAAAAACCTCTATGTATAATAATAACGGCAATGGTTGCTCTTAGGGACGCGTAGGCGAATGCCTAAACGATTATATTGAAATTACATTAACAGAAATGATGCAAGGGATGTGATAAGTCATTCACTTTATATGTGAACTTCTAATATTGAAGTAACTTGCGTTTTTCATAATTGCAGAGTATACTGATGGCGAGATTTGACTGATTCAACCGTTGATCAATCTTCCTGGGTCTATGTAACTTTTCTGATTTTCTTTTGAGAGATTGTTGAAGATGCAAAAGAATAAGAGTGAAGGGGACATGCCATCCCCGATCAGTAGTAGCGCAGAAATCCTCCACTAAGAAAAGTATACGAACCTTTTCAAGAGGACCCGGAGTTTTCGCCGTGAGTCCGCCAACAGTAACGACATTGGGGGCCAACGGATAGATGAAATCCGACGAAAAATCAGTATTCGTCAGATGAAGGTCAAAATTGGAGTAACTACGAATGAAATGCACTGGAGGAAGTCCCATTCGTTTTCCTATTTTCACATAAGGAGGGTTGAAGGTAATTTCCGCTAGAAGATTGATAAAGGTGGATTTAAAGACATTTTGAAGTCTCTGTGCAAAATTCATCTTGCTGGGCAAGCCTGTGGTGAACTCTGGTTGGTATGCGTAGCTGAACGACGAACCTGATACTCGCAGAAAACCACTCCAAGATGGAGTATGTGATATGCTGACCATGGAAACATCTCTTGAGTAGTTTCTTTCTCGTTTTAACGTCTCTCTGATCAGAAGCACGCAGGGCCAGGATATGTCCAACAGCATCGCGTCCATGACTTTTAATCTCGATACAAATACTTTATCAGAGATTAGATACTCACAATCATCGACCATCCGCCCTGTCAACAACTTCATCATCTCGGCAAACTGTTGATCTTTTCGAACGAATGCGAGAGTGCTCATGGTGTAAAACATCTCGCGCACTTCATAGTCGGGAACTGCATGCTTGAAAATCATGTAGGAGAAGTTCGAAAACTTGGTATCCTTTGTTCGATAGTCAGCGTAAGCACTGCTGATAAGGAAAGTCACGTTATGACCTCTTTCGACCAAACTTTGACCAATGGCGGACGCTGCCAAGAAATGGCTCCCCTCCCCGTAGAGCGCAGAAACAAAGATATTAGCAGCCTTAACGTTGCAAGAGTTCAGAAGAGCAGCGATACTTCCCCAAAGTAGGAGAGACATACTGGGAAAAGACGCCATTCTAACGTAAAGTTGGAATGCAACCTTGGTCTTACGTAAGCACATCAAATAGATTTATCTCACAAGTATGTGTGAACAATGTACAAAAACTCTTTTGTAAGTCATGAATACTAACAAAGAATGTCTATTGAACGCCATTCATATAAGTAACTCTAGAAAAAAAGTTAGAGATACAAAAAGCGAGGCATTGAGATCAAATGAAAGTAGAGCACAATATGGTAGGGTAAAAATGGTCGCTATATTTCAGAGTTCTCCCTCTAGCTCAGAAAGTTTAAATCCGAGCAAGACGTTTTCATTACTTAAAAATGGTAATGTACCATTGTGTATTACATTAATGCATGACCAATGTTTGACAATAAAAGAAGCATTGTGGGAAACATTTACTGTCTTTACTTCATCAAGAAAATTAATGGGAAAAAAAAGAGAAATGCCTGATTTCTGAAAGTTATTTGTTGTCTTTTCTTTTTCTTACGTCAAGTCCTTCCAACCCGCCTCTCTCTCTCTCTCTCTCTCTCTTTCTCTCTCTCTTTCTCTCTCTTTCTCTCTCTCTCTCTCTCTCTCTCTCTTTCAACATTAATCCCTGCTGCATATACTTGTAACAATAATTGTATATGCATGCATGGTTATGCATTTTTGACAATGACTGAAATATAATTTAGGAGCGGAAAGCGAAGATGGATAATCATCTTGATCTTTACCTATTTCATTGATGCCACACCAATTCGTGGACATTTTTAAAATCTTCATGTGTGACATTGGGATTCCTAGACGCTCATTTAAAAGGGTAAAATAGGCCAAATACACATGTAAATGTATAAGTTACTGCGCCATCCAACACAGTAAAGTAGTACAGACAATTCACATTTACGTGGTTACTTACATTAGTTAGGTACACAGCCTGCTCCAACAGGGAAATGGTGTTCACTTGTTCCCAGGAAGAATTTAATGCTGAAAACGATGCCGCCGACTGATTTTTGAAAATCGGTACCCAAAGAGCCAAGAATGGGCCTTTTATGTAAAATCCATATAATTCATGTAGAGAGGCTGAAGAAGTGAGAAATACATATGAAAACTGTTTATTCTGTATCATTCTAATGTTAAGATTAACTAATTAGAATTTTCAAATACTCAGAGTGCCCATTTTTCTTGAAAATGGGCCTTAGGTCCCTTCTCCCATAAATTTTCATTATAGCGGTTAGTTTGTTGTGAATATGTGTATTTTGCAATTTGAGTTGGTCATGTTTGTAAACAGGTATGATATGTGGATAAATGACGGCTGATATCAATACGAATTAGGTGCCCTGTAATGTTGAAAATAGGCCCAATTGTGACAAATATGATGAAACGTTACAGTGTTGAGCCAGTGTTGGAGTAGCATACTTTTTAGTTCTTGTTAAAGCAAAGAATGTAAATTGGCTGCTTTTACGAAACTATCTGTAGGTGCCCTAAGCGCCCAGTTTTTGGCCTCTTTGCATCCCTGGTAAAAGTTTTGTCATTTCACACAGAGAGGCTGGAATTAAGTGAGAAACATGTTTATTGTATGCTTCTTCTGTAATCTCTTAATGGCAAATCAATAAAATAGAACCCTAGTAACATCTACATGGTCCCTTTTGTCTTAAAAACTGGCATTAGGCCCCCTTCTCGTATGAATTTTCGACTCTCGTATGAATATCAATTTTGAAATGTACCTTGATTAAATGATGGCTGATATCAATGCAAATTAGGTACCCAGGTGGTTGAAATGTGGGCCCATTAGCAAAAGTTGCTCGAAATGTGATGATATTGAGCAAGTATTGTGTTCAAATGATATTATGCTACTGGTACTTTGGAGTCTATACATTCACCGAAACGGTCGCGTAGGATGAAAAAATTCTTTATTTTTCTTCTTTCTCATATAAAATTAGGCCCATGTCACATCGGTCATATGGAGCACCTATTCAGATGCGATTTTGAACACACATATATGGCCAGTGGCGGCGATTTCATGACAACGAGTGGGGGGACGGAAACACGGAAGTCCTCCGCCCCCACTCTGTTTCGAGGAGTGAGAGGGGAGATGATCGCTATTATGCAAGCGAGCGAGCTAAAAAACAGTAACAGCAAAAATGTTGAAGAAGCCTGATTTTGCCATCAAAATGCATTCTAGGCTTATAGATATTTAAGTGGTTGGCCTAAAATTGGTCACCTGACTCAAAGTAGAAATATAATATATCAAGCTTTAAAAATGGGGGGGGGGGGGAAACGATCCCCCACAAAAAAATCGAGGGAGGGACATGTCCCCCCCCCCCCCCCGGATCGCCGCCTATGACAGCCACAGGCTTATGACGCAGCTAAGTAGGACACTATAATTTCATATGAACTTGGCCTTCTTGGTACCCCTTCATGCAGCGAGGCTGAAAAAAAGATAAGAAATATTCCTAAATATCCTTCTTATGTATTATCTTAATGTGAAATTACTATTAGAACTTCTGAAATGGTCAAAGGGTCCTTTATTTCTTGAAAACAGGCCTTTGGCCCTTGTCCATTTAATTTTCATTTTAAGGCGTCAAGTTTTATGGAATATCTTTTTTATGCAACGTGCTAAGGTTGGTCTTGTCTAGACCATGGACCATGGATCAGTGGTCGCTGATATCAATATTGATTAGGTGCCCATAAACAATGGGCCCCTTTGTTAAACATGTTGAGAATCTAATGGTTTTGAGCAAGTATTGCATATAGCAGCATTCTTCTTATCTGATCGTAGCTGAATAAAAAGATGTCATCGATCGCTTTTATGGAACTATACCTGAAGGTGTCCCAAGTGCCAAATTGATTCTTTTTTTTTTAATACTCCATTTTAACATTTTGTCATTTTCACACATAGAGGCTGAAAAAGAGAGAAACATATTAATATCTTTTGCTTCTTCTATAATACCTCGGCGCAGAAATGAAATAGAACGAATATCTAAAGAGGACCTGCTTTTCTTATAAACATACCTCTGACCCCTTTTAATATTAATTTCTTATGGTGGCTCAACTTTTTGTAAAAACCCAACTTTTTCCTCTTTGTTGTCAATTTGAGTTGGTCATATCTTACTGACGGCTAGATGACGGCTGACATCAATATGCATCACGTGCGCACGTGTTGGAATGTCAGCCAAGTTGCAAAAGTTGGAGAGGTGATGATATTTGCAATTTGAAGTATTCGTGTTGAAATGATCTACTGGCTGCGTTTTTGATCTTGCTGAATGTCACAGACTTGTTTTTATGAAGTACTTGTAGATGTCCGAAATGTCCAAATTAAGCATTATGCGAGCAGCGTTTTTTTCACCCTTTACCATTTATCTCAGTATACAGTGAATTCTCCATTAAGATATTTTCGCACTCCATCTGCATGCATAGGAATAATGTTAATTCTACTCTTATACTTAAACAGACCGACGATTTTCATTGACTTTTTACATTGCAAACATTTATTGTTAAAAGACGCTAAATGTTTGAAAGAAAAAGGTCAGAGAGTGACGTGGGGTGGATGCTACACTTTGAATCGCGTGACAAAAAATTGCCTATAAAGGCCATGATCCCCCCCCCCCCCCGTCCTCGTAGGGTTAAGACTATAGGAATTAGAGAATTCAATTGTGAATGGGTTAAAGCTCTAACTTACATGAAACTCTTTTAACATGAGGACAGCTAGCTGGTCAAGTGGTTAGGCTACAGATGCATGTGATGACACCATCACTGTCGGCTCCACCTCCCTGCATCCAACATGTAGCTCGCGCCCTCGAAGAGACCAGGTTGACATTTTTATAAAGAAAGTCGTGTTTCTTCTTTTTCCCTTATATGAATAAAATGTTCGGTAGAAATGCTCCTTCAGTTTTGTAGAAACAGTTAAAATAACCCATGTCATCCTATGCCAATATTTATCATGTCTAATGTATTCATACCCAGTTGTATTATATAGGATAAGCAGTACTGGTGATCACAAATTGTATATACATTTTCTACATGTAATCAGATTCAGTTTATCTATTCTCTAGCATGGAATGAAAAAAGGAAAAGGACACCCTTTTACCATCAAAAATTGCATCTTGACGAGTCACTGCAGTTTATGAATATGACTTTATTGTTCTAGGAATCAAATTCCCTTCAAGATGGAGCACTCTCCACACCCGGCAAATGGGCTCATCTGATCTTCTCTATTTTCTTCCTGTCATCCTTACGGTAATTTTAAAAAATGTAAAAGAAAAAGAGGCAGCGGTTTCACAGTTTAATGATGAACAGTGGTTATCAGTCCGTGATCAATCATTTTCCCCAGTATTAGAAATAGAAGTCATACTTTACTTGATTATTATAGTCAATTCCGTCAAGGTAAAATAGTTTCGTAAAGAGGAAAAGTGTCACTTTCTTATTTCTGTAACGACTGATTTATTAATAAAATCATACTTATAATATCATATCATAGAGGACAAAATATTTGACCAGCTATATGTACAAAACAGTTTATACATTTACTGCTCCAATTATTATTATTAATATCATTATCATTACTATTATTATTATTATTATATGTGTGTATATATAAGTACATATATATATATATATATATATATATATATATATATATATATATGTATATATATATATATTTATTGAAAGAATTTTGACAAATGCAAACAACTATGGCAAGTCCCTTGTAAATAATAAACACTGAAAGAAATGAAAATGGGAGAATAATAATTGCGTAGCTCTCTCAGTACTCCTCAGAGCTGTCATCCATTTTGAATCAAGGGTTGAAAAAATGCCTCCGCCGGGAATCGAACCCGGGTCACTGGCTTAGAACGCCAATGCCTTAATCACTAGACCACAGAGGCGGGCCCGTTAGACGTGACCGAATCCAATTGACCGACAGACAGATTTCCAACCCTTTTGATCCTTTGCTTTGGTGCAGATGAGTTAATGAACAATGAGAAGCCGCGTACCGCAGTTGGATCTCAGCTAGAAGCCTGGATACGTGAGAGGACAATACATTGTCATTTCATTTCTTTCAGTGTTTATTATTTACAAGGGAGTTGCCAAAGTTGTTTGCATTTGTCAAATTTCTTTCAATGTATTGTCCCCTTATTCTGACTTATGCATGTGGCAGATCATTGATTACTTAATTAAACGGAGTTCAACTGACGAAGTACAGGTACACGTAGAAAGGAATCCAGTTCTTTTAGCACAATGTATGAAGTTCATGCAGCAAAGAAGAGCTGTTAGCTGTCAATACTTAACAATTATTTCACTGTTTTCTTAAAAGAAGGATAGAGTTATCCCATTCTATTTTGCTCGTTCATCTCTTATACATTAATCATACTTAACTTTACTTTTGACACCGAATGCAACTCTACAACAGCATCTGAGAGAAAGTTTTAATGCATATACCATAATAACCAAAAGTAAACACGCGATCAAGAAGAAAAATGCAAAAACATCCAGGTTATGATAGGTTATAAATGAGAGATCTCCGGCTGGTGATCTGAGATAATCTCCTCCATATTTGATCACGTGATCTATCCAGAATGCTGCTCTTTCTCGAGCTGTCATGGGAAGGTTCCTGTTGACTGCCGAGACGTGCTTGGCGACTTGCATGTACCTTGGTATAAGAGAAGTACATATATATATATAAGAATCAGAGTTGGTAGTAGAATGCCATAAAAAATAAAATCATAGATTTTAAAAGAAAACGGAGCATAGATGCCAAGCAGACTCATTTTCATATATATATATATATGTAATGTAGACAGTAATAACTTCAAAAAGAGTCGAAGGTACGCCATGTGTAAATCCAACATTAGCTTTTATTGTTCAATAAAAGCTAATGTTGGATTTAAACTTGGCGTACCTTCGACTCTTTTTAAAGTTATTACTGTCTACATTAGTAATCATCCAGCACGTGGGTAAAAAGGAAGATGTCCCAAAACGTATGCAGTGCTTCATTTTAGTACACAGTAAAAGAAGATAAATAGAATGAAGCTGACGTAGCTCACGATCATGTCCTTTATTATATTGGCAATTCGTTTCTTCTTTGTTCAGACCTGATGAAGGCCATGTTGGCCGAAAGCTTGCCAATACATAAAAGGACATGATAGAGAGCTACGTCAGCTTCATGGGCAGATGGACGAATTATGCAAACTCGATACCACTCGTTGGTAATTAAAAGGGTCCTTCTAAAGAAACTGTGGTGTAAAATTTGTGTAAATTTTATGAAAAGAAGGACATAGCTTTGGGAGTGTACGTAGATCATAGCAAAGCATTTGATTCTTTGGACCACCAACTCCTACTAAGAAAGTTAAGTTTCTATGGAATCAGGGGTATTCCGTTAGAATGGTTTCAAATTTATTTGTTGAATAGAACACAGTATGTAAGATATAACGAAACTGATTCTGAATTATTATCCATGGAACAAGGCCTTCCACAGGGATGTATCTTAGGCCCGTTGTTATTTTTGCTTTTCATGAATGACATAGTCGAGTCTTCTCGGAAATTACATTATGTATTGTATGCTGATGACACAAATATATTTTGTTCTGGTGAAAATTTGGATGATTTAATCTTTAACGCCAATGTTGAACTTCAAAAGGTTGCAAATTGGGTTTCCGCAAATAAACTACAGATTAATCAAACCAAAACAAAATTCATGTTATTTAACTTTAGGAACAAAAGTAATGATTTAATAGAAGATGTAAATCTCAAAATAGATGGTAACGTTATTCATATTGACCAAGTGCAATTTGTAAACTTCTTAGTTGTTATTGACAATAAACTTACGTGGGAAAAGCACATTGAACTGATTTGTAAGACTATCCGTAGTAATATTGGCGTCATGAGTAAATTAAGGAGTGTTCTTCCGTACAAATCCATGCTCACATTGTACTATTCACTCCTGTATCCCTACCATTCCTATTGTAATCTAGTGTGGGGAAGAACTTTTGATAGATTGTCAAAAACCTCTTTTCGTACTTCAAAAACGTGCTGTAAGGTTGTGATGCTGCGCACCCTATAGGGCGCACACCTCTCCATTGTTCAATTCCTTGAAATTACTTAAATTTCCAGATATTCTTTTGCAAAATACCTCGTTATTCATGTTCAAATTCAGAAATAATATATTACCAACGACATTTGTTAACAGTTTCCGTTTGAACTCAGATGTCCATTCATTAAATACTAGAAGAAAAGATGACTACCATCTACCCAAATTTCACTAACTCATTTCTGCTAAATAAATCCATCAGATACCAAGGACCACTAAAATGGAACTCCTTGAATAATCGCTTGAAGGGTATAACAAATTACAACGCATTTAAAAGAGAAGTGAAAAGAACTATACTTGCCACTTATTGATTTTAATTCGGTGCAGTTTTATTGATCTTTACCTATTTCGTCATTCTCATCATTTAGTATTTGCTTATTTAAATTGTTTTATATAATTGTTTTGTTTTACATAATTATGTATATTATATTTTCATGTTGCTTGTTAACAAGTTTTTAACTTTTCTTAGCAATCCCGGCGCATATTCAATATATTGTATTTTTAATAATCATTGTGAATTTATATTTGCCTAATAAACGTGAATTGAAATTGAAAAAAAAAAATCATTCAAGTCGAAGGAAATGCAATTTTGCTCTGGTACTAAAAGTGATTTTAAAACAGTACAGTGTGTTCTAAATTCATAGCTACAGAGAGTTATTTCAAGACCAAAATATCTATGGACCTATGATTTTTACATGCTCAACGAGAACAAACTTGCCATAATGTAGGGTGCTCGAGGGTCCTCGAGCACCCCTCCCCGGCCCCTTTCGGCGACCCCAAGAACAAGAGATGGTTTAATCATGCGTTCCGAATGTTCATAATTCCTAAGCTTTGTAATTCCCAAAATGAAATATGGTAAACATGGTAAATAATCCCGTTAGTGAAATAGTGATTAATAGTTTTGAAGGTTCGTAATTTAAAGAGAGAAACAAACAAACAAACAAACCCCGGAAACTTATTTACTTGTAATCATTTCTCTGGAATTAATAACCTATTTTCATTATCGGGGAAAAGAGGAATCTTTGAATTAGGAAGATTCAGAAAATGAACCTTCGGAAGAATGAGTACACCCTTTCTTTTAAATCCGCACTTACTTTGGATTATGAATGAGGTCTGTGAGTGTCTCATGTACGACATCAGCGTTCATGGTGTGTTTATCGAGCTTTCGTCCCATCCCTCTCCCCTCAACTCTGGCAGCAACATCATACTGGTCCCCATAGAGAGGGATGATAGCGATAGGAACACCGTGGTAACAAGCCTCCTGGAAACCGTTGTTGCCACCCTGGTACATGAAAACTCGGGTTTTAGGATGGCCTGTTGATGTAAAATTTAGATAATTAGTAAAGGGTGCTGGAACATAATTGTGGGGACTCTTACAGATAAGGGGTGTTAAAAAGGAAGGATTGTTGGAACAATAGGATCGTCGGGGGATGTGGATATGGGAGGGGAGGGGGATCAGGGTGTCGGAGCTTTGGAAAGCCTGCATTGCTGTGTCAGAAAACATTACTGATGCAGCCCATCGCTCTTCCATTGTCGTTCCCCAGGCATTGTTCTCGTTCATGTTTTGCCATGTTGTATTCCCCTGCTTTATCCTCTAACAACCCAATCGTTTTGCACGTAGTGCAGCATGCTTGTTATATTTAATAAATTGTCAATTTCCTTTCAAATTTCGTAGCCATATTTTTAGCCATTCCATCGTAGTCACTAACCCTTTATTTTAGGAAATGACCCGTGCTTGACCATCCAGGCGCCATTTTGTCAGTCTCCAATCCATTTTCACTCCTTTTTGTTTTTTGTGGTTCAATATCTGTCAATCATATACATATATATACATATAGCAGCAATGGAAATGCACACCTTAAAACCACCTGAGGTCGGGACACTTGAGGTCGAGACACCTCAAGTCGACAACGGGACTTAGAAAATTTTTGAGCAAAATAGAGCCCGTACTACACTGTATACGTGTCGGTGCGGGCGCGAACTATCGTACTTCATGGCAACCTCAAGTCAGTGTCAAATCATATAAACGTAGGCCTATTGTGTTTTCGGAATGTTTTCCAAGAGAAATGTCAAAACAAGAACGTCAGTACAATTGAGTGTCGGAAAAAAGTTTGAACACATAGAGGGATTCCAAGAAAAGGGCACACTGGCGGCATCAGGACAAAAGGAATATTAGCACGTAGATGTCTCGGAAGAGCTTCAAAAGGGCTTTTTCAAAAGGGCTTCACCGGGCATGAGATTCTGCGTGCCTGTGATATGTTTATTTTTATGGTGGAGCTGTGTGGGGACGCTAAAAATTGAAAAGTTAACGAGTCCATGACTTCGGCGATTTCACGATTTTTTAAAATCTTCGATATGCCTTTTGTTGACATGACATAACACAAATACATCTGTAGATATGACTGAATATCAAGCAAAATAACATTCTGAATGTTTACATAAAAGGAAAAAAGAAGGAAGGAAATGATTACATAATAATAGACAGGTGCATTATTTCTCGTTTTTTTGTGGAACAAGGCACAACATAAAACATTAGTGGAGGAGTCTGTTCAAAAACTGGGCTTGTACTTGAAAGACCGTTGCGAAAAGGGGCTCTTACAAATTTTATAGATATACATGTAGATATAATTGAAAACTTCATATTCTAATTATACAGAATGAAACTTACCAAGTAAATCGTTTTGAGGAACCCACGGCATTATCTTGATGTTCGGCGACAATTCTAAGTTGGGAGGCGGGTCCACCAACTGCCAAATGACCTTTTGAGGGAGCAGTTGGAAGGCTTCGGCAAACATTTCAACAAAGCCTGGTGTCAGTTTAGCGACCTGAGAGAAGTAAGTGCCTAAAGTAAAGAGGATGACCCCATCGTCTCCCGAACTCTGCATGAACTCCTCCAAGTCCTTTCAACACAGATTCAATTAAAATTGTCAAATAATAAATAAATAGATAAATAAATAAATGAATAAATAAATAATGATTTATTTTTAAAGGGCAGATGATAAGGAAAAAGTGCTCGCCATGCAGTCCACTCCTGATCCAGTCGTCTTCTTTTCCAACTCTTAATAATGTCCCCCCCCCCATGCTCCGTCGTTTGTCTTTATAATGAATTGCAAAATTAATTGCTCGTGAATAGAAGTTCAATTTTCTATGTTTAGGATACCACAAAATATCACAATTAATTACAGATTTTAACAGTTGAGTCTAAGCATACGCTTTTAAATCTCATTGATGAATTAGATGGACATAATTTCTACCTGGTTTAATTGCTTAGGTGGTGAGGCAGTGAGTCCACCAACTGGAATGAAATTAGGAGCCAGAGAGAATGGAAACTCAGACGAAAAATCCATACTCAACAGATGCAAATCGAATTTCTGATGCCACTTAAAGAAGTTCACTCTCTCGGGATCGAGTCCAACGTTTTTGGCAATGTTAGAATAGTAAGGCATGTTAATAAATCTACCTAGGACTACAAACATGGCAGTTTGCAAGATATTGGACGTCCTCTGAAAGAAAGACATTTTGTTGGAAAGGCCGGACATGAATTCTGGCTGGTAGGCAGGGTTGTAAGCGGAGCCCATCAAGTAGAGAAATATAGCTTGTGGAGGGCACGGGCTCACTGACACTGCTGTGATATTCTTGGTCCAGTTCAAGTTCTGTTCTATCCTCTCCTTGATCAAGAGCCCACAAACCCATGTGACGTCCATGACAACAACGTCGATACTCTCCAGGCGCTTCATTAGAGCGACATTCTTCAAGATATCCTCACAATCTATTGCTAGGGCCTTCATGAATCGCGTGATCATGTCCGTCATTTGGCTTCTTATCTCCTGAAGTGCAACCCTGTTGAAATGGTAGAATACATCGCGGACTTCTTGGAGGGACCGCTCATGGTGGTCAAATACCTCAAAGGATAGGTTGCTGTACTTTGGATCGGTGGCACGGTATTCAAAAGCTCTGCTGATAAGACAAGTTACGTTATGACCCCTTTCGACCAGTCCCTCTCCGATGGATGCACCCAGTAGAAAATGACTACCTTCTCCGTATAGAGAGGATATCAAGATATTTGAAGCATGACACCCACTGTCAACCATTCCAAATAAAAGTAGGCCTATCCAAACCAACCTCGTAAGTGCTGAAATCGACTCCATCCTCATAACCAGATTGCTGAAATGAGTCACATGAAATGAATGTAAAGCGATTACTGATGTAATAGGCTTTCGATATGGATTCAATCGCCCAAATCCGTCTTCGCTCTGTGCGAGGGTCAAAGTTTATATTTAATTCGTTCAACAAATACTGAAGGTTCGCTCTGCCGCATGTTACGAAAGACTTGTCAAGATCAATGAATTGGACAAAAGGTGTGGTCAGTGTGAAATATCGGAAGTTTACCTAAGCAGTGTTTCCAGATATCAGTATGAAATACATCAACTTCATAAAAACCTAGGCAAATTTTCAAGGGAAATTGGCGGAGGTGAGCTGACGTCTGTTTGATGAATAATCAAAGAAAATGACATTCTTCACACTTGTTTAGTGAAAATTTACCTTTCCGTAGATAAGTAATGAACATTATAAATAGACCAAGCAGTTGCCTAAAATACGAAGTTTCAGTTGACGAAATATTGGTAATTTTTAATTCTCAAACCTGCAGCACCAAGCCCACTGGAGTTAAGTGCCTCAGCCCCCCCCCCCCACCTTCGTCTATGACAAAGATGGGTTTGGTGTATATTAATTCGCTTTGGGATACACCCCCCCCCCCCCCCCCGCCGCCATACACACGCGCGCGCGCGATAGGGACTTTCGAAAATACAAATTTACTTCTTTTTTTTTTAATTTGCAAGCGAGCGAAAAATAACCACTTCTTGCTGTAATTGTCATCCAAAATACACCCTAGACTGACATTTGGCCACCTCGCTAGATATACCTCGCTGGCAAATTTTTTTTGTTGTCCAAAACCACCCTGTTCCTAAAGAGCGAGCGAAGCGAGCAAGGAAATATAGACTCCACAGGCCTATAAAATATTTTTAAAAATACATTTTGTCACCTCCCTTGCATGCCCAATTCGTCTGCCTTCTCCAGGGGCGTAGCTAGACCTTTTTCACTGAGGGGGGGGGGGGGGGGTGTAGAGCCCACTGATTACCGCCAAACATTGTCACCGATTACCGACGACCAACATCTATTACTTAAACCGTCTAAAGCCCATAGGGCACTCTCTTATTGTGTGCCTCTGTCACATTTTCCTTCGTCTTTCCTACACATTTTTAATCAATTTCAACCAGATTTGGTGATTTTTATAATTATGAGCGAGCGAGGCGAGCAAGGAAATGATGCTCGATTTCATTTTAGAAGTGATGATTCTTCATCAAAATACGAGATGGGCCTATACGATATTTAAATCATAAATTTGGTCACTTCGCCTGCAGAATTCATTCACTTTCCCCAAACATTCTGTGTCTAAATATACGAGTGAGCGCAGCGAGCGAGAAAAAATATACACTCTTTGTCATGCTATTCACGAGACGACTTGGATAAATCAGACGTATTTGCTCATTGGCCTACGAACTGTATTTTGTTATCAAAATACATTTTGAACAATAAGATATCTAAATAGCCTATTCGGTCAACTCGCTTGCAAGCGAGGAAAAATAAATATACTCTTTATCATGTTAAAAGTGATAATTCTTCATCAAAATATGCGATGGGCCTATTAGATATCTAGATTATTTTTGTCCCCTGGCTTGCCGAATTCATTCGCTTTCAAAAACTATCCTGTATCTAAATATTATAGGAGCGAGCGAAGCGAGCGAGGAAAAATATAATTCTTTTCATGGTTGAGGTGATTCTTCTTCATCAAAATACATGATGGGCCGAAAGGTATCTAAATTATATATCTGGTCACCTCGCTTGCCCGATCTCGTATTTGACTATTATACGAGCGAGCGCAGCGAGCGAGGAAAACTATACACTCTTTTTCATGCTATTTCGTCAAAATACACTTAGGCCAGTAAGATATCTAAATCATAAGTTATATTCGGTAACCTCGCTTGCCGAATTATTTGCTTTTCCTAAACCATCCCGTATGTGAATAATATGCGAGCGAGCGCAGCGAGCGAGAAAATTTATACACCTTTTTCCATAGAATGAGAGTTATTTTGTCATCAAAATACATCATTTAAACATACAAGATATCCAAATTATGTATTCGATTGTCTATTTGATAAAGAAAAAGCGAAACCATCCATCATCTATACGAGCGAGTGCAGCGAGCGAGGCAAATTATACATTCTTCTTAATGGTAGAATTCTTATTTCGTCATCAAAATGCACTCCTATAAGATATCTAAATAATATTCGATCTCCTGTTTGCCAAATATTTGGGCACCTCGCTTGCTGTTTCCACCAGGGCGAAGCGAGCGACTGACAAAATAAAATGCTATATTTTCTATAAACACAGTAGATTCCAGTTCGGACTCGATGGAGGGCTGGGTAACCCGATTACTGGACGAGCCCATCATCACGGTACACTATCGTCGGTATACAGAGAGCGCGCCAATTGCGTAATATCGAAACTTGCCAAGGATGATGAAGGATCAAGCAAGAATATCCCGACAAAGTACAGCCGGGACAGCTCTTCCTGACCCGACATGGTCCATCATTCCCCTCGACTCAACGTCTTCACCGTACCCGCGCAAGCACAAACTCGGAAACTCTCTTTTTCTTCTCTTTACCTTATCATCATCGTTTTTCTTATCCATTTTCTTCCCCCCTTTTTTTTTTTTACTATTTTCCTTTTTCCCCTCTCTTTTTTCTCTTTTCTTTTTCTTTTTCTTCCTTCTCTTTTCTTTTTCTTTTTCTTCCTTCTCTTTTTCTTTTCTTTTTCCCTTTTTCAACTCTCCTTTTTCTTTTCTCTTTTTCTTCTTCTCCTGTTTTTCTTTCATTTTTCTTTCTCCTTTTCATTTTTTTTTCTCTCCCCTTTTTCATTTTTCCCGACGGCAGCGCAGATTTACCGGCGATATCCTGAGTAGTAGGGGGGGGGGGTGGGTGGGGGGGGGGGGTAGGGGGTATCACACTCCCACACCCTCCTCTAGCTACGGCCCTGGCCTTCCCAAATAATTCTTTATCTAGCTAATATTATGCCCGCCTGCGCACCGTCCCCCATACGTACTATTTGTTTGTTTATTTTGCAAGCGAGCGAAGCGAGCGAGCCAAAAATAACATATTGCTGTAAAAGACGTCTTAGTATGTCATGAAATTACACAGAGGCCTATAAAATATTTTTAACTGGTGTATTTTATCACCTCACTAACAAATTAAGACAAACCTCGCTGGTTCAGTAAATGTTCCCTGTCAAAAACCATACTTAGAAGCGTTTGGATGAGCGAACGAAGCAAGCAACGAAAAACACAATGATATTTAAAGTATCATTTCGACATCAAAATACAATTAAATGCCTATATTCGGTCACCTCCCTTGCATGCCCAATTCGTTTGCCTTCCCAAATAATTCTTTATGCGAGCGAAGAAAAAAAAAATATATAAAAAATTCACTTATTGATCTTATCATGTACACTCCCTACAGAATTATTTCGAAGATGGTCGGACACGTCACTGCAAAAATGTTATGATATCCAGGCATAGACTGCTGCTGGAATAAGAGTGATAGCTTATCGAAAACATCCTGTTTCGTTTCTAGAATTTATAAGCGAGCACATTTTTTTTTTTAAATACTGAGAACGGGTTATACTACTCCCTTCTCGTGATTTAGTAATGTATAATGATATTTATTGGCATCTTCCGTTCTCACAGTGGGTATAGCGAATAAGTTTATGGTAGCAGGCTTTATCTCCTGAATATTCATCTATTTTAGGTTACTTTACCGCTCCGGAATCATTGCAGTTATACAGGCCTAACCAACAATTATTAATGAGTAGAAGAATAGGATAAACTTTTCACAGCGAGACAATATGCAAACCTATTTCCCTATTTCCTTTCCTAAGAATAGTAATATAGACATTATTGGTCAATGTCATTAACACGCGAGCGAGCGCTCCCCGATTTTTTTCCTTTATCTTTTTTCCTCTCTTTTTTGAAATGCAGGTTTAATACAAGGACATTATATTAGAATCTATATGAGATCAAAATTGCACTTAAGTCGTCAAAAAATTTGGGGGGCTTGAGCAATTTTGGGGAGGGGGGGGTGATTCAGCCCCCCAAAGCCCCCCCCCCCCCCGCAGAACCGCGCCTGATTTGAACTCAGTTTGCGTCCTTTGCGCCCCCCCCCCCCGAACATATGCTTCGTTTTCTTATAAAATCAGTATGATCACCGAACCAATCCAATCCAATGGCATTGATCAGAACCTGAAGAAGTGACCCACGTTCTTTAAGCCTACCGCACACTATACGATCAGTCTGCGATCCGATTTTGGGAAAATTTGTTATAGAAATTGATATGAACATTCAAACATATAAAATCTTAATGATCAAAGTTCCGAATATTTGTATGATTAATAAAATCGAAATTCCGGTCTATTGGCAGCCTCCCTGTAGGAATAAAAGCGAACTTAATTCCGAATCGTAGTGACGTCATAACAAGCTTGCGATCGGCTACGATTTGAAGCCGATTTGGCCTTTAATCCGACCACAACTCCTTCAATTAACCAAAATTTCAATTTTAGTATTCCTATCATTATTCCGAACTCCAAATAAGATCATTTCACTTGTTTAAACTTACATATTTAAGGCAAAATGCAATTTTTTGCATATCGGGTCGCAGTCGGATCGCATAGTGTGCGGGATAGTGTGCGGTGGGCTTTACACGTTTCACAAGATAGAGACTGAGGGCCTCTATCTTTCGTTTAGATGAGCCATGAAAATGAGGCTAGCCTGAATCTTTGCTGCTACTTTCTTCCTTACAATCTCACAAATTTATTAGAAGAAAAGAAAAGGCAAGGAGATACAAAAAAAAATAATAATAAGTAAAAAGAAATATGGCAATTAAAAAAAAAAGGAGCACGAAACGCGGGACGAAACGACATACTAGTAGTGAATTTCCGAGACAGATGCATTCATGACGTCATCCAATTACATTCCCAGGATGCCATGCCTATCGCATGTCTGATGAACATCATGGCGGAAGGTGGAGGCATCGGAGTTCCTGATATCAAACAGCAAAAACAGCAAATATCTGAACTCCTTGAAACCCAATTGAGAAAAGGGGACTCATGGTAAGAGACATGGTCATAAATCGTCCATTTTCATTAATAGAATGTACTTAGATATCCCATATTGTAATTATTATGTAGTATGAGATGCCGGTAATTAAGTTGGTCGCGGGGCTCTCCTGCGTTATCGGCCGTACCGGCATAAAGATCCACACACGTCACTTTGACACAGTCACAGGATCATTGAACCACAAGAAGATCGTATCCGCATACATGTAGCCTATCGATCGCACAAATGTCAATAGTGCACAGTCATTCATTCATTCGAGCAATTATTCAGTATTACAAAACTTACAAACTTACCATGCTTACTGTTAGACCTAGATCTAGACCGAAGTGTTCTTCTAAGTAAGCCTGAGTCATATCGATTTTTTCAGAAACCGGTGTTCGACGGCTTTGCGCCGATCGAACATCGATGCATCGACGGGTGCATGGCCGGTGAATCTGAAGCTCTCGCGCCGCTGAAAATTTGCCGCAATTTGATTAAATGCAAACACATCCAAGACATCCCATCCAGAATCACATTACATGTATGTCGTACGTAGAGTTAACCCTTTCGCGACAATGGGTCCACGTTTTGTGGTTTGCCGTGTTTACAAGAAAACTAGAAAGTTTGGTGACCCCAAACTTCGCCTGCCGATGCAGAAAAAAAATGGCCAATCAGAGCACTCGTTACTTCGTCTCAGGACCAACCCATTTTAGAGTTATGAATTTTAGAAGACCCTTTATTGGACATTTCATCTCAAAACCGTACGAGCCTGCGATGAATATTTATATATGCTTGTCTCGCGCCAATACTGCCTAGTAACATGAAGAGACGGGGAGAGAGCTAGCTGGGTGCAGCGCAGGTGTCCTTCAGTCATGAACTGGACTACATTCCTGGCCTGGTCACTAGGCAACGTCAACAAGTCGTATAGTATTTTACCAGACCTTGATAAAGCTATATTTATTTTGTTATGTTCTTTCACGAAATGACCTCATCAGACATATATCAAAAATTCAATAATTGTAATTTCTTTATATGTGAGACCATTTATAATCCACTTTGCTTCGTTCAATTTGGTAATCGAAGAACTATTTCCAAAATTATTCAAATTCATGACTGAATGACGAAACTATGGTGTGCAGTGCTAGTGCAAGGAGAGATGATGACTCATCGAGCATGCAAGCCTTTCCCATGCTAGGCCTGGCTATCGTTTTCGCGTACATAACCATTTTGGGACAGGGTGAATGATAAATCTGAAACAAAATCGCAGACATATAAAACATCCAGCAAGGCCATTTTCGGAAGAAAAAAAAACAAATAAATCAGATTCTGCATACAAGCAAAAGGGATTAGATCATTCATTTTATGAGTTTGACTGACCAGATCCGTTACTTCTTTGTTGTTACTTTTTAGTTCCCCCTACACAGAGTAGACTAACCCCAAAAATCACATCACGTCGGCATGAATGACTATCGTGGAAAATGCCATTTCTCAATAGGGGTGCATAATTACGGATGACAGACAAACGAACTAAGTGAGATATTTCTAAATGTAAGAAAGAACAACTTAAAACGTAAATGATAATACTCGTCATGTGGATGAAACCCCTTTTTATCGGGAGGAACAATAACCGTAATTTAATTGCAAGCATTAAAAAACTCGTCAAAAACCATGCAAAGAAATGAAAGAATTCATGCATTGTCTTGAGTCAACAGTCAACACATTTTGAAAAGATGCGCCTGTACAACATTGATCATGTGATCGCTTTCAAAACGAGAGTGATCAAATGATTGAAAGTGAGGCTACGATCGAGTCATCGTGCATATGTTGCGCGATATACGGAGCGTTGCGTACTGAACGAAACGAAGACAAGTATGTAGTAGCTGCTCGATCATCGAGCGACCAGTTCGTTCTCTACTTCTCTTCATGCGTTTCCTGCAAAACTCACAAAAGAGAGTAGGATACAAGTAAGCAAATTAAAGTTTTGAAAATATGAAGATAAATTGTGTTTAACAGGACTATCAAACAAAAGATTCTGTGTTTTCTAGTCAATTTGGTTATTTCGTCGATGCATCGAATTCATCAAAACGAAATCGGAGTTCGACGTCTTCGATCGAACACCGGCTTAAAAATCGATTCGACTCAGGCTTACTTCTAAGTTCTATCTCTAACTAACAGTCGTCGTTAGCCTCGTATTTTGGTAGGGTCAGCACTCCTCCTTTATGACAGAAGGGCCCCAGTGCGTCGTGCATGCAATCTCATTGTGCTGGGCAGCACATTGAAAAACTACCTCAAATTAACGATTTTCCCCCTTTATTCATGAATATAAAAATATAATTACACACTACAGAGTAGACATATACAATGTAGCTTACCGATTTTATGTTTGATTCCTTTTAACTCTCCATTTTCAGGTAAATCCAGGGTCCTAACGCTAGGTCCTCTCGGTTGAAAATCTTGCAGCAGCCAACCTCTATCTCTGTTCGTTCGCCTCCGCGCTTTTTGCAGGGAGATCAGTGAATTTGCGACTCGCATTTCAACCGTATTAACGAGCGACCAATGCGAAACAACAACAAAAACATCGTTCGTACGTATAGATCTATGGCCAAACGTACGTGGTCGATCGTTTGAATACGGCCAGTTGAAATGCAAGGCTAGGAGTAGGAGTAGCGAATTCGCTGATCTCCCTGCGAAAAGCGCGGAAGCGAACGAACAGAGATAGAGGTTGGCTGCTGCAAGATTTTCAACCAAGAGGACCTAGCGTTAGGACCCTGGATTTACCTGAAAATGGAGAGTTAAAAGGAATCAAACATAAAATCGGTAAGCTATATTGTATATGTCTACTCTGTAGTGTGTAATTATATTTTTATATTCATGAATAGACCTAAAGGGGGAAAATCGTTAATTTGAGGTAGTTTTTCAATGTGCTGCCCAGCACAATGAGAATGCATGCACAACGCACTGGGGCGCTTCTGTCTCTATAAAGGAGGAGTGCCGACCCTACCAAAATACGAGGCTAACGACGACTGTTAGAGACAGAACACTTCGGTCTATGTTAGACCTAGACCCTAATGCATTGTAGTGTGGTCAGTCTAGCTGTACATAGTCATGACAATGAAGTTTTATAAATTAGACTTAAGTTAGAGTCTATAGACTCTATCTGACATGTCTGACAATGACATGCATGATGGGGTGACCAAACTTTGCGCACATTTTATGATGGGAGGGGGGGCCTTGTCTGCGCACTTAACATTTCACTTGAAATTGACAAGCTTTTCATTCGGTATTCTTCTAATGACTGACCTAATTTTAATCCTCATATCGTAGAGAGTAACTGTGCCGAAAATTTCATCAGAATTCGAATAAGAACAATGTTATTTTCACAAGAATAGACGACGCTGTCATTTTGACACTAAAAATTGGAAGGTTCCCTTGTCTGTCACTCATTCACTTTACGCGCAGTTCGGGATTTTTGTCATGAAAGGTGGCATTTTCAAGGCATGTGAGTAAAAATACATAAAATAGATGTTATTTACCAGTTTCCCTCATTTTTTCGCTGATATCACCAAAATTGATATGAAGATATTGTGTTCGTTGTGTCTTTTCTAATGTTAGAATCGCACAGTTATGCGTATGCGCAGACTTGGACACTGCGCAGACAAGGGACACCGAGCCATACATGTTTTAATTTTCCAAAGGCAAAGAATGCAATATTCAATCCATAATTTCTCAAATTCTAGTAAAAATTATTCTAATTTAAGTTAATTGATACCAAAGCAAAGGGTTAAGGGGTTTGTCCCAGCCCTTCTTATTGAGATTTTCTTGTCGAAGCAAGACCAAAACAAAATAACGATCTGTTTAAACAGTTAAGGACTTTCATTCCCAAAATTGTAGTGAAACACGATAAAGTTTTCACTATCCATCATACCAGCACTGTGCAATTGAAACAATCTTTTTTGTGAGTACTCCCCTGGCTTGGAATCACCTTCCACAATCATCAACAGTCCATCATCCATCACCTGAGGTGTTCAAGCTTAAGATCAAAAAGAGGCACCTACGATTCAGCTAGAAATCCTTTTTGCGCCCTCTCTCACCGGCTGCAATCATACTAACTGGTCTAGCAGTGTACACATCCTGATCCTGAAGGGAAAGCAAAGTTTTAGACTACGACTGGGTGCAAGAAGAAGACTTATTGACAAAGAATTCCCAAGAGATTGTGATCGCAAAATTCGATGTCGTATGGCAGTTCGCTGGAATTGGAAACATTTTACAAAAGCAAGCAAGTCCAAACTTCACACACCCCAGTTTACAAATGATTAATGCAAAATAGAGATCCATAAAAGGTAAGATACTTGCATCACTAGCAAGACAAAATTCCAATCATTTAGGCCTTGGCCTATCACATTGCTTACAATTTTGGTGACATTGTCTCTCAAAATTTCTAACTTTAACGTTAGACCTTTGTCCGTAGGGTTCAATTTTTTCGGAACGGACGCAAAATATAGCAAAATCTGGGCCCCATTTCATAAAGGTATAACGTCAGCGTCAAGTCCCCTATACAGCGTCAACTTCTCACTTACAGCGTCAACTTTAATATTTGCCGCTCCAGCGCATTTCATAAAAAGTTGACGCTTCAGCTAGAGCGTCAATTTGTTGTTGGAGCGTCAAGTATTTGACGCTGGTCAACGGGGAGCGTCAGGTTTTGATGCTGTACAGAGTTCACTGTCAGCTATAACAATTTTGCTAGCAAAAATAGCATACACCCATGTAGACCCTACCTCCTACTGCTGGCAGACTGCGGGCCAAGGAGACAGAGTTTTCTTGACTGTTAGCAACCATTAATTAGGCTTACCAAAGTTAGACAGTCATGATGTAGTGCTTCAATTCAAGCAGGAGTTGTATCCAACAAGAAGGGAGCAATGCTTTGCCTCCAAGTTGACGAATTTTTATGTCTTTTTTGTTTAACTACCTTGTTCATAAGATTAATGTTCACTGAATTCAACACTCACAGTCGCAGACATTGCGAACTAACATTAACAATGCATGTGTACTGACTGTGATGTGACAGTCTAGCCTAGATATATAACTAAAATTTCAGTAAAACTAATTATGTCATGCTCAGTCAATAGCCCAAATTGCCAGACCAAATAGATGTGCATTTAAAAGTTTATGCTGATGAATTTATCCACAAATACAGAAATCTCCTTTTCCTAGCGACGATTCTTGAATAAGGTTTTCGCGAAGGTAAAATACTGCATAACGCTTAGCCCCATATATTGAAAATGCTGTAGCAAATCAGCCTTGATTCAAGTTCTCTACCAGTTGATGTGTGGCAATTAAGTCGTAGATGGTACACATTCTTGTGTTAAAGCACTTGATCTACTTACATGTACATGTACTTTTAATCTCAAAAAGTTGCAGTTCAACTGCTCCGAAACTTACATAATGATCTACTGATGCCCTGCCACTGTCAGTGAACATACGGTACTTGTTAGCGCTTACATACACTGTACTGCGCAATGCATGTAGCTACACTGTAGCTACACCTAGCCGACCATCTACATGTACATGTACAGTGTCATGCAAGGATCAAAATAACCTCGTCCATGACTATTCATATATTTTGCTGCAAAGTCAAGTTGTCTTTCCAGCACAAGTATGTTTATAAAATGCATATTTGCTATGATAGCAAGTTGCTATCCTAGCAAGTCAGAGTTGCTATTCCACCAGACTTGCTATCATAGCAACTTTGATTCTTTATGAAATGGGGCCCAGCTGATTTTTTAATTCATAATTTCACAATTCCTTCCCCAATTTCAAAGAAAAGTTGGTCCTTGGGTAATTTTAAGATCCTGTATATGTTAGCTGTTGGTGCTATATGATAGTATGAGACTTTCAAAATCTTTTCTAGTTTTTGAGGTAGGCCTGTTGCCCTGTGTATGAAATATGGACATGGGCGAAATCAGGACACACTGCCATGTATCAACGCATGGCTGAAAGTGAAAGTGATGGCACCCTCAGGCTGGAACGACTCAGCCACATAAAATTGAAATCTATGGCGTGAGTCAAATGGAGTTTCAAAGTGAATTAAAGTGGCACTAAATAAAGAAGGAAAATGGAATTTCACTTAACAGCACGTTGTTTAGGATGGTTCTTTGATTATTTTGTGTTCTCCTGCCATGAACAGGCACAAAATATTGAATTTGGAGCATAAAATTGTACTAACCATGATAGGCAAGTAGACAGTGCTATTTCTAGGCAATGTCAACTAATTTGCTGCCCTCTCGTGCTCTGAGCTCATGCAACTACCGACGGCAGCACATGTGATGCATTGACGGCAGAATCGATATGCGATTACTCGTAGAGGGATCACTTAATTTTGCCATACCCATATGGGTAACTCAGGACGAGGTTAATCTTCTTAAGGCTATGGTCACAAATCAGAGCTGCGACCGACCAATTTGCAGGAGCCGCAGGAAATCAAGCAGGTGCCGCCTGGACGCCGGTATTTATTTTAAACTTGCCGGCTGGTGACCGACCCATCTCCTAGCGGCAACCAAGCAGTAACTACTTGGGTTAGGGTTAGGGTTAGACTTTCCATCTAGCAGATTCAATTTTTTTTTACCTAAATCGCTCGACAGTGACCACTAGATTAGGTCGGTGCCACCCAGGCACCGAGCGTATTTTAGGCAGCAAGTGAAAATTGAGTAGGTACATGTATATATATATATATGTGACTGCCCAATGGCCATCAACAACAACAACGCTTTTGCTCTGCATCTGAGAAGTCAACAAGGTCTACGATTACATTGGTTTGAATATTCTCCATCATTCATTTTGTACACAAGAGCATGCATGCAAATGAATGAGTGGTTTCCTAAACCACAACAGAGTTGTAAAATCTTCCATTCTTTTCCACACTATTACAAAAACTTCATGTAGTTTTGATGAATCGAAATGAAAACTATGATAGACAGTCTTGAACAGTGACAGTGTCAGTGAGCATGTATTAGACCAAAAGCTTCAGTCTCTGATATCGACAGTTCCGCTAATACTATGTCAGGCTCTTCTGACATTTTCTCTGTAGTACATGTCCTATTTTTTTATGTATTTATTAATTCTCCGCATATGGGCTGGATCACCTCTTCAGCCAGAGGCTGTTCTTCTAAGGGGTCCTGTACATGTAAGGAAAATCAGTGCCATGAAGCACGGGAGGAATGTAAAGAAATTATTGTCACAATTTTCTAGGTGCAGAGACATAAGGCTCCCAGATATGAATCCACTTGTCCACAATATCCCGATCGATAAGTGTCATTGCACAATTTGCATTTCACCAGTTGCTAGTATGTATGCCACACAAAATCAGAGATTCAAAAGAGATTCAACTCATTAACCTTCCACGAAATTGAATCTCAAGTAGGGCTGGGAATTTCGGGTATTTTTTAAAGTCAGGTACCCGTCCAAATTTAGGACGGGAACGTGATTTCCAGAAAATATAAACAGCGAAACACCTGATCTAAATGTCCCTACAAACATGCTAAAAGCTTTCAAATTTATAGCAGCTAAATAACTTCCAGAGATTAAGAATACTTTTGTAAATATTGAAGTATATCATATAAAGTTATACATAATGAAAAATAAGCATTGATTAGACCCAAAAATAAAATAAAGTTGAGGAAAACTCGTAAGTTTCACGATTTCTGTTAGCCATGGTAAAAATCATAACATGTGTTTCAACACATGGGACTGAAACAAGTGATACTGCAAGATAAAGAAATGTCATTAAAAATCACCAAAATGAGCTCACATACGTCTGCACACTTCCGTACGTTTGCAAAATAAAATGTATATTAACTAAAATTCTTGTTGAGATGAGAAAAGGGTAATTTCCTGCAATGCATGGACTTTCAAAAGTCTGTTTTGATTTCCGAGAGTCAAAATCTGGATTGAAGTTAGAGCCCATTGCAGGGCCTCAAAAGTCAGTCAGAAGTGGTCTAATGCTCTCTCATGTTCAGATTTGACTGTGTTGAATGTCCTGACAGTACAGTTATGTGCACATTTTATTGCAGCATTCTGTTGATCTAAAGCTTAGAATCGGAAGGAAAAATGGACTATAAAAATAAAAAATAGTGGTTGATGATGATCATACCAGCAGTTTATTGTGAGCGTTAGATAAGTATTCAAATGTCATTCATACAATAACGAACTTAGAAGGCTTGGATAGCCAATATTCAATAGTTTTTTTCAGGGTCAGTGCCACATACTGAAATTATTTTCAGGAAACTGGTAGCTGTTTTTTCTACCCGTTTCCCGTGGCTCTCGGGTCCCGCCCGGGTACCCGGGATTTAGTCACAGCCCTAATCTCAAGTGAAATATTCATGACTTCATGTTCATCTTCCCTTTGTCAATTGTCTGTTGTGTTTTGGTTGCAGGTACCTGATAGACAGTAAATGGTTCAAACAATGGAAGAAGTTTGTTGGCTATGACAGCTGGGACATGTATAACATGGGCAATGATGCCTCTAACCCTGGACCAGTGGACAACTCTGGTCTCTTTGTGGGTAAGGAATACATGTGGAATCAAGAAAGGAGTACCTATTGTAGTACGTGTATCTCCTCTAATGGGAGAAAAAATGTATGCCCTTGAGTTATCCATTCATAATACTCTCTTCTTGTATTAAGCCAAATTCATAGTAGCAGACTGTTCTGTACAAACAGCATTTCAAGTGACATTTTTATGCCTCCGCCCACCAAAGGTGGGTGCTGGAGGCATTATTTTAATGTGTGCTCAGTACAAAAGGTATTACCAACTTCAAACTAAATTTTTTTACACTTTTGTTGATAACTGACATATCCTGGAAAGAAGGATTAATCTTTTTTCATTTTTCAAAGCCCACATCACAATCCTTGTGATGAAGAAAGACTGATGGGTAATTATATTAGTTGGTCTTATAGTTGACTCTCCCTCTTCAAATAGTGACTCTTGCAAACCATAGTTTGAAACCAAGTCACTTCTTTGGATAGTGATATGAGGTTGATCCCCAGTTGTAGATAGTCATGATAATTGATTGATAAACATCTTTGAAAGCCCAGTTGCACACAGGTACAGTACACAGGGAGTGTGGTCATGGAGCGAAAGTCAGCAACCCCTTCGCAAGAGGAAAAATGCAGACTTTAGTTAGTTCTGATGATGATGTTTTCTCCTTTCTCCTTACTAAATTGGATTTCTATCGCTGTCTCTACTTTTCCAGAGGGAGATGCAGGTAATCTCAAGGAGCATCTCATTGATGAGCTAGACTACGTTCTGGTCCCTACCGATGCCTGGGACAAACTAACTGCTTGGTATGGTGTGGTCAAGGATCAGCCTCCTGTACAGAGAAAGGTACAACCAAACAATGAATCCTCAGTTTCATGTTCTTGACTTCTGTTCCTCTGTTTCTATCTTGATTGTGATTTGACTTTACACAGTTGTAAAATAATGAAAGAGAAGAGAATGAAAAGAAACAGTAATGCTATAAGTGCATGGTTTGTGAAACAGTTCTTGAGAAAAGAATATATCAAAGGCATATTCTCCAAGGCTACCAGATGGTGTTACTGAGGACTTAAATTGCCATGCCAATAAGTAGTATCAATACCATCATTTAAAATTTGGGGATCAGGTGCCATATTCATTTCAGTGTATGGAATAAGTCAGTATTTCACTTGCCATTTTACTTGGCTAAGTATTAATGGCATACATGTAGGTCGTATTCAGATCACATTTAAGCATTTTCCATGAGAAAGCCATTTTTAAGGCAAAATGCTTAATGATAAACAACTGGTAAGTCATAAAATCCATCTCGAGTAACTCTTATTAAAGACGTTACATTTCATGCGCCGTTCAAAGGCTTCCCAAATAATTGGCTTGAGACTGCTATGGGGCTGGCTCTGGAGCTGTCTTAGATTTAGGGTAAAATATTTTGCCTAGAGATTCAGTTGAATGGCACAGTTGGCTAAGTATTGCACATAAGCCGAAAACTGAGGAAAATACTTAAAATAGTGATTTAAGTTACAAATTGAATACACGCCCAGGTACTGTATGTAATGGTCAATTTACATTTTATGGGATGCTTTATGAGATCATAACACATAAGATAGGCATGGAGAAGGGGAATGGAATTTCATTGATTTGGCATGATCCAGTCCTACATATTTACCTGTCCATTTTCAGATTGCATTTTGTCACATCGTGCATGATGTTTTTTTCACTTTTCTTTCTTTCGTTTTCAGGTTGTAGAATGTGGCATGTTCGTCAAACACTGCAAAGTTGAGGTGTATTTGATGGAGCTCAAGTTATGTGAAAATAGCAATCTAGATAAAATGGTGCCTCAGAAGTTCAGCAAAGCCGACACGATAGGTAAGTTCCATACTCTGTTCTTGCAAAGCAGTTACAGTTCAGAGCCTATATTTATGAAACCTTCATAGGCCTAGTTGTCATCTAACTGTGTACTTGTAACTATGTAATTAGTTGACAAAGTTCTACATGTAGCTTAGTAAGGTTTCATGAATACGGGGCCCAGTTCTTTAGTAGAAGTGAATTCTGTGTATTAATGAACGTGATTAGTCAGTTTGCTCTTCTATTTATATTTGCTTCATTGGAAAGATTGGAATGATAAGATTTTGTCTTTCACTGAAGGAAACCTTGAAAGGTCAATGACCTTCACATGAGGCAGTCACACATGTACAGACATAATCCACATATTGATGTATGGTTGATGATGGTTTTAGAAGTGAAATGGTCATGTCATTTGTTGTAAGAAATTTCAGAAGGGCCGCCCACAGTAACAATATTGTAAGGGATCACTTGCTGCTGAAGATCTGGGGAGCGTTTCATGAAGTGTCTTGTCAGTGATTTTTACTGACGAATTTGCTCTCAGCCAATTACATGCAAGGATTTCAGTAGCTTATAACAGTTGTCAGTAAAAAATCGCTGACAAGATACTCCATGAAACGCTCCCCTGGTATCTCTGAAAATTTCTTTTGTTGAATTTTCAGTTCTGCCTTTGTGCACTTATTTACTGTCATACATGAACATTGCATATATCCATGAAGGGGGGGGGGGTCTGTGAGAAAAAGAGAAAATGTATTGACACTGGAAGTGATGTGGTGATAGAAAATCATTTATGTCCACTGGAACACATTGCTATCACAGTCCACTGCCTTGGCAGGGACTTCTGGTACACAAATACACATGAAGATAACTCTCTTCCGCATCATCACCTGTGACATTTGAGGTGATGGGTTGACTATGTGGAGAATGTCATCACTGAGCATAAGACCCTCCTCAGTTAGCTCATTATCACTAGGCTGCTTGAAGACAGGGGTCAGGGTTAAGAGAGAGCAGACTGGCCTTTTAGTCTTATGAATGGGGGATAATGGGAACATGACCTGGCAGATATGTTAGTAAACATTGGCAATTGATGAAGTCATATACCGCATGGTAGATCGTGTCACCAATCATTGAAAGGCATGTATTCATGTTCATTGTACATATATGCATCTATGCTCTCTCTGAATTGTAGCATTATGGGAAAGAGTAATGTATGTTGTTGAATTATAAAGTGGTTTGAGGGGTTTATCCATGGATTTGAAGTAACATTTAAATACACAATTTCAAATTGTTTTCTAGTATATGAACACTATGTGTAAATGTAACCGTTGTCATTACTCCTAAATACTACTGTGTACAGACATGTGCATACTGTTAGATTCTCAGGATTAATTTCCCGTTCTTGTTGAGTTTATGGAAGTAATTTGTGTTTTTAATTTGTTTGATTTTTTTTTTTTTGGGGGGGGGGGTAAGGAATAGGTATTGTATGTGTTATTGGTTTTTTTACATACAGATGTGTTTCAATTAAACATGATTATTTGCATCTGGGACCGACTTTTAACGTAACCATCTAAAAGAACTGACTCAGACTCAAACCCAGATCTGATCAGAGCCAGTATGTAGGCAAAGACAAAAGAACTGACTGTAGACAGTACCACTGGACCAACTGCTGCTACCTATTGTTTTTTTTATATTTTAATTATATTGAAAGTCATTAAATTTTTTCTGTTATTTTGGTGACAACCTGTGTGTTTCAAATTGACAAAATGTACTTTTCTAGTGACATGGATATTATTTGCTTATTTTCCAGAAACTATTGAAAAGGAAATGAAGCGATTATTTGAAATTGAAGATGAAAAGGAGACAAGGATATGGAACAAGTACATGAGCAATACTTACGAACAATTAAGCAAGAAAGAAAACACTGTTCAAGATGCAGGTTTATACTCAGGGCAGGTATGTACAAGATAGTGCTGTAATATCACGGTTATTTTCAATTCCGTTTAACAGGGAGTCAAAACCGAACGGTTTTCGGATAAACGAAAAACTCATACCTTTGCCAAAGTTGCCGCCTATTGAAAGTAGTGTTGTCAGCCGGTCCGGGATCGGGATCAAATCCCGGCGGTCTCTGGCCCCGAGACAGTTCGGGTACCAATCGATTGGGACCGTATCCCAGCAGAAAAAAATAAACAACTTATTAATTTAGGTTGTAAACTTAAGTAATTGTACTTAAAAAATACCATGTTAGAGAGCTAATGCTTAGATCTATTTGGCTTTCATTGTATTGCGCAATGATTCGCTGCGCCATATTCGTGTTCACTGCATCACGCCTGCACCGCGACATACGATTGACGTGAGGGACCAAGTTTCCGGTGAGCTTATCAATGGTTAGCTGATGACAAAGTTTAAGAACTTTGCGTGAAGAAAGATCACTAGTAAAGACAGAACATTGGAAGTCTTGGAGTTGATTTATGATGACAATTAAGTCAGAAAAACTTGAAATATTACATGTGGCTACACAAACAATGTGTAATCCCTGGCTGACAGTAAATCTCCGTTTATCCGAAACCGTCAAATTGAAAACGGTTAGTGGCATGGGCAGTCGTTTACCGGATGGAAAAACGTTTGACTACAGCACTAGTATAAGATGTCACTACTCTCTCAGTTGCCTCATTTAATGACTAAAAATCATTGCAATAGATGAACAAATCTCATCAAGTAAAGTTAAATTATGTCACTGAGTTTTCTGAAGATTAGCCTTTGTTTTACTGTGATATATCACAACCAATTGCAACAATTATCCATCACTGCCCCATTTTAAGAAATTTTTTTTTCGGGAGAGGAGCCAGGAGAACATATTGTACAAATATTGACTGCTTTGAGGGGCATAATCAAACTGTAGTTCAGGCCCCTTAGGGTGATCTCAAGATTGCGCTATGCCATGACAAAATCAAGGGAAATAATGCAAACTCAAGATCACTATGGTGCTATAGTTTAAATTAACCCTGACCTGGAAATATGCAGTCAATATTTGTTTGATATACCGCGTTCTGCAGGTGTGGATTCTCAAAAGGCGATATTTCAACAAAATATGCCTGTCGATGTGTATTTGTTTGAAGGAAAATTTACCTGTGTAAGAGTATTGCGCTTACTTGTTTCACTGCACTGCACTTAATCCATTCTTTATTTCATAACCTATTGCGGCTTTGCTTTTAGACTGGGCAAGTAGATTTATGCACAATCACCATTCTTCACTTTACTGACTGGCAGTTTTGGTTATTATTTCCATGCCTGGGAACTTGATCAGTCAGAAGCATAGCATCTTGGCATACTATATATAATAAGGAATTTTAAAAACGTACATCTACCTGTATAAAATCTTAACCAGTTCAGATGCATACAACAGTGATGAAAGTAGATTTGAATCTTCTTGTAAACTATAAGTTAGAATTAAAGTATTGATTGTAGAAATGGTTCATCAAGCACTCCATTTTCTTTTCCCTTATTAAAGGTAAAATGCCTGTGAATACAAAATTCCATTTATTATTTAGATGTAGGGTTTTAGAGGCAACAATATTTTTGGAGGTCCATCACGGTCATCTCAGAATGCAAAAATATTGGACAGTTTTACAAAAAATATTGGACGATATGAATATTTTGCCCCACTTATAAAATTATCATTGGTCAATAAATGAATGTGTGCGTGCAGCTAGCATGACGTCACAATGAAATTGCTCTGCGTTTGTAACCGTAAGCCACATCTATATGACCTGGATATGCAGACGACACACGCTAGCTGCAGCTAGCGTGACGTCACAATGAAATTGCAAGTTCAACTTTGTACCTGTAAATATGTTGGCGTTACCATACTGTAGATCTACATGTAGACCTACATGTAAATATGTTGGAGTTACTGGTTCTGTGTTCTTGGAATTTAAACATTGTTAATTAACTTTTCCTGTTGTCATGGAGAGGAACTTCCAATTTGCACTTGTTTATTTACAAGCTTTAAATGTCATGATGCAGTTGACAAGATTTCTACAAAATGATGAGAAGAACCTATATCACATTTTACATTTTCTTGTGAAGTAGGTCTAGATCTAATATAGATCTAGATCTATGTCTAAATAATAATTATAATTTTGGATGACCATTTTTTGTGGAATACGTGAAAATATTGGTACTCGCTTGTGGAAAAATATTTTCACGTATCCCACTCAAGGCCATCAAATATTATCTAATGATCAGCAAAATCATGTGATATGTTCAATGCATTACCTTTCAGTATGTATTTCATGCATGTATCCTCTGTTACACATAGGTCCTTGTCATAGAGCAAAAGAACCAAGACGGCACGTGGCCGAGGCAGCCAGCCAACAATAACAGCACTACCAACAGTTCTTACAAAGACGGCTCCAGTAGTACATCCACCAACAGTAGATACATCACAAATTCTTCAGGAAGAAGGTGAGAATATTCTTCCTTTTCTGCTTACATTTAAGGCGTCTTAGGAAAACACTGGTGCGAAAGAACGCGTCTGGAACACAAAATGCAAAAATTCAAAAATCAAAATGTCTATTGTGACATAATGGAAAGAAATTTCAGCCAATATCATTCCACAGCAAGATTATATACATTTACAAGGTCTACATGCTATCCATGCTATCAATCTGTGTTTGAGAATTCTGATTTTCAACAATTTTCCATTTTGCTTTCCGGACGTGTCTTTTTGCACAATGGTTTCTTCCTAAAACGCCCAAGTACTTGAGGAAGCAGGTGCCCTGTAAAGATTTGGATACTCGGTGGGTGATGTACTTATGCATTTTAGGCAAGCCAAGCAGTGGATGAATGTATGATCAAGAATGATTGACCCAATTAAAATCAATCCAAATTATATGGAGAAATTTAGGGGGATGGCCTTTGGTATGTATGAAGAGTTAGAAATGTTAAAAAGGCTTTTATCAAATAAACTCTTCATTTATTCATGTAAATATTGAAAGTTGGAAGAAGTTACATGATGATGTTTCAATACTAGGCTGTTTTCGCAACCTCACCGCAGACGTAGAATCTGCGGTTCGTGTGCAAAATTGAGAAGTTCCTATAGTAATGGCGGCCTGGCCATTCTGGCGTTGAAATCTGCGTCGGGCCTTGGCTAGATCTACGTCCGTGTCGATCTAGTTCACCCAGAGTTCAGATCGCTCGTGCTCGCTAGAGATCTCTCACGAATTGTAACTCTACATGTCTATGCACGAATTTCACTGCCAACTGAAAAATAAAGGAAAGCAAAGAAATGCACAAGGAAAGAAAGACGGATAGAGTGAAGGGAAAAAAGAGAAATATAAAGGAAAAACTGTGGATAGACTGAAGGGAAAACAAAGAAATACATAAGGCAAGAAAGACTGATAGATTGAAGGGAAAACAAAGAAATACATAAGGAAAGAAATGCTGATAGACTGAAGGGAAAAACATTTGGAAAGAAAAAGGACGGATAGAGTGAAGGGATAACAAAGAAATACATAAGAAAAGAAACTGAAGGGAAAACAAAGAAAACATATGGAAAGACAGACGGAGAGAGTGAAGGGAAAACAAAGATAAGAAAAGAGGAGATGAGAGGAGAGGACAGACTGCTCTTTCCTGAAGTATTTCTTTATTATGTCATACAGTTTGCTACATGTACATCCGCGTTCATAAAATTAGCGAAACCGTAGATAAACAAGAGTTGTTCAAGCACAGCGGACTTAGCTCCCCATCACTCCTGCGTCGCTGAAAGCTCCGTACGTTGCTGAGCGAAAACCCATTGAAACAAATAGGTCCCCATTGCCCCCATGGAATACCAGTTGGCAATTGGGAGTACATGGAAAGTGAAACAATGGGTCCCCATTAACCCATTGAAATCGACCCATTAAAAACCAATTGGTCCCTATTGGCAATTGGTCCCCATTAACTCTCAAGACCGAGGTTGCATTTTTACCTGTTACTATCGTAGACAAATTCTTGAGGAAGAAGGTGAGAATTATCAGTCATTTAGAATGAATAGTAACATGGGAGTTGACAGATTTTTTATCTACTGAATCAGTTCCTACAGCTACCCGTCATACAACAGCACCAGTGCCTCGGACTATGGTCGCTCTCTCAAGCCCTCTGTCCAGGAAGGCCTATGTGGTCTGGGTAATCTAGGCAATACTTGCTTCATGAACTCAGCCCTACAGTGTATGAGCAATGTCCCCCCTCTCACCAGATACTTCCTTTGTAAGTACTGCACTCCTCTTACTCAATTATTAATGGATGAAAGATAAACTGGAGTTTGGGTCATGCTATCATAATTAAAAGAAACTGTTCCAAACCAAATGGGAGGGTTAGATTAGTTATATATAATCACAAGTGTCCAGTGTGAGATTTGGATATTATCGAATTGATAAATTCACTTACTTTCCCCAACAGATTCTTGCACTGCACAAAGAAATGAGTATATGGGACCACACACAACTCTGGCATGAATGTTACCCCCAAACTTTTCATCTTTTTCTAATCGTATTTTCAATATGAGGGCATTGGAAGAGCAGTCCTTTCTAGGGGATGTTTTTACTATGATATTCTTCCTAACTGACATGGAAAGAATGAGAAAGTTCACAAATTATTTTTCACCTTTCCCAGAACTCGGGCTTCTCTTTAATGGTAATCTTGATGACTGTGTTAACTATTTGTGATAACTGATAAGTTATTTCCTCAAAAAGGGCCTTCATCATTTAGAAAGTACTTAAAATTGGCATTGTATCACTATACTCTTCAGTCATGTGATTAGATGCTCTCATACACAAGATAAGATGAACGTACCGGTACATGTATTTTAGAAATTTTGAACCAGCTTGGATAGACACGTAAAAAAAAAAATATGAAGGATAATTGACCCATATTGTTGTCTTACTTTAAGGTTGCTCTAAATGCTCTCTACACCCTTCCTCTTGTCAGGATGTTCCAAAGCTTTCAGAATTGAACTATTTTTCTTGAGACATTTGCATACAATTATTCAAAGTCATTTTTACTGTGATCATCGTTTTCTTCTCTGTATTTATTCCCCGATGCTACTTCATCCTTGCTGCCATGCATTATGACAAAAAGGTGATTTACATATTTTTATTCCTGGATATTTCCATTATGTTTATTCATTTCTTCTTTCCTTTTTTTTCCTGACACTGCTTCATGTACCTGCAGCCGATGAGTATAAGAAAGAAATGAATTACAACAATCCCCTTGGCATGCATGGGGAAATAGCTAAAGCTTATGCAGATCTCATCCACGAGATGTGGTCGGGGCTACACTCCTACATGATACCTAGGAACTTCAAGGTAATGGCATGACATATTTCCTCTATTAAACCCTTTTTCAACTTTATTTGGGCAAGACCACAGTACTCAACCATTTCTCTCACATTTATTCCCAAGAGGTTCAAAGAGAAGTGGACAAAAGTTTTATACCCCAAGTAGCATTTTCCATGTTATTTGATCTTATTCAAACACTAGCAGGGCTATTACCACATAATTATGAAATTATCAGGTTTACAAGAAGCTTTAATGACGTTTGTAAATTGCTTGACAAAATAGTATTAGTACTTGCATAGTTCTACAAGACTTTCTGTTCAAGTTGCAATAACATTCATACATTTAATCCAATAAATACTAAGTCAGATGTGACTGGGCTGGGTCTGTGGAAAATACACATTATACCAAATTCAAATGGTTTTCGAACAGTGCATTTCTGTTGCCCCAGACAGCTTCTGGCTGAAAATTTCAACCTGCTTTCTTACTTCTCTTCTTCACTGTTCTTGCTTGAACCATCTTCAGATGCAAGTTGGTAGATTTGCACCTCAGTTCTCTGGCTACCAGCAACATGACTCACAAGAGTTGCTTGCTTTCCTCTGTGATGGTCTACATGAAGATCTCAACAGAATACAGAAGAAACCCTACGTCGAGCTTCGAGACAGTGATGGAAGGCCAGATGAGGTAAGGTGCTTTAAAAATTGTGAAAAGAAACTTTTAGAGGACATATTGTAGATAGAAACTAGTCCTGGCCCCCGTTTCGTAAAACTTGTTATCAATAGCAAGTTGCAATAACTGTTATAAGCTACTAAAATCTTTGCATCTGATTGGCTGAGAGCAAATTTGTCATAGAAATGTAGCACTTGTTACTGATAACAAGTTTTATGAAACAGGGCCCTGTTCTATGTAAGTTCCTGTTCTTGCCCCAAAAAATTGTTTTCCATAGTCAGCAATATTACCTGTTTGGTGGTAAGCTGTGGACTGCTGGTTTGCAAACCTCTCCAGGCCCTTGCAGCTGGCACTGTGGCTGTAGCAGCCTGAAGGTTTGAGAGAATGGGATTGTACATAGTGGGAGATTCTATTGGCCTAAGCCCTTGTTCCTGTTCCTGTTCCTGTTCCTGTGATATCCATGTTTGTGTAATCCTATGTAACCATATCTATGCCCTTTCATTTCATTGTTACCTTTGATTTTTGTCAATATTAGTCTTCAATTTTAAATAATGTTGACAATTCCATAACCGCACAGTGTGCAATTGTATCCCTTATGGGGTGTTGCAAGAAAGTTGCAATCGATTGCAAATAATTGCTAATTTTGAAACAACCATTCTGATTGGCTCGTGGTCTGCCTTTTTAAGAAGACATGCATGCAACAATGATTTTGATTGGCCAGTGACAATCAGTTGCAACTTGCAATCGATTGCAACTTTCTTGCAACACCCCTTTAGTCAACCATTCTGAATAACTTCTATGAAGGTTCTTTTATAATACAATTTTATAAACAGCTCCAGGGACTTGAATAAATCTTCCATGTTAAAAATGAAAATAAAGTTTTAAATGCATTTTTTTTTTTTTTTTCAGGTCGTAGCAGCTGAGGCCTGGGCCAACCATCTCAAACGAAATGACTCGATAATCGTCGACCTCTTTCATGGCCAATTCAAGTCCACTCTAGTTTGTCCGGATGCCAAGTGTCACAAGGTTTCTGTGACCTTTGACCCTTTCAGCTTCCTTAGTTTACCCCTCCCTACAAAGAAGGAGAGAACGATGGAGGTGTTCCTGATCAGACTAGATCCCAAGTCCAAACCTCTTCAAGTGAGTGATGGTGATTGATATGGCATTTTTGTTGTTGTTATTTAGTAGGAGGAGGATGATGATGATGATTATGAAGAGCTTTGTGATGATGTTAGTAATGATGATTATAACAAGTATGATGTCGACAAGGATGAGGACGATCATCGTTCTAGTGGTAGTGATGATGATGGTGGTGGTGATTTTGACATGGATGATAGTGTAGATGATGATGAAAATTATGGTCATGATGGTGATGATGACGGTCTTGATAACGTTGATAATGATTATGATCAAGGTGATAAATATAGTTATGGTGAAGATGTCTGTCATGTTTATATTATATTGGATGGCTCTGAATGGGATACCAGAGAATATTCCACGAATTAGGGCTGGTATTGCAGGAATCGAAGATGGGTGCAATATTGGCCCTAACAAGTGGAATATTTCTGGTATTCCATGAAATAAAGCCATCCAATATAATTATTATTATCTATACCCAAAAGGAAAGTGATTTAAAATTGAATAAAAATCATTGCAGCAACCAAAAAGGGCTCCCCATCATTTATTTTGATCACACAAATTTGACTTTAATACCTCTTTATGACGTCATCTAAGTATCATTTGCGCATTGCATGTATTGGGTATCTTCGCATTGAATCCTTATTGCGTATATTTGTTTTATTGTGTATGTTTGTTTTATTGCGCACGCGAAGAGACCATGCAATATGACATATTATTACCTATACAAGGCGTTTAGCTGCAAAATAAAAGGCCATATTTTGCACACTACCTCGAATCCCAAACTGAAGCGGGCAACATTTGCCAATTTGACCTCTTCCTGGTTTTCCCCGTAGACCACTGTACTAAATTTGAGGGCAACATTCTGCCATATTCCACCCTTTCTTGTAGTGCAAACACGTAGTATTGTTTGAAGCGATCGCGATCGATGTTTAAACAATGGAAACGCGCGGTTACAATTTACGTCACAATTGCTTAGCCAGGATTACGTGCCTGACTTTATAAGCTGAAATCAGAGGGACCGACAGGCAAACAGACATGTTTGTCGTTAATTGCTACAAATGATAGGAGAATTATACATTATAAACAGCTGTAGGTAATAATAATAATAATATTGACTGGCTCTACTTTCAGGGGAACATCAAAAATGTTGCCCGTAAAAGAACCATATTGCCCTCATCTTCGACTCGGGGCAATATGATACTTTTGTGGGCAACATATCTGATGTTCCCCTCAAGGCCAGTCAATATAATATAATTATTGCACGGCAAATTTCTACATGAGTCTGTGGGGAATGTGGCATTTTATACAATATGCTCTGATATTGCACAGAAAAATCATGCAGACAAAAAATATGTGTTTATAAAATGCCCTATATAGATAATAATGTGTCATATTGTTTGCATCAATAAAACGAACATTTCAGACTGATAAATGAAAAATATATGAAATTTGTTGTGTTTTGGGGGGTAATTTTCCATTAATACATACCTTTTAAAAAAGGAAGTGCTTGTTTCTAGACAAATCTTGTAGTTTTACGTTTTGGTCGGATTTGTAAAAATAATTTGTTCATAAGTAAAAAGGCAGAAACTTCTTGTAATTTTGCTTGTTTATTTATATTTAGCTTTTATAATCTCTCAATTTGACCCCCCCCCCTCTCTCTCTCTCTCTCTCTCTCTCCCTCTCTATCTCTCAGATGAAAGTAGTTGTACCAAAGCATGGCATGGTGTATGACTTGTGTAAAGCAATATCCAAAGTCTCACAAATATCTCCAGATAAGGTAAGGAGGTCACCATGAAAACTGTTTTTAGTCCAACACATGAATGAAACATACTGCCAATAATAAGTAGCACTTTAATGAAATGTACTCCGTAAATGATTAAAATGCTTCACTTGTATAGCCTTTAAATGGTTACCTGTGCATTTATCTTTAAACTGCTTGAAATTTCAGGATATCTCTCTTGAAATATTGTACAATACATATCACATCGTAATGATACACAACCACCACATGACCATGAGTTATTGCAATTGACCAACTGATGTATGCATCTGTATTTTCATTGGTTCAATATCTCATTTCTTTTCATTTGTTATGCTACACAAGATGGCAGTCACAGACGTCTACAATCATCGGTTCCATAAAGTGTTTGCACCCAACGATAGAGTGGAGAGCATCACAGAAAGAGATGACATCTTTGTGTAAGTTATGTTTTTAGTATAGTCAAGCTGAAGTATGATAGATTTCTAAAGTGAAACTAATGATAAGTGTCCTTTGTGCGTCTTGGGGATCAGCTCGTCGTATTGTAATACTCTGTGAACCCACTGAACCCCATGCCTGAGATAACTCGGGCTTGGGTCTATTGGAAGTGAGTGTTATACTGAAATTAGATCATGCTCAATGGGATAATATATATGTATATGGCACCCAGTGATAAATATCCATTACTGCCATCTCAATCGTCTTCAGGATAGGCTTGCCATACTGTTAGAAGCAATACTTATGCTTTCTTACTCTCTTTTCTGGGGATTTGAACTGCTTGATAAATGATTTATTTTGTTCTAGTGTTAACATAGTAAGTTCTTTGGTACTGGTGACTTTTAGTCCTTGGTAATTAACAGTAAATGCATTACCAAATACATTACCTATACAGTGATGCCAAATGTTTCTTTTTTTGCAGTATTTTGTACTGTGTTTTTTTTTAGGGAAAATACTGCAGGTTTCAAGAAAAATACTGTTTTTCTTGAACTTAGTTACTGTACAGTTCTATGGCTGTAAAGTCAGATTTACTCTATACTGCAAAACTTGATAAAAGGCTGGCATCTCTGCCTATACCCATGAATGATGTATAAAATCATTTTAAACCCCTTGTCAAGACCATTCATTCTATTTTCAAAGAAATGACACTGGTGCCTTGGTCCAAACTTTCTCTATAAAAACCTGTAATCTGAGATTTTTTGGCTGATTTTTTTTGACAGCTATGAGGTTCCTGTGAACAGTGCCGATGACCCTGATACCATCATCATACCTGTCTATCTCAGGGAAAGAAAGTAAGTAACTTCAAATACTCATATGCCATCTGTTAACCCTGTTGAACACTTAGCCCAAGATAACTCATGTCAGGGTCTATGGAAAATGTGAGTTATACTCAAATTGAATCATGCTTAAAGGGTTAAAGTGATTACACAATTATGGTAAATTTTTTTTTGATATATGATCGAGAATAGAATTCTAAGAAGAATAACATTAAAAATATGATGATTTTCAATCGAAATCAGTGCATTCTGGCTAATTTTCTCATGAAAAGTCAAGAGCTGACCAAAAAAATAGAGTATGAGGTATGACGTAAAAGTGGGTACCCAGCTTTGCGCATTGCAGTTTTGCTGCGCGCTAGACTGTACAATATGTATTATGCCTTGCGCACGTTTTGCTAGAAGTGCGCGACAAGGTACCCACTTTGATGTCATTTTGACGTCAAAGTGGGTACCCAGTTGAAACTGGGTCACAGCCGAGGGGTCAAAATATCCTGAAATCTTACCACATGTGGGGGTTTCCTTGGCAACATGACTTTTTAAAAAACTTTAGGCAGATGATTTTCTGCTAATAAAATCATGCTCTTTTAAATGAACTAACATTGTTTCAGCATTGGGTACCCCCTTTAAGGGTTGTGAAATTGTAAACATCCCTTGTACCTATACCTCTGTGGGTGTGCCTTGACTGAAAACATCAGAAGATATTAAGTGGTGCAAACTTTTCGTGTCCTACAGCAAGCAATATCTTTGAATGATTTCGAAGATGGACCGTGTTTGAAATTATTAAATGATGGAGAGGACTACGATTAAAATTAGAAGCAAGGAAAGGGTTTGTGGAAATCAGTATGAGCTACATGTATAAAGAATGAGCTCATTTTAAAGGAAACATCATGTAATGTTTAAAATCTGAGTTACTGATATTGGATTTGTTTTTGTTTTTAACCCATCAATTTTTTTATGAGATCATTTTTAAAATGATCAAATTTTGAATATTACTTGAATAGTGCATTTGCGCTTTACACTTGGTTAATATTAATAAGCTACTTGCTGTTTACACCATCCAAATTTGATCCGGGTACTAATACTCTTGAAAAAAGAAAAGCTCTGTTCTTCAAATTTTAAAAGGAGTTTATGAATAGTGAATTTACATAACATGGAATTGTGCCGTGCCCTTACAAAGACTAATAAATGCATGATATATTGAAAACTCGCAAAATTTCATGTTTGTTTTACATGTATGTATTGAAAATACGTTGGCATGTAAATCACATTTAAAGCAAATGGTAAATGTGGTTTATTCTTGTTTGTGTATAAGTTCAAAGAGAGCGAGCTTCAGCTATTCCTCAAGCAGTTACTCACTGTTTGGTCAACCGATGCTGATTGCAGTACCCCGTAAGCATACCACCTACCAGGACCTCTACGAAATCATCATGAACAAAATGAGGTGAGTACCAACCGGGTCAGACCATTTTGGATGCATTCTTGAGAAGATGAAATGATTTCTAATGTTTGCTGTGCTGACAATTGCTTCAGGCTTTTAATTGTGTTGAAGATGTAGGGTATTAAGTTGATGGTCAGAATTGACACTTGTGACCACCGAAAAAGGATGTGAAAAGTCTTTGTTAATAATAATAATAATAATATTTTTTCTGGATTTATATAGCGCCTAATACATCTCCAAGAGAGTCTCTAAGCGCTTTACAGAAATATTATTACCCCGGTCATCGGATTCAGGCTTGCCCGCATACAATGTATGCACCTTCTCCACTCCCTAGGGAGCATTCCAGCCAGGCGCCTTTTGCAGGCACGCACAATGCTAAACAAATAAGAAAGACATTACTGTTGGGATATTTTTGATGTTAAAGGAAGGAAAACCTTTTTTACGTAAGAAACTTATGACCTTAAACAAATCAATAACATATCTGATTTCCAGCAATGAGGCAAAATCAGATGTGCATGTGTGTGACCTTTTGTTTTGCGTTATAAAGCATGGCTCTTCACCGTCATGTTTCTGACGGTGACAGTACATATTTTAATGGTATTGAAAAATCAAAGTTCAAGAACATCATAAGTGTGCAAACAAGTTGGCAAAATAAAATAGATCGTGACTGATATTGATCAATATGAATGCAGTACTAGGTGTTAATGCAAGTTCAAACATGAGTCAACATTGTGTGTGATAACATGTCTTATTCTCTGTCTATTTTCAGTCGGTATGTGAGGAGACCAGACACAGAAGACTGGTATAAAGAGGATGAAGAAGGCAATGAAGTAGTGGAAAATGGAGGTAAGTTTTGCCAAAATTTTACAAGAGTATCAACAACATATAAACTAAGGTAAAAACTGATAGGGCATGACAAGAGGGAGATGGGGGGGGGGGGGGGGTCTCATTGTTTATTGATACCAAAATTCTGACGATAATGCTCCTACTTACATTTTCATATTTCTCTTTACACTTTTTCACCATCTCTTTGATTCTTGTGTATCCTCAATCTGTCTGCCTGCCTGTCTCGTCTTTCTCTCTCTCTCTCTCTCTCTCTCTCACATACACACACACACACACACACGCGCGCGGCATTTCTTTCACTCACTCTGTATCTCAATATTACCCATACTTTTCCCACAGAAACAGAGATGGACTCTGACTCCGATTCTAAAGATCCTGGCAGCTCGGGAGACGACACGACGCAGAATCACAAAGAGGACCCTCCTCCACCTCCATCCAAGGAGAAGAAAGCAAAACCCAAACCCCTAGACCGGCGATCCCTTCTCTTTAGAATGACTCTAGTCAACTCCTATGGCAGTGCAGAGTTAGCCAGGTTAAAAGATGATGGTGCACCACTCAGGTTTAACAGTAAGTGACTGTCTTTTTGATTTGGAAGCAAATCATGCTGTGGAATGCAAATAGTGTACTCTATGTTTACACTTAGAATAACTACTGTTTTTATCCTGAAATGTTCTGTCCAGGCCCCTAAAGCTCTGCCATTTTGTCCAGATTCATTAGAAGGCCGACCTAAGCATCCATCAATATTCATGATCAAAAACAAATAATTCATTTTGTAAGATGCTGCCAACTAGTAGCATTTGTTTGTACGCATTATGAAACACTACATGCATCAGCTTACCCCATGCGCAATAAATGCGCATTAAATCAAAGTGTCACAATAAAATTGATACGTGCAATAAATATGAATAATGCAACGGTGTTATCAATATCATGGGGATAACAGGGGCTTATCGGCCCCTTCAAATGATCAAAAAGAGGCAGGGCCTAATGCCATTCGCGTAATGATATCCACGCGTGCTACTTTCCATCTAGTAAATGTATTATATGTCTATAGTTCTGTCACAGAAGATATTTGATGTTTAATATAGCCATGGGCTCCAATCAGGGGGGGGGGGGGGCTAGGGGACACCTGTTGGAAAATATACAACGCATTGACACCCCTGATTATAGTATCGAGTCAAAAGATTAAAAGTAATGATTCAACTCAGGAAATGCGATTGCCATGTGCTTTCAGACCTTGTCACTTAATGTTTTAGTAACACAATACATGAGTATGTAGAGTCAGTCAGTCGTCCAAAGTTTTGAATCCGGTTTTGTCCCGTGAACGGGGGATTTACCTCACTCTCGCGGCAATCGCCCTTTACCCCCTCCCTCCACTTTGCACGATTCAGTGCATCCTCCATCCTCAACCCAGCCCTCCTTCTCTCCTCCTCCACTTGCATATTCCACGTCTTCCTTGGCCTTCCCCTCCTCGGACCGCTCACCTCAAATTCAAGGGCCCTTCTTAATACATGCCCATCATCCCTCCTCAGCACATGCCCATACCGACGTACCCCATTCGCCTTCGCCAACCAGTCCACCGCTTCTTCCAGATGCACCATCTGCATCAAATCCTCAGTCTTCTTCCTATCCATCAACTTCACACCACACATTGCTCTCACCATTGCTCTCTCTGTTCTCCTCAAAATCCCCATCTCATTTTCACTCAGACACCATGTCTCACTCCCATACAGCATCACCAGTCTCACACAACTCTTATACACCATTCCTTTCATCCCGAAGGGAAATCTTTTCCCGTGTAGCAGCGCTCCACATTCCCTAAACTTAACCCACCCAAACCTTGCTCTAGCTATCACAGCCGCCTCACATCCACCACCCACACTTACCCTGTCCCCCATGTATGAGAACTCCTTCACCGACTCCACTTCATCACACAACTTTTCCACCTGTTCCACCACCCCTCCATCTCCTTTCTGGCATCTTCCACACACAAAATCTCTTGCCAAGCTTGGGGTCACCCAAAAGAGTGTAGAGTGGTAAAAAGGAGTATCCCTAACCAGAATTCATTGATTTGTTTACAGTATTATTTTAAAATATGTTTTTTGCTTATTGATACCTCTCCTCACATTGACCCCATTTCTTTTTTTAAAACTTTTTTTTTTCCAGATCGTACGTACATAGCACTAGATTGGAAGGACAAGGCAAAAGACAAGTTCTACATCGAAACAGAAGCAGAAGTAAGTGAACTGGTGTATTTCCCACATTGAATGAAATGGAAATTTCCCATTTTTTTATATATCAACATGAACATTATGTGTCATGCTGGCATAAATTTAGAAAAATGTGCACTTTATTTGTGCAAGTATGTAAGGAGAAAAATGGTGAATTCCTCATTTAAAACAGCACTCCGATTAACTTCAATTTTATTTCTTGTCTCAAAATCATACAGTTTAAAAAAGTCATGGAAACATTGTTATATCTTGATTACAACGAAAGCATGTCCTTCAGATAGAGTCTGCCAATTAAACTTGTGTGTTGTGCCATTGTATTGTGTGTTGTGCCATTCAACCTTTGAAATAGCCCGTATTTGTAAACAAGTGAGATCTGTAAGGATATCATGTGATATTTCCATCGTGATTTTCAATGGCATCTTGCAAACTGTTTCACTGTCAGTGATTACCATCTCATATTATGTGATGATGTAAGACATTTTTTAATGGAAGGCACATTGACATGACAACTGCATTTTTGATGTTGATAAGTGGTTTTGAGGGCATTTTCTATTTAAACTAGAGGTAGGACTGCTCATACTGTATTTTCAAAGAAAATTTTGCTTTATTATTTTTTGTCCATCAGGATGCGGAGCCTCATGAAAGCATGAACCTTCGTAGTGTATCCAGAAAGCAACAAGTAGATCTAAATGAGTGTCTTAACCTCTTCCTCACAGAAGAAACACTGGAGAAGGAAGATTCATGGTGAGTTCTATAAGTCGATGTTAGGTGTAGTAGATTTTACAAAATGACAAGGAATGAATGTCTAGAAGTAGAGATTTAGGTATAGGAAAAACTGTAGGGAAGAATACGAGAGAGATGGAGGGGGGGGGGAGAAAAAATGCAGCTTGCATGATGTATTTTTTATGTGGGGAAAAATACAAAGAAAACGGACGCATCATGAAGTGCAGTATATCGTTGGAAGAAATAGATCATTGATGGTTATGATGAATATGTGTATGACTTATGCAGACAGAAAAAATGTACAGAGACATTCAAACATAGCTTGAAGAATAGACTTTTCTAGAGCCTCATAAAGTGAAAAAGCTCTGATTTCATTCTAGTGACCCTTCCCTCGTCATATTTTTTTACGTTTTTCCTGCAGGTACTGTCCAGCTTGTAAAAAGCATCAGCAGGCCACCAAGAAGTTTGATCTATGGAAATTACCCAAAGTGCTTATCATTCACCTCAAGAGGTTCTCCTACAATCGCTTCTTGAGAGACAAGCTAGATACTTTAGTCACCTTCCCTACAGAGTAAGTTTTGAATGCTTCCATCTTTATTGATGTTAGGAGAGATCTGTTATAAATGCCTGTACAAAACTTGCCCTTGGTTTAAATGTCTGGCTTTTGATAGTTTCTAGATGAACAATTGTAAAGAATGTAAACAATTTAGGCAATTCTTTAAGAATGATCCCTTTAGTTTTTCACCCTTGTACAAAACTCATTGAGTATCACCCAATTTTCTGACATATATTTCTCTTGCATGTATGCCTGCAACTGTCACATTATAAATCACCGTGTGTGTGTTATGTTTGTACGTGGTGTGTCTTTGCCATTGATGGATTACGATCAGTTTTTGATTTTTGTGAAGAGCAATTCTGGTAATCATCAGACATTTATATTCATCCGGATTCATTGTTCGCATTGGATTTAGTAATAGTAGACCGTCAGTCAGTGATCATCATGATCATTCATGTTGGACTGATGAATTATTACAGTGCCTCTGCAGATGAGATACTAACTTTACACTGTAGATCTACTGTATTTTCAGTTTAATATTCTAGATTGTTTGACTTGCTTGGGCGACTTGCTGCAATTTGTCCATGTTTGGATCCGATGCCAGAGTTTTGTCATCCTTTTTAAAAATTTTCAAGGGACATATAGTTGCAAATGATATGCAACTGTAGCAGAGCCAGGTCATGAGTAGACTAGATCCAGACATGGCATTTTCTGGCATATCAATAAAGCGCAAAGACATTGTCGAAAGCGGCAATCCTATCTGAAATTATCTTGGAATCTCATTGAATAAAAGGCTAAAGATGTAACCACAGAATGCACGAGATTCTTAATTCTGAGCCCCAAAACTGAAAAATCCCCACGCCGTAAGAGAGAGGATACCCCTCTGCTCCCTCACAGTTATTCTCTAATCTTTTTCAGTTTTTTTTTTTTTTTTTTTGACATCACATTTCATGCCTGAAAGCAGTTGCTTTTTGGGTCTTAATTGATATATGCATATTAGAGATTTTTTTTTTTTTTTAAATAGAAATATACTTTTTACCATTCTGACTTTCACTGACTGGTGTATTAATTGTGAAGTACTTTTTCCTGTTGCTTGCAGCCTAAAAAATACTGAAAGATTCAGATTTAGTAGCATTTCAATTTTTTAAACTGACTGCATGAATTATGTAACCGAAATGCTTTTTTTTTTTCCTTTCTCCCCACCCCCCCCCCCTTCCTTTCATTTTCCTGTTCCCCTATCCTCTTCTTTTGCAGGAATCTAGACATGTCTCGTAATGTAATATGCCCGAATGGTGGCCCCTATCAGTACGATCTTGTAGCCGTCAGTAATCACTATGGAGGAATGGGAGGAGGACATTGTAAGTTACCCATCAACATGTCTTGATAAAGTGAAAAAAATTTATTTCATTTCATTTCGTTTCATTTCATTTATTTTCCATTTTCAACATAATATAACAAACATAATTACATCATAAATAATATCATTATTAACAAAATACGCATAATAGCAATAATTTTCATGCATTGTAATTTTCAAAGATAATTTTATAAATAAATGCTGAAAATGGAGGGGAATGCTAAAAAGCAAAGCTTGTACTTTGCATTCCCCTCAAAAAAATATATGTACGACTTGTAACAAGTATGCATCTTAAAGAAAATGATATAGAAACACACATACGCGCACACCCACACATATATACACAAATAACAGCAACAAACCCATCCCAAAAAAAAAAACAAACAAACAAACAAACAAACAAAAAACAAACAAAATAGTAATTAACCTATCGCTTTAACCCTTTAACCCTTTAAACATGATTTGATTTCAATTTAATGCTCATTTTCCATAGATCCTAGCCCAAGCTTTTTATTCAACAGGTTTACATGCCACTACTAGCATTACCAGGAGGTCTTGTGATCAAAGTACATAAGACAAAAGTAGATAGTTGCAAAAGTGTCTTTAGTGTGCTCATTATATTTTGTTATTTATCAGGATTGTGGAATGAGGCCTCGTCCTGCCAGAATGAAATGATAGGACAAGACAATTTTGAAATGCTTAGTGAAACGATTTCACGAATCTTTCGGTACCCTTCATGGGGCATGCAGTAGAGGCCACCTGGCAGGTCTTACACAGATTATAAAGAAAGTTGCTTGTCTGTCGAGGCTAGAATTTCCCAAAGACCATGGAGAGTAAATCTGAGTGGAAAAAAAAAACCCCAGACTTGTCATGAGTGCAAGTACACTTGTCGTAGTTGGAGTACATTACAAATGTAGTAGTTGTGGTTGCACATTACAAAGTGGTCGTAGTTACTACTTAATCATAGCTCTTTATCTGTTATACAGTGTCTTTATGCGACGTGTGATTAATTTCTTGATTCTACCATTCTTTTCTTCCCTCAGACACTGCATATGCCCAAAATGCATGCACACAAAACTGGTCCTACTTTGATGATAGCTCTGTATCAGATGCTAGCAAGGAGCAAGTGGTTGTAAGTATTATCTAAAATTTGTCTGAAAAGTATTTCTATTGAACTGCGATGCTGTATCTGTTGCACCTCCAGTTTCTCATAACTTCCAATTGTAAATCGGAAGTCTTGAAATGTAAGTCATCCCAACAGGAGGTAGAAGGTTTGTACATTTTTACTTTTGAATTGAACATTTGTTTCGTTCTCATCAGTACAATGTGAAAAATGATGTGAACATAATAATCTTTACAATCTATACAGAGATTACAACACAGTAAATAATTTAGAAAATAGGAGGTGAAAACCCGGAAAGCAAAGCTTGTGTTGGGAACGCCCATACTAACAGAATAAAAGTTACTGAAAGAACACTAAAGTATATGAGTACTGAGGAACATACAATACGATTTTCGCATCTGCATATAGTAATCACTATTGAAGAAGAAGGAAATGCAGTAAGTGGAGGAAAAACTGAAAAGAAAGTTAGGCATTGAAAGGCATGTTCGCTTATCAGCCTTTTAGGCTAGTGTCTATGATGACATCATCAAAGATTACAATATAGGGCATTGATTTTCATGTGCTTTTATCAGAATTACCTCAAATATGCTTCACCGTTTTTTGGTTTTTTGTTTGCACAGTCGAAAGCTGCCTACGTGCTCTTCTATGTTCGAAAAGACAGCCTGGAGGAGTTCAACCAATCACTATCACAGGTCATTGCAAGTCGAGGAGAGGAGACGACAGAAAACGGAGATGTGGAGGAGAGGGAGCAACAGCAGATCACCACGGACAGCAGTGACCGGAAACTACGAAGTCACACTGGAGCGAGGAGTAAACGGCTCAGCAATGGACTCTCAGACAGCGAGGAGGAGGAGATGGAGACAAATTGATGCCAACTTGAACCTAGTTCGTACCGCTCCTGGGACAGAGAATGTGTGTTAAGTGGTGAATGCGTCGCTGTTTGCCTGCGCTGTCTCTATTGGATACCTGCAACAACTGGGAAAGCCTCTTGATGTACTAATGACCTGAACACCGTCCATCGCATGCCTGTAGGATAGAATGAAATTCTGAGGAAGGCTTGTCTCTGCCGTGCTTACCGACCGAGAGGTGTCACCCAGCAGTGGCAGGATATGCCTCGTACAAGGTCTCTCAGATTTATTGCCACTGGCGTAGTTCGAATGGATAAGTCAGAAATTAAACATAGAATATCATTACTAACTGTGAATTCTTGTGATCAAAGTGAAAATGGAAGCACATTGTTCACTGAACTTATATCTTACTAAGATACCTTAAATATATATCAGTCTTAACCCATCGCCTACTGGGAACCAGAAGGTCCCTGTATCAGTCCTAACCCATCTATATATATTAACTGAATTTTGCACTAAAACCATATAGAATTGCTGTAGATGAGTGGGCATTACAACTTTCTCTGTTTCTAAAGGAAGTCAGAGCTTTGCCTTTTGGAAAATCTGTTGCCTACTTTAAGAAACAGAATAACAACGAAGCCTCGTATATTTGAATAAGGCCTTTCTTGTCTGGACGTAACCAAGGATGCCATTGACCAGCAGATAAAGGAAATAATCCTTCTCTCAACCTCACCATAGAACCATTTAAGAAAGATAGAATGATTGATATGGATGATTGATATGATTACTTTCCAAATCCTCAATATCATCTGGCATGCCCTTTCGTTTAAGTTTGGTAAATGAACTCCAGAATATCCTGAAAATTCAAATTCTCTCTTCTTGGAGGGAGATGGTAGGTTTATCTTCCTATTTGCAAAGTTTAACACTATCACTGCCATGTGCAGCTAAAACATTGCATGAAATCATTAACCTGTTGAGCACTATTTGATTTCAGTATAACATGCATTTGCCATAGTCCTTAGCCCAAGTTATCCTGGGAGTAGACATTGTTCAATGATTGAATATCATCATTATGGATGGCAGTATTGAATGGGTTAATAAAGTTCATACTTTGCCAACCCCTGTTTCTAAAGAAAATGCTGTTCCATTGCAAGGATTCAAGACAAGTTGTAAGACTACTTTTTTACGCTACCTGTGGCAGGATTATCCTATGTAAGTGCTTCCCTTGTATGGACGAGGCAGGAAGAAGATAGATTGCTATTGTATATTTCAAGGCAGGCAGATCAAGACTAATATTGATAGAGCCAGTGCCACTGTAAGAGAAATGGTGAAAAAGGTGAGGTCAATTCTGATAACGGGTATAATGGAAAAGAAAGCAAAGTTCCAAAGAGTAGTGAACAGATTGGTAGATGGGACAAAGGAGAATTGATTTGAAATGGAAGAGAGTGTGTGATGTTATATGGCCCTCTACACTTATTTTTAATCAGTTAGCAAATCTGCATGTCTGAGATTTTAAAACTGACTTCACTTTCTGTTTTGATTATGTTCAAAGCATGACTTACATGTATGTTGCAATTTTGTTTTTCACATTGTGTGTTCTTGCACAAACGTGTGATTTTTCAGATTAAACGTAGTCCAGATGATAATTACGCTTCCACTGCCTTGGTGCTGGGGACATTATTGAGTTCTCCAGGAGCTTGCAGGTGTGTTCGCTGTCAAGAGTCCCTTTTATTGCACCTTATTTCTCTTAAAAATCATCTTAAATCATTTCATCAAAACGTGATATTTACATTACGTCTTGTCCTCTACTCATTAAATTTCTTTGCCAATGTAGTTTCAGTGTTATGTACTCCATAAAAAATGTATTTTTTCTAAATTATTATATTTGTTACCAAAAGTAGGGTGTAATCAGTTCATATTATAAACAGGGAATCCATGCATTGTAGAATACTTCTATTCTTTTATACATTAATAGTATTTTATTTACTAATCGTGTACTTCAAGTTAGTGAGAACATCTACTTAAATGCATTAAAGTATAGCCATAGTATATTGTCCCGCAACAGGTGATTTTGGTTTTTTGCAACAATTTTTCCCCCTGTTTTTCCTATTCAAATATAGATTGATGATGCTAGACACTGTTATATCTGTAACACCATGAATTCTGTAAAGATGTTGATTTTATTTATTTATTTAGTGTAATTTGCTGTAGGAATTTTTGAAATTTTGACATTAATTGCCTTGACGTATGATTAAAAGTGAAGACATCATAGGAATCATAGCTGTAAACATGTAGCCGAGTTTTCTCTTTTTAAAAAAATATATATATCTATATATCTATATGCACATTAAAAAAAAAATCTTAGTCACTTAAAAGAAATAATCTTAGACAGGGATTCATATTTAGGAAGATGTTCAGAAAATACTCCAGTGAAAGATTTAAAACTCATATAAGTGTAGGGTTAGACCATTTTTGGTATGATTTTAAGTAAGGCAATTTCCATTATAGCAGTTCAGTCTCTATGATATTCGTTAAAGGCAGGGTAATACCTAAAACACTATGCAATCAAGCATAGATAGGCTTTAAGTACAGAGTGAATAGCTAGGTGGAAGTTTGATCCTAAAGACTTGCTCTTCTAATCCCAAATTAAAAATAGAAAATGTGATATGTCATTTGGCTTGTGATTAGATGAAGGCAATAAAGCTACAGACAGATAGTGGGGGAGGGGGGGGGGGAGGGAGGGGGGAGGGGGTGTATCAGTATTCAACTGATGTCTGGTAGTTAGTTGCCACTATTGAAATCTATATGATTGTTTTGGTTGAATATGTCAATTGCTGAGCTATAGAAGGGTGTCAACTCGTGTATTTCCGCATAAAAATTTTGAAGAATTATATCATTTTATGTACAATAGGTTGTAACATTTGATGTGATAAATGTTGGGCTATTTGGGATATATACTGAGGAAATGTTTCGTTATTCACAGAACCACAATATTTTTAACATGGAGTGTAGCCACATGAAATATTTAAGCTTAGCCAATTATGATATTACACATTTGAAAACCTCAGCAACAACTCTCTTACTAGACATTTGCTATTAATGGGGTTGTTGTTATGATTTGAAACATTTTGGCCATTGTTGCTATTAAAAGTACATTTATTTGTGTGAAATGACAATATTCATGATATATCACTAATTAAGTGCAATTATTACCTCAAATACATGCTTGTGTAACATAGGAAAATACATGTAATGACCTTTCCTATGTGTTTCCTATGTGTAAATTGATTGAAATTTTTCAAGACTTTCATTTTTCATTGTTTTGATTACATGGAGAAAGGGTAGGACATATTAACATTAGCTCACTACATATCACTTTATGGTAGTGAGTGCTAGTCATCCAAATACCCTTTATATCAGTAACATAAGGACACATGTAGCACAACATTGACTTTCTACTTCTCAGTCAATGTTGCCAAATGACAACGCACATTACACTTATTCATCAAGTTCAGTCTGTTGGCATCCACCGCAAGATTCCCTTTAAAGGTCTTGTGTGGTCTGTGCTGTGCAAGGAGAAGGGGAAATTCACCAACAAGGTGTTGCAACTACGGATTCCCAGAAATTTCCATGAAGTGAGCATTTCGTCATAGTGAGGCTAACTATAGCACTGCTAAAGGCCTGTTCAACTACTTTCGAGTAGTAAACAACTTTTTTGAAAATGTGATTTCTTCAGCATATTGCGTGTCACATTTCTGTGTCTAAGAACACACAGGTATTAAAGTGAATACACATACCATATCACCCATGTCGCTTCAGGCATCCCCATTTGTATTTCATATAGAACACAAAACACCGCCCCCTTTTTAGGTTTTCCGCCTACACCTATATTTCACCTGAAACACAGGTCTTAAAGTGATTACACAATGGTAATTTTTTTTTTGATATATGATCGAGAATAGAATTCTAAGAAGAATAACATTAAAAATTTGATAATTTTCAGTCGAAATCAATGCATTTTGGCCAATTTTCTCATATAAAGTCAAGAGTTGACCAAAAAATTTGAGTATGAGGTGTGACGTAAAAGTGGGTACCCGGCTTCGCGCATTGCAGTTGTGCTGCGCACTGGGCTGTACAATATGTATTATACCTTGCGCGCATTTTGCTAGAAGTGCGCGACAAGGTACCCACTTTGACGTCATTTTGACGTCAAAGTGGGTACCCAGTTGAAACTGGGTCACAGCTGAGGGGTCAAAAATATCCTGAAATCTTACCACATTTGGGGGTTTCCTTGGCAACACGACTTTTTAAAAAACTTTAGGCAGATGATTTTCTGCTAATAAAATCATGCTTTTTTAAATGAGCTAACATTGTTTCAACATTGGGTACCCCCTTTTAGACAAGGAAAAAACATGAATTGTCTATGTATTCCCTAAAACATGTCAGAATCTGTAAGCCAAGAAAGCATATATTTCAACATTAATTCTGCCAGCTGTATTTCCTTTAGTTGGCAACATTAATGATGGCTCAAACACATGTCTAAGAACAAGAAAAATGTTGTCTATGTATTCCCTTTAAACCTGTCAGAACCTGTAAGCCAAGGAAGTAAGATGGCAACATCATATTAATGTTGCAAGCTTGATTTCCTTGAGCTTCGCCAACCTGCCAAACTTGACTACCGTACATCTCAGAAGTGGATCTCCATAGCAAATCCTAGGATTCATGGAGAACATTTCAGATTGAACCAGAAGTATGCAAACATATTTGTGCATGCAGTGGACTCCTGTTATGCTATTTCATTTCATGAAGTAGAAGTAATGGATAATGAAGACTGATCGTACCTCATGTACTTTAAGAAATATGAATTTCTTATCTTGGCTTTGCACATCTGGATAGACCTGTATACCCAAATCGGTCTCTTCAACTGCTTGACGAGACATTAAAAGATAAGATGGACATTTCTTCAAGAGCCTCTCTACCGGTAGAGATGTGACACTAACGAAATCTATGGCAGCCACTCATAGTAGCCTGTCATTGAAATTTGAGGATTATATCTTCTTAGGCATATTTCACTTTCTGAATCTGTTGAGATATATTCACCGATATACCCCCATTCGTATCATCTGCATTAACATGGAATATTCATGTGTACATCGTCACGATTGCATATTGCTTATCAGTGCCAGTGAGCACAAAGCCTTGAATGTAAGCACTGCAAGTATAGTGTATAAATTGTGCAATGTGGTTTGGACACCTGGGTCCATAACTTTACAACTTGGAAAATTATCTGTGAAAGTAGTCATTCATAAAACCAAGAATTCCCCCAAATAACAAATAATATCATATGCTTGTTCTATGTGTTTCCTATACTTGCAGCAAGTAGAGTATTTCAACAATTTGAATGTAAAAGAACAATATTTTTTTTTCAAAATACAGTTGAAGCTTTAGCCAAGTATAAAATCATATTTCATGTAATACTCCTCTTTTTGCCCTTTCCTTGTGTCAAACAAATGCAACTTCTATTTTATCTCTTGTGGAAGCACAAAGCCAAAGTATTAACATGTATATTTATGAAAATTTGATTGTTCTGTAGATGCAAGATGAAAATCGTACTACTGAGTTGGAAATCCTCTTCTGTTATTTTCATTTTACCATTTGCTTGAGGAATTTTGCTTTTTATTTGACTACCTAGACATGATAAATTGGCAATATTTTTTATTTTTAAGTATAGAGGATAGTGTTTTGTGTATTATAGTAATGTACATGTATTTTAACAGTGACAAGACTGCATCGTATAGGAAGTTCATCCTTGCAAATGAACTTTTCTTCAAATTGCAAATTAAAATGGACATTGATATTTGGTACCATTTCAATGTTAAGCTGTGTCCTTGTAAACACACATGCTTAAAGTCATAGCGCAGTCATCTAATGTGGTGTATTCATTCTGCTGGTGCTTGTGTAGTAATCCCTAAAAGCAGAAAGTGTATTTTTCACAAATATGGAAGAAATTGTGCAAGATGTTTTGATGTGCCTCTATACTCGTACCACAGTCACTCTGGAAACTTAACTTCAAACTGGCCGAAATCTGAAATCTAAAGTATGGGTATCATTTGACCGGTAATGATAATGATGAATATATATAGCTAGAAATTATTGCCAAATTGCTGAAGTGTTTGTGTGGAAAATGAACAGGAAATTATTGGAGTAGCTATGAGGTGACTGATCATGTTTGTGCCAATGAACCTCCCTCACTTATTTCATCAGCTCAATGAATTTGGTTAGGACCAGGGTAAAGAATACATTTAAAATACATTTTTTTTCCTATGAGAGCTATTCGCTGAAAAAAAAAATAGCTCCTGTGGTCAACTTTACAGGAGCTATTTCTAGGCCTGAGGGAGCTATGTTGAATTACCATATCCCAATTGTCCCCTTATATGTTAATTCCTGCTGCTCCTATTTATTTTCTTTATTTTGAATTTGTTATAGGTGTATAGTGTATGCCCATGCATTGTCATTATCATTATTGGTCAGTTGTGACCCTGGCTTGATCCTGGTCATTCTGGGGCAGTATACAGTTTTTATTGTTTAGTACTCTTGTTGGTCGGGTGTCTTATTGATGTAACCAAGGTTTCACTGTCAGACAAAGAAAAACTTGATAAATTTGCCACCTGTTGAGGTTTGACATATTGTTAAGCATATGAATATTAATTTTGAGACAGAATCCAGGGTGGTATTTAGAAAATTATTACGAAGTATTTTATTTGTCTTCACAACCTTTAATCATAATGGCTTCATGTTATAGCTCTTTATTTCCCATAAAATGACCAGTATCATATTGAGATCAGCTTGTAGAAGTCATTGCTATATTTAATTTTGTCATCTTCCTTTTAATGCGACTGCATGTACTTTCATCAGTGATTTAATTTATTCTGAGATGTGATCATATTTGGCAAATGAGACGTACACCCAAGTTTATTTTAGCCACTTGGATGGTGCTTGAAAGTTTTATCCTCTCCTGTTTGCTTATATTTTATTTAAAATCTGGTCTCAAGTTGTCATCTGAAAAGAAATGGATTCAAAGTGATGTGGATTATTTTTTATCCTGATATCAACTATTAAATGGTAACATGTTCGTATACATTTGTAAATTAAAAGTGAATGTTAAATCTGTTCTATAATGAAATATTAAAGATATTGAAATGAATCATTTTGTTCATATAATTATTCCTGTTGTTACTTGTGTAACAATTTATTTTAAGAGCAAAAATTAATGCAAACTACACAAAAGGCACATCTTAACGAGAACAAGTATTGCTTATTTAAATGTTTTTTATTGCATATTATTAATACTGATCATAGACATTAGTATAGTCAAGTCTCTTAATCTTAATATGACGACTGTTTGGTGGAATCTTCATTGGATCATCATCATTGTTGCTATCGAGTTCATCATGACATCGCTTATGAGCTCTAGATTCACTTTCCTTTGCAAGATTCATGAGCTCTTCCTCATCACATGATTCAAAGTCGGAGTCATTCTCGAATTCCGATGATGAAACAAACATATCAAGGTTGTCATTAGTTTGCCAGCCGTTGGAGCAGAAGATCTGTCTTGGATTTACAGAGTCAATGTCCTGCTTATCATCCACCTTGTACCTAAGGATGGCTGCAGCATGCTGGTTGCAACCCATCTCGAGAGGGACAGTGATCTGGCCATATGCATCCTTGTAGGCAACGAGTGTGGGTCCATCTGGCAGAGACTTGGGACGAACTTCAACAAGGACATCACCAAACTCGTCTCCCCCAAGTCGATCGTAGGTCTCAATGACTTCCAAGTCTATGAGGACATGGCGAAGTGCCAGAGCAGTTTCCCTCATGGAATCGTTGAAGTTTCTGTCCTCTAGGATCTGACCAGCAGATTCAATGTCCGAAGATGATGACCAGGATGAAACCTGATCAGCAGAAGGGCATACTTCTGTCTCCATCTCATCATCTGAATCTGAAGAACTGTCTGATGAGGAGCTAGAGTAAGCACGGGTATCCTCAGGCACAGACAGGTCTGGTACATAGTTGTCCTTCATCCCTTGAAGTCCTGAGATTGATGGAAGGAAGTATATAGAGGGTGAGAGATCACCAAAGATCTCATCTTCGGGATCATCACATGGATCAAAGTCACCGTTGGCTTCATAGCCAGTGTCACTAGGGATGGGTGAAAACCAGGCTGGTGAAGACGAAGCCTGCTGTTCGGTAATGCCATACTTCTGTGGTGATGGGATGAATAACTTTGTGGGTGAGACATCCCCAAAGATGTCTTCTAGGTTTTCAAAATGATCAAAGTCATCGTCACCTTGGTAGTCAGCATCATTTGCTGTTGGACTTCCCTGGTTTGGAGTCCCTGGACAGGATTCATGTGGAATGGAGTCCAGCAGCTTTGGGAAGATGATTTGGGGGTCGGTCTCGAGGAGATCATCGATTGAGATCAGACTTTGTGATGGTTTCATCTGTGCATGTAAGTAGACGTAGCCTAGATTAATCAGCATATATATTTTGGATAGCAGAAGTATTATTCTTTCTTGATAGAAACTATATCTTCCCATCATTAAAATTGTTCTTTGAACTATTCTTAAAATAAGTGTTTTTTTATTTTTTATTGTACTTATATTTCAATATTATCTATTTATCTATTTTGTTTCTATGGATTATTTTTTAATCTCTAGTAAGTTTGATAATACGATTTTGTACCTGCAATAGCGGGATAATCGCCAATCAAGCATAGGCCTAGCTGACAATAATCACTCTACATTTTTCATTATCTTTCTAATTCTTTGTAGAGAATGAATAACTTTTATGATATAATTTTTTTCCTCCATAGATTATTACACTTTTGTATTGTATTGTGAAATCACAATAATTATATGATGTTGTGACATTTAAACGTACCATCTCGACTGGAACAGTTTTGGAGGGAGAATCTGGGAAGACAAATTAGAACTGCAACAGTAGACAGTAGAATCAGTAAAGCCTGGAACCAATAGCTAGATACTAGTGTACTCGAGGTTCTGAATCAGAATGATAGATTTTGTCAACAAACAGTTGTCATGAGAATTTTTGTGCATATCTCGCAAAAATCACGGCGCAAAAGTGAATCGATTGTTTCGTCATGAATAAAAAGTGTGATGCGCGAAACATGATAAACGTGCCGCCACTGTTGAGCTGCGCGCATGGTTGTGACGTCACGAAACCACCTGTTATGGAAGAGTCCATTCGATTATTTTTCGGTCCGATTCTAGAGCTACTGGGGTTTTCCTATGGCGTTATGATAGTGCCGAATCCAGGATTCCATTGCAAGGGGGGGAATCAGAAAAATCCATGACAAAAATTAAAAGAATTGTTATCACTGTTTGGGTGTCGTTATGGTCTACTATTTTTGGCGGGAGGGGAGGGGGGGGGGGGCGGCAAATAGAAAAATACTGAATTATGCATTTTGTTTTCTTTTTCGACTTATAGTTTGCAAGTTGGTTTCGCTTTGGAACCTGTAGACACGTCCGCCACCCCCCTTCCCCCTCGCCAACGACTTAACGTCCCATAATGATGATACAATTCCTATTTAAATCAGTCTACAGGTGCAGCCATTGACCAAACATAGCAAGAGTAAAGCTGCCGGTATGGGGTCGTAGGGTCAAAAACTTAAAGAATGTAACGGATCTTGTCGTTTCATTGTTAATATGTAGTCTTTGACACGCAATTCTTCCTCATGCAAATTCACTAACAATAGAAGAGATTCCTGTCCAATAGGTCGGTGGGAAGCATGTCTTGATATTGTTTCACAGTACACCTAGCTCGCTCCTTCCATATCCGCTAATTCACTAGGTGTGAGGGAGGCAAATGCATTTTCAAGGATAGGGCGTGGCATAGCAATGGTAGGCTAATGCTTGCAGCAAGTCCTGTCCACTTTCAAGCTTTTAAAGACGGAGGTATGGTGCAGTGTCTGGCAAGGCCGGGTTCAAGAGATTCAAGTTTACAAACAGTGATTAGCAATCTCTCTACCATTTTGGCGACGTTAACTGGTGCTTGTGCCTTGCAGCTTGTCTCGTTCCTATGATGAGCGTGGAAACTTTCATCGGTAAGTTATTAATAAGAATATAGCGTGTCTCTCGTGCCACAATGGAATCGTAACAGTTCAGATTCAGATTTATTCAACCTTTAAAGAAAATGATAGTAAGTACAAATGAATTACATTCGAAAGTAGGCCTAAATTATTATAGGGACCATTTAAAAAGGCAAAGTTGCTTGTGAGGATGTTTTATTGTAGGATTAAGGATCGGGGAAGAAATTCTTTAAATACAGGTGATCTCGATTAATGAAGATCTAGGTAGCCCTCATTCAAGCGAATGCGAGGTTAACCTCTTACTGATATGGGAGTGATAGTCGACAATAGACAATTTATGTTCCCGCGACTCGTGTGTGAGCTTCAAATGAGCAAGGTCGCCGATCACCCCCCCCCCCCAATAATATAAAAAGAACCCCTTAAAATTTCACTAGATCAAGTTGACTGAAATCCAACTGCTGAAGAAATGGAATTTTTTTTTTTCATAACGGTGCTAAAAGCAAATATTTTCCCAGAATTTGCTGATTTATTGTGGTGATTTCAATCTTCAACCAACTTCCACATGTCCTGCAGCCCAAATACGAATGCTCTCCTACAAATTGTGTGGGTAGCAAGCATCCTGCTGTACAATCACTTGGGCCTACATTGATTTAGGGGAAAGGGGAGGGGGTGTCGCCCATTGACTGGAGTTCGAGGGTATCCACCCTCTTCAGACAGCGGGCAAATATTGATATAAAATGATAGGCTAAACAAAGAGGCAATTCACTGAATTTCTTGTGTTAATTGTCTTTACATCAGTGCATGACAAGGGTGGAAAGTGGAACCCTATACAGTTACTGGTCATTTTGCTTTGGAAATAGAATGGAGTATTTTTTAAAATGATTTTTGCGATGCATAAATGCGAGCATTCGTTTTGGCTAACCCTCACCATTTCAGATTTAAAAAAAAAATCGAGGAAAATAAGGCCATGGGAGAAAAAGAGGGAGAGATGGATATTCAATATAATTATACTGATTTATCTATAATTCTCATGTCACCACCCGTTTCTTTTTTAAGTTTGCGTCTCTTTATCTTTATTTCCATTTCCTTTCTTTCTTGTCCTTTTTTTTTTTTTTTTTGGGGGGGGGGGGGGGGTTAATTGGAAGACATATTCACACCTGCGTCATTTACGTCATTAACATCATTCCAATGTAGAACAGAATTTAGCGTTTGTGATGCAAGGCAATAGCCTGAGATCTTGACAACCCATGTTTACTTTATATTAAATCCAGAAATGTGATGTTCTGAACAAACTCTAAATCTAAATATCTCTCTCTCTCTCTCTCTCTCTCTCTCTCTCTCTCTCTCTCTCTCTCTCTCTCTCTCTCTCTATTTCCCCATTTTTGAAAGACAAAGTACAAGTAGGCAAAAAAAAGGGGGGGGGGGGCATCCCTTCACTATACCCCTCGTAAATCCACTTATCAAAGTAAGGTGATCTTTCTGATCTTTCTGCAAAACATTCAACTCATAATTCCGGGTTTCATCCCGGAAAAAGTATGAAAATTCGATGCTAACATTTGTCGCTGATCATTTTCACCACCTCAACCTTTTACTTTAAAACTCATTATGAAAAAGAGTCACCGGCTAGAATTCCGGAAATCGTACGATATATCCACAAAAACCATTGAAATTTGATAAATAATTTGTACGTGCTTTACGTGTCACTGGTTATCTGCTTTCTTTGAACAAATGCGTGTAGAGGCAGGTTGATGACCTGTCCACCTGGCTTTGAATCTGACAACAACAACAACAACAACAACAAAATATATTGAAGGGTATACTTTAAAATGGGATTTACAACTGTCATAATAGTCTGGATGTCACGGTTATGAAAGAAGTTGGAAGTTGGTAGCAGTTAAATGGGCTCCAATGTCCATTTTATTTATATATTGAAAAATGTTTATTCAGGATAAAAACATGATCAGCCCACAGCTGTTTTACATCATGGTAATATAAATGCAAGTTACAGAAAGTATAAATGCAGTACTGAAATTCAAAAATTATGTATCAAAAGAGAAAGAGAAAGGTCAAGAGATAAATGATGTGGGGAAAAAAAAGAGATATGAGAAAGGGAAGATAAAGAGATTGGTGTAGAAGCAAAAGAGTGAACAATAGGAAAAGTGCCCATGGCAGCCTGTCCCGGGGGCCGCTAATAACAAGATGAAAAAATGGGAGGGGGAGTTAAGATCCCGAAAAGTCTGACAAGCCCGTCATCCCCTTCCCACCCACACACGCACACATGCAGGGGCGTCGCTAGAGGGGGGGGGGGGGGGTGGGGTGTGATACCCCCCCCCCCCATTAAAAATTCTTGTCGGCAAATTCGCGATCGCTGTCGGCAAAAAAAAATAAAAAGGAAAAGAGAGAGAGAGAGAGAGAAAGGAGAGGGGAGAGGAAGGAGAAGAGAGAGAGAGAGAGAGAGAGAGAGAGAGAGAAAGAGGAGTAAGGTGCCCAAATAGAGTTGTATTCGGCTTATTTGCTTGTGCAGTTGGACGACGAAATAACACTGGTGCTAGGAAAGAGAGTGTATAGTTTTCCTCGCTCGCTGCGCTCGCTCGTGTATTATTTAGATATAGGAAAGCAAACACATTCGGCTAGTGAGATGAACACTATATAATCTAGATATCTTTAGGCCCATCATGTATTTTGATGAAGAAGTATTACTTCTACCATAAAAAGAGTATATTTTTCCTAGCTCGCTGGTATTTTATTCAGATACAGGATGTTTTCGGAAAGCAAACATATTCGGCAAATGAGATGAACACAAATATATAATTTAGATATCTTTAGGCCCATCATATATTTTGATGAAGAATTATCACTTCTACCATGAAAAGAGTATGTATATTTTTCCTCGCTCGCTGCGCTCGCTCGTGTAATATTCAGATATAGGATGTTCTTTAAAGCAAATAAATTAGGTAGGAGATGTGACCAAATATATCAAAATAGGTACCTTAGAGGCACATCGTGTATTTTGATGAAGAACTTTCACTTCTACCATGAAAAGGATTATGTATATTTCCTCGCTCGCTACGCTCGCTCGTAAAATATTCAGATACAAGATGGATTTGCGAAAGCAAACAAATTTGGCAAGTTAGTCCCATCATGTTTATTGATGAAGAATTATCATCTACCATAAAAAAGAGTATATATATATATATATATATATATATATATATATATATATATATATATATTTCCCCTCGCTCGCTGCGCTCGTTCGTATAATATTTAGATACAGGATAGTCTTTAAGAAAGCAAACGAATTCGACAAATGAGGTGACCAAACGTACCTTATAATAAGATATCTCAAGGTTCATACCATCGTGTATTTGGATAAAGAATTGTCACTTCTACCATGAAAAATAGATTTTTTCCTCGTTCGCTGCACTCGCTAGTATAATATTAAGATTTAGGATGGTCTTTGAAACCGAATGAATCAGGCCAGAGAGGTGACCAATTATATAATTTAGATATCTTTAAGCCCATCATGTAGTTTGATGAAGAACTATCACTTAAGTACGAAAGATATACTGCTTTCACACCAAGGTACGGTCGCTGCGAGCGGTCGCTGCGACCGATGAAATCATAATGTGAAAGCATTTCATCGGTCGCTGCGACCGATCGTTTTGGTCAAAAACGATCGGTCGCTGAGTACGGTCGGTGAGGTACTTCAGCGACCGATCGCGACCGATGCAAGCTAGATGTGAAAGCACATCGTACTCAGCGACCGATCGAAATGCAATGACCCCCCATACATGCCTACGCACTATCTCTACTTCCGCTTCCGGCTAGGTCAGCTATACAGCGACCGATCGCTCTGGGCCTGACGAAATTTTGACGGAGGTGTGAAAGCACGTCCGATCGGTCGCTGGGTACGGTCGCAGCGACCGTACCTTGATGTGAAAGCAGTAATAGTGTATATTTTTCCTCGCTCGCTGCGCTCGCTCGTATTATATAATAATTCAAAAGGAAAATATGATAGAGGCGCACAATTAAACATGCCTCAATGGCTTTATACGGTTGAATTTATCGACGTTGGTCGTCGGCAATCGGTGGCATTATTTGTCGGCAATCTGGTCTCTACACCCCCCCCCCCCCCATTCAAAAAAAAGTCTAGCGACGCCCCTGCGCACATGTAAATATTGCCGAACATGAAGGGGCTCACATATCCCGAGAAATCTTAAGATATAAAAAAATGAAAAATAGAAATATAATCCGTACCCCTGTGAGCCTCCTTCCCTTTACTTCCAACCCGCCCAGATCCAGCACTACAATAATTTCAAACAGTGGATTATTATTCTATCGTTACCTGTCGTGGACATGTAACTCAGTTGAAATTATATAGATTCTCTATTTTTCATAAGATGTTTTATAATTTATGCACTGCGTCTCCCCCTTTTTTTTGGGGGGGGGGGGTAATCTGGCTTGCCCAAAGAAAATGTGAGTAAATCTATTAAAACCCCTTGATTCTGTATAAAATTTGGATACCACTCCGGGTTCTTTTGTGATTATTCAGACACATCACATATCTAGACAAAAGCCAATTATTCTCAATAACAAGAAAAGGGTTTATTATTACAATCTTTTTATTGTAGTTTAAGATTCTACCAACCTTAAATTTTATAGGCACGCTTTATAATTCATTCAGAGATGCATGCATCAAGTTTATTTTCAGCAGCATAGTATATACATGTCACAATGAAAACCGCTCAATTTAAACGTTAGCTATAGCCTAATAAATGTATAAGTCAAATGCTACCATTAGTGATTTAATTAGTGAATCATCGGGTATATTCCTTGCGGTGCACAGTGGGCCAGGATAGCTCCAAAGTGCGCCAAAATTCATATTCACTCAGTTTTGATCTAATATTATGGTTAAAGGATGGGTTTAAGGGTAATCAGACACGTAGAATCCAATGAAAACAATTTCAAACACATGTGACGTCATTAAAACACTGATTTCTGATTGGCTGCCGAAATCAGTGAGAGCTTATGTCTCTATGAGCCATTCGAAGTTCTTTTCAATAAACTTTGCACATTATGTCATTGCTTTTTCCCCTCTACATATCTCAGTATAATGTACAGAAGGTCTTTTATAGGTATGAATGTACAAAGTAATTGTTCAGGTATCATGGAGTTAACGAACACATGATATTGACTGATGAAGTCCATGCATTCTTTTAGTCCATTTTTCGTAGGCCTATTGTTCATAACGTTAAAAGAATGCATTATTTCGAAGAGTCTTCGAAATTATTTCCGAAGAATTACCTAGAAGAGGAATATATGAAGATGGACAGATGGATAGATGGATAGATAGATAGAGAGATAGAAAGATATGAATGTGTGTAAATCACAGGAGTAAATAGATTGATGAATATGAGACAGATGGACGGATAAACAGAAAGATACCTATAGATATGTGGATGAATAGGATATAGATAGATAGAGGATTACTATACGGATATGGATGGATGGATAGATAGAGAAGGATACGTGTAGATAGATAGGTTGATGAAAAGATAAATCGATCGAATCGATCAATCATGAGCTCAGCACCTTGAACCATGTGTTTTCTTTTAAATGCTACTGGAATGATAACAGATTAGGAAAAGGGAAAATGAAGGTAAATAATTAAGCAACTAAGAAATTGTTTCAGTTGTATGAAAAATTGCATGAAATAAATATTATAAAAGAATTAATAAGTTGTAGGAATTCATACCGTGTGCACGGTGTGAATCGTCACCTTTTAGCTGTGAAATGTAGAATCGAAATCATGTACCATACATATATCGCAGGGGAAAGTTTTAGCTTGTAGTTAGTACACCTTAACCTTTGGAAGAGGGGGTTTTCAGCAACTGAATCAAGTCCTATAATAATATTATAAATCTTGTTTACTTCTTATTGAGTTTATGGGACCTTGCCGTGTAAACAGTACCACTATAGAGAGCGTCTGGCCAACTCGGTTTCATTAGGTTACACTATGGCGCAATTTCTTTTGCATATTGTGCTTGCCCAACGTACAAACAAAACGCGCCATGTTGTTAACTATACGGCATAGCGTGTAAAGAGCAGAGTAAAGAGTCATGCGCGCCCCCATGCGCGCCCCCATGCGCCGCTGTATAATGACGGAGAATCCTTCAGCAGCCGCGCGGCCCAAAATAACCTGATTTTCCGGGTAATGTGCCAGGGAAAATCGGCTCTAACATAAAAAGTGGCAGAAGGTGGCAGCCAGATTTGAGATCAACTTAAAGCTGAGACATCAGGGAAAACGCTGGTGATAAAATTGATTTGGAAATCCGTGGAAATCTAAACGTTTCTTATGGATTTATGAAAAACACGGAAAATCAGTCTATTTTGTACGATAATTACCCTATTATATTCACGAAGATTGTGTTTCAATCCATTTTAACCCATTCATACAGTCAAATGAACTATCAAAAATATGTGGGAGCAATTTTAGATCGATAAGTTTAAAACTACATGTTTAAATAACTTATTTATCAAATTGGTCACTATTTGCACTGAAACGCATTTATGTCGAGTTTTGCGGTTTGAAGTAGGAAATTCACACCCGTAATGTACATACCGGAGTTAGATATTTTACTGAAGTATTCTTCAAATTATTGTCTTTCAATAGGGCATGACAAAAATTTAAAAAATTAAATTGCCCCAAATGACTTTTGGCGCACTTTTGTTTCGCCCTGGCCCACTGTGCGGTGGAGCCAAGTCGAGAAATTAAAAGGCGTCCCTATCTGATGAAAACTACGTCATGATAGAACCATCCAGTATGGGGTCCAGGTATTCTCTTTTGAAAGGGTTGGGGTGCATGGTAATGGGGCGGGGACTTACTAGAAGGATGAAAATGTGAAAGAACAAGTTCATCGAGCAAGCGGAGGATGAAGAAGGGGATTGCTCCATTAGGAGACAAAGTGCTCCGTACACGTGCCCTTTTTAGCAACGCCGCGCTGAGATTATCACCGTTACCATGAGATAACCATTTATTTTTAAAATCACAAACGTTAATCGAAATGTGAACCTTGTTACTGCTATACAAATGGTGGATTTGCGGGGGGGGGGCGGTGATAATAACCACCTCTTTCCACTAGTTTAAAACTCCGTATGGCAATACCCAAAGTACTTTAAGTAAAACTATATCCCCTGTACCAATTTTTAACTTTAGAATCTAGAAGCAGTCCCAGTAATCTGAATCCCCCTTTCCCCCTCTGTTTTATTTTTCATTATTATTATTATTATTAAACACATGCACATGTTGGTATCAATATGCATATAGCATATTTCTTTATTTGATACACGATAAAACAGCAATGTAGATAAAATGCCTTGCTCAAAGGCATAAGTGCCGTGCCGGGAATCGAACCCCCGACTTTCGCGTCTCCAGTCAAGCGCCTTAGACCACTCGACTACGGCACCTCTACTGTTGCTTCACAGATATCGTGCATCAGCACCTACCGACCCCCCCCCCCCCCCCCCCCCCGCTCCCGCTATTAATCCTGGATACGCCTCAGACCTATACGGCATAGAAAATGAATGAAAATGGGTGTTGAGGGTGATTTACCCCAGAAATTCTTGAATAAAATGACGTAACACTTGGAATGGCTTTCTGTTGTAGTGCCAAATCTCGGCATTTTTTTTTTTTTTTTTTTTTTTTTTTACATTGAATAAAAGTAATGCCAACATTACCCCACCCTCCTCATAATTATCCAAGATTTTTTCCTTGATAGACGGATCAGAGATTTTGTTGAACGTGCTATAAAATTCGTGCCATTTCGCATTTTTTGCTTATTGTACAAAATGCTGTCTTTAATCAGACATGAAAATCAAACCTATTCTGGAAAATTAATCTTCAGCTTTATCGGCAATAATATGCAAGTAGTCTCTGGGAAAGGCTTCTCAACACCGCCCCTTTTTTGCTTCCTCTCAAGTCGTGGTTATTCAAGGCGTCCAAGACTTGGAATCAGATAAGATTTCATGAAAATCTCTGTTGCTTGGGGTAGTTTTTGCACGTACGCCTCACTTGACATTGAAAGTTTTGAACTTCCACTGAATGCCTTGTGTAAGGAACACGTGCATTTGCATGGAGCTAAACAGATGGCATCTTTCCCATAATGACATCATAAGTGCATAAATATTTTTGAACTGTATCATACCGTATGATATGATGCAATTTCTTCAAAAAGTATGTCTGCAGATCAGAGGCGGCGCTCCCGGGGGAGGGGGGCGGGGGGGGGGGGGGGGCACAGTGCCCCCCCCCCCCACTTTTTGAAGCACCCAAAAAGTGCCCCCTTTCAAACTTGTTCAGTGCCCCCTTTCATCTTAGAAGGGCCCTTTTCTTTGCTAATAAGTGTCCTTTTGCCTTCTTACATGTGCCCCTTTTCGTTTCAGATAAGTTACCCTTCTAAAAACCGCTCTTTTTATGCCTGATTAGTGTCATTTCCCTTTTAAATAGTGCTCTGTTCCCTTCTGCAGGTTCATCTTTTACACTTCAAATGAATAATCCCTCTTAAAATGTGATTATTGCCACCTTTGACTACCTCTTTTCCTTTTTCATAGTGCTATTCCTCTTCTGCAGAGTGCTCCTTTTCACCTCTGATAAGTGCCCCGTTTGAAATCTGATACATGCCCTCATTTACTTCTGATAAATGCCCCTTGTCTTTTCTAGTATGTCCAATTTCTCCATCTGTTAATGTAAGATAATTGCAGTTAGCACCCTTTTTGTTTTCTGATAGTGTCCCTTTTTCATTCGGGCAAGTGCCCCTTTTAAAATTTGATATATTCCAATTTGATTTCTGATAAGTGCCCCTTTTCCTTCTAGTAAATGCCATGATCTCTCCTCATGATTTAGTGCCCCTTCGAATCTGACAAGTGCCTCTTTTTTCATTTCTGATGAGTGTCCGGTTTGATTATGATAAGTTCCCGTTTTCAGTCCCTTTTTCGTTTAAACTAGTACAATGCTCCTTCTGATAAGTGCCCCCTTCGAATCTGATAAAGGCCCCTTTTCTCTCTTGAGCCATTTTCTCTAGCAGGTGTCTAGTTTAAAATTTTCCTTTCACCTCCGGTAAGCTCCCTAAAGTCCTCGAAAGAGCCATTTACGAATAGCTCCAAAGGATCAGAGAGGCTTTACAGAGCGAGGTAGAGGAGCAGGGGACAGGAAGGGCACAGCGCCTCCCACAAATTTCATTGGAAGGAACGGTGCCCCTAAATGAAGCATTGAGGGTATTTTTTAATTTTTTCTTTTATTATATCTCACGCAAGGCACTTCAAGTAGTGTGCTGTAAGGTTGTAACCAGAAAGTCTTTATCTGTTCCTGATGAAATCGTGCTCAAAGCCCCATTCATTTTGTATATTTTCTCTAATAGAATATGATCGGCCGTAATGAGACCTCACAAATGCATTAAAAACATTATAGCTTGGTAACCATAAGGAACACTATAATACAGAGTAAATGGAAGAAAACAGTGATAATTATGAAACACCAATAAAATGAATTTGCGGTAGCTTTTTTCACTGTAGGGCCTTGGCCATTCTTAATATACTGCAAATACCATGGCCATCAGCAAAATTTTTTGCTCACTCGCTTCGCTCGATCGCAAATGAGTAAGACAGAGCAGTATAAATTGTAAAGTATTTATAATTATATAAAGATGAAATTAGTATGAAAGTGTGTCAAATAGAATGTAGGGGGTTTTTCTTCTTGTGTCCACCTTTTGAAAGTGCCCCCTTTTTCCCCCAAAGTGCCCCTTTTCGCTGGTGCCCCCCCCCCCCACTTTGAAAGACGCTCCGCCGCCCCTGCTGCAAATTAAGTACGTGTATTGAGAATAAGAAGTGTTGCTATGTCAGGTGTTATCTGGGAATACTAGAAAAGAAAGCTAAATTATTTGTCATATTTCATATTTCGTAGCGATCAGGAAATTAACAAAACGTAAGGCTCTATCATTACTATTTTTTAAAAATGGCTCCTGCGGTGTTTTTATTTGACTCCTCTTTGTCTGATATCTAACTATATTAAAAGCCTGTCACCCATGCAGAGGAACGAAATACATGTAAGTGTTTTGGGGCTGTTTATTATTATTATTATTATTATTATTATTATTATTATTATTATTATTATTATTATTATTATTATTATTATTATTATTATTAATCATTATTATTATTATTATTATTATTATTATTATTATTATTATTATTATTATTATTATTATTATTATTATTATTATTATTATTATTATTATTATTATTATTGTTATTATTATTATTTCTTTTATCCACAACTTGATGTTCTGTTGGTATATTAAACAGCAACCGGACCTCTTCCAGAAATCTAGGGTTATCTGTTTTCTATTCTATCAAACAAGTCCTCTTTTCATTGTTCATTTCTCTTTCTAGTTCAAGACCTTTCGTAGGATGTGAGCTGTCCCAAGCAAGCTTGCCTTCTGTATCGTTTCAAAGGACCTCACAAATTATTATTATTATTATTATTATTATTATTATTATTATTATTATTATTATTATTATTATTATTATTATTATTATTATTATTATTATTATTATTATTATTATTATTATTATTATTATTATTATTATTATTATTATTATTATTATTATTATTAATTATTATTATTATTAAAGGATGAGGGGTGCGTATAATTATGGACTGTGATACAAGAATCTCTATCATGTGCTATGTTGAAATAAAACATGCAAGATGAGTGATGATTTGAAAAAAAATCTGAATGTAAATAAGAAAGTAAAGTGTCCTCTACCTCGCTCATTAGAACAGCAGGTATTCGGTAAACCGGAGTATTCAGTATTGGCGCACTGATCGGGGGGGGGGGGGGGGGGGG
>CM057151.1:40633000-40647532 GCA_029962745.1 Echinometra lucunter | reverse complement strand
ATTTGCACACTGATCGGGGGGGGGGGGGGGGGGGGAGGCTTGGGCAGTCCCCTCCCCCCCCCCCCCCCTCCATGAAATTCAAATTTGCATTTCTAATTCAGTACCAGTGATTTACAAATGTTACTGAAATGACATGATTTTTCGGGGTTTCCCCGCTTATTTTTCTGACTTATACTTTTCTGCCCCCTCACCCTAAAAGTTTTTGCTCATTACACCACTTGTATTCAGGGGGGGGGGGGGGGGGAACTGGCTTTAAATTGTATCATCTCCATTCAAATTCAAAACCTTATCTAGAAATGACGGCAGCGTTCTCCCTTAGGGGGTGGGGCCGTGACGCCGTGTATCGTCTTGTAAATCTTCTCCAGGTCGTTTTTAATATTCAGGGCATGAATTCATGAGGGGGATGGGCCAACACCGGCTTTATGCGAAGTAGAATGTAAAAATAATTGCGATATCCAAACTTTAGCCCCCCCCCCCCCCCCCCAAGTAAATGTTAACTTCGACCAGAATCCTATTACCTGAGCTCACCCGCTTGCTCTTCTCAGTGACCGCTCCGGTAAACTACTTAATGTGTCACTTAATTTGTTATCTTCATATAGTGGTGGGCGACTCTCGAACTTGAAATCATACTTTTTACATAATCATTTCATTGCTGCAGAAAATTACATTTCCACATTTTTGCTATTTTGTAATATTATAGGCTGAAATGGGTTTAGGCGCCCTCTCTATTCTGGCTACGTTAAAATGGAAATTCCGGCCACTTTCTTGCATCCTCATGCGCTATAAAAAAATTACGGGGAAAACGACGCCGTCACTTTTCCTATTAAAAGTTACGAAAATCAGGATCCAGTTCATATTTTATGAGTAATATCTTACAACACCTGCACCGCGGCCTCTGTGTGCCACATCCTCCCCCCCCCCCCCTCTCTCTCTCTCTCTCTCTCTCGTTTCTCTCTTTCTCCATATCCACAATTTCTCGTAATATCGGGATAATTGACAGCTATGTTTCAAACACACATCGAATGTTTAAAAAAAAAAAGTGGGGGGGGGGGGGGCTGGAGAGTGGACTACACTTATCGATCGCTCTGATCTGTTATGACTCAACCATCATGACCATGGCAGCCTAGGCAGTACAGTCAACCCACGCCTTGCAGCACGTGAGAGGGTTACGAAATGACGATGAATAATGATTGATGATCATAAATCATGCTAACAATAACTGAACATATTCATTCCCGCTATCATGTTGAAGAGGTAGGGCGAAACTTTGGCAACACAATTCTTGAGTGCAGATTGACACCCCCCCCCCCCCCCCCAAAAAAAGAGGAGATTACAAACTTATGTAAAATATGACAAACAATGAAGAAAGAAATGTGGCGTTATGAGCAAATATCAATCTTTGTTATAAAGTGAAGTGGAAATGGTTTCATATCGAGTCCCATCCTCAAAAATACTAATAGCCATTTTGAAAGGTTTATTATTATGAAAAACGGAATTTAATGAATTTGGAATAATGCCCAAATGAACCCTAAAGTTGTGAGGCAGACATGAATGACCTCTTTGATTTTCTGAAATTGATTTGCTTTGAACATAAGTGGCGCAATACATCAACAGTGTTCCATGGCATCATACCACTACCAAAAACTTTTGGGATGATTTCACAAATAATTTCAGAATACTGGTCATTCATGCCTCCCTCACATCTTTCAGATTCATAGGGCCATAGGATTATTCCAGACTGGCCAATCTCTGTTTTTCCTGATAATAATTATTTCAAAATGGCATCCCAAAAGTTTTTGTTGGTGGTATAATGCCATGGAACATCAATTTTGTTGACGTATTGCTTCTAACCAAATCTAATCAAATCAATTGATTGAAAAATTCACTTGTCCTTTCACTTGACTATCTCTATCATTACTGTGCCAACTTATGACGGCTGACATTCAGGAGTAACAAGAACTCAAAAGACAAAAAAGCAAGCAAATTATATTTGTGTGCTTTTGCAAAAATTTAATCAATCTCTTCTTAATAAAATATTTTAATTGCAACAAACATGGAGTATTTCAAATACATAGAACATGTACAAACACTGATATTCTTTCAGTGTTTCATATATGTATATATTTCTTCCAGACATTTTTAATGTGTTTTCAAAGCCAGCTAGCAAACCCTGTCACTGAGAACTGGTGGCAAATTTTTTTTACAGTACAAATATTGAATAATTTATCCTCAACATATTATCCAGTTTCTATACATTTGGCAAAACAGATTTTCTTATACACAATTGCCCCTTTTGTGTTCCACACAAAAGGAGCAGCATTTAAAGAAATGGTGGTGCATTATCTTTAAATATTTACTTCCGTCTTGGTTTTCATGAAAAAAAGAAAGAAAAAAAAAAAAGGGTTTTACTAATCAACACTTAAGTCTGAAATAGAAAAGCCCCATGGCTCATACAAATGATGAAGTATACAAAAAGTTAATTAAAAAAGCAAAATGTAGAAAACCGAAATCTAATTTAGGGATCAGATATAATTCTGATTTGCATAAAAATGAACGTTTCTTCCTATTCTTCCCATTTGCCAACACACCTGGGGAGCATTTCATGAAGAGACTTGTCCGTGATTTTCACCGACTAATTTGCTCTAAGCCAATCAGATGGGAGGATTTTCAGTAACTTATAACATTTGTCAGTGATTTTCACCGACAAAACTCTTCATGAAACGCTCCCCTGTATACAAACAGAAAAGCCAGTAGATACAGTACCATACACTACATGTATGTACTAGATGACAAGAGTTGTATTTAAAGAATACAATATAAAATATTTGTAGTAAATTTGAATTGTAAATACACTTAACATAAAACATTTTTTTTTTTTGTATGGATGGACAATGACATTAACAAAGGCATTTTAGAAATATGTATCTGTCAAATACATGAGGAATGATAGAAAAATTCTCTTGCAAATCATTTGGTTGGTGTAATAAATATTTAAAAAAAATTTAAAAAGAGAGAGTTCTAGAAGTAGTAGAATTACTATCGACTTGGTCTGATTTGAGAAAACATCTTTGGTGAGATATGTAAACATAAGAATTACACTGTTGAATATGCACCTTTATAATAGAAAAAAGTTACTATGGATGGAATTGAAGAGGAATTGAAGAGAAATTTAAATTAAAATCTACATAATTTGTAGCAATGCACTCTCCTTGCATGTACTACTTAGGAAATAAGATTGCACACGACTGTATGAACTCCTATTGAAGTATAGTTGCCCCCCCCCCCCCTTTCGAGAAATCTTTAAATATGGACTTAGAATATAAATCTGACCTGCTTGAAAGCAAACTTGCATATTTCATTTCAATTCAAAGTAACAAGGTCTAACTAATAATACTTCATAGAGTCAGAACCACAAGTCCTTACGTCAGAAAGAAGCTTGAACATAATTTAATACTGAAGATAATTCAAACACAATTTAGAAATCAAGAGACGTCCAGAGAAGCTAACTCATGAGAATAAGCAAGATATACAATGGATAGCAGGTAGGTGGATAACTGAATAAATGTGAAAGATATAATTTACCATTTGTTGCTCAATAGTGCTAATACTGATAGATTGCTGGAGTATGCCAACAGAAAGTGAATAGACCTTTTCATTTGTTAATACATGTAATTTCATGATGAAAATGATTAATGTAATGTTTGTGGAAATATATTTTCCATGAGAACTGCTTTGCATCAAACCTAGTAGTACTCCCTGCTTAGTTTGTGAAGAAATTTATTCATCATATACATTATTAAAGGCTTGTTTCTACATCTAGATGTACCATGTAGCTGATCAAATTTGCTTCAAGGCAGCATATATAATAAGATCAAGTGAAGCAACTGTCACCTTAAAAGAGTCTGAAGATGACCCAACTTAAAGACTAAAGCCCAGCACACACCTTACGATCCGACTGGCTCATGACTGGTCCACGACTGAGTGAGAGGAGGTGAGTCGTGGGGCAGTCGTAAGCCTCGACACCGCACACCTTGCGATTCCAGACCCATCCGACTACTCTGACGTCATGTCAATACTGCTGTCTGATTGGGGATGAGCCTGCGATCTCTTGCGATCCAGTCGTGAAGATTCGACATGTTGAATCCTTCCGACTGCCCCTTCCGACTGGCCTCTGACTGGTCTACGACTCACAACTGACCAGAGCTGTGACGTCACATCTCCTCTCACTCAGTTGTGAACCAGTCGGATTGTAAGGTGTGCGCTGGGCTTAAGAGTAATAGCAATGGCAAAGGACTGAGAATGGGAGGGAGAGGAAGTGGAGGGGGGAAGGAGGACACTTTTCAATGTATCAATTTTTACATATCCCCTTACCTTTGTAGGCACATATAAATCCTCACTGCATTACATACAATCTTTCAAATTGTAGGATCACTTAAGATTGTCTATACAGTTGCCTTGCAAAACTGCATGTCATTATCCTTCTACGTGCCGAGCATCACACATGTAACAATATATTTATGACTTTGTGATGTGATCAAATGCTCACATGTTCTATTTTGACAAATCACATATGCTAATCTAGCATAAAACATGTTTCAATGGAGCATAAAAAAGTTAAAAATTCAAATTCAATTCTGAATATAACCTATGTTTGCATTAGTACTTTTTAAAAAGAACAGCATTACATTTTGAAATCTGAACAGTATTTACTAGAGATGTCTGTTCTTGCATTCCTGCTTAAATTCGGCATGTAAATTATTTTTTTTCCACTCTGAGATCTTGACAATATCTGCCAAACTTAATGCCTACCTTTAGTGACAAGATTTGATAGCTGGTGTGATTTTGACAAGGCACTTCTGCTATCTGAAACAAATATACATACATATTCAAAACACTCTGCTGAAAGAACTTCACAGTCCCAAGGTTCTGTTCTACATTTTGCAGTTAAGACTGATGTATTACAGATCTACCATAACTCAGACATATCATCCACAAAATGTGATGGCAGTTCACTAAAGGCATCGCTCAGGTCTGTAATTTCCGCCTCTGTCCGCGGAAGACAGTCAGAGAACACACTTTCCTCCACATCCTCATTAAAGTCCTGAGGAATGTAAAGCATGTCCGGGCCGATATCGTTACCGGACAGGTCACCGGGAGGTTCCTGGGACGTCTTGCGGAAGGCCATGTAGTGCAGGTGGGTGTCTTTGCGGTAACGCCACCTGGTGAATCCCAATGACTCGATGGCAGTCCTCCAGCTCTTGATCATGCCTGCATTGCGGTTCTGATGAGACGAGTCTGGAGTGATGATCAAGAGGAGGCCATTCATCTGCAACAGTTGGTGAGCCTTCTGGCAACAAATCCATCTTTGGTACGGTGAAGGGAAGTATGACAGGAGCAAGGAGAAGACAATCACATGAAAGCATTCCCGGGGAAGTGTCTCCACAGGACTTTTCAACGTTCTTAGGTATCTATTGACTGTGTCTGGAGCAACTTGAAGAGGCTGTTGTATTTGAAGATTCAAGAAGTCACATTTATGGACACTCTGTGGAGGAAAATGGAAGAAATAAAATGTTGGCATTGAAATGATCAACTTAGAAGTGTATGTAAAAATGAAACTTCTCACAAAAATTGTTCCTATACTTGTTTCTCTCTTCCATAAGCAAATATAAATGAATATGAATTCAGCTCATTTTCCTCTATTCTTACTTTTAACATATGCTTTTGGTATACTGTACCTATTATGAATGCATAAAATAGACAAAGCCTTCCAATGCATGACAAATTACTTTTCAGAGGCCTCTTCTTCTGGGGCCAGGAAACCTCAGGAAGTGTATAGACAAAGGGAATGAAGCACATTTCCGCCCGTTTCAAGAAGCAGGCAAGCCCTAATTTGATTTTAGTCCTACACTTTCCTGCACATGTGTATTTTTCCTTCCGTTTTTTACTTTCACACAGGGCAAGCAAGTAGGGAAGTGATCTGTACTTCATGACTAAACCAGGCATCAAAAGCCAAACATATTAACGTCAGATATATAGGGACTACTTTACTACTGTTTTCATGGTCTTTTCAATGGTCAGAGGCTGCTACAAAAACCGTATTTTAGGATTATTCAATACATTTTAATGTAAATGTAGTAATATTACAACTTCAGCCAAATGCATGCAGTTCAGTGCTTAAAATGATTTTCTATAAATTCATTTTTAAAAAAAGAGAGAGAGAGAGAAGAAAAAAGATGTAGAAATAGAGGAAACTCTCCAACTGATTCTACTCACTTCAACTGCAGGTGAGATGTCTATACCAACTGCTAGGAATTCGTCATAGTCTAGGAACGGATTAAAACAGCTGCCTACATCTAGAAGTCGTAACTGGCCAGAAAATGGCAGTGATCTGTGATAGAAGAGGGGAAAAAAGAGGGAAAGATTAATCAAACTGTAATACATCAAATTCGTGATAGTTCAAAACAATATTGTTATTAGAAAAAAAAAGTGTACAACCCAAAAAAGTATGTGACAGTATAAATTACAAAATATTAATCAGAGCAATATTCAAGACAATACATGTTAAGAGAAACTCCTTTAAAAAAGTATGAAAGAGTCTTGACCAAAGAAAAATGTCTTAAGTGGAAAATTCCATTAAGTCGACTTGGGGGATCTCCAAGTACAGTGCTTCAACTCCATAAGTAGGTCATACATGCAAGTTCACATTGAATCTTGTGGAGTGAAGGTGAAACAAGTTTTCTGTATACATGTACATGCTGCCTAAACAGTTTCTTGGATTTTCATTTTTAAAAATGGCAAAAGAGGGACTATTGACTTTCAAACCATTTGTGCACAAGCAAAGAATGCATTGTTAACTATGTACGTTTGAAATTAAAAGAAGCTTATTAATGAAAAACCAGGCTTGAACGGACCCAAAGATATAGATTTTGCACTACTCAATAGCCATTGTCTACATGCATACTATCTCCAGATCAAGTACAAACTAGTGGAGTGTTTACCCACAGATTGAATAGACCCCAGGGGCCAAGTCGGGTGACCCAGTAACACAAGGAAAGCTCTCTGATTGGTGGATTATGTGGGCGTGTGGGGAGGTGTTGACAATAGCAAGCTCCTGATGTCAAGTAGGCTTTGTATTGTGTGGACTGGTAATCACGAGCATACTTTTTTTTTTTTTTCCTCTCCATGACATACATGTATCTCAACTCTCATTTTGCTTTTATGAAAATGTCATCTCTTGCTTTAAAAAAGTACTGATGCTCCTTGGTCAGATGCAAACATAACGGCAAACAGATATACAAAATAACTCCTGCAGTCTGGAATCTGTCCTTAAGGCAGAACAATTGAACAATGGAAATAGGGGCATTGAGAAGAAACTGACCTGGACCTTATTATCATAAAATGCTTTGAAACTTTTGCCTTCCGTACCCCTACTCGTACTACACTGTATTACAAAAAACAAATTAATACACATATAGTGTATGGACCAGCAAATGGGTATAAGGGTCTACTTCTAAAGTTCCAAGCTACACTTCCTTTCAAGATTATTAAATAGGCTTCAGTCCTACTAAGGAGAAGAAACTACCAGCATAAACTTACACATCAGTAATGTTTTCTCATTCAGAACACACTAAATTCAGTGCTGCATATGATACTCTGAACCAAATGATGAAATCTTAGTTTAGGTTTAATATGACAGTAATGTCCTTGAGCTACTTATCATTTGCACATATTTTTATGTGGAGTGCTAAGCATGTAGAAGGAAGGTCCAAACATTATCCTAGTCTATAATCTATAAGGAGTGGCTATGTCCAGATAACAACCTTGAGCTATTATCTCCTATTATGTAATCAAGGGCATTGTGTTCCTTGCGACAGCTGACCAATACAGATCAATATGATTGACTATCTTGCAGCATACAGCACATATGTGTTTGCAACATACATGTATATATGTAATGAGGTCTCTAATGCCTTTTTTATTCAACCTTGCTAGCAATCACATAATTGGTAAGGAGCTTTTCATGGATATAAGAAGACATTACTATTACAATAAACTAAATATACTGGTAAATTCCTAAATGTAAAAAAATTATTCTCAGTGCCACCTTATCAAAGTTTACTAGTATTCTAAGAGAGGAAAACTATAAGACATCATCATTAAAGCATCAATTAACAGCAATGATCTTTCTAATTCTCCCTTATTTCTACATCTCTTTTTTTTTTTTCTTTGTACAGTGTCCTTTCCTTACATCATCAATCAGTACAGGATCATTGCTGGAAATGAAATAATGGTCTAGGTAAAACTTAATTTGCAATTTGAGTTAAGCTTGCGTAATGCACATTAGCACAACTTCCTGATTTCAACACCCTGGCCAGACTTGGTCCTCAGACTTGTCGGCTTAAAATACATTGTTTAAGATTAAAATTGGAATAGGAAAAAAATTAGTTTATTTAAAAGAGTTCAGAGGGTAAGAAAGGGGTAACAGTTCAAAAGCATTTTTTCCCCCTTACAAAGTTAGTCCCCTGAAGCTTAATCTTAGAAATGTTTTTTAAGACAGCACAAAATTTACTTGTCCCAAAAATTACAATATCAATAGTTGAGAAATATTCAGATTGTACATGTGTACATAATTCTAAAATCAATTTTGTTTGACAGTTCCCTACAAATGTAAAGCCAACAGCTACCTTGGTGTTTGTTACAATTAATAAACACTTAGTAGACCGACATTATGCTCACTTGCCTGGAGGGGGGCTGACCTGGGGATAAGAGTGTAAAGCTATGCATGACTGGCATACTGAAGACAGCCGCATGAGCCTGCCATTTTTCTTTTTTTTTTTCCATGCAGCTTATTTTTGCTGGCATATCCACTCCTATGTCATGGCACAGAAGGGAAGGGGCTTGCTAACAGCATTTCCTGTGCTGAAGGTTGTCAGGATGTCTTTACAGTTCTGGCCAGACAAAAATATCAACATTAAAGTAGTCACTCAGCCCTACATGGGATAATTCTGGAGCTTCCCCATGGTCTCTGATAAATACTCTCTAGGCTTGACATTTTGTTATCATGCTTGTTAATCAGGAGTCTTTTATTCAGCCATTCAAACCTTGAAAAAGAGCCAAACTAAAAAGACATTGCCCTTCATTTGCCACACATTGCAATCTCACGTATACATCATTCTATCACAGACCCAGACAGAACAAGACTGCATATAAACTTACATTGCATTGTGCCTGTTGCCTATGGGTTGTGCCAAGTCGAAATACTGCTGATGAAAGTCCTCTAAAGTGGAAAGTAATGATGATGATATATTGTTGCCATTTGAATTGCCATTCACGTTCCTGACTGAGGCAGAACCATTACAGAGCCACCTTGATTCCTCCTTCCTCTGCCTATGGTGTTCCCTTCTTCTCCTGTCCTTTTCAAGTACAGTTTTCAAACCACCTTGGAAGAAGTATTCCATGCAAGCGTCGTGGCACCATTTTATCCTGTCATCCGCGTGTTTGGCTGACCAGTGCTCACGCGCGAGATGTTGCATGGCATAGGCATATTCACCCAAGCAGACTTCATCTTCGCAGTGTTCATTCCAGATTTTCTCAAAGTCACCACCAGCTGTATCAAGAAATGATAAAAGAGAAAACTCTTGTTTTATATGCAGTCTTTGATTCAACATTACATTCAATTTAACTGACCACATACTAGTATGTAAAATGCCATGTGAAATATTTCAATCCTAGAAAATTATGGAGAAAAAAAAAACCCCATACCATTATGATTAAAATCTAGTACAGGGGACAGCAGCATCTCCTCTGCACAATCAGCACTACGAGGGATATACATTGATCTTGTTTCACTAATCATTGGCAATCGACAGTCGAACCACCACAGGCTATGACAATGAAGGACTGCAACGAAGGCCCAATTGCATCACTCATTTATACCTTGCACCTTGTGCAAATATCTTTATCAAGATGAGCTATCTAACTATGCCAATATCATCAACTTAGTTCTGAAGTTCATTCTCGGCACAAACAATCAAGAACAATGAAAAGTTCACCCAATATTGTCTTATCACCTAAGAAAAGCAGCTCAGTTTGAATCAAGCTTATCTTGATGTCACCTCTTATTTTCTTGACAAACAACGACATTAATTCTCATCTACAATGACATGTGATTGTGCTGCCGATAGTTTGTTTCTGTTCCTCTAGCTTCAATAGGATACAGAGATATATGGATCATAATCATCGACTTGAATGTTCATGAACTTTGAACATAGCCAGAAGCATAAAGTATGATTGACAAGTTGACAGACGAAACGTGTATTTGACTTCCGGTACACGTGAGGAGGCAATACATGAAAATTATTTATGGCCCTTAAAATCTGTCCCACTTGACAAGGGATGTCATAACAACATGATCCTATGATCTATTATTTGTATAATTACAGGTGAAATGTGGACATAAAATTTACAAATACATGTACTTTCATTTCAAATTCTCTTGAAATTTTCATGAATCTTAAACACAGAAATAGCAAGGATCCTTGGTGAATGTATTCTGGGGTTTATAGGGTGTTTTGGTTTGGTTTTGGTATTGGTTTTGGTTTTTTTATAACTCCAGACTAACAGCAAGCTTTTTAATCCAGCTAAATCTCTGCCATGCCCACACTTGCAAACAGACATCAGCAGCAACTGTAACACACTCAATGCAATGTCAATGTAGCTACTTATACAAACTCTGAATAAATTGTATGCAAATTGTATGCAAAGAAAAGGGTTTGCTTTGACAGCTATATGGAGATGGGGGGGGGGGGGGGGGGGGGGGGGGGGGGGGGGGGGGGCTTACACATGTTTCCAACTTACATCTCTGTGTACACTGGGAGTGTACATGTAGATAGCAACAAATGGTACACATGTCCAATGGGAATGGATAAAGGACTGAACAACCTAATTCTTCAAAGGAAAAAAATTGGGTGTTAGTAAACCAAAATGTGGACATTTCTCCATACAAACCTCATCACATTTTGGATAGTGGTCAAGACAAAGGAAGGCTGATTATTCAAACTATTGGGCCGTGGTTTTTGTACACAGCCCCTCTTGACACAAGGAAAGTTTATGGACAGGTCTTACAACGACCTTAAAACCATATCAAATAAAACTGCAAGACAGTTATTGTACAAATCACAATCAAAACGGTAACAATCATTGCAATTATATTGGTGGAAAAGACAGGAGCATGTCGCTTTTTGAGAGTTCAAGTAGATATACTCTTTACACTACACAAAACATTCAAGACAGATGAGATGAGCACTAAACATCAATTAGAATATTACATATCAATTGAAACATGGGTCTTCATATCGGGTCCACTTAATTGAGAATAACATTTGTGAATGGAACAGTGAGACAACTTAAATCTTGCCATTTAACATAACATCTTTTTTTTAATCTTATCTACTACTGAAGCATAGCTTGATTGCCTAACTAAAGCTAGACAGAAAATTCTCTCTCCCCATTTTGTCGTTATGTGAGAGCCGACCCTATCCAAATATAAGAGGCTAACGACAAAATGGGAGACAGAATTTTTTATCTAAACTAAAGCCTGCAGGGGGGGGGGGGGCGTATAAAACAATTCATCTAGATTACTAGGACAAAACATTTAACACTAACAGGTAAACATGACATTATGAACAAATAAGAAGTAAATACTGTACCTGTGTCATAAATTGAATAAAATGGGCGATTCCCCAAGGTCAAGCCTTGAGGATGGGATATAAATGTCAAACAACAAGTCATCTTTGCGAAGTGTCACTCAATAGCAGCAGTGGAAGAACAGACCAACTGCACAGGCTCAGCTTCGCCTTTGGTCAGTCTATCGAATATTGTTTTTTTTTTAGTCTGACTGGTCGGCTTATTTCGGTTACTTAATAAAGTTGGTACTACATACATACAAAATGTCTATATCTAGATCTAGTACTTTAAGTAGCAATCTTTGGAAGCTCCTCGTTCTTGAAGACTTGTCCCTCAATTTTTTCAAATCCAGTTTGCTAGGGTCAAAGTCAACGACTATCGACGGACGAATTATTGAGTCTTGTGTGTGCTGTCTCCAACTTAGACTGAAGTCCACACAATTCTCGTTTGGAATGCAATAAAATGAAGCTACTACGGCACTTTTCGCTGATCAATGATGACACCTTTCCTCTCTTATTTGCACAAAACAGATCTCAACACATGAAAATTGTTTGAAGTCCAATCTTCTGCTTGCTTTTGCATCCGATCTTGATAGCCCCGCTCAGCTCGGATCAGCTGATGGCTGCTATTCCTGTCCGTATTGCAATGCAAGTGAACCAGCTGTTTTTTGAACAAGGCACGGCAGACCGCTCGCTTGCTTTGTGCAGACAAAATTAGCAGCTGGAAATCTTCCACTGACTCTCCGTTATAAATATTCAGTACCTCAGTTTCGCTATGGTCACATGAGTTGACACACCTCTCATACTGTCCAATCGTGAAGTAGCTTTCAGTGATATTACAATAAGCTTGTCCCGTTAATAAGCTGATCAATAAACGGAAGTCTCTGATTGGACAATTGACTTCGGAGTAAACAGATATTCTCATAGAAACAGTGTCTGATTGGACAACTCTCGTGTGGCGAGACTCGTAGGTCAAAGTTTAAATGAATATTTATGAGGGACTACACGTGCAGGGAAACAACACGCTATTTCGAGTTCTCTCTCAGCTAGCTATATAATATCGATCAGCTAGAATGAAATTGATTTCGAAGTTAAAAAGATGTGAATCCTATTCTAAGCAGGTTCTCATCATTTTTACGAGAAAATTTTCAATAATTCAAATATTTCATAGTGAAACTGCAACAAGCCCCATCACAATAAATCCATATGATAAAGAATATTTGTATAACATTATTATTGCCTATAAAACAATCTACCGTGTCATGTCGGTCATCACATTATAATATTCCTATTTTATATATTTTTTTCCTAGAACATCCTGAAAGTTGGGTAATACCCCCAGATGAGTCACCATTATCATACGACCAGCTGCTCACGTAGACATGAAATAGGCATATATAGAGAGACATGGAAAATTAATGTCATGACATACATTACTGGTAAAAAAATTTGCATATCAATAGCGATCTCGTTGTCGAGCAAACTGGCGATTCGCTACATCACGTTCGCGACGGTGATTTTGGAGGAGCTATTTGCAATCAAGGAAATCGTATTGACATTTCTTCTAAAATATATCGACGCATCTGCGAGCTGTGTGTTTATAATATGGAAACAAGGTAACCTGGTCAAAGATTTTCTATTATCCCCGCTATTATCAAATAATCATTTAGTCATGTCATGCCAAAATATTGATGCCGCAAATGTTATTCCTACAGAAGGGCTATGTGTTTTGATAAATTCACTATGATTATGGTTAATACATACATGTATTTACAGTAGTGGGATCGGCAGGGGCGTAGATAGCGCGGGGGGGGGGGGGATGCATGCCCCCACATTTTGAGGTGACTCATGTGTGTACAAAAATATGTATGAATGGGTTAATCATCCCCCCCCCCTCCCCCCGTTTGAGGACCTGTCTATGCTAACGGGGATCGGTTATGAATTTAATTTTATACATGTACCATTGATTCATCATTCTTTTATACACCCGTTTTCAATTCAACGAACATTTCTCACACAATATACAATGGGATAAAATGATAAAAATCAATTAAAACTTGCATTGTCGGGGAAAAATACTTCGCTTTGAGAAATGACAGGCAATTAAAACTGGCGAATGGAAGGAGAAGGGGGGAGAGCGATAGTAAGAATAAAATGAAGAAGAAAGAAAATCATGGAAAACAGGTAAGAATAAGGGATAACTACCCTATAGCTTTCCTCAGTTTCAGACCGTTCAAAGGGCCTTCAAATAATTTAAACATGAAAATGGGGGGGGGGGGGAGTGAAAAATTAGTAGATGTTGCATTATTTTCTGGGTTCTGGGAACCGTTAGGGTCACATTAATGTTTTCAAAATCTACAGGTGTTGGTGTTGGTATTAAACTCTATGAACGGTCAGCCAGGCTAGATTTTGACAGAAAACATGATGGGCGGACATACATAATGGATACGAAGAGGGGGGGGGGGGGGGGGGGGGGTAATTACACAATCATGAACGTATATTTTCGCTCTTCAATTTGAATGAAAATATAATCTGCTACCATGACAACGATGCGAATATTTTGTCTGTATTGCAGTTACCATGGACTATAATAATCTTTTGTTTGTCTGTTTTCAATTCAACCTCCACGCATGCATCTCCCACCTACAAAGGTAAAAGAAAACAGCGTGGTCGGTCGGCATTTTTAAAATGTGAGCAATATTTCTGGATATTTCGTAAGAGTTTTTTTTTTATTACAAAGAGAAAAGAAAAGAAAAGAAATGCTGTTGGGTGCATATGATTGCACTATTTCGTCAATCTCAAATCTCAGTTCTCTTGTATATTAAAAAAAAAAAAAAACTTTCAAAAT
>CM057151.1:40573000-40628000 GCA_029962745.1 Echinometra lucunter | reverse complement strand
ACTCCTCCCCCTACTATCATCCCAACCCACTGCTTGGGCTAAAAATGTTTATTAAAAGGCTATCCGTGAAACCATCTCAAAATGGTTAATATTTGCAAAAGTTTCAATCATATCAAAACCCATTGATAAGATATGTATTAACAGTGTAGAAGAAAGTGCCCTCTGCCCCTGTGTATTCTTGTCACTGCTTCCTGCATGCTCCTATGCCAGAAGCTTACATGCTCAGGGCAGTGGTGTAAGGAGGCAAAAACATTTTTTGGGGGGTGCACTATTTGCTGCCCCCCCCCCCAAAAAAAAAAATAATGATTTTTTTTTTATTTTTTACAAGAGATCTAACTGCTGACAAGAAAATAAAAAATGAAAATGAAGAATTTAACAGAACAGAATTTTATAAAGGGTCCAACCGGCTAGATACTCCAGAAAATTTGAAGCAATGACAATGCTGAAGAGATACAAACAATCATTTAAAAAAAAACAACCTTGTTCGTGAATTTTTCTCCTTGGAAGAAGCAGCTAGCAGCCCCCCCCCCCCCCCCACCAGTACGCCAGTGGGCCTGAGGGCAATCAAATTATGATCTCTGTGAACAAATATTATTCACATTTGTTCATTTACATCATTTTACTTATTTCAATTCTTCTAATTTGTCTCTTTCTTTTTAATATATTTGTGGGGGGGGGGGAGGGGGCAATTTAGTTTTGTAATACATTAAGTGAATCTGATGTGATGACAAGAGTAGTCACAAACTTTACTTGCATTAGCCAGAAACTATACAAAGAGGCCTAAATTCCATCAGGTTGTTTTGAAAGGTTAAATATAAAACTTGGCTCAGAAATAGGAAGTCTGCACTCGCAGACTAAGGTAGCCCAACCCTTCCCATCTATTTTTCCTGCTTCCTACAACATGTTTATGCACCCATCCTGTCTTATAGGCCCATACAGACATTCAGAATTTAAATGTTGGAAATTTTGTATGCAATTTTCGCATGAAGTATCCGAGTCCCTTATGTCAACTAGACATTAATCCATTTGTGGCAGAGGGTCCACAATGTGTGGTTTGGCCATCGATAAGTTTGGCCCAATAACTTAATATGAGAGCCATAATAAACATACCAAATGCAGTCATGAGCAAAGAGAACAAACAAAAATTTACTGTGCCCATTTCTGTTACATCATTTTTTCATCTCATGCAGAAAAATTTTAGGGGAAAATATAAACACCAATCCATTAATTGCATGGCATTGCAATTGAAAGTTCAAAAGCGTTGTTTCTCTATGCAAATTGGCAACTTTTTAACTTCTCATTGTACTTTCTGTGAATTTATACAAGTATTCGTTTCAGATAAGTGATTTTTTTATCAATAAAATGTTGCAATCAAAGAAAAAAAAACTGGTGTTGCCATGTTGCCAATTTGAAGACAAAAAAAAAAAGATAATCAAAGAAGGCTTTATAATTCCTGTCATGAAGGGGTTAAGAATAATGTAGGATTTTAACATTCCAGACCTTCATGAAATAATTCCCTCTGTGTTGCATAGATCTGTTATACTCCATCACAAAAAAAAATTCCATCAAATTTGGCGGGGGGGGGGGGGGGGGGGGAGGGGAGGGGATCGTTACCTCATAATCAGATGAATTAATAAAGCAAGGCAGATTTGGACAGGGGAGGGGGCACATGGCAAGTCTGCTGTCAATTTTGTCAATGTGACATGCGTACAAGCATGCACTGGAAGGAAAGCATGAGGGGGTGGGGGCAGCATCCCTTCCCAGCACCACGAAAATGACATGCCAAAATAAAATCGTGAAAGGAGAGGGAAACAGCACAAACATTTACTTTTAAAGTATACAACTGAACATTCAGATATTAAGCCTTTCTACTGAAACCACAAATCATTTGCAATTTAAATACTTCTGTGATTTCTATGGAAGAGTATGAAATAGTGAAGTAAATTACCAAGGTTGAATAAAATTATCCTGCATGTCACAAGAACAATAATATCAATTGTATAAAAAGATTGAACTTGGGGGCTCCTGTATTAAGCTAATGGTAATAAAAATAAAGCAGTCTGCAGGAGACCATGAATCTAAAGAAACACTGAAGTCTGCAGGGGATCAAACTTCAATGATGATGTCATTTTCATGGAATATTCGAGAACTGGGAGGGGATTCCCCCTTCTCCTTCTGCTCCTTATGTCGGAAACTTTACTACTGGTTAAAAAATATCTGTTTCATAAAATGCAATTTCTTCACCTTTTGACAGGGTTTGCTGAAGGGGGGGGGGCACAATGCTGAAAAATCTCTGACAGACAGACAGAGCAAGATAGAGCATGGCAGATTAAATGTGCATAAAGCAGTCATGCTTTCCTATTTCCATTGTGATGAAGGAAGGTCATTAAATCATTTGCAATTTAAAAACGTCAGCTTTTTATCAGGATGAGTATATAAAAAAAAATTGAGTTAATTACCAAGATCTCAATGAATGGAAATAATATAATCATAATTGAAAATCATGTATCATTTTTTTTTTCAATTCATTTTCTGACCTAAATAAAACATACTTTAAGTCACAGCTGTTTTGATAATTAGGGTTTAAAAAAATGATAAAACACAGGAAATGCAAAGTGTAGCATCCCCTCGCCGGGTACTTATGAGCTGTGACCTTTGACCTTTGACTTACATATCTAACATGACTAATGGAAACCACATTTTTGCATATATAATTAGCTATATTTGCATATTCAATGAACAGTGAACTTTGACCTTTGACCTACATATTCAAAGATCAAACTTGTGCTATATCTTTATACCATATACTTTTTTACCCAATTTCATTAAAATCTGTCTAACATCACCAAAGTTACCAAACAGAAACCACATTTTCAGATATATAATGAGCTATGAACTTTGACCTTTGACCTTCATACATGTACTCCAAAATTAAACTTAAATGCTGTATTGTGATACCATGTACCTTAATATCAAATTTCATTAAAATCTGTCAAACATTACTAAAGTTATTGAACGGAAACCAGTGTTCCCACGATTTGTTACGGACAGACGGACAGACGATGGACGGCATCGTTACTACATGTGTATCCCCTCCGACAATAAATCAATACAGAGAGAACATATACATGTAGCTACAGCTGTTTGGTTTAAACTGGTTCCCAAGTTTAATTTTACTCCAAACATAGCTCAAACTTGTAAGAAAATATCCAACAGAATTACAAACATTGTAAACAAAACTGGGTAATGGGAACTCCCAAAAGAGGGGAAAAGTAGAACTGTTTTTGGCACATGACTTGAAATTTTGGGATAAAATATTTACTTTAGCTTGGAAAGCAGCTGATTTGAGGTCTAATCCTTTGCTTCCTGCTTTGGAAAATTAAACTAGTAATACTAACATCAGGGGATTTTGACCTCTCTACACCATGAAATAGATACTGGATAGCATGGTCTATTTCGGGAACTTGTGAAATCAAAGATGCATTCATGATACATTAAAGTAATATGAGGAGATAAGGCAGAACTGCAAAAATGTATCAAAAAATCAATTATGCTTTGGATAAATCAACATGCACATGAATTTTATGCCAATGACTTACATGTATACCAAAAGTTCAAATAATATGAAGTTATCAACAAAATTGTATTCAGCGTAATTACAACATCTCTGCAAATAGCACTTTTGTTTGTACAAGCCATTTCACTGAATAAGCATGCAGTGTGTCTTCCCCGAAATTATCAAATATGTATTTTACACATTTCATTCAATATCTCAAATATCTCATGTCAATACCATGAATTCCTATCAATTCCTGAAATTTAATCCCACTTGAATAAACATTATTATGTACATCTAATGTGTAGTATTTTTTATTTCACATACAAAAGTCTCAATTCCTCCTTTAACTGGAAATATTTTTCATATCAAATATCATTATATACCCTGGATGATTGTTTTAAAAGATTAATTGAACCACAAACCAAACTTTTCATGTACTTTCTTATTTCATTAAATATATAAGAAAACATCTCAATTCAGCCTACAAAAGTTTTCATCAAAATGTACATTAATGGATATTTGAGGTTAACTGCCATTATTTTTATACCAAATAACCACATTTATATGTTTGCTTTTGTGCCTGTAATGACTGGACTCTGTGACCTTCTCTTCTGGTCCATGATCAAAGTAAACATAAGGAGAAAGTTGTCACATCCTGAACCATCGATGTCATCTCCGGTCTTGACATCAACCTTATGACCTTGAATTCCTTTACTCCAAGATTAAACTTAATTATCTTTTAAAAAAAAATAAAAAAAATGGGTCCAGATCATGATGAAAAGGGTAAATATTTGAAAAAAAAAATCAGTATCAGGAAAAAGTTTGAAAAATGGGAGAAAGTCTACTATATTTCATTGGGTGACTCCTACAGAACATGATTCTGAAAATCAAGAAACTGCTCTTTATATTGTTCTGGCAATCCCATCTCTGCAACAGAAAGGGGGAAATAGTGGCTAATATATTTCAGGTGGCTATTCACACTGAAATTCTCTATTACAAGCATTCCAAAAAAAAGGGGGGAGGGAGAAAGACATGAACAATTTAAAGAAGAATAGAAAGTTGTCACATCCTGAACCATCGATGTCATCTCCATCTTGACATCAACCTTATGACCTTGAATTCCTTTACTCCAAGATTAAACTTAATTATCATTCAAAAAAAAAATGGGTCAAGATCATGATGAAAAAGGTAAATATTTGAAAAAAAAAATCATTATTAGGAAAAAGTTGAAAAATGGGAGAAAGTGTAATATATTTCATTGGGTGTCTCCTACAGAACATGATTCCGAAAATCAAGAAACTGCTCTTTATATTGTTCTGGCAATCCCATCTCTGCAACAGAAAGGGGAAAATGGTGGCTAATATATTTCAGGTGGCTATTCACACTCAAATTCTCTATTAAAAGCATCCCCCCCTCAAAAAAAAAAGGGGGGGGGGGAGAAAGACATGAACGAATTAAAGAAGAATAGAAAGTTGTGACATCCTGAACCACTGATGTTATCTCTGTCTTGACATTAACCTTACCACCTTGAATTCCTTTACTCCAAGATCAATCTTTCACTCTTAGAAAAAAATGGTACTGATTAGCACCTTTTCTTGTCCCACATTTGGAACCTTCAAAGGTTCTTCAAAGAACTATGATTAGCCTATAAAGGTTCTCTAAAGGGTTCTAAAGGGGTCTTTAGAACCATTACTGGTTGTACAAGGAACGTTTTGGGGTTCTTGAAAATATGAAGAACCCTTCATAGAATCCCCCTTTTCTGGAGGTTCTAAATATGGGACCAAAAAAGGGTTCTTACTGGCACATTTTTCTAATGCTACGTTCACACCTTTGCGTATTTGGCTCGCGTATTGCTGTGTATTGACCGAATGCAGAGATAAGCAGTCAAACCCAATAAAGCGCAATGAAACGTGCTCTCATCGTACTCAATGCGCAGACTAGCACATAGGCCTGCGCTGTCACTCGCTATTTCTAAATTTGTTTAAATTATCGCAAGGAAGCGCAGGGTCAAATCGTCTCATTTTTGGAGTGCTTGTCATTGCCTATAGCTGTGTTTCTTGCACGATTTGCCTTGCTTTAGCTCGTTGTTGTTCGCATGATTGCGTGTAATGTTGCGCTGTTGCTCGCACACCACTCGCAGCAGCAAGAACCGCTGCGTTAGTGCTCGATATACTGCGAGTTTAGCTCGTACGCCTTTTGCTTTTTATGAGAAGCATAATATGAGCTAGATACGCAGTAGTGTGACTGCTTGCGTCAGATTTGCTGCGTATTGCTGGGTACTGCTGCGAATTGATAGCACAGCAATACGCAAGCCAAATACGCAAAGGTGTGAATGTAGCATAAGAGTGTTAAAATCACTAGAAAAAAAAAATGGGTCAACATCTTGATGAAAAGGGTAATTATTTGAAAACAAAGTCAGTATCAGGAAACATTTTGAAAAACAGGAAAATGTCTACTATATTTCATTGGGCTACAATAATTGTGTAATGACTGTTATGGAACATGATTCTGAATATAAAGAAATTGCTCTTCATTATGTTTCTGGTGATCCCATGACTGAAAAAATAGGAAAATGCTGGCTAATACATTTCAGGTGCTTTTCAGATTGAAAATCTCTAAATTTCACATCATTAAAAAAAGAAAATGAAAGACATGAAGAAATTGAGCAAGAAAAGAAGGTTGGCTAATCCTGAGCCACTCACTCCATCTTGACATTTACTTTACTTTATGACCTTGAATTCCTTTACTCCAAGAACAATCTTTATGACTAGAAAAGAAGTTGCATTATCATTGGAAATAAAGGAACTAGGTCAAGATCATGATGAAAATAGGCAAATATCTATATCATGACTGACAGTGTCGACAGTCATAAAACATTTCTAAAACAGGGGAACTGCTTTTTATGTTGGGTAGAAGTTTGCAATGTCACTGGCAATCCTTTCTCTGAAAAAAGGAAGAAACACAGCCTCACATTTTCAGGTGCCTTTCAGTATAAAACTCTGTAACAAGAGAGAAAGAAAACAAAATAACAAAACAAAATGAACAAACAAATACCCCCTGCAATAACCCCATGTACAAGGTGAAAATGAAAAGAAAGTTGGCACATTTATGAAACAACTGATGTCATGTCAGTCATAACATTATCATTAAAAACTTAAAAACCTAAAATTCCTTTACTTAGCACTGAAAAAGAAACTACATGGATCATGTTCAAACTGAAAGGATTGTCAATATTTGAATGGAAAGGTACTGACTGTTAAAAAAAATCTGGAAAGGACATGACTATCTATGAAGTTGCTACACAATTTTTAAAAAATTGATTGCCATGAAATGAAACATTCTGAAACAGGAGGCAACTGCTCTTTCAATATGTCGCTCAACATGAGCACTGACTGTAGTGAAACATTGTTATTATGTGATCCAAAGTCTGACAGATTGACAAGCAAGCAACAAAAAAGGAGGGGCCAGAGGAGGAGGAGGCTTAAATTTTCAAGTGCCCTTTTCAGTCTAAAATCTGTCAAAACTTTGTGCGGGGATGGATAGCACAATTTAGGGGTATTTTCATATGGCCTTTTCCCCCATTCAAATGATATTTGAGATTCCAGCATTATGAGGAAGAAAAAAAGTCTCATATTTTAAAAAAAGTTGCTTATGCAAATTTCATAGTTCTGCTTATACAATTACATCATTAAATCTCTGCCAACATTTACAAAAGTTTCCAGTTTCATGGAATTTGCTTGACTACATCACTCTGACACAATAATATCATCTGTTCAGAGCCAGAAGGGCGTTAACTCATATCATTTCATACAGACTTAACACCCTTCTGGCTCCAAACAGACGATAGTGAGGAAGATTTACAGTAAATCTGTCAAAAGTTTGCCAGGTCCAAAAAGTAGTAAATCTTTAAAAAAAAAAAAAAATCGTACTCACAACTATCTCAGGATGAGAAAATAATTCAAAATCTAATTAAACTGAAACAATAGAGGCAATTAATTTTTCCTTTTTCTTGAAAATAGTATAAAAAATACAGCCTAAAGTATATGAGTTACCAAGAAACTAAATAAAAATGGGTTATTTTCCTAGTAGGAAATATAAATCTAATAATAGAAGTGGCCGGAAATTTGTTACAAGCAGGACAATGGAATGACAATTAATAGAATTTGCTTTTCAGGCATGAAAAATAGTTACACCACTTAATAATTCTTCCGCTGTGGTCGTGACTCAGTGAAAAACAAGAGGAGAACTGAAAGTCCCATGTGACAGGCATGCACTCTGTAACCCATTCTTTGACATAACAGTTCCCTAAGGACCAAGTCTCCCTTCCAGGCAACGGTGTTTTCTTCTTAGCTACCAGAATATGAACTTGAAGTTGCTTGTTTGCATCAAGACATTAAAAAAAAACAAAGAAAAGATTCATTACTGAGAGTTTTAAACTAAAAATTATCAAGATTAACCATTAGAATATTATATTTGCAAAAACAAAAATAATAATGCTACACATCTCTTTTCCTTAATATCTAAATCTGCTTATTAGAAATGTAAAGAATACTCAAAACAAAACTTAAAGTATACATTAATTTTATATTTCTAAAATGCAAATTCAAATGACTTGAATTTAACTTTTTTTTTTTTTTTACTGTTTTTTTTTCCTAATGTTTTTCTCTTTTCATGGGGGGGGGGGGGGGGGTCATTCCATTACTGTAGAATTGCCTATTCTTTTCCCCTTAAAATCAGATCAAAACCAATGGTGTATCTGGACCATTGCCTCAAGAAGAGCAAGAATCTCTCAACTTACAACATTGATCCATGATAACGAAACAGCTTTTTGAGGGGCCCCCTTTTTTGTTTTGTTTTGTTTGTTTGTTTGTTTGTTTGTTTTTGTTGTTTGTTTGTGTGTGTGTTTGTTTTTGTTTTGTTTTGTTTTGTTTGTTTTTTTGGGGGGGGGGGTCATTCCATCACTGTATAATTCCTTATTCCCTATCCCATAAAATGAGATCCTTAGGAGGGACAAATGATCTGTGGTACAGAAACAACTTTTTTGAGGGCCAAATTTTGACAATGACATAATATTTCTTGTACTATTAAGAGTAATTTCAATTACTGAATTCAAATAATGCCTAAAATAGAGGGTACACCTTTTCCCAGGTCAAAATTCTGTCATGAGGGCAAACTGCCCCTTAACCCCCTCCTTCCAATGTACCAGAGGTTCAAACAATACTGAAATGACTTTGATTTTCATTTTCGAAATTGAACATAAACAGAAATTGGCTGTAAGCCAGGCTAATAAGGCATTGCTCACGGAAACCGAAGAGGATGGTCAGTGTTTCAACAGGATAAGTGGATCACCTAAAATGAACTACAAGTCCACATGGCTTTATTTCTCTTTTTCCTTCATTCGTTACTGTTTTTCAATGAGCCGTGTCTCCCTAGGTTCATCCTCATTAGACAGAAATAAGCATTTGCTATGGGATACTAACATTTTCAACGTTCTCGAGCTGTGTAGAGGCGGTCAGTGGAGCCGCAAGTTAATACAGCTTTATACAAGGGCCTATTTTTTTTTGTCTGCATCTTTCTTACTTTTAATTTACAAAAGAGCCCCCTAGGTTGTTACACACGGAGCGGAAACCCCCACCTTTTTTGTGTACAAATGAATGAGATAGATGGAGGCAAAAAGAAAAGAAAAAAAAAAACACGCCTAGGCAAGAGACAATTTTTTTTCCCTCCTGGGGGGTGTTTCATAAAGCTGTTCGTAAGTTACGAACGACTTTACGCACGACTGGTGATACCTTCTTATGCTACATAAGTAAATGAATGAGAATCTGATTAGCGCCCAAGAACATGTTCCAGTCGTTCGTAGAGTCGTTCGTAACTTACGAACAGCTTTATGAAACACCCCCCTGGGCAGCAAAAGGTGTGGACCAATCAAATTCTTATATAGGGCAACAAATGACGTCTAAAGTTTGTCTGTGCAGTTTCTGGCAAAACTCTTTTTTATTTGAGCATGAACTTAAAAAATTGCTGGGGTTTTCCCCTGGGGTTTGTCATTGCATATCTGAATGAGCCATTATTTCTGATCCTGATTCATAATCTATGCAAAAAGTGAACTATTTCAACAATACACTGCGAACCCCATGCAAAGTTGAACTTGTTTATTGCATAAACCCAGTGCCACTATCTAATAGCAAGTAAGCAGACAAAATAATCTGCTAGTGAGATGCAGTCAACGAAGCTTGAGCTAGTTCGTCAAGCAAGCAGGCTTCATTTGTTTAACTTGGGCTAATGGAGACGGGGAACTTTAAACTAACACCATTTTCTCAAGAAGTACTTAACAGTCTGATGTCTCAGGCTCAAGCTTGTTCAAGCAAATAGAGAAGCATCACTTGTTTTCTTTTGAAAAAAAATTGTTTGTTTGTTGAAGGAGAAGCTCCAGATCTTTCAACTGTAATAAAACACTTGAATCACAGGAAAAGGCTCCTTCACAATCGCACATAATAGCTGATTGTGATTATCAATGCTACATTGAAAAGCAAATCAACCTGGAGAAATATTCCCTAAGAACATCTTCAGTCAATAAAATGAAAGTTTCTTGAATTTATTAACCATTCCAGCCGAGATAATGGAGAAAAATAAGGCTCTTAACGGAGGAACACTTGCACACAAAATATTGTCCTGACTTTCAAAAAGCAAATAAAAAAAATATTCCTTAATGGCTGCATGCATGCAGCTGACAAGTCAAGGATGGGATATTTCTTTACGTTGGTTTAATCAAGAATTTGACTTTCACTATGTGAAAAGCATACCTCTTTTGAAAAGAAAGACATATATAATACATGCATATACCAAGTCTGGTTATCACTTATAACCATTTTGTTTAGTCTAACTCAAAATGATACTAACAACAAAATCTTATTCTTTTTCAAGCTCCGGAAGTAGCAGGGTTTAATTTTGTGTGTGATTTCATTGCCCATCACATAACACAACTACAGAAACACATGATAACCTTTCCTCATTTCTACATTTGCTCTTCCCTAAAATTTTCTTATCAAATGTTTTGTAGTCCAAACTGTCACTCTGACTTCTGACCAGAATGATTCAATTTTATACTTAGTATTGCTTCAAATCAATTAAGTCCTCTATCATGCTGGTACCATCATCATCTTCTGTCAACATGATCTTCTGAAACATATGAGTTTATGGTACCTGTATATCTCTATTAGAATATAATTATAGGAGTTGAATATATTCAAATGGTATCCTGTTTCTTTTTATAAGGACATTACTGAAAGCTGAATGCAGTACATAATCATAAAATTTTACAGCTCTTGCCCTTTATTTTCTTTCTCTCTCTCTCTCTCTCTCTCTCTCTCTTTCATTCTCTTAAACACACCGTTTATTTTTTTCTCATTTGTCTATGCATGTGCTAGTCTCTCTCTTTCTCTTCCTTTACCTTCATCTCAACCAACAATCTCGATTTTCTATATTTTGTCTCTCTCCCTCTTTCTCCTTTTTTTTTCTCTCACAAACATACTTGATTTCAAATTCAGAAGAAAAAAAAAACAAATTTCTTCTCAACCTCAACTTTATATTTTTCTCACCTCAATTTTTCTCCAGGGTTTCATTCTCCTTTTACATGTCCCCCTCATCCATTTTCCCATTTCCCTCTCTCTTTTTCTATCATATGCTTTATCAAATATTCATAGAAGCTTGCTCTCGCTCTATCTATCTCTCTCTCTCCCTTCATCCCTCGCTCCCCTTTCCTCCCTCTCTATCTTTTCCTTGCTCTCTTTCACTTTGTTTCTCTTCTTCATCTGCTGTGTAAAGACTGGCAGTATTATACCTCAAGATGTCAGATATTTGCATAATTAAGTAAATAAACTCACCTGTGGGTCATCTTGCCCCCCCCCCCATCAAAATACCCTGCTGCCGCCCCTGCGCTCACCCCCTTCCCGATTATGTCACCATTGCTCTACTGTTTGCCTAAAATTGAATGAGTTCCCTAGATCATGACAAGTTCACCTTACAAGGCCTATTAAGTTTGACATGTACTTCAGTGCTAGGATGGAAATACACTTGACATTTCCTTCTATCAAAACCTCTACAAAATAACTGTAAGGTAAACATGACCTCTACATATACCTCTGATATAACAGCTGCTACCTTCAAGAGTAACTTCCAAAAAGAAGATAAATCTAGTAATCTGATTATTAAAGTGCATTAGAGGAGTGAAAATGATGAAAATAGAGACTCAAGGGGGAATTTAATATACAACAAAAGGTGCTTTCACACCTACCTGATCAGAAAAAATACCTGGTATTTTCTGATCGGGTATTTTCTGATCGGGTATTCTCCCTCGATCAGGAAATACCACGTATTTTGCGTGTGTGAATAGAAAGTACTCGTAATATCCCTGAAGAAAAATACCCTTAGTTTAGTAGGTACGTTTTTAAAGTATGTGTACTTTCTCAAAGTGCGCAGGGATATTTGCAATGTGAAAGCAATTTTCAGAACTTCCATCAGAACTTCTATCCCATCGAACACTAGCATATGAACCGTAATGCACATCTCATAACTACGAGAACTTTCCCGTAGAGGTCTGGTTCAGGGAGGTGTGAATGCACGAAATAATTATTAGATATTTGGAGGCCTGAAAAGGTTCTCGTAATTAAGGGTATTTTTCCTGATCGAGTAGGTGTGAAAGCGCCTAAAAATAGAGAAATGAGTTAACTTTCATTTGTTGGAAAAGGAGAATAACTACATGAGTTCTACAGGTACATAAGGAATCTAAAGTTGAAATAGTTGGTAGGGGCTACAGTCAGATAGGTTCTGGCAACACATATTTCTGGCCAACCGATACCTCTCTTCCCTTGTAATCGTTGGGACAAAATGTTTGATCAAATTATTCCCATCAACCAAGGTGTATAAAATCACTGACGACTGAATTCCCATAGGCTTTGTACTGGGGCCAACCGATTCCAGTAGCCACTGGGTTGAATACATAAAAAAAATGCACTTGGGATGGATGGGGACACATTGTACAAAATTTCCCAAAGACAACATATTCCCACTATGAGAACTTCCTCCCTAAGGGGTCAAGAAAGAGAAAAATTGGAATACTGCATGGTGACAAGAAAAACATGGTCACATCACATGATACTTTGAATTTGTGAAGAAATCAATAGATAAAAAGACAAAAGAATTATGTAACATAGTACATACTGCATGGATTTGCCACACAATAACAAAACACATCTCTGCAAGCCAACATGCTCCTTGAAGAGTCACGAAAGAGACATGTCGGAATGCTACTGTGGGGAGAAGACAGAGGAAAAAAAAGAGCATCGGGGAGGAAGTCCTCTCTTACACGACAAGACGCAAGGATATCGGGACTGACTTTCAAAACGATGCCCAGATACGGCAAGCAGGAAGCTCATTACACTCTCTCCCATCGCTAGGCAACATTCATGTGGTTGCCGTTGCCATGGCAACGTTATCAATTCAGCATGACAAGGAAGAGGGATGACATTCACTCATTAAGCTTCATGTAATCGTAACCAGAGACGGAAAAGATCTATTCTTTAAAAAAGTGTTCATACATAGGTGCTTTATTCTATACAGTCAAACCAGTCTAACAGCAGCCACTTTCCTACAGTGGCCACTAGAATTGATCTGTCTACTGGTAATAGCAGCCACTCTTCTATAGCAGCCACTTTCCTATGCTGGCCACTAATACTAACTCCCATGGAGATAAATTAATATGTCTAAAAACCTGTCTATAGCAGCCATCTGTCTACAAAGTCTACATTTAAAAAAATTTCCTTTCCTTGGATGGCCACAATAGTCAGGTTCACTTTCCATTCTGTAAGTTAACACAAAAAGGGCAGTGTGAAAGATATCATCTATGAAGAGCCAGATGGCCGGTAACTCTGAAGCACCACTGCTTTCCCTCAGCGAATGATTAATTGTATCTCTTTTAGAATGCAACCCAGGTATCAGTGTGCTCTTAGCAGGGAAAATATTTTTTTACTCTTTGAGCCCACCCACTCAAATTTTCTACATTGTATTACAGTTTACATTGGACCCTATGAGAATTTCAGGGGCTCTTTTTTAGTTTTCCAGGGCTCTTTCTGGCGTTTCGGGGGCGAATTCGCCCTGAGCCCCCGTGTATTTTTTTCCCTGGCTCTTAGTGAATGGAGATGACCAAGAAGAGTAAACAGTGAAAGTTTGAGCAAAATCAGACAATCTGTTCGAGAGTTATGAATTTTCAAAGTTTCAGTAAATCTCTATTATGGGGATCCTTGAGTTGGCAACTTTGCCAAGATCTGTGATGTCATCGTGGACAACTTTTGATTCATTTTGTACATAATTCTTTAAAAAAATTGATTTATATGCGATTTCAAGTCAGGAATCAACATAATTCTTCCAAAAATGCTTACAGAATTGATATAGCCATGTCGTACTCAAACAATAAATCAAAAGAATTCTTAATTTTCTTGAAAATAAAGAAAATATTAAATTCTGTGTACAAAATGAATGGAGAGTTGTCCATGATGACATCACAGATGCTGGCAAAGTTGCCAATGCAAGGATCCCCATAATAAGGATTTACTTAATCTTTCAAGTTCATAACTCTTGAACAGACTGTCTGATTTTCCTCAAACTTTCACTGTTTACTCCTCTTGTTCTTCTTCATTCACTGGAAAAAAATACCCCCATTCTTTGAAAAATGAAAAGAAACAGCTCAAGCAGGGAGGTGTTTGGCTAGAACATTCTTATGTAGTTCCACATACCCATTTTTGTGTGCAGTGCATGTACTTTTCAAAAATGTTGAGTTAATTTCTTATTCATTGTTCAGATTTTGAAACCTAATGGTATCAATCAATCAAACCTTCCCATTTTTTTTTAAATAGTTTCTTTGACAATGTAAACGCATGACCAGAACTCAAATTTTATGTTTAAGCTTTATTTACAATATCAGCCTAGGCATCTTCTAAATAAATAATAATATGTAACATTTATATTGCGCTTAATACATTGTTTCTAAGCGCATGAGAAAAAGAGAGCAAAAGAGAAAAAAGTGGAAGAACACATATAAAATACATTAACTAAGAAGAGGATTGCCTAACAAGATGAGTTTTAAGAAGTGTTCTGAATGAGTCTATAGTGGAGGCCTCACGAATATAGATGGGAAATTTAAATAATTAAAAAAAATCTTGAAATGTTCTTATAAAGACAAAATAATGTTTGGTGATGACACATACAAACGGTTCATATTTTCAATGTTGTAGGTCCTTGTCTTACACGATCATACAATCAACTTCCTTTCTGGTATGATGTCCCTTTCAAGGAGCATAAGTGGAAATACCCTCCTGCTTCTTCCATTGAATTTATGCTGCAATCTTCATAGTTGCATTTTTCCAGTAGACCTGTTTACTAATGTATTTCAAATGTTCCCAGAATCCTTAGTTACCAACAATTAGTGCACCTGCTATGCATAATGGCATCTCAATGGTTGGAATCCATTTTGCTTACATTAATTGTTGCTATGTCAGGTAAGCATATGGCAAGTTTTTTAGTCATCAAGAGAAACTTTGGTTCAAAAAGTATGCACAAAATTAGTAAACAAGTCTATTTTTGAGAAACATAATTCTATAAAATTGCAATTATATTTCTATTTGTTGTAAGTTATTGAATACAATAACTAATTCATAGCAAAAACATTTCATGAACCTGAACCTTGGAAAGTTCTACTGTTTCTTGCAATGGAAGCTTATGATTTTATGGTAATTAAGATGCTGAGAAATACAGATAACAAATTCTTCTGGCGGAGGCAGGTTTTTTCTTATCCCTCATTCAGACTACCAAAATTCATTGTATAGGTGTACAAAAACCGTAAAACTGTACAATAAGCAAAGACTATATCATGACATGCAACACTTAAAAATTGATGTTTGACCATCCCTTCAAACAAACTCGATAAAGAATGGAAATCCCCTTATTGTGTAAACATCATATTGTCCAAAAATCGTTAAAATGGATGGGGCTTATTCTTTTACATGTGGTGCATGCACCTCTAAATGACATCTCATATTAAACATAATTTTCTGTAGTCTGAAGCTTTTACTACCTGGAAGCCAATGATGATAACTGGACCTTCGAAAAGTCATGTAATATGATGTCATTGTGGTCAGCCATTTAAATGCGGTCATTTACTCCCTCCTGAAACCTCTTAATGATCGCCTAATCCTAATGATGATCTTAATGACGGGAAAGGAATTGTTTTCCTGTCACTCATTAATGCAGGGATGAGGCAATATAGCACGCAACCGTTAGCCTTATACTGTCTGGCAAACATAAATTATTTCTTTTTTTCAAATTGTCTATTCATTGGGACACCTCTGTAGCAGTGAATTGCCACTTGGTCTAATTCCACTCTGTCTAATATCCATTTGGTCTCCTCCCACGTGGTCTAATCCCATTTCGTCTACAACCAGTTCGTCTAATAACCATTTGGTCTAATTACCACTTAGCCCATTTACCATTTTGCCTAATTTCCAATTAGACTATGCTCATTTCGTCTAATACCCTCTTGGTCTAACACCACTTAGTCTATTTGATTAGACGAACTGGTAATAGACCAAATTAGACGAAATGAGGAAAACTAAGTGGATGAAGTGGCAATTAGACCATTTTATCATTAGACAAAATTACAATTAGCCCAAGTGGGTATGAGACCAAGTGATGATTGGACCAAACAGCAACTAGACCAAACTGATAGTAGACCAAATGGGTTTAGCCATAGTGGTGTCAGATGATCTGGGAATTAGACCAACTGGTATTAGACCAAGTGGCTATGAACTCATGTACCTTATGTAGCTCTGGGAGACTTGATCAAAAATGTGATAGAAACTGATAACAAAATGACAAGCTAAAAAGCTAAAGCTAAATAATGATGAAATTGGACTATTGTAATCATTTCTTCTCATAAAGAGAAATCAAGTAACAAAAACACTCGTGAATGTTTTTAATAGTTGTCAACTGCAAGACAAAGCTGACATAATTAAACTCTGAGAAATAATCAAGCTCACCTTAAATGTAACAAGCTACCCATCATTCATCCACTCCTTTATTCTCCTCATTTTCCTTTTGCATCATTTTTTTTTTTTTTTTTTTTTTTTTTTTGGGGGGGGGGGGGGGGATGAATTAAAGGAGCATAAAGCCACAGGTATTTTTGTGAGGGGGGGGGGGGGAGGGGAGGGGAGGGAGGAGACCACAACCACTTTGTGCTTCCCCCACTTGAAGCCAATGTGGCAAATAATATTACACACAAATGAAGATTTGCCCCCCAAATCAGTGGCGGCGGAATATATCAAGCTTGGACAAAGGAAGTGGTGGCTCACCCGTTGTCTGCCAAACAATACGTGCCCCTCCATTTTCATTGTCTGAGCCTGACGTTCCGCCGCCTCTGCCTCAAATTATGATTTTTCAGAAACTGTGCCCAACTACTTATGAAATCATGGAAGTGCCCCCACTGTATAAGTGAGTTACAAGCATACAGGAGCTAGTTGAGCTCTCCCTGAGGCATACCACAGTAGAGAGAATAAAATTCCCCTCTCCTTCACAAAATCCTGCACATGCCCCAGACATGAACTCCTGGCATAGCAAATTCCCAGTTATTATTTTTAAGTGCAAATGGGGTACCCATATTCAGAGACTGTAGAGCAAAGTCACATGACACTTAAAGCACCTTGAAGACCTTCGTTCAAATCTATTTTCACAGCATACTTTGTCAATTGTTTCCTCACACAAAAGGACAATGGCTGGCCACATGTTGGCATTGTGACTCTCCCCCACCACTTCCCAATGCTAGCTCTGACCATCAACACTCCATGTGACTTTTAGTCATCATGGAGAAATTCCCCTCAGTTTGCATGTGAGTAGGCAGCCAATCAACTCGATGAGCAAACTGGAAATTGCTTTGTAATCCTATTCAAAATATCTTCAGCAGCACAGATAAACACGTTTGCGGCTAAAATCGGGGTAAAGGGGGTTCACTGCCCGGGGGTGCTCAGTAGTCACATGTCCAGGAGTTGCAAGGCACATGTTCCTATTGCAATTTCTCTGGAGTCGATACGCTACACTACCAGTTAAACTATGAACTCCTTGGAACAACCCTGGAACAACAATCAAATATCTAACCTACAACCCACAAAAATCTAAACCTACACCTCTATTTTTGATGAACAAGAGCCCCGAGAAATTGTCACTTGAGTATTATGTTGGATCACCCAATCCAGGATGTCCAAGGCTCAAAACCAAGTGAAATGGGACTACTGCACTGTTTTTCACTCCTAAAAAATGCACATATTCTTTGCTGAAAGCCACAAAGACATTAAAGGTGCTTTCACACATGATGCGACAGTGTGGTACCACGCTGTGGCACCACACTGTTTTGTCTTCACACATGATGGGACTTTGTGTCACTACATATGCTAATGAACGCGCATTAACGCGTCAACTCTCAATAAGAGAGCATATTGTCAAAACTTGCGCAAGCAATCTCATGGCAACAATTTTTGCGCTAACTTTTTAGAAATTTGATTGGTGCACATTTTTTTTATCTAGGCAGCAAACAAAAGTGTGTCCTGCCTCGGCGACATTTTTTTGTCGCCCTATACCCCATAGGCTTGTACACAAAGAAGTGTGGTGACACAGCGTGGTACCACACTGTCACATCATGTGTGAAAGCACCTTTACTTAATCCAACGGCTACTGGAACCAGGTGGCTCATATAGTAAGTCTGTGGAAATAAAGGAATTCAGTAGTCAACTATACAAAAAAAGTAACAGTTTAAGGCCTTCTGGCAGAAACAGCAGTGTCTAAGCCTTGCTATCTTCCTTGATCCAATCCTACTACACCATTAGAAACAAAATGGTTCTGATGTTCTTCCCATCATGTGTCTCCTTCCAGCTTTTTTTTTTCTGGAGAATGTTCTGACAACTGGCAATGTCCCGCCCTTGACGCTTGGAGTTGTCCATGTCGCGAAATTTGCCTCTCTGTCATTAACCTTAGTCATCGGTTCAATGCCCTTACCCAAACTAATACCTTATTTCAGTTTCAAATCGCTCATTGCTTGCTATTTAATAACAATCAATGGAGCAACCTTTCACTTTGGAGTCTAGCAGTTTCCACATGCTGCACATTTGAAAATGTAGGAACTGTTGTGCAGCATGGTACTTGAATAAAAAATCTTCCACATGCATATGGCATTAACTCTTACAGTGCCAAGGGGTTCTGCTTGTTTCCAAATTCTACCAAATCATGAACAATGTTTGCTTTTCAAATGCCCGTAAGTCTTCAACAGTAATTTCTATACAAATAAGTTGTACACAAAAGTTGTAGAAAATTTATTACCCTTTCAAAAGATACCAAATACTTCCATTAATGCAATGTCTTGCATGAAAATTATTTGGAAATAGAAATGAGCTTCCCTCTTGACCTTTCCGCTTTCATTTCTCATTTGTTTACTATTGTTTTATGCTAAAATAAGAATGGATCCTTTCCAAAATCTGCAGTTTTCTAAAAAATATCCTATGGTAGGATATAGTTACTGATAGACATTTTAAATACTACATTTATCCTCTAAACTTTGACATATTTTCATGACCATATCCATTATTCTAAGTGGAGTAATGGTCGATTAAAAATGTAAAGTCTCTTGGGCACATATAGGTGCCATCGGCACTGTAAGTGTTAATGGAATGCTTGTTACAAAAACATATTCTACCATGCATACACAGAAGATTTACGATACAAAATTACTCTTATTATCAAATATCAAAGGGCACTGGTATTGAATACCAGTACCCTTTGCATACAAACTGCCATCAATTTGAAAAAAAAAGCTTCCTCATTTCCTCAGTAAGTCTGCTCCTTGGGAAGTCTTGATGACTAATAAAGTTAGGTCTAAAATCAACATAAACTATTTATTTCATCATTTCTTGCTTGATTTTCCCTGCAAATCATGATGATTTCAACACAACTACCAACGTTTTGCTCAGTTGTTCTCAGCAAGGTATTTCCCCAAAACATGAACCTCCCTATTAAACAGCACTGCAGGACTGCTGGTCAAGAATCTGGATGCATTTCTTTTAATAGCGATTACCCCACAACAAGATCTCCGCCTACCTGCTGCTAGTCAAAAAAGGCATGATCCTATAAATCATACACCCAGCGAGAAAACAAACTGGGCTTACTGTATCCTGGAACATGCCATCTTTGGCAAGAAGCAGGTAGGCAGAAATCACACTGTCTTGCTAGTTGCTACTGAAATAAAATCATCCAGATTCTGGACTACATCTCTACGGTTTTTTCTTCAACATTCGTCTTGCCCGTTTATATCTATCAAAACCGGCGCAGAATAACTTTCTATATTTTCCAGATTCTGGACTACATGTACGTGATCAATGGCTGGCGGTCCAACATTTGCTCCTGCCACTATTGTTCTGGGTTTAATTTTGTCAAAGATACAGTGTTGTACTGTTACAGGTTGAAATGTGTATACAGGGTTAGCGTTAGGTACAATATTAGGTCCAGGACCAGGTACAATGTTAGGTCCAGGGCTAGGTACAATGTTAGGTGCAGGGTTAGGTACAATGTCAGGTCCAGGGTTGCTGTAAAGAACCTGATGAGAGACTAGGAAATTATCCATGGAGCAAGTATTGCTGGAACAAGTGTCACAAAACCCACTGGACCTTCGATCACTTGATGACATGAAGAGTATCAAGATTAGTCTGAAAATACCAATGCATAAATTTGAACCAAAGTATTTCTGTTCTTGTCTTATGGCTACAGTACATGTGAAGAGTTAATATGCAAAAACCAATAAATGAAATTTAATTTTAAAGTAAGGTCACCTTCATATAGTACAAAATAATACTTTCCAAATGACCATTTCATTACTGAAGTCGTGGTCAAAAGTAGCATGAATTTCTTATTATTTTCTTTATTTTTCTTGATCTTTAATTGCTCATATCTCAATTTGGAAAAAAAATGGATATACTGGTTTTTGCATTCAAACTCTTCATATGCAAAAATATACATGGATCAGTCTGGAACAGCTTTTGTGTGGTTTTCAACTGTGCTATGACACATAAGGCTGTCTGTAGAATGCCAAAAGGATGCCTCTAGAGGTCCACGTAAAAATGATACAAGTAAATACAATTATGGTTCTTTGCAGATGACAACATACTCAAAATCAGCAAGAATGAAGAGAGGGCAACAAATTAATCAAATTATATCACCTCTAAAATAAGTGAAATGTTAGTTTCAATTCTACTTCTTCTTTTTTTTTGTTGTTGCATTTTTGTCCATTAAATACAAAAAATTTTCCCCCTTGGCTTAATACAGAAACCACACGGCAATAGGTTAAATGACAAAGTCTATGACAAAACCAAAGCTTGGAGCCGAATATTTCAACTAATGTACTTCTGAAGTGCCAGACTTTACCACAACTCAGTTTTTAGACTTTGGCTCAAATTGTGACTTCCTCTTTGTTAATCAAATTAAAATGGAATATTACGGTATAGCGTGCCACTTTACAATCCTTCCCTCTTGATTTTACTCTCTGGAAGTAAATTAAAGAAATCCCACCACTTTTCGGATCCAACTAACCTCCATTCCCACTGACAATCCTCCAAGGGATAACCAAGTCCTACGTGGGATGATACAATAATCACCTGTCATCAAATATTTGTTTATCCCCAAGCCATCTAAATGGACTAATTTGTGGAATGAATGAAATGAGGGATACCGGGGTAAGAAAGTCATTTAATTGAGAAGCAGAAACCATCAAAGCAGAGGTTAAATAAAAATCAGAAAAATGGATTTGTCATAGAGATTAAAGGTGAAGTTTCTTTAATTCACGATTGGCTTAAACTGGCAGGTAAAAATAAGAAGCTTTCTTGACAAAGGGGAAAGAGTAAATATTGAAAACTTCTGGTAAGATTGCCAAATAGCAAAAATGAACTGAAACTTTTTTTCAGTATTCCAATCACAAGACCGATTTCTATTTTGCCTTGGAAAGGAAAAAGAAGAATACAAACAATGTGTCTGTTGTTTCTTAAAGGTTTCTTGTATCGCTTTCTATCTCAAAATCACCCCGAAATATGCCAAACTGTCTAAAACCATGACTGCATCAAAAAAACTCTTACATAACCCTCTCTGTACTATGAGCCCAAGTGCCAAAAACTTGGAACAACTTTCTTCTCTGGCTATAGAACAGATAGGGTTAAACGTTCATGGGCATGGGGATATATACTTGGCCGATCTCCTGCTTAGATGAAAACATGAGAAGTCGAAACTCTCGCAGGTGCCATTGCTTGCGGGAATCAATTGCGTAGGAGAAGAGGAAGGGGTGGAAATGAATAGAGTTTGGGATGGGAGTTGGGAGGGACCCCTTGTCAGTCACCACTAACGGGGCCTGGGGACTATGGCCTCACTCCTTCAGAGATGAAAACAAGATCAAAGAGCCAGGGTTAACTTTGTATAGAGGCTCGTTCAGACAGACATGAACTATATGACTTTAGTGGGAATGAGGGATGCAACACAGGCCCCTTTCATACTCACTAAGCTATGCTTTTAACCCTCTTCCCCACATTTTTTTGTCAAGGTGTACCCTGGCATATCTATATGTGAACAAGCCTGAACCAAGGGGGGGTGGGGACCTAGGGACTACAGCCTCAACTCTGTCACAGATGAATACAAGATTCCAGCCTGAATCAAAGCGCTGGTTAACTTTGTAAAGCTTCATTCAGACATGCCACAGTAAACCATGTCCAAAAAAATATGGCAGATTTTTACATACTAAATGAAAGAGTGATGCCACAAAGATCCATTGGTACACGCTAATTTATGTGTCACAAAATACAGCCTGGGGGGGGGGGCACAAAGCTCTGCGGAAAGTTATGCATGACTTTAAGAATGACCTAACTACGAACAGCTAAATGGCATGCCCCAAGTTTTTTCTCTTATTTTAACAAAGTGTGATTGTATTTCCCATAATGTCATTCTCAATTAAATTGTTGGCAAAAACTGTACTTCCCATTAAAAATGTTTTGTAAATAATAATGATGTTAACTCAACTTTACCTTACAATGCGATCAAATATGTTTGAGAATCCCAATTGGCTTTCAATATTCAAGTCATTCTTAGAGTCATGCGTACCTTTGCGCACAGCTTTGTGAACTTTAATGTTTGCATGAAGAAACATGACCCTTTGTAGTGTTTATATTTCAACAAAGTGTTGCGTCATATAACCCACCAATTCGGGGATTAGAGGAGGTGTTTCTACAAAAGTACTAAAAACGTGAATATGTAAAGACGTGCAGACATGACTATTCGGACCAAGCCTTTCTGTCGTAATTGTCCACAGGAATGAGGGAATTACATGTAGGTAGTCAAATGGTAAACACATCCTATAGCTTTTATTCCAAACCAGGTACATGTATACAAGAACAATCAGGAATCTTGAACACAGCTGATTGGTTGATTTCAGCACAATAGGAAACAGATTAATAAACTTAATCTTTGGAAAATGAACTTGTTGAAACAAGTCATGACGAGGGAAAATCATTCAAATCCGTGGCAAAAAGACAATCATGAAAAACATGAAAATGTGGTTTGCATTAGCTTGAAGCATGCAAACCACATACATACACCGAAGAAAAGAAAACAAACATTTCACTCAAACAAAGAAGTCTCTATTTCTCATCACTTTAATAATTCAAGGGCTCAACAGTCGCAAGTTGCACTGGTCCTATGTTTTACTACTAGTCTAGCCACAATCTAGTCAAGCCATAGAACAATTTAGACAGATGACCATTTTAACCAAATGGTCCTATATGTTCGCCCAAGTGGTCTTGTGAAAATTCTTATACTAATATAACATGTATACTCTAAGACCAATGGAACAAAGAACTATCATGGCATACCCCCCCCCCCCCCCCAGGTAAATAAATACCGGTACATAAATTTTAAAGGTAAAATCTAAATGCCTTCAAAGTTTTTTTTTTTTTTTTAAAGTTAAAAGAACTAATTCAATCATGTGACATTGATTAAGAAGCATAAGGAAGTGGAAACCACTGACAGCCCCGACAGGAAACTGGTTTGTATGGCTTAAGATATGAACTATGACATCTTACAACCGCAATATATAAGCTAAGACATTCTGCAACCACAGCCGTGACTGGTAGAATGGTTCTATACCACTGCTTTGGTGAAAAAGTGCTCCTTGGTCAATTTCCCACACTAATCTAATTCTTAAGTACAATCTTGGAACAAACACTACATACCTAACCCTAACCCTGACTCTAAGCCCAACCTACAACCCTTAGCAACCCTCACCCAATATCTCTGATCTGATGAGGCAAATGTCTCCAAAGCAAATGTGAAGTCACCCCGAAACACTGATAAAATACATTTCCAAAAAGTCAAACTTTACACTCAAAGCACATATTTATGCCTTCTAAAAATCTTAAGAGTCCATCCAAAATGGAGATTGAATTCTTTCTTTTTACCTGAAAATCACCCACATAGCCAGGATTTCATTTTAGGGGAGGGATGGTAATCAGCACGAGAAGCTTGCTTCCTAGGGGGGAGGGTGGGTTCCCCCCCCCCCCCCCTCTTGCCTGAAGCGCAGAAGCTTGGATGTTTCTTTGTCATTGTTCCTTGTCTGCTCCTTCTCATCCTACGTTCTCTCAACCTTTTCTCTTCTCATGGCATGGGGGGGGGGGGGCGGTGCATCACCAGGATATGTAGGTGCTGATAAAAAGCCATTAAAAAGAATGTTGTAAGGTTTTCTAAACTAAAAGAAAACAGTGCGTTTTATCAAAAAATAAAGGAATCCACAAAACAGCCTAGTGAAAGGCTGAAAATATGGAAAATCATGAAAGAGAATAAGGAGCCCAGTTTAGATCAATTGGCAATTGTTTCATAATGCTTGTGTCAGTGTTTTTATTTAATAAAAAAGCAAAAATCATGTTATTAATCACTTTTGAAAATAAAGGGTAGATAATGTCATATATTTACAGAATATTATGAATGACTTAGAGTAATAAACATCTTGATGATGAATATTTAGTTCACGAATATTCCAACTCCAAACACTTAATTTTGCTTCCCGAAGATATTGTACAGTGTAAAATGCTTCAAAATTAGTATTACCCTGACTAAATTTCAGAGCAACATGTACAGGGAAAGGAATACTAATCCTGACAGCTTAATCCGGCCAATTTGTGCCAAATCAATATCAACACCTACTCAAATCAGAATGATTTATATCATAAATTACATCTTACTTGCAAAACATTTAGCGAAGGGTCACATCCCTGCTTGGAGTTAAAGCTCATGTACAGTTTAGGCATTAAAAAGAAAGACTTGGCATGAAGCTCATTAAATAGAAGCTTGGGTTCTGGGAAAGGTTATGAAAATAATCTGTGAGCTTTCTCATTCATTTCATGTCAGCTACTAGTAAATATATTCTCTGTATAACCTGAGGTTTTGAAGACATCAAAATCATAAAAACTTGACTCAAACTAGCTGAAAAGCCCATGCACCGCACACAGACATGGGTATAAGGGACAAGTACACAGAAATATTAGGTCCAAACACCTAAGGTGATTGTTGTCATTATTTCAAATATGAGGGCATTTGAAGGGCAATCCTTTCTAAAGTATACTTTTACTTATGAAATTCTTCCAAACTGAAGGAAAAATAATTAGAAAGCTTAAAAATCATTTTTCATTTTCCCCAGAACTCAATTTCCTCCTTAAGTGAGGAACATGCTTTGAACGCATGACTGAGTGGGAGACGTGCAGCAGAGTTCTATTTTTCTCTGAGGTTAAATTTCCATTAAGCGTTTAATCTGTTTGAAATCTTGTAATCCAGCTTATTACATGTCTACACAGAACTTAATCACAGTAAAATTGCAATCTTCTCATACTGCATTTTCAATGGTCAAGTGACATCACTGAGCCCACTTTCTTACCAAAGATGAGAGCATTAAGTGGGGTCAATAATCTGCAGATGTTCGAAATGCCTGACCAAAAATATACCATTCAACCTCTAAAATATGGAATTTGATCCAATATAAAAAAAAATTGTTCAATATGCAAGCAAAGTAGCTGGTTATAATAAGTGGTATTGGATGTGAATGTATTCTCCACATTCAGACCCTCTGAAGCTATAGATATGGGTGTATAAACTGATGAAAGGTTTAACATTAAATTTAAGATACTGGTAATGTATTAAAGGCAATGGCTAACTTTGTGAGTAGCTGATTTAAAAAATTCTCAAACTAAGATGAAACATGTGTATGAGTACTTGTATTTGTACTCAAAAACCCTGAAACCAACCATAATTTGGAATGAAAAAGTGTAAGTTAGACACAAACGGCAATTTTATTATCCTTCGTCTCACGAGACAATCACTAAGAGGACCACTTTGCTTGAATTTGAAAATGCCGTTATGTGCCTCCCGCAGCGTGATATGCCAATACACACAGTACGGCAAGGTGAGTCATACGCGCATGCGCACTCCTTATGTCTATTCTGTGCAACCGACCCTCGTATATTTTTCAAACATTGGTTCACATTTTTGATATTTAAAAATACTTCCTGTGGATATTATACTTTGAAACTTTCAGACTGGTATTTTTACACTATAACCCTTATGTTTATCCCATTTTCTAGTAACAAAACAAGATTTTTAAAAAATCATAACAAAGTTAACCAATGCCTTTAATAGAAAATCCCTCAAAGTACTACAATCTTCCCAATTTGAAGGATACAGCCTCCTAAGGTTTCAAGTGTAAGAATAATCTGATTTTTTTTTTATCACTAGTTAATTGTAAATCTGGGGAATCACATCACTTACACTTTTTATAAGATTGTGTCATGAGAAAGGCATAGAACTAATGTTCCACTGAAAAGCGGCTTCTCTAAATTTGTTCACGAAAATGGTCTCCATAATATAAGATTCAGTAGACTATATTTTTCCCCTCATTAATGAAATCCTGTTCCGTGACTGGTCAACATAGCGTCATGTGACCAAACATAACATTGCCAAGATGATGATGAAAATAAAATGCCAATGGAGAATGTGCTATACCTTGATGATATTCATGGTATAGTGCACTATACCATGGATGTTGTCATAGATATGCAATAGATCAATGGTTTTGCATTGATACCGTGTGGAAAGTGCTCTGGGTATTGGCCTCATAGACCACTGTGTAAATTGCATTAATTTTTGATCATCACTTTTTCAAGATTCATTGGAGGGATATAAAACAGATATATCATGCTCTGTTTCAAGCCACTAGTAAAATTATGGACCCCTCTTACATCTATTTTCAGACCTGTTCAAGACAGGTCTGAGACAGGTCTTAGGCAGGCTTCAAATCAGATGTAAACGTTCCAAACCTACCAGAGATCGCTTTTAAGTGAAGGTCACAGAAACAGTGCTATTCCTGCCACCTCGGAATCCATAATTTCATCTAGAGCCTCTCAGTGCTGTTAAAGTAGAGATTATTCTACAGGCCAGACTCTGAAGACAAACATAACTTGGTCAGTCTCTGGAAAGAGGAGCAGAGATAAGAGTACAAGTCTACAGTTACTCCATTCAGAACCTTTGTTATCCGTAATCATTGACAAGGGTCTGTGCCTGTAAACTAGGTACAGATCACCGATGAGTGGCAATCCAGGGAAAATATAGAAGAGGGAACGAGGATTCCGTTTCAAGAGACCAGAAGCCAAATTCTAACAGGAAGTGTGAGTTGTGTGAGTTTCCTGAGCTTGAAGAATGGAGATCACATCTCCTTACAAGCCCCCCCCCCTCTCTTTCTCTCCCTTTATTTCCTTCTTTCTCTCTCTTTCTCTCTTTCTCTTTCTTTTTTTCTCTGTCTCTCTTTCTGCCTTTCTGTCTCTCAAGTACCACTCTACAACAGAGTGCTGCTCTAAGTACAACAACCAATGTATCCTTAATATACTTCATTTACATGTAGGCCTATATATACATATAAGATACACTCCCTCCCCATCCACCTCAAGAAGAGGCCAGAGTTTGCTTTGTCTTTTACCCTTCACAGAAGCAAGAGTTTGAATAAAAATCGATTCTAAATCGAACAACAGGGTACCTCTTAGGATTGAAACCAGCGTAATACAAGATAATGTCAAAGGTATCAAATGTTCCTCTAGGAACCGGGGCAAACTTTTCACCTGACAGATTTGCTTGATAAAACAATGGAGGAAATGGTTTTCCCAAACCGGTGACTCATTAAAAATGATAAGATTGCCTTTTGGCAGAAAACTAGACTGACTGAAGCTCATGGAACAACAGGTTTAATAAGTGGCTTAAAACATTATGGAGGGAAAAAGAGACCCTCGGTATTGGTCATGAGTTTAAAACCTTGAACAGAGAAAGTAGGGTGCAGATATAATTTTAAATAACAAAAAATCAATTTTTTTTTGGTCCAAATGTAACCACACCCCAATATAACTTTCAGGAGAAGGATGCAATACAATAAAAGAACTATTAAGTCAATAAAGAACTATGAAAATCCATAAAAAATGGCAATTAGTACACAATAAAGGACTAAAAAATCTGAATGCTCTTAAATAAACATGCACATCATCCACATGTTATTCCTGAAAGCTAATGTATAATGTTGAAAGCAAATAGAAAACTGGAATGAAACTGACTGAATATAGCCTCACACTAGGCGCTTTCACACCTACCCGATCAGGAAAATACCAGGTATTTTCAGATCGGGTATTTCTACCCCGATCAGAAAATACCAGGTATTTTGCCAGTGTGAAACCAAATTACGCGTAATATCCCCGAAAGAAAATACCCGTAAACTAGTAGGTACTTTCTCAAAATTATGAGTACTTTCTCCAAGGTCGCGGGGATTTTTGTAATGTGAAAGCAAATTACGAGAACTTATTCCATCAAGCACTAACGTTAGCACATGAACCGTGTACTGTACTGTACTGTACTGTGTGTACGTATTGGACGTCGTTATCGTTTGTGTACCCGCACATTCTGGATTTGAGATTTGTATTGTCTATTTCTAGCTACGTCGTTGTTTTAGCAAAGTTTTGTTCCCCTTTTCTTGTTTTTTATTTATGATTTATTCTGATATATCGATACAGTAGTATGTCATCCTCTGATCATCGCTGATAGCGATGTGGAGGGGGAGGAGGTGTACACGGCAGTGTACACCTAATGGAATCTCTCCTCCTCCAGCCAAAGAAATAGGACTATCTACGATATTCTTGCTGCAAGACTTGCCAGCCTCTGGTTAGAGGATACCTCTCGAAATAAAAAATAAACCGAAAGTTCTGAAGAGAGATTATCAGACTGCAAATGTTCATCAATATGTAGAGACGTATCGATGATTGCATCGAGCTAACTAGCTAGCGCTATCATAGCAAGAGCTGACTGAGCTAGCTGAGTGAATTTAAGCGCGAGCCTCGTCTCCAAAATAACTCGTTCTGCGCATGCTCGTAACTTCGAGAACTTACCCCGAAGAGGTCTGGCTTCGGGTAGGTGTGAAAGCGCGGAACAATTATCGGGTATTTTGGGGCCTTAACAAGTTCTCGTAATTTACGGGTATTTTTCCTGATCGGGTAGGTGTGAAAGCGCCTACTGTCTGACATGAATAACAAGATGTATATGAGATCATGTGATATTGCAATCATGATTTCTAGAGAATTTTAGTGTAAATATTTTTAATGAATACAATGTAATGGTTACAGTGTGCCCTATGCTAGGACCCCTGCATCCTGACTGCTCCCCACACAACGGTCACAGTGCTTCGTGCACTTGTCGCAAAAAAAAAAAAGAACTCTCATTGGTTTTTGTACATGTATGCAGGCAGTGTGTGGCTTTTATGTCGCTGACCCAAGATCAAAAATATTCTTTTGCCTTTCATAACTTGAGGAGGAAAGAACTTCACATCATCTTGGTTCTGCTTTTATCTTGCTGCTGATCAACTCAAAGCAAAGAAATCTGATGAAAAGTTTCAGAGGGCCTACCAAAACTACATATTTTGATAATGGTATTTCTATTGAATTACAGGAATAAAGAACATTTTCTTATCTAGCAGATAACTGCTTTGTTTTCAGACTCATATTCAAGATGGCGACTTGCAGAATCGCCCCCACCAAAAGACCTGTAGAATCTCTCCCCTGCCAAGCAGAATGCACAATATAGACTTTGGGCATCATTCCATGATGATAAAAACAGGATCATGCATTAGACGAAACAGGACGTGAGAAAAACCATTCATCATGGAAGAATGTCGCAAGTCTTCCGCTTCAGGCACCGATGGGAATGCAGGGCTCCATCTAAACATATCTCGGTTTCTTAAAAAGAATTATTTGTAGCGGCTATTACTACACTATTAGTCACAATTTAGAAAATGAGAGAAAATAGAGATGATGACTGGACATTTAGGGTCCTATGGGAGGAAACTCTCAACGAAGCCTGAAGCGAGATAAAAACAGATGCTGACTATCCAAAAGGGTTGTTTGTTGACGTTTCAAAATGGACCTGATAATTCAAAACAAAGGTGTGTCACCAAGTGCTGTTCTTAGGAGGTGGAGATACGTCTTCCAGTTAGTGCTTTCTGTTCTCGGGCAACAGGCATAATTACTGGGAGATTATGCTAAAGGCAGAGGGGGGGGGGGGGGTAGAAGAAGGAAGATGGTAAAACAATGGGTCCTTGTACCCTTATAGTATTTTTTTTTACCTTCCTTTCACAAATTTTAGACACAGGGCATAAGGCATATTAAAAGAGACACATTTACTGTTTAACTGCAGCTTGGTCAATTTGAGAACTTGACAATTACATTGTGTTGTTATGATATGGGACTACATGTACATTCTCCCCTAAATTTTGTTAATTTTAGCTATAGCCTTGGATTAAAATGACATATAATATCCCTTTTTTCAATATTAATGAGTTACTATCAAATATCATATTTGAATATGATGATCAGCTTGATAACAGTCTCTAAATCATTTCAACTGTCATTTTTATGTCAATTCTTTGGGACATATATGGAGCCTAATGCTTTATATATTTTTTTTCAATATTTGACCTCAATCTACACAGGTAACAGGTTATCACCTACTTTCCAAGGATGATTTCCATAAATAACTGAAAACGTCATATCCAACAATAAATGAATCACTATAATTTCATTAAGGTGTATATTTGCTGGGGGATGGGGTGGTTCTCCACTGCCCCCAGTACAAATAACCCTTGTGTTACCTCCACAGTAAAACATGGCAGCATAGAAATTCAGGGCCAAAGTGGATGAACATAACTGCTTTTTGAGAATGCTTAACAAAAATACCTGGGGGGGGGGGTGTTTCACAAAGCTGTGCGCAAAGTTACACATGACTTTAAGAATGACTTTAATATGGAAAGTCAAATGGGATCCTCAATCATATCTATTCACATCAGCTAAAGTTGAAGTATCTATGAAGATAAACATTATTATCATTAACAAAACATTTTCAATCTGAAGTATAGTTTTTGCCAAGAATTTAATAGCAATTGTGGGAAATACAGTCACACTTTAAAAAACGAGGAAAAACTTTGTGCATATCATTTGGCTGTGCATAGTTAAAGGCATTGGCTAACTTTGTGAGTAGCTGATTTAAAAAATTCTCAAACTAAGATGAAACATGTGTATGAGTACTTGTATTTGTACTCAAAAACCCTGAAACCAACCATAATTAGGAATGAATAAGTGTAAGTTAGATGCAAACGGCGATTTTATTATCCTTTGTCTCACGAGACAATCACTAAGAGGACTACTTTGCTTGAATTTGAAAATGCCGTTATGTGCCTCCCGTGATACGCCAATACACACAGTACGGTAAGGTGAGTCATACGCGCATGCGCACTCCTTATGTCTATTCTGTGCAACCGACCCTCGTATATTTTCCAAACATTGGTTCACATTTTTTATATTTAAAAATACTTCCTGTGAATATTATACTTTGAAACTTTCAGACTGGTATTTTTACACTATAACCCTTATGTTTATCCCATTTTCAAGTAACAAAACAAGATTTTTTAAAAATCATAACAATGTTAGCCAATGCCTTTAAGTCATTCTTAAAGTCATGTGTAACTTTCTGCAGAGCTTTGTGAAACACACCCCTGTTAAAAACAAGTACTTTATTCCTCAATGTGAATTGACAGAGTTAAAGCCTTTCCAACTCTCTGAAGATGCAAAATTTACATGTAATCTACATTACGTGACAAATAGAATGCATGTGGCTTTGATACCAACAAAGATAAAGACTTTGGACAGATCTAATGCCTCTCTGGCCCTCTACCAATATCCACAAGTCAAAACAGTTGATACCCATCTAGACTTGCAGGAAACAATATTTTATCTTCCTGCAATACTGAGGTGCAGTGGTCTTAAGTCTGTTTTAAGCCATCACGCAGTCTTGATATTAGAGGTGTGAATAATTTCCTTCCAATTTCCTGTGAAAAATCCACAATTACCGCAGCAGGGAAAACAAGATCAATAAATCCCATGGGGTGGGAAAAATACTGGCCTTTAAGATCTGCATTTGAGATTGTTACACATGGCTATGGCTATTTTTCCACAAACTGTTGCAGAGTGTTGTGCTTTAAAGAAGCATGCGAGCTGTTTCAAATAGAATTGTGCGGGTGGTACATCATATTATCATGTTCATGGCATTATATCCCATTTTGAGAAATCAGTGAAATAGCATAACAGCTTACATTAAATTTGTATTAACTTGATAAAAGCAATTAAATGAAATTATCAATTAGTAAAAACAGGGGTTTAATTTCTATTAACTTGATAACAGCAATTACATGAAATTATCTATCAGTAAAAAAACAGGGCTTCCAGAGAGAAAGACAAATATGGACATGTTCTTCTTTGGAATTGAATTTTTTTGACAGAGAGAGTAGCCCAGCCACAGGGGCACGGGACACATTCCCCCATTTATCTTATCGTATATAAATTGTAACTGGTTGTTATATGTTACGATATTCAGTGGGAAAAAAAATGTTGATGTGACTAGAATTATGACAGACTTTTCCAAGGTCATCACCTACATTTATGATGGATCAAAACCAAACCATGTGTTTCATCTGGATCTGAACATTGTAATTGCTACATAAATGCATCCATCAACTGCCTGTGCGGTCCATTTGTACATGAACGTGGCTGACACAAGACACAGAGAAATAAAAGTGCTGGGTTTACACCACTGTGAAGTTTTCTACAAAACTAAGATTGGGAAGATAAAAAAGCAAAAATCAATTCCCCAGTCCTACTTCACATAAAAAAATCCTACTTCAAAGAAGGGATCTTATAGCTTTCTATAATTTCTTTTAACCTGCAGACTTCTGAATTCTCAAACTCCCATACACTTAGTACAGGGACCATCTGGCTCCCATACACAATGGGTTAAAAAAGGAAAATGCTGTTTGAGTTTACAGCCAAAGTAAGACCTATGAATCCTAAATTCCCAACTGTCCCTTGTGAAAGTGCCATACATTTACTGATTAGAAACATTATGCAAGTTATAAAAGACTAGTCTGCTGAGATCAGAGTGTGCAGATGTATTTTTTAAAAAGACTGAAAGATCTAAATTGGGCAAACAAATCCTAATTCTTGAAAATGTGAAAAAAGTCACGAACCTTGTCAAGAGAACTCTGGCAAGACATTAATCTACAATTGGCACACTCATCCCAGGCATAGTAAGTGGGTACCTGGTAGGATTTATTCCTTGAATGCACTGAGCGCTACGGTTGCCGTGCTAAAGCCGGGGTAATAATATGCTTGAAGAGACCTCTGGGAGAACAGTACCTAGGACTGAAGAGGGTACCCTGGGTAAACAAAACATATCATTATTACTAATCATTATTATTATTATTATTATTATTATTATTATTATTATAACAGTTTGAGAATTCTGCATAGGGCACTACCAGAATGTTCTCGAAAGCTAAGTTCTCAAAGACACGCAATCAGCTCAAGTGAACATGACACGCCCACGAAATAGGCTCGATGCCACCCTGACATTGCTTGGGATTAAATACCCTCAATGATGAGTCCTCCCCGGCCTTAATTCTGTGCCTGTAATATCATTATTTTTAGGCGATCGTCCCAGGACCCTCGGAAACCCTTGGAACCCTGGAAGTTGTCAGGTCCAATTTACCCGACTGTCACTCACGCTTCCTCCAGGGATTCATTCAAAGGTTTGGAGCTTCTGCCTGCTTTTAGATGGGCACATCTGGTAGCCTGTTCAGACTAGAGAAAATCTAGAAGAAATTAAAGAAACATCAAATTCAGCATAGTTGTAGAGCGAAAGGGGCATAGACACTTGAAAACAGAATTCTCATAAAGAACCTCATTTTGGGGAGGATTATTGACATCATATGTTCTGTGCAAAGCTAACATCATGGTAATGCACCAGGATACATGATCAGTGCATTCACGAAAAGCACTGCTCTGTTCCGTTTTCATACAATACACCGTTCATACTAGGCACAGACCATGATTCTTCACTGCACATATTTTTTAAAACGATATTCAAAAATCTATATTGCTACATGTAGCTGACGTTTTGATGTATGAATTTAAGGCTAGAGACAAAATCAATTACTAATTGCAAACACATTACGCACATGAATATGGTTCTTGCATAGCAGCAATGATAAATTTTGTTAGCCTAAACTAGGCTGCAAGGCTTTGAGAGAATAGGAAACTGTAAATGATTAAATTGTCTTTTTGGAGCTAGAAGGGCAATGACTCATATAATTTTATACAGACTTAATGCCCTTCTGGCTCCAAACAGACGAAGGTCCTAGATGGAGCTTCAGTTTTGGCTAGAAGTACATTTGTAAACTCTTCAAGCTCACAAAATTCATTGCAAATTTATGGTCCCTTGATTTTGCTCTAGACAGCAGCTGAATAAACTAGAAAGCACAACTTGGATTTGTTTGTTTTGTATGCATTGCTGGTAACATGTGACACTGATTTTTGTACGATGAAAGGTATACCAGAAGTTTGCGAAAAAAATTTTGGATTAAAAAAAATTTCATGGCTTTCTGAATTAATATACTATACAACTATAATTCAATTTTCAAGGATACTTTCATGCATGGGAAATTATCCAAGAATGTACCATGTCTATGAAACCAGACACTTGAAATGTGAATATTTTGGTGGTTAATTGGTTACAACCTCATTTTTAAAGCTAAAAAAGGTTTTTCTCAATGAAATTTCTCAATGTTATAACAGGATTTCTATGGAAGAAAAAAAATGGTGACTGTGAATCACTCACATAATTCTTAAATTTTTTTGATCATACAGCATACTGTAATTCCTGGGAAAGTTTTCATGGTCAATAACAAACAGATAACTGCAGAAAATGTTTTCTTTTAAACCCACATATCTCAGCAGCCCCTTTGGCTAAGAACAGCATTTTCTCACAGATTCCAAATGGGTTCCCAAGCTGTGATTTCTGAAAAAATTCAGAATAAAACAATATTAACAACATTTACAATTAACAGAAATCAGTAAATTGATTCTAAGAAAAATACAGTCTGTTATTGGAACAGAGTCATATTTTGAAGAGTTTCAAGGTAACATTATTTCGAGGCAACCTTATTTTTAATGTAACCTTTTTTCCAAGGTTCCTCCTCCAACTTTCTGTAATAATCTAGGGCCCTTTTTTTTCCTTCCAGGGTATGGTTATGAAACAGAAAACATGGATGAATGTATTGCCAAAGAACCTATGTAGCCAAGGTTAGGATACAAACATATACATCTGACTACATAGTCAGGCAATGAGTGAAACCAACCCTCCCCCCTTACTTGAAAGCAAAGAAAAAAAATGTAATAGATATAAAAATACAGTGGAAAGCTGGAAAGGTTGTATAAAGAGATCTGATGTAACCATATTCCTGATATACCAAGGTACTTTTCCTGGTTTCAGCTATTTCCATTCTATTGTTTTTAAAATCCGATATAAAAAGATTCCTGCTATAACAAGGTAATTCTGATGGTCTCAAGGACTTCTTTATACTGAGTTTCCACTGTATAACTTATATGCAAAGCATCACTGCCCAGATATACCCTCTGCCCCAAGATATACGTTGTTAATTTCTGGATGTGCCATTCAATGACATCATACATGAGGGTTCAACTTTGCCTATTTTCTTCACTTTCCAGAATTCGGTATACAGTGTAGTTTAAGAGATCAAGAGGAATTTGTTCAAAATCTTAAAATGGGATTTTCTAAATCCAAACCATACTGCTCTTGAGGTGAAAAAAGAGTACATGTTCAAATACAGCTGTGGGTATTCATCATTTCAAGTTCTTGTCAAAACATTAAAAACAGAGAGAATTAATATTACCAATTTCAAGAAAAGTCAGGGGTTGGTTCATTCAGCCCATTATGAATATTCCTGTGCTTAATCAAAGAGTTATCACACACATATTACTTATCAAGCTTATAGGTCACCAGTAATTTCACCAGTGACACTCCTTAGGCCCTTCTGATCAGTCCCGGGACCTTGTTATAAAAAAAACTTGCAAGCAATAACAAGTAAAAACTGTTGATATCAGCTGCTGAAACTATTGCATTTCACTGGCTGTGAGCAAATTTTCTCATCGGATTATGGCAGTTGTTACAAATAAAAAGTGTTATGAAACAGGACCCTAGACAGCTAGAGAAAAGGTTAACAACCGCAAGGGCTCTTCTTCCATTTCCATATAACTTCCTTTGGTTCTTCCCCCAGAAGCAATGACAAAAGACTGCATCAACACAATCATCTACATGAAGTCCTTCATCTTTTGTTTACTGTCGCGAACAATCTAAAAATGGAATGATGATGAGTAGCATATGTGAAATGAAGTAAATTGAGATTGGACTGTAATATGGTTCTGCAGCCTGACAGGAGGTTAGGCAGGAAAAAAAAAAGTTTGTTTGCTGTAACCCGACCAACCCTAGTAAAGCCTGCCGACTTTTATTTTTTTATTCAAATTCAACCAAAAAATAAAAATAAAAAGGTGCCGACCGACCCTAATTTTCATTGTTTTGCCTACATTTTTTTTTTTTCTGGCAAATGGCGCAGTAGAACATCATCCATATCATTATGAAACATATCATGAGCAGAGGACTCGAGTGTCTGGCCAACCTTCGATCTCCATTTTACGTGTATCGTTCGAGTGCACGGTATGGCTCTATGATATATGTGAGGAGTCCCCGCCGCACGCACAACCTCAAACACAGTATGTGGGACCTCAGTACATGGGATGCCTGAGTACTGCGCCAGCATGTTGGGGAAAAAACCAACAAAAAAAACGACCGACCGACCCTATTTTTTTTCCTCTGTTACGGCAAACAAACATTTTTTTTTTTTAGGCCTTAGCAGGAGCCTGAGTCTGGACAGTGTTATTTCCTATTCGTCTGTTTGGCTACCTCTTTGAAAAGCAGAACTAAAACCTTCTCCCCGGTGCGCCGTAAGCAGTTTGGGATGGGGGGGAGGGGGGCAAACATCCCAGGGGGCTCACATCTTCTCACCCCTATATAAGATATAAGAATAGGCAAGGCAATTCAATTCCACTTTCCGCAACCTTTTCTTTGAATGAAATATCATTTTGTTATGTGATCCACATCAGGTTTTCTTTCTTTGACTTTTCCTTTTTTGCTAAAAAAAATTGAAAGAAAAGGATACTACCCTCTCTTTTATTCTTTTACTTCTGAATTATCATCAATTACGATTTTTTTTCCATTGGGGGGGTATGGGAGGGGCGAAAATGTGTTTTGCCTCTCCATTTTTTCATTTGAAGGGCGACTGCCCCCTCCTGCCCCCCACTTGCGACACTCTTGCTCCCCTCCAGTCATAAGGTTTAAGCTTATGGAGGATGGCGGGGAAGGGGAATGCACCCCTAGCAAAATCTGACGCAGTTCACACAATACATATTTTTTTTTTAAACAACAATGTTTTATCCCCAAACAAGAACCTGAAAATATTATATCTTTAGTACTTGTCAAAAATTTTCCAGTCTTGTGCCTCTTCAAAGAATACTGCAGACACTGTCAATTTCTTGTGATTAAATTTTCGTGCTGAGTGACCCAAGAACAAATTCGCAAGTTTTTAAATTCGCGCTGCACAATTACTCATTCACAAGAGTGCAAGATTTGATATTTCAATGCATATGAAATCATGCGAAGATTTCTGTGAGATCTAGAATTCGTGCTTTCCAAAAATAGCACAAATTAATGTACCATGAATATTCCTGCATTTACAGTACTGGATCTGCTACTGATATACCTATAAACACATGTGCATTCCTGAGGGTTTTCATAAATACCTGATTTTGCAACTCTGGATGACAGGGCCTTAAATCAGACTGTGAATATATAAAGAAATTATACAGAAATTATACAACTTTACAGCATGACATGCAAAGAGTTAGCTATAGCACTGTACTAAATGTTGGATTGGAAGACCACAAAAAGTTTATCAAGATAACATTAACCTGTTGATTACTGAATTCTCTCATTCCCATAGGCTTAATACAGGGGTCACTCAGTTCCAGTTGGCAATAGGTTAAACGTTATGTCATGTAAATTAGCTATCTGTTAGTGCAATGTCCAAATCTGTCAAGATGCTTTCTTAGGTATTAAGGAGAAATATGGTCAATTGGAAAACAAGGATATTTTTTGGCAGTTTCATGGGCTTAGGCTCTAAAATCTTGAAAGTTTCAGCCAATAAAATGCATTCACTTTTTTACTGAATATTTGCAATCTGGGAAAGTTTTTTGATGCTACAACAATCTTCACTGAGACTTTGGAAAAATCTAGCTTCACAGAAAATACCTTGCTACGATGCTCAACTTCAAAATCACAAGTTGTGGCTTTGAAGTTATGTTTTGCCCAAAGAGGCCCAAGGCCCAAAGACAATGCCTTTTGGCTATTGTCTGTCCAGAACTAGTTAAAGTGAATAGGTACCTGGTAGGAAGATTAAATTACATGACATAAAATCCAAAATAAATGCCATCTTTCTATTTTAGAGATTGTGCCAGCTGACATGTAATTTCATCAACATGTCAATGTTTGTCACGTAACACAGGGTTCAAATGGAGTTCACTTGTAAACTCTGTTCCGGAAATAATGTGGAAAAGAGTCCACAAAATGGGGAAATAAATACATCACAATCTTTTGGGGGGTTATTTCAAGTTCAACACAATGGTGAATATATTTTTCCTACTTTCATTGTCTTTTCTTTTTAAAAAAATCCTTAGACACATCACTTTATATTTACAAAATTAAGATAATGAGTGATACGAAAGAAAAGAAAGATAACGAGGGAAAAGAGAGGATGAGATGAAGAGAATACTTTTGTTGTAATAGATAACAATTAAACAAAGTCAGTTCCCATAAAGATTCAACCTATATTTCACCACCCATTCTCCAAATGTTAAGCCCACCCCACCATCCCCATCTGGTATGTTTAAGTGCCACTGCTCCCAAATTCATACCTGATCATAAAAGTTAAAACTCAGAAACAAAGAAATACATAAGAAATTTATAAAACTCTAGAGGATTTATTAACAACAGTAATCACTTTTTTTTGTCTGTAGTAATACTATTCACAAGGTTTATGAAGAATTTCTTGCATTAATATTGAATTTCTAAAAAAATAGATTTGTACTCATTACACAATTCTTGAGGTCCATACACAATGCTGTGGTGGTTGATCATGTCCAGGCTGAGATATCAAAGGGGGCCATCATGGCCCTGCCCCCCCCCCCTTTAGTACCGGTACCTCCAAAATAGCCCAGTCATTTTAGGGTTACACACACACCTATGTGCTTGGAGAAACCACTTCAGTAATCCTTCATACTTAGGGAGGAAAGTTTTACAGTGCAAATTTTTGTGAGAATGAAAACATGATCCATTGCAGCTATGATGAGATACAAACTATGTAATATGAATGTTTGGGAAACTGAAGTACCGGTACTTTGGTGCTATGATAATTACAGGATAAGTATTCTTTGACAGTTGAATATACTAAGAGTGTTGTCGAGCAATAATTAAAAGATATCCAAGTTCACAGACCTGAGCTCAAACCCCTGTGTCTATGGAGAGACCAGCTCAAATCATCTTTATCGGCATCTCCACGATTAGAAACATGAAAGTTTTAAAGAAAGTTTTGTCTTTTGGGCCTGATAAATAGAAGCTTGGGCATGCTCAATCTCTATAATTACACCAAGGGTGATTCTTATTTAGACCTTTAACTTCTGTGAAAAAAGCATAATTCGAGGAAAGCTTGGAGCTACAGCTGCTACTCAAAATTCCGGTCAGTAATTTACAAAAGAGGATATAGAAAATTAAGGGTTATCTTGTGTCGGACATTACACACCTACATGTAATAAGCACATTTAGGTGAAATTATATACTTCTTCAGTTATTTTCAAGATTTCAACCTTTGTTCCAATGTGTAATTTATCACTGGACCCTTTGATTTTTAACAGACATGAAAAAAATGTTTGTTACAGTTAGTAACGTTTTACTTTGTCAATCATGCATCTGCTGCATCATGTCTTTAATACAAGGAAAAATATGCCTGGTTAATCATATTTTTCGCTATACTGCCCGGAAGTCAGTAGCGAATTTCATGCCTGCAGATTTGACCAATCAGAGGCCTAGAATCTAGATATGCTGTACCAACAGTCTGGAAGACTAAAAACCCATTAGGCCAGCAGCCCACACAATAAGAGAGAGAATGCTTGTCTCATAACTATGGTGGCCCTGAATTACGCCCGACAACAGGACATGTGAGACGTGAACTTCGGGGCCAACTTTGTGTCCCAGTCGTGAAATTCGCATCCGGGTCATGAATTTCACGTCCTGGGTCATGAATTTCATGTCCTGGGTCATGAATTTAGCATCCCAGGTCATGAATTTCGCATCACGGGTAATTCGCGACTAGGACGCAAAGTTCGCGTCACGGGTCGCAAATTTTACAACTGGGACGCAAATTCACGTTGAACATGACGTGTCATCAAGCGTACTTCAGGGCCACCATACATAACTCTCAAGAACCATGAAAACAGTCATCAGAAGGTCTGTGAAATTGACATGTTGGTCTCTAGGGCTGTTGGTCTTGTGTCAGTCTTTTGTCTTGTCTCATGGGCTGAGACAAGACAAGGATTTTCATCACTGGTACTGTAAGAAGGTACTATGGAATCATGAATATGGCAAAATGAAATACAAAACTACAAAATTTAAGCATGAATATACTTACAGTTACACATTAAAAAACAAATGCATGATAATTTTGTAACACATAAGTTCAAGGGATGTTTCAAATCACGTTTTAAAAAAACAGCAGGCAATTTAAAATGTGTTTTAAATATGCCAATCCTGATGAATGGTTTCAGATTTTCAATGAGGAAGCATGCAAGGATCAATTAATGGTAGAAAATTATTCTTCAATTTTAATCTCAAGGCAAATAATCTGAATTTCAACCATCTTGAGCATTAAACATGGAAACATACGGATTGGCAAAATTCTCTAAATGTCTCACTTATCATAGAATTGCGTTATACTTTTATCAGACAGTTTAAATTTTCTTGAGATTGAAAACCAGGACCTACTGGAGCTATGGCAAGATGGAAACAATGGATGTTTGGGAAATGGAAGTAGTTTGGTGGAATGATATCATGATAATACCAAGATGAAGTATGCCTTGATGGGATAACAAAAGCTCTGTTGAAGGGTGAGGGAGCATTAAGGGAGCAACCTCTGTATCTATAGAGAGACTAGTTCACACATTTATTACGTAGACATTTCGTAGAAGATTTCTCTGGGGATGAAATCTGCCACAACAGTTCTGTGAGCCATGGAACTTGCATGTAATAAGAAATTCTTTGAAAAGTCAATTCATTTTAAGGATGTCAAGGCCTGACTAAGGGTGTGCAGACAGACCCTGACTTAATCCCTGCAGGTACATGTACATGGGAGGACTGGCTCAATAGACTTCAGAACCTTTTAGGTCAAGATCAACATTATGTTGAATTGGGGTCATACAGAGAGAAATTATTGTTTGATGTTTGGAATTTGGATTGTCATAGAACCATGGTGTAATAATAATAACAGGAAGAAGTATGCTTTGACAGGCAATTGACTGACATGAGGGTCACGGTTTATTTCATGGGTATGACATGTACATGTACATAGACCCCAGACTTAAACCCCCCTGCATGCATGGAGAGACCAGCTCAATACGCATCATTTTTTAGAGATGAGACCTGTGTATGTAATGGAGGCTATGGGGAGACATTACTGTTACTAAAGCCATGCCTTTTTAAAAGTAATAATAATAAAAACAGGATATAGTAAGCTTTGACAGGCCAATTCACTTAAATGAGGGTCAAGATTTGATTTCACGGGTTTTACATATACGTGGACCAAGACTTGAACCCCTGCATGCACGGAAAGAACAGCTCAATCCTTTATTTCTTTTGAAGAAGAGATCTGTGCATGCAATAACTGAGGCTATGGTAAGATATAATACTGTTAGTAGAATCACAGCTTTGTAATAATAATAATAACAAGATGATACAGAATGCTATGACAAGCCATTTCAATTAGATAAGAGTCAAATTTTCATTTCAAGGGAACTACACGTACATAGACCCAGACTTAAACCCCTGTATACATGGAGAAACCAGCTCAATACTCAATACAATCATTTTTTAGAATATGAGACCTGTGCATGCCATGGAGAGACATTACTATTACTAAAACCATGCTATTCTGTACTAATAACAACAACAGGATACAATATGCTTTGACAGGCCAATTCTCAGGTCACTCTTTATTTCAAGGGTATGACATATTCACATACAAAGAAAAAGACTTAAAACCCCCTGCATGCATGGGGACTCGGGGAGACCAGCTCAATACTTTTAAGAGATGAGACCTGTGCATGCAATAGAGATAGGGAACAGAGAAAACCTCCAACCCCCCCCCCCCCCAACAAAAAGGGGTATGCTTTGAAAGGCCAATGCACAGGTCACTGTTTATTTCAAGGGTATGATATGCAGAGAAAGAATAAAAATTCCCTGCATGCATGGAGAGACCAGCTCAATACTCATCATATTTTTAGACACGAGATCCACGCATGCACTTGATGTTGTGGTGAGACTTTACTGTTAATAGAAACATAGTTTTGTAATAATAAAGTTCAACAAGATACAGTATGCTTTGAAAGGCCAATTCACAGGTCACTCTTTTATTTCAAGTGTATGACACATACACATACATAGACAAAGACTTAAAACCCCCTGCATGCATGGAGAGACCAGCTCAATACTCATCACATTTTCAGACACGAGATCTGTGCATGCAACTGATGTTATGGTGAGACTTTACTGTTAGTAGAAACATAGTTTTGTAATAATAATAACAGGATACAGTATGCTTTTACAGGCCAATTCACAGGTCACTCTTCATTTCAAGGATATGATAGGACATGTACATGTACATAGACAATCCCCTGCATGCATGGAGAGACCAGCTCAATACTCATCACATTTTCAGACACAAGATCATTCTGTGCATGCAATTGATGTTATGGTGAGACTTTACTGTTATAAGAACCATAGTTTCATAATAATAATAATAACAACAGGATACAGTATGCTTTGAAAGGACAGTTCACATACACACATGTAGATTAGGCTTTTAAAAGGTTCCATGCAAAGGGTATTACATGTGTGACATTGTGCATAAACCCAGATGAAAAGCCCAGACAAAAAAACCCATGCCTCCATGGAGAGGCTAGTTCAATAAAGCCTGGACTCCTACAGAACATTAGAAGGGAAATACATAGAATAGGGGCAAGATGGGCATTATGGTTGTGTTTAAGCAGATGAGTAAATACAATTTTGTCTCTTGACAGAAATCTGTGGGATAATATTCAACTCTAATCTACATGTAGATGTAATTATAGTGGGTATTTGTGATAGTTTGAGATTAATGCAAGGACATGAAAACACAATGCCTCAACATACAAGTTTGTTTATCGTACAGTAAGGAGAAATGGTCAATCTATTAGCATGCAATTGCTGTTACAAAATTAACCACTCAATGTTTGATCAGAGTTGGTGATACTTTGGTTAACCACAAGGTCATTTCTGAACTGTTCTACTAGTATTCCCAAAAGTCATCTTAGGTGAGCTTGATAGAGACAACTAATAACTGGACAGGAAATTTGACCAGTGACCTCAGACCAATGAATCTTGACCACAGTGACACAGTAGGCTGTACAACAGTCTGAAATTTGTACAAGCTTGATGTCCTTCAGGAGATGGTGTGATATGAATTCCAGCTTCAGGTAATCACTGGAATTTGTATTTTTTTAAAATAAGGTTGCAACACCCACTGAAATTATTTTGGATGAAAATATGGTTACATTTCATTATTCCGAAGGTTCATCATTCCCAAAGTTCGTTAGTCTGAAAATGAAATAAGGTTCATTATTCCAAAGGTTCGTTAGTCCGAAAATAAAAAAAGGTTTGTTATTCCGAAGGTTCGCTAGTCAAAAACATGAAATAAGGTTCATTAGTTTTTGGACTAATGAACCTTACTTCATTTTCGGACTACTGAACCTTCGGAATAACAAACCTTATTTCATATTTGGATTAACGAACCTTCAGAATAATGAACCTTATTTCATTTTCAGATTAAAGAACCTTCAGAATAACAAACCTTATTTCATTTTCGGACAAACGAACCTTCGGAATAACCAACTTTCGGAATAACGCCTCAAATGTTCAGATTAACGAACCCTTTTTCATTTTTCAGACTAACGAACATCTAGGTACACGCAATTTGCGTTTTTCAGAATGACGTTCCTTAGGAATAACGAACCTTCAGAATAAGGAACATCACCAAAAAAAAATATACTCAAATTCAGACAATGTGTTTCCTTGGTTGCGTCAGTGCATGTACATTGTGAAATCCATTGGTTTCTTTTTTCTTTTTTTACAATCCTAACAGATCTATTCTATCAATTATACACAATAAAAGCCACATTTAAAATTGCAATTGCTTCTAAAATACCCCGACTTAGGCTAGCCAAACTCATGTATGCTACCCTTTCAACTACCCATGGTGTGTGCAAGAGCAACAAGACCAACACTTACTCACAATGAATATCGCAACACACATAGGTAACCCACAAGAGACATTCAATATTTGGTTTAAGAACCACTGCATCTACAGCAGCCTTATGCTGAGTAGCAATTCATGCTGCTGCAACTGCTTCTGAAGCAACACTAACGTTTTTTTCACCCTTTTATACTGGGAGTTGAGGGTGCTCCGGCCTTCAGGGCCAGCTCTGAATTACCCTAATCCCTCCCTGGTTTAATATGGGTAAACAGTACAGGCACTTCCAGTAACCCACTGAGCACAAGTAGATTTCAGTATAATATGCATTTCGCATAGACCCTACCCGAGTTCTCTTAGGTATGGTGGCCCTGAAGTACGCTCGACAACAGGTGATGTGCAACGTGAATTTCGCATCCCAGGTCCTGAACTTCGCATCCGAGGTCATGAAATTCATGACCCGTGGCGCAAACTTTGCATCCCAAGTCGTGAAATTCATGACCCGCAGTGCAAAATTCAGGACTGGGATGCAAAGTTCGCGCCACGGGTCCTGAATTTCGCATCGTGGGTCGTGAATTTCACGACTTTGGATGCAAAGTTCAGGACCTGGGATGCGAAATTCACGTCGCACATGACCTGTTGTCGAGCGTACTTCAGGGCCACCTTACTTAGGCTTAGTGTTCAACGGGTTAAAAAATGATCATATTTGCATGTATATGATACAGTAGCTTACTCTTTTTGGCTTCTGTATCATAATCCACTCTACACAGTGTTTAATTCAAGGGCGCGAATCTTAGGTAGAATGAATTTACGCTTTACATTGAAGTAAAGCTCACCAGCAGGAAACTGGTAAATTAAAGACAAAACAAAATTCAATTGATTGGCACAATGTTCAATCTTGGTTGACAACAATAGTTTTTTTGTTTTTTTTTATCCTTGAGAATTAGAGGACTATCATTATTAATATTTTGGCTATGTTTACAGTTTCATGTGAATGTAATAAAGCTTGGTATCAAATGCCCCCCACATGATAAATTTTCTCCAACGTACTAGTAAAGCTTTATGGTTCTTGCTCCTTTCCAAAAGGAAGAAAAAGCCTCAACAAAATATTTCAGCCATTATAGCAATTTTGGGGTCAATGATCGTCGTCTGGTGGGAGTTGACGAGAGGGAAAATTATCATGCTAAGGCATCACATAATCGTGCAGACAATCATTCTCTGTGATAGGTATAAAGAACAACTGTCGCAGAGGGTCGTGATGCAGAATGTCATGTGACACGTTGATCCCTGCGTTGATCCTCCACGCCTGATCCAAAATGGCCAACAACTGAACATGAATGGCAACAGCTGACAAACAGACAGCGACACGGTGACAGGCACTTTGACACGATGCCACACCGTCGTCTGTCATTTTGCGGGCATTTCTTTGATCATTTGGGGGATTTCCTCTACAGTCTGATTGCCAGCCTTCTCTCTCCCCCCCTCTCTCTCTCCTTCTCTTTCCCTCCGTTTCACCCTCTTTCTCACTTATATCTCTCTTCTTTCACTCTTCCTTTCTCAGTGTCTCTTTCCTTTGCTCATATTTTGCTCAATCCTTCTCTTTACGCCTATCATTCCCATTCTACTTCTCTCTTTAGGCCAAGTAAAATTGATTCCTAGTTTCTCGTCCGGTTATTTTCAAATTGAGGAGGAGGGAGTTCCATGTTATTTGATACTTGATATATAGTTGTACATGAAATGCTATTCAAACAGTTTTAATACAAATTTCCTCTTTTTTTTTGTTGTTGATATATCTTTTTGACATTTCATTGATATAGGCACTTAAGAGGCTCAAAACAATGTGAAAATCAATGATTTTTTTGGTAACCTCAGTGTCTAGATGTATTCAGATTAAAATTAATTTCATTTCAGAACAAAAATAACAAAATAACAAAAAAATTGAGGCTCATCGGAAAAAGGAAGGAGGAGGGGACGAGAAACTAAGAATTACATTTATTTGGCATTATCCCTTAAATATACTCTCCTTCTTTAAAGACAATTCCTTCTTCTTGAAAATCTGAAAAAATCCAGAAGGAAATACATTGAGGCAGGAGGAGGTACTACCAAAATATTCTCAACTGAACAATGTGTAAATGCTAATATAGCTGATTTCATAAATGTGAATATCTCCTTGAATCAAATCTATGCTTCAGGAATAGGCCTAAAAAAGACACAGGAAAGCTGAATCTTATAACAAATTAATGGATCATTCAATAATCAATGGATTATTCATCAAAAACTATTCAAGGCAAACAATGTGTTAAAGGTGTCCATCAAGTATAGGACATAGGGCTTGAAGTCATTATGTATAAAAAAACAAAAAAAAAAACAAGGGGTAATTATTCTCAATGCACAAATTCAAAGTGTACCAATCAATAGAAAAAAAAATTAGGTGCAGCTAGGAAGTATGATATACCCTGCATTCTAGGAAAAAATGGATTTACAGAAACTGAACGATAACACAAGACGACAATATGCAGAGTCAATGCAAGTAACAAAACACCATAATCACGCTAACAACTTATACTTCTACAATGACTAATTCAGTCACTAGTCACTTCTGTTAATGGAGAATATATTTAAACTTGCAAAATATGCTTATGGAGGTTTAACCATGGTTTAAAGTAAACTTCATTTGAGAATTCAGGCCAATACCGGTACCTTTAGGTGATTGATGCACAATACACACTGACTTTGGTAAATAGTGATTCTCTTGAAAAAGTCCAAATGATTTTGGAGGTGGAAATCACGTAAAGTGTACAGTGGGCTACAGTATTTAGCTAATCAAAGAACTCTTTCAGCAGATAAGAGGGAAAATAATCGATTTGGGACAGCCGATTTTCATAGTTTTCAAACATTTCAACCTTCTTCCTGGATTTGCCCCGATATGTTTATCACAACATTTTCATGACAATCTACATGTACATGTACATGTGTAGTACGATCCACTCTGTGCCCCGTCGTGCTATCTCTGAGGTATGAGTGCTATCTTCACATTATTTACTCATTTACCAACAACTACGTGCAATCCAAGAGCATTAGTATGCTATAATTTGATACCATTGTTCGATTGTGTTTATTCAACTTCTCTGTCAAACTTTGCATTTATTGGACACAATCTCTAGATATCATATTTACCTTTATGGGAAGATAAAGGCAACAGGGATTGTTTGCACATGAACTGAAGGACACCTTCAAACACTTTGGACAGCATGCCAAAATATGAATTATAACGAAGTTCCTGTGTTTATTTTCAGTATGTTTCAATGTATACTATACAGCCTAACAATCATATCTGTAAGAAGATTCAAGATTCAAGATTCGAGATTCAAGATTCTTTATTGGCCCATGTATATCATTAAACAGAAATTTTGTTTCCATGGGCTCTTCACCATAATACAATAACAATAACGATAAAAAGAAACAATGAAAGGACATAAGTGAGTACAAAGCAATGCAATTCATGAGAGTATAACATCTACATCATAACATTAAAACCAAGTGTGCGCATCTAATTTGCTGGATAGTTAAACTGATTACATATCGCCTCCCCCAAACTCCTCAACTAACAGACCCGTCCCCTATCCACCCCTGAAACCCTCATTATTCTTCAGTTGTTCGATTTTGCAATTTACATTTTTGATGATATAGAAAGTAATGATGGTGCATAGGCCTACTGAAATCAAATTACAATTACCAAGTTCATTTTCTCCCTCATTTCACAGACGATACCCCTCACCCACCCCTGCCACCTTGGACTTTGTCATATTACATAATTAATTGCTCTTCCATTTCAATTCCAGGATGATCAGATGATTTTTTTTTTTAAATAATAATGCTTACTGAAACCAGAACTTATTTTACAATTATCAACTTCATTTTCTCCCTCAGTTCACAGACCACCCCCCCCCCCCACTACCACCTCGGGCTTCGTCCCATTACGTAAGCTGCTCTTTCATTTCAATTACAGTATGATCAGATAATTTATACATGTCATCTCCTCACAGTTGAATTGAACATATGTATAGAATTTGGTACGAAAGAATGTCGAAAACGTGAAAGGCGAGTACGGGGAGGGCATAATCATATCCCAGAGCGGTTGAACCTGAAACAATCATGAAGTGGGTGAGTAGTATCTGCCATAATGTCCTGAATTTTAGCTACAAGACGTTTTTCAAAGAGTTCTTGAACAGGGGTCAATTCCGAGCCTATGACCCTCTGCGCGACTCTTTGGGTTTGATCTACTCTCTCCTTTTGCTCGTTTGACACATTACCAAAAGTGCAAATCAAATTGAATGTTATTACGCTTTGGACGATCGATTGATAGAAGAGAGTTAAGATGGTCCTATCGATATGAAACTTCTTTAGTTTTCGGAGAAAGAACATCCTCTGGTTTGTTTTCTTTTGGACGGTCAGACAATTTTCCTTCCAGCAAAGTCTATCATCGATTATGGTTCCCAAGTATTTGTACTCATGAACCTGTTCAATGACGTCCCCATGAATACGAAGAGGTTCGTGTTGAGTCTTGTTCTTTCGGAAGTCAATGACAATTTCTTTGGTTTTACTTGTATTCAAGGACAAATAATGATGGTCACACCAAAGGAAAAGAAAAGGATCATATGCACAACAACATACATGACTCATTAACAAATTTGATGAGAAATCTGTTTGGGAGGGAAGAACATGATTGTGTACTTCTCCTTTTGTCTGCTTAGAGTCAGAAAGGCATTAATGTTAGGAAAAAAGGATGTATATGATAGTGCTGTAACCGAACCAGCGAACTGAACGGAAGTTCGCCGAATATAGCACTTCTGAACAGGACCGAACCGAACCGAACCAAGCTCAAAGGCCTGGTTTGGGTGTTCAGCACTTTTAAACACAGGATCCTTAATTCGACCCTCAGTGGAGGACTTTGTCCTTATTAACAATATGCGGAATGGAGGTACACCATGATTTTATATAAAAACAATACCTACATTTATTGGTGAGAGATTTCAGGAAATTCATGTTTTAAAAGTTTTTAAAAAATAGAAAACCACTAAATAAAGCTTATGTCTCATCTCTACTTTAATCCTTATCACATGTAATTTCATAATATTTACCACCAGGAATTTTTGTTGTTTTACAAAAACAAGGCGTTTGCGATGTTGTGTCTCGCCCACTTGTGAAAATAACTAGAAATATCGCGATCTGTGATGGCACACAACAGAACTGTATCGAAAGCTCATTGTGAAATAACTGGGATGGAATAACATTTGATAAAATATGAGAAGGGTTTTTTATGAAATGGTACTGCATTTTCACGTGCATGTACTTTCCCTGCTTCTACTCTCATCCCTATGACCTTTGACCTTACCATATGACCTATGACTGGACCATAACATGCAGGTCCCCTTAGTGCATCGACAACCCAAGTTTGATAGATAAGTGTCACACGGTTGCAGAGTTTTGAGTCATAAGAGAGTCTTGCACGTAAACTTCAACGTTTGACCTGAAATGACCTTTGACCTTACCATGTGACCTCTGACTGGACCATAACATGCAGGTCCCCTCAGTGCATCTACAACCCAAGTTTGGTTGAAAAGTGAGTCACGGTTGCAAAGTTATGTGTGATAAGAGAGTCTTGCACGTCAACTTTAACATTTGACCTGAAATGACCTTTGACCTTACCATGTGACCTCTGACTGGACAATAAGATGCAGGTCCCCTTAGTGCATCTACAACCCAAGTTTGATTGAACAGTGTCACACAGTTGCAGAGTTTTGTGTCATAAGAGAGTCTTGCACGTAAATTTTAACGTTTGACCTAAAATGACCTTTGACCTTACCATGTGACCTCTGACTAGAGCATAACATGCAGGTCCGCTTAGGGCATCTACAACCCAAGTTTGGTTGAAAAGTGAGTCACGGTTTGCAGAGTTTTGTGTCATAAGAGAGTCTTGCACGTAAACTTTAACGTTTGACCTGAAATGACCTTTGACCTTACCATGTGACCTCTGACTGGACCATAACATGCAGGTCCCCTTAGTGCATCTACAACCCAAGTTTGGTTGAAAAGTGAGTCACGGTTGCCAAGTTATCTTTCATAACGTTTGTGACGGACGGACGGACGGACGACGGACGGACGACGGACGGACGACGGACGGACGACGGACGGACGACATTTGGATCCCTTAGTCTCGCCTTCACCTCCGGTGGGCGAGACAAAAAATGTTAGAAGCTTGAAAATGTACCCTCAGATACTTAAGATTGTAATCAACTGTAATACCGGTAGAAGAAAATTCGATTGTAACAAGGTTGTAATTGATCGCGATCATAATCGATCATAATTCTAAATAAAAAACACCACTTTATTGATGATTTCTTGTATTTCATTTGTATTTCTTATATTCATTCTTCTCCTTATTTCAATTGTCAAATTTTTCTTTTTTAATTATTATTCAGTATGAAAAAATAATATTTCTTTTTTGTTCATAAAAGAAAATAAATAACAAAGAGTCATCAAATGAATGCAGTAACTGGTTTTTGTTATACAAAATAATGGTAATGTACAGTGACTTCCATTTGAAGGTGAAATTGTAAGGGTTCTGGCGATCATCCAATACTGGTACTTGGCCCTCTTTTTCTAGCCTTTCTAAGATATTACCGAACCTCAAACCGAACCAAAGTTTGGAGAAATTGCCGAAATGTGCCGAACCGAGCCAAACCCAAACATAGCACTAGTGTATGGGTTATAAAATGTATTTCCCTACACAGATAGAACTAAATATCACATACAATCGGACCTTGATTATGTACTGAGTTTGTCTTCAAAGTGATGCCAAATCCTCCATTTGTGACAAATAAAATAACAATAATAAATGTACAACATTTACACAAGACAAACTGAGTTCCTTCTAATGTATGGGATTTTCAGTTGTAGAAATTTTTGGCCAATGTTTCACTACCTGAACAAATTGCTAAGGGGGAGAGGAGTCACTGATGACCTTACAGTGACATTTCAATTTCCATGAGCAAAAAGGTGGTATGAACTACAAAATAAATGTATAGGATCACCTTGCATAACATAAATTATTATCTTATTCTTTCCCCATTCCTGCAGTTCAATTCAATTTTCTACAAGTGAAAAGCAGACATACACATACATGTTGTTTCTTTCTACATTCAAGTTTATAAACAGGCACAATTTCGATTTCCAGGCGAACTGACTATCTTGCCTAATTTGCTGTGTAACATGTTGGCATGCATTGCATTTTTATGTATTTCAAGCCTATGACTGGACATCACATGTCGAGAAAGGAGCCATTTATGTGTCTGATGATAAATCAGGATGGTCAGAAAGCTGACCTGGAACCTGTCCTGGTTCTGCATGGAAGGAACAAGACCCCTGGGAACCCGTCAAAACCATGTCAGGTCAACCAGTTCCTGCGTTGAATTTAGGCTGACTTCGAGACCACTGTGTTTTCCTTTACACGTTTGGCATGAGGAATTTGTAGCTGGTTTCATAAAATCTTGCAGGCTACACACAACCACCCCCCCCCCCCCACACACACACACACACACACACATGCTTACAATAAGTACTTTATGATGCAAGGTAAAATCAGTGATAAATTGGGGGAGAGAATTTTTGGCCTAGCATGGGCCAAAGACATGTGCATCTCCAATTATTTGCCTAAACATGTTTACTGTCAAAAAAGCTGAAGAATTTGGATTAAAATGGGGGGGGGGGGTATCCACATATTTTTTCTAGGTAAATAATTTTGTATTATTCTACCTCAATCTAAGACATACATAAATAATGAATATATTCATACAGCACTACATATCCGTCCCAAAGGGTGCTCAAGGTGCTTAAATGCATTACTAGTATTATCATTACCCCAGCAATGCCAGGTATACCCATTTATACACCTGGGCAGAGTGCACCAAAGGTAGATTACATGTCTTGCTGAAGTAGTGAAGGACAAAATGGAGCCACGCTTGAGGGGGACTCGAACTCAAGACCCTTTGATTACGAGCAAGCTCTCTTACCATTTTTGCCACAACACCTCCACATAAACCTAAGGACTTGAAATTGAATGAGATAAAACTTTAAATTCTGCTACTACTGTCCCAGCTCTTTGTTGTTGTTGTTTTCGAACAGTATTCTGTAAACAAATCTATAACTTTCTTAACAGACATTGTCTCCCCTTGAAACTCTGGATGTACTATTTTTACTCTCCTCTTGATAGTACAAAGTTTCCAGTCAGTGGCATAGCCAGGATTTTTTCATTAGGGGGAAACTGGTAGGGGGCATCCCCTCTCTTTAAGGGGGCACGGTAGGCAGTTATGTTTTGTTTTATTTTCTAATTTTTTTCTCAGATTTATGGTGGGGGCACTGCAAGTCTGTGGGGGCATGTGCCTCTCCCCAGGCCTACCCATGGCTACGCTGCTGTTCCCAGTGAATGGGTCAGCAGAGGGGCTGTAAATCATGGCCACTCACCTCTAGCCAATCAGATATGCAGTGTTTTGAAAAATACCAGGCATAAATATTTACACTGGAAGGCGGTCGGGTGAATATGATGCACCTCTTTTCACTATCAAAACAAAACAAAACAAAACAAAACTCTAAAAAATGCATGGTGCTTGATCCAATTCTGACAAACACTAACAGTGATGGTACTATAGCAAGTGGTGTAGCTTAAGGAGGATACAGTGGGCACATGCCCTCCAACTGAATTGCACAGGAAAAAAGAGATAAGACACAGAAAGAGAGGGGGAGAGAGAGAGAGAGAGAGAAAGAAAGGAAGGAAGAAACACGGGTAAAAAGATGATGGCAGGAAGCTCTCCAAGTTTCATCTACCTTATAACTGCAAAAAAATATTGCCCCGCTCTCTTTATCAAATAAACCAGTGCTATGCTACTGCCTAGAGCTAACCCGGCTTCTAAAATCATATTCCTGTACTATACATGTGTAGTATAGATTCTGCTTCATGAGTGGACCACGGTTTGCATTGCAAAATAATGAGGTGTGCTGATGGCCAAAAACAGATTTGCAAAACATAGCACACACACATAATATTGGCTTAAGTATCATTAACTATTAATGTCCACACACTATCCATGAAGCTCATAGATTATATTCCTTGCCTTCATGTTCTTGGCAAAGTTTGACCTTTTGTATGAAAACAAATAAGCCTAATTTGCAAGCAATGAGATGATTACCAGTATTTCGTATTATAACCATATAAGCAACACTGTCCACTAAATAATTTTTAATGTCAAAGAAAGGAGTACTGCATAGAATAACAGCAGATTTACTAAGGACATTGGCCAAGGGAACAAGAATATTTGTGAGATGGTCTGGTCTGAAACAACTACAGTACAGTCTTAAACTATAAAATGGAAGGACATAAATTCAAAGTTAATGTGCCTTTTGTGCTGAAAATACGAAGTCTATAAAAAAATTCAAAATCTAAAGCAGTGCAATCGCAACTAGGATCCAAGTACCGTGAATGAGTGCAAGGTCAAAGGTCAAATGACTATAGTAGATGGGAAAGGTCATGGTCAAATTACTATCTAATGCAGATGTGAAAGGTCATGGGCTAAATGATCATCTACTGTAGATATGAAAGGTCAGGAGTCAAATGACTGTTGAGGATGTGTAAGGTCAGAGGTCAAATGACTATCTACTGTAGATGTGAATGTTCTAAGGTCAAATGACTACTGCAAATATGAAAGGTCAGGGATCAAATGACTATCTACAGTAGATGTGAAATATCAGGGGTAAAATGACTACTGTAGATGTGTAAGGTCAGAGGTCAAATGAAGTGATTATCTACTGCAAATGTAAAGTCCGAGGTCAAATGACTATCTACTGTAGATGTGAAAGGTCAGAGGTCAAATAATCACCTACTGTAGATGTGAAAGATCATAGGTCCTATGAATCCCTACTGCAGATGTGAAAGGTCAAAGGTCAAATGATCACCTACTGTAGATGTGAAAGGTCAGAGGTCAAATAACTATCTTCTGTAAATGAGAAACTTGTCCTGCCTTAAAACCATCAACTTCTTCCCCAGATTTGCTTTTTACTCTACGTTTAGGATCAAAACACTAACCGACTTGTAGGCTTCCACACCTAAAAACGTAGCTTGTTTCAAC
>CM057151.1:40219442-40572500 GCA_029962745.1 Echinometra lucunter | reverse complement strand
CTTGTAATTTGCTCATTTTCATCTTAAGACAATGCCTCTTTAATCCAGTCTGACAGTGTTAAAAGTCAGTCCTGAAATTAATACATGTAAGAAATATGAGAGTGCTTGGACCGTTAACAGACTCTATTAAGCTTATTTAAGAAGACTGGAAAGATAGGTCAGCAATACATCCAATTAAGGTACAACTGTAACCAGTGGTAACTATGGGATCAGGAGAAGAAAAAAAAAGACAGAAAAAGACAGAGGGGTGAAATAGAAAAAGAGGAAGGGGGACAACATAAAAAAAAAGTTGAAAGGATCACCTCCTTAACCTCTCTCTAATCAACAGATTTGTTAATTCACATTTTTATTCTCTAAGAAAGCCAGACATAATGACATCCCCCTCCTCCCCACCAAGGCTCCCATAATGTTTGCCCCCTTGCTATTCCACTGTATATGTTGCTACCCTGGAACGTATGGCGTCATTACAAGCGTGATGTAATTTGAATGGGTTGTTGTTCTAAGCTTCCATCAATGTTGACCTAATATTACCTCGGTCTACCCAAGAGCAAAGATACATGACCAATTAGCTAGAAAAATTGTGGACCCTTGTAGAAAGATGATATGAATGGCAGAAGAATATTTTTGGCTGGTGTATAGGGTGTCTCTAGCATCATCACTTAGTGATAATTGGCCCGAGTTGAGAGGGTTTATCAACTTGAAGCTGTAATATCAACCTTCAGTTTCTGTCTGTCCCATGTTAAAGATATCAAATAGTAATGACGAGACACCTGCACAACTTGTGCAACATGTTGGGGTAACAATTGCTTCACCTCACTTTCAGAGACTACCTGAAGTCTGAACATTAACCCTGGACCAAACTCTAAACCAAACCCTAAAGGCTTGTTCAGATATGACATGACAAGCCCCGCAGTGTAGTAAGTGAATAGGATAGGAGGCGGCAAAAAAAAAACGCAGAGGCAAGAGGCATATTTTTGCCTCCCGGCTGGAAAAAGCTGTGGACCAATCAAATTCTTAAAAAGTTAGCACAAAAACTGATGTCACGACTTTGTCTGTACAACTTTTGATAAAAATCTCTTTCACTGACGCGCTGAAGTCCGTTCATGAACGTAAGTGGTGTGGTTTGCCGCGCCATATCTGCACATGAAAAAAGCGGGGGTTTGTCGCATCATATCTGAACAAGCCTTAACTCCACATATCGTCCCTTTTTTCACAAAGTGATGGATATGAGGAAAATCGCAAATTTTTCAATTTTGAGTTTTTTGCATTTTTGGACATCTTTCACTAACATCTTGAACCTCACAGAGTTTCAGACCGTAATAATGTCTAATTACGTAACTATGGCAATGACGTTAACAAGAAAATACCTAGTAAAAAGATCTTGTTTTAACGAAGTGACGGCTTTCATCTGTCCCGTATGCATTACGTGTGCGGCTGAGTTCCGTCACTTCGTGAAAAAAATAAAAGAGCACGTCCTCGAGTTCAACATGTGATCACGCACAATTAGGTTAAATGTGCGCTCATCAAGTCCCATTTGTTTTACACATGCACAGCTGATATCCGTCACTTCGTAAAAAGAAAATCACAGTGGGTCCTTGAATTTTGTGTTTTATTACGGCAATGTGTACAACTCGTTTTCTTCTAAAATATAAAAGGAATATGCAAATGATTGATAATGAACATTGTCCAGAATATGCCGTATACGAGGATATAAAATTTATTCACCCTTCATACATTAAAGAGGTTGAAATTAAGGCTTGAAACTTCGAAAGTGATTTACTCAAAACTAACTTTTTTAAAGTTGCGCGCTCATCCGTCACTTCGTGAAAACAGAGACGATATAACCCAAAGCCTAATAGCAAGCCTGATCCTAACAATGCATCTTTGAAAAAATAAAGCCCAGAGCAATTGCAGCCTGAGCATACTATGTCAGTCGGGTCACCCTTTACAACACAGAATAGTATCTGAAGTGTAATTGGCAGAGCATATGATACAAATTCTTTGGGTTACCATTCTCTTCTCATTGTCTGAATTAGAAAACAGCAAAAAATTCACAGGAGAGGTGAGCAATTCAGCTTTGGAAAGCTGTACATTAGCTCCAGTAATGTCAGGAGAACACTCTGGCATAAAAATACAAGATTACTTCCAAACTGCCGATAGGAGTCTCACTTCCATATTGAAGATCAAGGAGGGAGACAATCATACCCACATACTCTCTACATCATCATCAAATCAGATTAAAGTTATTTGCAGTAAATCTTTGCCTGATACAAATTTCAGGAAAGTAGCACGAGTTTATCTCAGAGTTCATAAACCTTTTCATCATAACGTAACCTTTTGAGGCCTACCCGGACAATGACTGTCACCCTACTTCTCTTTTCCTTTGAATTCTCATCGGTAAATTACTTAGTTCTTTCTTTAAATAAGGGCTTCATCTTTTTTTTTTCAAGTTAGCTTCACATAAATGTGTCCCCATATTCACTCAGATCAATCAAACAGTAGTGGCTCAATGTCAGCTTCAGACACTCTCGTAATGTATCAAGTTTTCTTCAACTACATGTACATGGTACCTGACATTTCTTGACACCCACGTTCTTGTCTTTCTCCAGAATCTCAGATCAGATCGAAATAGGTGCGTATGATTCTAGTTCTCTTCACCAGAAGGGTTAAGTTCCATGACATCCTGCAAAATAACTCCAATCCCCTTCCCCAAGTTGATAACCTTCTATTTTTTTGCAAAACAGCCTGAAAAACATCCAGTTTTGTGCTATTTTAAAGGGATCCGGCAACTTTGCGGAGGCTTGATTTGATAAATTAAATGGTTGAATTTTGAATCTGTGATAAATACATGTATGTTCAGAGAAAGGAATAAACAGCCAAGAATATAAAGGTTTTGAAATATATAATGTTACTATCGAGAATTCGAGATATCTATGACTGGATACCAACATTTGCAAACCTGTCCTGGGGTATACTTATGTCTAATACTGCAGTCCCTGGGGGAAAATGGGTCTGGCAGTTTTTTCACTTGACTATTTTCACTTTTTATGAAGCACATGATGATGATTTTGAAGTGCATTTTCAGTGCTTCATTCTTACACAATATTACTTTTTTAAAGTTACTCGACAGTTTTCAGAATCAGAGACTAAAGATACCAAAAATCCTGAAGAACATGAATATATATCAGAGATATCTCCAATCTCCTTCCATAAATCCATACCATTATCCAAATCTATTATGTACCAAGCAACTTGAAAAACATCCAATTTCTTGCTACTCTCGAGTACAGAGATTTTAGAAACATAAACAGTGGTATCTCAAAGGGTGAATCAACATATGCTCCAGCAATAATTACTCTGTGCAATATTTTGTCAAAGATGCACAGTTGGGGACAGTGTTGCAATAGGGTTTTAAGTCAGCCTTAGGGTTAGGTTTTAACAGTATATCCTTTGGTCTAGGGTTAAAGTTCAGTATTTGGATAGTGTAAGATATTGATGAGGAGCAACTGGCTCCAGAGTTCCTTATCCTAATCGACGTTTTGCAGCCAAAGGCCTGAAAACATCCCGATTTCTTGCTACAAGTCTTGAGAATTACAGATTTACAGGTAAATAAGTACACGGCTCTAGGAAATATCTCCTTATCCCCTTCTTTCCCACCCATATGGTTCCAACTAATGTTTTTGTACTCCATGGCTTGGAAAACATCCAATTTCTTATTTTCAGGACTGCAGATGACTTGTACCAGATCCTTAAAAACACCACCATACTTACCCCCCCCCCCCCCCCTCACTTCTAAACTTGTAAATGTCAACACTCATTTCCAGAGTGGACAATTCACCTAACGTTAACAAGGCCTAGGTGGCTATTAAACACAATCAACATCTATTATTATATATATCGGTGATGCTAAGGCTTGATACTGCTACAAGCATGCTTTGCAGTGAACGCTCAATTTGAAGTAATTTCCAGCAGCATCCCCTTTGAGAAGTGGACCTTCCAAACTAGTCTGCAGCTTTCAGACTTATTTGTATATTTTTACATCTTAACAAATTCTTAAGATGTCATTGGCTATGTAAATTTGTTAGAGATATAGATACCCCTCCACACACACACACACACACACACACACACACACACACACACACACACACACACATGCACACCCACACACAAACAGAAAAACAAAACAAAAGAACACTATAAACACATCAAAATTGTTTTGAAAAGCATTGTTTTAAAAGCATTCATGTGAATGGAATATAAATGCTTTCAAATTAAGGCATCAAAAGCATCAAGGTCTTACATGAGAGTGTAAGTGGGTGTATGCCTGTGCAAATATGAGTGCACCATCTAGGCTGTTCACAATATGTTTTTACAGTTTTTTCAGAAAGTTACTTTGAAAGTATCTCAATTTGGTATTTCAACTTTCAATTTCTCTTCTGAATTACTACTTGCAGCTCATTTTCTTAATTATCGACTGCTTGGAGCCAGAAGGGCATTAACTCATATGCTTCAACACATAGTTATATGCCCTTCTGGCTCTGAACAGATGATATGATATACTGGTGCTGGGAAATCCAAACAGAGCAAAATCTTTTTGAATGATTGGTTCTTGGGTTTTACTTTCTAAATGATATACATTTAAACATGCAATTTCTCTTCTGAATTACTACTACATGTAGTTGCAGCTCATTTTCTTAAATATCGTCTGCTTGGAGGCAGAAGCGTGTTAACTCATATGCTTTAACACATTATTAATGCCCTTCTGGCTCTGAACAGTTGATATAATATATTGGTGCTGGGAAATCCAAACAGACAGAGCAAAAAATTTTTTTTTATGATTAGTTCTTGGGCTTTACTTTCTCAATGATATATATATATATATGAGAAAGACACTCCCTTTTGGCATCTCCTGTCAAAAGCAGACCTCCCAACCTTTCTGACTGAAAAACAGGAATGGTTTTGCTCAAAATTAGGAAGAAACAGCATTTCCCATAGGAGTGTGTAGTAAATTTATCAGGAAAAATAGGAAGATCTTAGCTAAATAAGAATGGTCAAAATTCAGATTCTCTCCTCCGAATTCAGAATGGGTAGGAGGTCTGCAAGAGGCACATGGTATGACAAATTGGGACCTCGATGAAGATTGACAGAAAGAGGTTTTGAAGTGTTCATCATGACCACACTATCTAAACCTTGGCTCATAGAACATGAAAGTGCACGTGATTTAGGCCAAGGATCTTAGAAATAGGACTACCTAATTGCTGCAAATTGGATCACTGGGTTGATTTAGTAACAATACTCTTGATTGGGATGTTCAATATGAGTCACACTTGGATGTTCAAATGTTGCATTGCTTTTTTACTTAATCTTTATAATGTTTCTTGATCTCTCATACTTTTTTCTCCTTCTTTCTTTCTTTCTTTCTTCCTGCTTGCTTTCTTTCTTCCTCTCCCTCTCTCTCTCTCTCCTTCCCTCCCTCCCTCCCTCTCTCTCTTTCTCTCTCTCTCTCTCTCAATCTCTATCTCTCACTCTCTCTCTCTCATCAATACCCACTTAATGTCTCTATTCATCTCTCCCCTCCCTCTCTTTATATGTAAGTCCATACATTTCAAATCACTAGATCGAGTCATGAACTACATTATGCTTTCTTTTTAAAATTATCAAACAGAAGGAATTTACATTTTCTCTTATCATTTCATAAAACAGAAGTTTATGAGATAACCACAACTTCTGTTATTATCCTTTAATTTTTTTATGTAGGAAGGGTAGCCAACATTTACATAACAATCACAAGCAGATTTTAGAACTATCAATTATAATTGAAACTCAAGATCATGCCCTGTGGAATCTCCATTCATCAGAATGGAGGTTACAAGTTTATTCTTGTCAATGACACAAGGACTTGGACAAGTGGATGTATGAAGTAAGTAACAAGTGTTCCACGAAAGTTGTGGGTGCTGAAACCTGATGAAGCACTTCATGCTCCATCTTATCCTATTCATAATCTGACCTTCTGTCTTTTCAGAAAACATGTGGTCATGACTTTCAACTTGCATTTAGCATTAGAGCATGCACAGAACACGGATGTGAACATTGATACCGATCTCATGAAGATGTGGAAACAGAGATGGAATCTGAAAGGTCGATGACCAAGGTATGTTGTATTCACTCTTTGCCTAAGGAAACTGGGTAGGCACTGTGTTAAGTCTATGGGAATTCAGGAACTCAGTAATCAACGAGTCAATATCTCGCTTCAATCCTGTGATTGACTAAATTTACAGAATTGCAATACTCTGATCTCTTCAGTACACAGCTAAGGTGATGCTGAAGTCTTGAAGAGAATATGTAGAGTGATTATGTCTTTTCTTTATAATAGAAAAATGCAATTTGACAATGACCATAGAAAAAAAAAGAAAGAAATTTGAAACCCTCAAATGCTTTCAAATGTTAACAATGTTTTTTTTTTTTTAATATAACTCAGTTCAGAAAAGTACACATTAAAGATTATGATGACTATACAATGCAGACTTACTACAATGCCAAACTTAGAAAACAGGAATTATCTATCTAGGAGTTAACAATGAATCATTAATCTAATCAAGGGATTTCAACATTCACCTAGAAAACATGACCCCAGCTACCTTGCAAAATTGTTAAAGACAAGAAGTGCTCTGACTGTGCAAAATTGGGATTTTCATCACATTATTTTGAAAATTATGATTTGAATAGTTTTATAATTTAATTTACCACTTTTGTGTATATCACAATTATTTACTAGTGTTTTGTTTGCTTCTTGCTTTATTTTCTCTTTATCTTATTTGACAATGACCTAGAAAATATGCCCCATAATTCTGCAAATTCCAGAGGGAAATTTGTATGGAAATTAACACGTTCTTCACTGACAGACTATATAGATGAACTTCTAACATCTTTTCTGTTTTGCTTCTTTCCTTTTCCCTGACACTGAATGCCGATTTTAATTATCCTATCTGGATGGTGAAATCAGAAGTAGCAATGTAGGTCATCGAGGATCACTTTCGTAAGTGCCGCAATGTAATTCAAAGAATGTGTATTGAGCCTTGTTCATACAGCCACCATGTAAAGTTAAAAGCTGCAGCAGAAATTGTTAACACATTCATACTTTCGTCACAAATCTGTATAATACAAAGACTAGTGACAATGAATAACTTATGGGCCTTTGATCCCAGCAGATCCTTCTTTCTTCACCTCCAAACACCACACATTTAAAGAGGCTCTGTCGTGGGTGTTCATGGGGAGTGAATCATAATTTGCTGACACCAGACTTTGTGAAAAGCACTGGTAATACCTGTAATAGAGCTACATTTCTGGAGCACAGCAAAACAAGGTGTCCCACCATAAACATTCTTCGGCCTGCTTCGGGCATTTTCGGGCCAGGGAAAGTAAGATAATGACTTTGCCATAATATGGGGCAAAGAGTGGAATATACAGAGCATTACACATAAGGTCTGTTGGTCATAAAACTCATAGTGATGGACAACACCTGTTACTGGGTAAGCACCCACAGTGTCAAATTCCCCATGAAAGCCCATGACAGAGCCTCTTTAAGGGCAAGCCTGAGCTATTTTGTCGGATATATTACCACATCTCACAGTATCTCTAATGACTGTATCAAGGTGACAGCCTCAACCAGAGCTTTGATCAGACGGAACATGAAGTGAAAAAAGAATACTCCACAGTACTTGGCCATATACGAGAAATACAATTACACAATATTTCAGATTAGCCCAAGAGTGAATTATTTTTTTCCAATTATTTCTTTTTAATGCTGTGGCTGTAGTTCTAAAGCATTTTGCCATGGCATGTGTGAATGGGGCTTTATATATGATTTTGGCACATCTAAAACTTGCTCAGGAAAAGGGACTGGTTGTTTCCCTGACAGCGATGAAAAGATACCACTTTAAACATGGGCCTACCAAGTTTCAGCTCCTTGTTTCACAGAATACTGCAAGATGTTTGTTTTGATTTTGCTCTATCACCAAAAAAAAATGGTGATGAGTCAGTTTTACAGCATATGCCCTGGTGAAAATTGCTCCATGATCAAAATCCTACACTAACCAATGTCCTAACATTAGCCCTAGACCAAACTTGATATCTGACCCTATCCCTAATCCTAAACCTGACCTAAAACCCCAACTGCAACCTTCACCCTCAGCCTCCTAAACACTATCAAAACATAACCTAAAATCCAATAGACCTAATTTTATGCAAAGTTGCCGGACAAAGGTTTCCCTTGTCAAGTAAGAAGCTTGCCAGAGGCCTGTCTGACATAGCAATAACTAATGTATGCAAACTGGATTCCTTCTATTCAGATGCATTATGCATAACATTTGGTAATACCCCCATTCCACAGAAGGCAAGACTGCTCAAAGACCACTGGAAGACTGATAAATTTGACAGATCTCTCAATGATCTTTCATTGAACTTTCAATGATCCCTGGGGTCTTTCATGATTCCTCAATGATCTTTCAGTGAATTTCAGTCTCTGTGGTCTCCACCAAATTTTGAAACGGTTCAAAATAGTCTTTCAGCGATCTTTCAGTGGTCTTTCAGTGATCTCTCCATGAGCGTTCAGGGGTCTTACTAGTCTTACAATGATCTCTCGACAGTCTCTCATAGAATTTGAGTTAGTCTTACAGAGATCTCAGTCATTCTCTCAGAGTTCCCTCAGACATTTTGGTCAGTCTCTTAGAGATATTTCATTGATCTCTCAAAAATCTCAGTCAAGTCTGTCAGATGATCTTTCAGTAATCTCTCAATAGTCTTTTTGGTCTCTCAATGAACACTTGGGAATCTTCAAGGTCCCACAGAGATCTCTGATAAATGTTGTTGGAAAATCACTGCTTGGTCTTTCAATGATTTTTCAAGGGTTTTTAGAGCAATTCCACACAGACAATTATTTTTCTCTGGTCTTGGAGAATGCTGAGAGATCTTGCCAATTTTTGGTCTCTCATTAGTCTCTCAAGGGTCTTCTCTCTGTCGAATGGGGGCCTAACCAAGGGTTCTGGAGAGAACAGTGCATAAATGTCACATGTGCATACATTTAGTAAACAAGTCTATTGCTAACCTTCTCCCAGTTTTCCATCTTTTTTAAATTTAAAGGTTAAGTCCACCCTAGAAATTTCACTGTTTCAATAAAAGGAGATAAATTTGAACAGCATTTTAAAAAATAAATGAGCAAAATCAGTCAAAGAATAAGAAAATTACACTCATTTACATTTTCTAGTAAATTACTCGCAGCTCTGCAAATTGGCAATACTGATGACCTCATATGCGAACAGGTCTCCATTCACTTTGTACATGAAATTTCACATTTTCTCAATTTTCTTGGAAGTTACACATTTTCTAACCACCATATTCAATGTATGTTCAGAAGAATTGCTTTTCACATAACATACTTTGACAATGGGGTAAGAAAATGTGTAACTTTCAAGAAAATTGAAAAAATGTAACATTTCATGTACAAAGTGAATGGAGACCTGCTCGCACATGATGTCATCAGTGATGCCAATTTGCAGAGCTGAGAGTAATTTACTAGAAAATATAAATGAGTGTAATCTTCTTATTCTTTGACTGATTTTGCTCATTTCTTTTTTAAAATGCTGTTCAAATTTACCTCCTTTTATTGAAATAGTGAAGCTTCTAGGGTGGACTTACCCTTTAAAGCCTGGAGTACTTTCCACAGGAGCAAAGGGAACATCATCTACAAGGTGCAGCAAATTCAAGATATCTGATAGATCTGTATAAACCCACAAATACAACACATTCTTGAAAGTCCTACAGCCTTGGGAAGAGTCAGTATTAAACACAGTCTCTTCTTGCATAAATCTAGGGGCTATCTTTGCAAGAATGCCTGAACAATGCAATTCAAGGTGTTGAATGTTTTTCTACGGAAGTCTGATCTCCTCATGTTTCATAAGCAAGTGCTTACAGGAAATTAAAAAAATAACACTTGACAATGCTTGCAACCGCATTTTAAAAAAGGGTTCGGTTATGGCAGAGATACATTTAAAACATAATTTTCTGATTTCTGTTGCCTTTTTCTTGTTCCCTGAAAAAAAATCAAAGAATCAAATCACATGAAAACGACTACCAGTTAGTGTCGAATTGCTCTTACACCTGTTCTTCATATATGACCAGTGTTATATGAAATCTGTGGACAAAATTTTGATGACTAATATCTTTACAGTCCTGTATACCTAACTCCATACTTCTCACTGTTTATGATTTTTGGTAAAAATTAGTCAAGTTTATCAAAATTAGCTGAGTCAAAATCCAACAAATATCCACAAGTTTCTATTAAGAACAATATCTAGACAGTTTCTACAATGTATGAAACAGAAAATGTGTGACCAGTTCCCAACTAAATATTTAATGAGGAGACTGCCTTGGTAGACCAACAGACCACGAGACAGACTGTCTACAAAACTCATCATTTCAGTCTCATAAACCCTTGGAAAAAGCTTTCAGAGGGCATGTGAGCTCGACATGTTGTTCTTGCTAGCTGGTACAATATACAGTACATTATAAAAGTACAGTGTATCTAATTCTTTGTAGCAGGAAAAGGAAAAAACTCCTTGACCTTGGGCATGCGAAACTAACATGACCACCACCAGAAGTGGGTTAGCAGCTCTTTCCAGAAGCTAAAATGGTACATTTAGTTAAGATAATAAACATCTAACCATTGGAAGTATGAAGGATTCCGGGCCAGACTCGATTACCAATTAGTTTTCAAAGCCAACATCTTGGACACCTCTGACTCTCAGATTCCTGAACAGGGTCCCTGTTTCATATAACTTGTTATCAATAATAAGTTGCAATAACTTAATATAAGCTACTGAAATCCTTGCATCTGATTGGCTGAGAGCTATTTGAGAAAGAAATGTAGCAGTTGGTACTGATAACAAGTTTTATGAAAGGGGGCTCAGATTACGCCATCATGAGGTAATCTAGTGGTGGAAACTTCAACAGCATACACGTGTCTGGTGCCTTGATTGCGAAATCAATATTGGGAAATCAATATTGGGAATCAAAGATGAAAATTTTTCCAAGCACAGGTGGAAGAAGCAAAATGGGTCACTTGTTTGTACAATTACTCAGTGTCAACAGATAGTCTGCGCCTCTTGAAATAACACATACCACAGAAATTACAAAACAAACGTAGCATGATCCATCAATAACTTTATTTACATAAAAACTGTACTCATCTTTGAAGATATATAAGATGTATATTTCACATCCATTTTCCTGTGTTCTATTTTAAACCTTATTTCAGTCAAGGTGACACAAAGTTTATAATTTTTCTCCCCCAAAAGGTTTGTATATCACTGCTCCATGCTAGCTTTATTGGGCTATGAGGAGGACACCAAACAAAGAAAAACAATAATACTTTGCTTTATCCCTTACAGGAATGTTCATTGAACTTTGGAGATCATTGTGATTTTTTAAAAGATTTATTTAAAGATTTATTTATTCATTTATTCATTTATTTATTTATTTATATATTTCTATCTTATTTATTTTTTCAAAATTTATTATTATTAATCTGGGGGGGAGGGAGGGAGGGGGGGGGGGGGTCATTTGCCAGTGAACCCTGCAAGCATGGAATTAAATCATACCAACTGTGAAAGCCCCATTATCCTACTCTGTTTAGAGGAGAAAACCTTAGTTATTGTTTCTCATATGATTACCGGTACAGGGTACAGATGTAAACAAAGACACCTAGTAAGCAGGCTAGCTTGCTCTTACATATATTTTGATACATTCATGAATAACAATTACAGCTCAATGCACCTTATTTCATGATTTAAAAGACGTTTGCCGGCACTCCATCGGAAATCTAAACAACACAGCTATTTTCAGTCCATTATCTTGCAATGTCAGAAGAGCACTGGATTACAATTCAGCTGTACGATCACAATTACAAAATAACTGCATGTATCTACTTCAAAATGGAGCTTTGTTTTCCTTCAAAACCACAGGGATTTAAAACAATAGAGCGGGGAGTATTATATTCAAGACCCTACCCTGGATGACTATCCCTGTATGAGTCATCGAGTTTCTGTACGTGGTGAAACGGTGGTGTGAAAAAAATGTGTTAGAGCACTACTTGCACAGTATTCATACAGGCTGTCACTGAAGTTTAAAGGGAAATATCAGTATGTGAAAAATACAAAATGCCTCAGGTATTCTACTCGCACCGATACAGACAGCAAGCCATCATTGAAGCCTAAAGGGAAAGAACAAGGTCTGCAAGAGTTTGAGGGAAATCTAGATATCTCCTTACAATATGTTATTAAAAGATATGACTGCCAATAACCATATGGCTAAATAAACTTGAATTCATGAAATGCACGGAATCCCTTCTCCCATATATGGAATACAGCCATGAGTAGACTGGTAATTAGGAGGGGGGGGGGTCTCATATGCCATACACTTATACAGTATACATTATCTTAGCTCAAGGGCTGCTAAGATTACGGTCTGAGGAGCAGTTCATAAGTTCAGGGGGCCAGTCATATCTAAATTCCAAAAGAGAATATCATCGCATTGTTCTTTTTGAAATAATCATCTACATGTCAGATGTGGCATTATGTACCTCTTCACAAATCACAACCATTTGCTGATGACTGTAGAAATGTTTGCCAAAAAAAAAATCTGTTGACATGGGATGTCTATACTGTGCTACTAGAATTGCATGGCATCGATCACGAACATGATGACCTCCCTGATGAACATAATGACCTCCCTGGTAATTTACAGCTCTAAATCTCCTAAAAATAGAGCAATTCATGACAATCCTCTTTCCTCTAATGAATCATATCATGATCTATCATGACAAAATCGAATGCCATAAATCTCTCCCAGTTTTTCCTCATGGGATTTTTGAGCAGTTACACAAAAAACTACAATGGTTAACATTTTCAGGACAATGGTTGTTTTTTATCATCCATACTCTTGCTGCATCAGCAAATACATCAAAACTTCGAGCCATACTGCTTACAAATCAACCACTTCACAGAAGTTTCATCCGGGAAGTACACAGATTTGAATTAGAATCTTATCAGAAATTACTGTGGAATGTCGACCCCAACAATCTGTGCCTGTAAACTGCATTAACTGTGCTTTTTCATAGCCATCAGATGAAAAAATACAATATTTTTGTCTGTTTGGAGCCAGAGGACTTTAATAATTTGTAAAGTGATATGAGTTCATGTTGTTCTGGCTCCACAGATGAGTTCATCTTTGCCTTCTTGGTTTGGGCATATTTAATGATTTCTTTTTCAAGAAATCAACCAAGTCATTATCATAGACACTGTCAAATCAGCCTAGTCACAAACAAAGACATTTTTAGTATATGCCTTTATCAAATTTGTGTGCATTATGTGTTTGTATGTGTGCTGGAAGTGGAATAAAATTGAACTGAACTGAACTGAACTGAAGTGAACTGAACCTGCAATGAAGCAAAAACAAATGAAACAAAAACATGGCTGAAAGGTCATGCTTACGTGCTAATGCAGAACTTGTGTCAGTTATGGAGGACACAGTCCTTCAAAACTACAGTGTCCCTCTACTGCTCAAATTGTGGTCAAAGCGGACATCACTTACCAACAATCATCCTTGGAATGAACTCTGTAATCTGAAATTTTTATCTCATTATCAAGTCTACAGGGTTATTCAACAGATGGGATGCCAACATGATCATTAGCATTTTGGAATTTAACAAAAAAAACAAAGCCATCACAGATGATGCCGGAATAAGCTTCCAGTACTGCGGTTAAATCCCCATTTAATTCATCAACATCCATGCTTCAAATGAGTCTCTAAATTGGCCTCTGTTTTATCTAATCGTTATTTCCAGAGGGTTATCTAAAAGAAAGGATGACAAGTGATCATCATCTCAGAAAGCGAAAAAAACAAAGCCATTAGGGACAGCACTGGAATGTGTTTGGAGTGATAAAGAGAAAGTATTGGCCTCAAGCATATCCTGTTTGCACAATCAACTACTCAAATTAGTCTACCATGCCACATTTGGCACAGTTATATTGCTGGAAAAGATAACAAATTGTCATCTCATTATCTATGTAGATCAGTTCATACAGCAAAAGGAATCCCCAATGACGACTCCTGATGCCTATATTTTTGCATACAAAAGGATTTCCCGGTTTCATTTATGACTTCGGAGAAAGCGAAAGCAACTGCAATTGGGACGAGTTCGAAGTCATTACCGGGAATCCCTTCAAAAGTCCTCAATCTATCATTACACATGTAATAATGAGATAGGACTAGCCCTGCTAGCAGTAAGGACAACAGGTGATTTAATAACTGACTTTAATTCTGTAGAAATTGGATATATGCGTTCTCAAAATGAATAAGATAAAATGAGACTTAACAAATACTACCACTGAAGTGTTTTGGTCTTTACAAGTCTTGACTGGACACCCCCTCCCCTCCACCCTATCTCATGATAACTAAACTACATATAACCCCTAAGACAATTATCCCTGGAGGTCAAAGAGAGGGTGACATAAACAAAGTAGTAATTGACCTGGGATTGTTCCATATGAGGGAAGCTGGATGGGGGGGGGGGGGGGGTGGGTAGATAATTGGCTAGGGTAGCTGTCCAGGGATGTACTCCAAGGGGTACAGTTGTTGTCCTTGAATCACTAAATGTGATTTTGAAATGGGAAGGGAAGGGATCAGATTAAACAGTATTGACAGAAAAAAAATTAGGAGCATGTTACACAAATGATTCTTGACTTTTTGAAGAAACTTGCCATCTTTACTTTCTTCATTTGGTAAAGACCTAAGAGAACTTGATTTCTCTGAACATGAGAATACTTTGGCAGTGTTGGGATAGAAATAGAAAATACGGAAGAAAGGCAATATGCCTTTGCATTTTCTATTTCAAAACTAGATTATCCTGTCTCTAGGGAAATTACACAAAACTGATTCTAGGTATTTCTTACATTTCATTGCCTAACAGCATTAAAACATGCACGAAAAACATGGGAAGCATTATAATGCCATAAAAGTGACAGAAGCCTCGTACGTAATAGCCCATAGTCACCAGATCAATAGGATAGACTTGTTTCTACTATAAATAAACCTTATCATTAGCCAAAAAACCTTTTTTTTTCCAAAGAGGAAAAAATGTTTTACCTTCAATCTCGTTAAGCTGCTACTAGAGGCAGGTGAAAGGATGCGACACCCAAAATAAAGCATGTCTTTTGAGTGGCACAGTTCTACTCTTCATATTGTGCAGTCAAACAACAACAGTTAAAAATCTAAAATTTAGGTATTTGGGGGTGGGTGGGAGGGGAGTTGTTTAAAAACTGAGGATCTCTGTCAGCAAATGATGACAAAGGTTTCAAATCCACCAGCAAATAAGAAGACACAAGGACCTTTTCATTTTGCCTTTAATTTTTCAAAGGCTGAATAGTCAGCAAATCTGAATAGATAACTCCATCCTACCCCATCACCACCACCCCCACTAGCTCTCATCAGCCACAGTGGCCAAGCAAATGAAAAGTGTATAAGAAAATGGAGAATGCAAACTTGCAACTGATAGTTAAGTTTCTTTCTTCAAAATATAACATGCCTTTCCAAAGGACACTTATTTGACCACAAGATGCCAGCACTACACACTAGTCAGTGGCAGTGCTCGCTAAGTAACAGTCATTAGTTGATGAAATTAAAGCACATATTAAATGCTGCATTCATTCTATCTCCAATGATTGCATATGCACAAAATCTCAACAAAAGAGGGTGCTGTTACAGAAGAACAAAATTTCTCATTTGCAGGCAATGCTCCCTTGGTGCACCGTATTTTATCGTCAGTATGAAGCTCATCGTCAAAACTCTGCCCAAAATGACAAGCCCAAGATGATCATACTCAGGAAGGCGTAGTAACTGGAACAGGGTAAAAAAATACCCGGGGGCAAAGGGCAATTTGCCCCCAGCCAAGCTCAAAATGCTCCCTAAAATCCTTAAAACCAAATTCTTTGGGGCGACCATTTCCTTCAGAGTCACCCTCACCTCAGCTTCGAAAATAAGCAATAAATTCAAAAATTGTGATCCAGGAGCAGCAGAATTAATATTTCTTGAAAGAACACACACATTGACGCATCATACTGATCAATAATAAACTACGCATATACTGTAAATGCTGCTATTTTCGCGTGATTAATTTCTCGCACTGAGCGACTCGACAGCATATTCGCGGGTTCTTGAATTCGCGCTGCATATTTACTCAGTCCCAAAACTAAAATGTAAGATTCATGCATGACAATTGTTTTTCTTCCCTAGCTACTAGCTAGGTGCTAAAATGGTCTCATTTGGATAAAAAAAATTAAGGCACACATTACACAAGTCCCAGTCTACATGCGGCTTCATTTATTGTTTCATACACACGTAGTCCATTCAAATGCATACTGCAGATCCACAACTACGTGTAGTACACACATCGGCAAGCACTCTGGAGTCAAATGCATTAGGCCTATATAAATCAGCTGGAGCGCGCAATTCAGCGTCCATTCAAAACAAGCATAAGAAATCATGCTAATATTTTCGTGTGTTCTAGACGTCGCGCCCGCTGTAAATAGTGTGAAATCCGCGAAAATTAATGTACCACGGATATTTATGCTTTTACAGTACTCTCAAGGAGAAAATTGGGGTATTAGCCATTAAAATTCAACATCGCTCCCTTTGACCTAGAAATAGCTCCTGTAAAGTTCTCTGAGGGAGCTAGTTTTTTCAGAGAAAAGTTCTCGTGGGAAAAAAAGTATTTTTCAACCCTTAACTGGAACGTATAAAAAGCAACATGCTCCTTTAAATCCATGACACCCCCACCCCCCCCCCCCCCAATCACTACAGCCTCTATCCAGTTTAGTATGTAAGTAGACCTCCAATAACTGGTTCAGTGCCAAAGTCAGAAAAAATGGGAAGATGATGCAAGTGCAGATAAGGTCAAAGTTCAATCTGCTTCAGCGTTCTCTATAGAAAGATCTCTTGCCTCAGGAACGTTTTCTGGTTTTGCTTGAATACTGCTTTTCAAAGAAACCTGTATTGAACTTACCTGTACAGATAGACCACATTTGTCTCCCATGAGTGCTCTATACAAGTTTCAATGGTGCAAACTGCATTGTTACGTACCTTCCTTTAGCTTCCGCCTCAGCTTGGCATGGACACCTTTGACCACCTGAGACACCCTCTTCTCACAGCACTGTCCGTCATCGCTGAAGGCATGGCATGGACTCGACAGCCCGTCTTCTTTCTTGTGCTTGCAGGCAGCATCTGAGGATTCCGAGCTGGAGTAGTGCCTCGCCGCTCCCTTTGCCCAGCTGGCATCATAACCGGAGTTCTCACTATTGGAAGCACCCGGTTTTGGCCCTGGACATGCAAGCGATGACAGGTATTGGAGGGAGGGTGGACTGGTGGCACATTCTCTGTCAGCTGCCAGATAAGTGGGTGAAGTTGAGTCCTTTGAGAGACTGTGAGGAGACTTGTCTCCAGAAGCAGCAAGAAGTTCAGACTTTGGTACTACTTTATCAACCTCTTCTAGAACATATTCAGGATGAGATGCAGCCATGTTGGGACTGAAGATCAATCTGAATATCTATATTCATATGATGAAAAAGCAAAAAAGGAAATGAATAAGCTATGATAATAAAAGACACATACTGAAATATATGGTTGAGTGTCCTAAAGCTACATGTACACTCCAAAAGCTACACACCCTGCAAATATGTACAGTGCAACACGTTCACTCCAACATGTTCACTGCACTAAATTTCTATTGTGACTGAGCAACTATCATCAAGGTTTGCCAAAAAGAATCAGTTACGGTATTTTCCTTACTACTTGTGATATCTAGGCCAAATATTATCATTAATTAGAAATCGGGTGAAATTTACACAAGTTAGTTCAAAATCAAGATTTGCATTCATTTTCTACATGTGTATGCTTCATTGGACCTCTCCATTTTGCCAAACAAAATTTGACACTGGCATTGATGTTGACTTGAAAATATGCATTCTTGACTTTCATCAGTCATAATTTTCACAACACATTAACTTTAGAATATGTAGAACCAAGACAAATATAAGAAATTTGCATAAACCACTGAAATTTGTGACTTATTAGCTGCTAAAAAACAAAGTACATAGCTTTAGTCCCCCCCCCCCCCCCCCCCATTAGAAAACACTTTGGACAGGGAAAACATACAGTACAGACATACTGGGGGGGGGGGGGTTTCATCAAACCAACTCTATGACAGTTAGAACTCTTTTCAGTGATCTACAGAGATGTCATGGAGCTGACAAAGTGTTTCATGAAAGGCTGACATCTCACAAATTCATGTTATTGATACTATTGTCTACAAAAACAGTCTTCATTATAAATCACTGGATTTATCATCAATTATCCAAACACAATAAGGGACTCAATTTTTCTGTGGCTGTTCCAAAATATAGAAAACATTCATGGAAACTGATGAAAATAATGAACACCTTGCATTCACATGAAGAAATATATGTGAAATTTAACATGTAGTATTTCTGAAATTTAAAAATCAAAAGCTGCTGTTGCAATTTGCAAATCTAGATTTGCAGTTAAGAGTTGTTGTTGTTGTTTTGGTTTTGGTTTAACGGCACTTGTCATTCAATAGAAGACCCCAATTTTGCTTTTATTTTTAAAAAATTCTTAATTTGGAAACCGGTATTTAATGAACAAAATTTTGAGTGAACTCATTCAAAAGTATATTTCATATTATTCCAATGAATACTGTACTTGTAAAAAGGAAAAATAAGAAAAAATACATACATGATGAATGGTCATCATAATTAAGGGTCTGTAAAATACAGACTGCTCCATCTTCTATGGTAAACAGATGCAAAAACAATCATCTCATTTATCTCATTTACTTGCTGGAGGGTTAAAACAACGTAAGAAGATATAGGGTATTTTGAAATACTTTCACATGTATCAACATCAGTAATAACTATTCAATAAGATCAGTGCTTGGAAATCAAGAAATGAATTGTTTTAATAAATCACATTATTTTTTTTCGCTGCCCAAAGCCTGACAAAAAGCTGACAAGTGATAGCGTGCCAAAAAGATAAGACAGGTTCGGATTAGCGGCAAGTCATTTGTCAGGGAAATTATCGCTGGTGTTGGCAAAGATGGCTCTGTGAAACACTTAGTGGACATGCTGAGCGACAGCATTAAGATGTCGCTGTTCTTGTATTTACAACAGTTTTGAGAAACAGGCCCCTGCAGTATAAGGTATGGAGATATGTAAATTTAACTGTTATCTTTGGGCTTCATTTAGAGCTTATCTTGAGTTCTGGAAATAGAACCACATTCAGAAAGAAAGAGGCTTACAGTAATTGTGAATTGTTAATAGGGTAATAATCTAGTTTGCACACGAAAAAGACATTGACACAAGAGGAACCCTCCTGTCCTCTTGCAATTAAAATAAACAGAAAGAAATAATATTAGGTGAACAATCAGAGGTGGCATACATTGCATTTATTCTTTAACATATTAACTGTTCTAATAACTGAATCTATAATTTAGACACTAAGCTAGAATCTGTAGACTATAACAGTTGTTTAACTTTAGACACAATGACAGTATGACTAGCTGTGCGAGCTTGATGTTTGTAACCTTGCATTTTTCTAATCTTACATTGACATAAATAGATCAATACAGAGCTACCAAGTCTCACGCATTGTGCGTGAGACTCACGCATTCAGGGTCCGTCTCACGATCTCATGCATGGCACCCAATTTTTCTCACGCATCGGGACCCGACAGAAAAAAAAAAAGAAAAGTAGCATTATTCGCTAGATTTTTACCTTTTGTCTTTCAAAATAAGTAAAAAATAGTCACTTAAGTATGCACCAGATCGCACCATTAAGAGCTAAAAATTGAAAAAGCTCCCTACCGTGGGAGGGGGGTGTCCCCCCTCCCACACCCTCCCCCCGCTCGGTCGCTTCGCTCCCTTGCGAGACGGCGAGTCATGAAAATCTCACTCATAAAATTTGGGGGAACTTGGCATCTCTGTCAATACATTTTAATGCAAGTCAGACATATTACAAAAATCAAGCTCAGTATAGTGTGTCCCAGAAAAAACGAAACCGAGATGTATCGATGTTTATTTATATCTTAATCACAATTATGATTAATTACTAATACATATTTGTAAAGCTTAGACCCTCTTCTTTCATTAGATACCACTCATATAATACATGTACATACTTCACGCATGAGTGAATTAGTACAATATGAAGAAGGGCTACCAAAAAGTCCTTTGCACAACCATACCTCAAATTCAGAGAGGTAGATACGAAAATATTTTTGTTACTGTGATATGAAAATAATACTTCTGAATAGTTCATTTTCTGCTCTTTAATATGACTCCTCAATAGATGAAAATGAGTCGGGGATGACTAAGCTCTGCTCTTGTAAAGTGATGCTTGCATTTCCATCATTTATTACATGAATCCGTTTGCATTCGCTGCCTGTCTTAGCAGTGAACAAAGAAGACAAAAGACTTCATGCATGATCATCAAGAAAATGAATAGCTTTTATGGAAAGAAATTAATTCTCTAAGCATTGACAGCTATGCAGCGGTGTTTGACTAAATAAATTTATTAGATGAACAAACGTCCATAATAACACACAAACACGCATACAGAGGGAACGAGAGGAAGTGTGAGGGTCTGAAGAGTAAGCGGTTTGGAGTTCTGAGTGGGGTTAAGGATGGGGTGGGATGAGGAGGAGGGTGGGAGGGATGGGTTTTAACATGCAATTTATAAGTTATGCAGTGTTGTTTCACTAAATCTATCCATCAGATGAATGACCATAACACAATACACACACCATCACAGGGAGGTAGAGGGAGTTTGGGTTCCACGAGGGATTGGGGATGGGGGGTGGGGTGGGGTGGTGATGGGCAATGAGGACGAGGATGGTGGAATAGGAGGTGTCTCTACACTAAAGTTTTTAAATCACACACAATTCTCCGCATCCATTCATGGTGCATCCATTCATGGTGCGAACAATTGGTGAGAAGTTAAGAAACAAATGATTTTGAAATTCAAGGAAATGCAATCAATATTTCAATTTAAGTTATCTCTGTCATCCCTGGTTCATTTTTCTCGATTGAGGTGTCAAACGAAAGGGTAGAAAATCTAGAAATGTGATTATCTCGTTGAAATTCAAACATTGTTGGGCAAATGAATTTTTGGTTACCCAACTTCACACCGTCTTTATTCACTCATGTGTGAAATATATATCATATGAGTGACATCGCATGAAAGAAGAGGGTCTAAGCTTTACAAATATGTGCCACTTATTAATCGTAACTGTGATTAAGGTATGATTAAACATCGATCAATCTCGCCTATCTCGGTTTCGTTTATTCTGGGACACACTGCATATATTGATGTAAACGTCAGACATACGAACTGTATTACAAACATCCAGCTCGTACAGCTACCATGTACAGTATCTGATACACGAATTTGAGATTATGCTAGCTAAATAGATGCATAGCCATAAACAGCAATGACTCATGGGCAAGAGAGGAATTTTGGCAAACTAGGGTTTCATGTTTCATGCTTTTGTTCACCATGTATGAAAAAATAACTTATACCTAACAAACAGTCAATGGATACAGCAGAGACATTTCACAGCTTCGAACAACTAAAGCCCACAGTTGCTCTACAATTAACAGCTACATCATCATGTATGATGTAGATCTAGTAAATGTTGTAAGTTCTGATCTGAGACTGAGTGAGATGCGGCCGCATTACGCGCGATTCGAAAAAGCGCCTATGCCGTACGGGCAAGTTGCGGGCAATAGGATTGCCATGAACCGCTTAAAGCCCTAGCTCACTCCTTACCATATATAAAGCGCCAATATATCAAAGCCCTTTCCATATAACACCTTCTAAAATAAAATCACAGAGTAATTTTACCTCTGATTTAAAAGAAAATTTGATGGTTGTCAAGTTTCGACTGGAATACAGCTGAATTAATTAAATCTGCTGCTGCTGCGTAGGGCCAAGGGGACGCACGTGAACCTTTTGAAACCACTTCCGGTTGGGATTGCGTAATCAAGCTCGACTGAAAAGAGAGGACATTTATCATGCCCATGAAAGGAAAATTTCCTCTTCGGAGGACCATTCGATACCTTGAGCAGGGAAAGATACATCTTCGAGATTCTGTGAAGATATTAACAATCAACTACAACAGTTTTGGAAAGGAGAGTAATGGGGCAAGGTGAGGCACTTCAAGTTCAAGTTTCATTTGAAAACTCAAAATCACCACTTCAAAAAGCACACATGGGACCGGTATCAATTATAAGACAACATGGACATGGCCCAATCAGTGTGCACGGTTTTCATATTAGTTGATCATATTTATTTTCATGTATTAACTGTGTAAGATGGGTTCTTGCACGTGCGTTGTGAACTTGTGATTGAATTAAACTAAAGAAGTAAACTCAAAGAACCAAATCAAGTATCTACCTCAAATAGCATGGGTTGAATTTAAAAATAAAACTGAAAAGCCTGAATTAATTTAAAGCAGATTCTAAAAACTGTTAACAGTAGTAATTTTCAGCAAACCCGGAGAATAGGGGACCAGGACGCTTGCACTTATTCATTTGTGTGCAAAAAAATGCAGGCGGTGGCAGCGGCGGAGTCGGCGGCGAGGGGGAGGATCTGCACAAGATTCATGGATGAAACATTTGTGAGTTTGAGCACATTTCTAGCAAAAATCAAGATGATTTTCACCGCATAATCACACATTTGAAAGCCGAGAGGACAATGTAATATATTAGAACATAATTACCTGATTAAAACATATTTTAAAGTCATTTTGAACTTGATTATGGACTTGTCACATACCCGACTTTCGGCTGTCTCTGCCGATCTCTGCACAGTATGAATGGCATGCGCGCGTGTTCCTGTCCCCTATTCTCTGGGTTTGCCCAATTTTCATATGACTAACAAAATCTAACAATTGAATTGCAAGGTTTGAGCTCTCAGACTCTCACACTCTCACACTGTGTCTATGCAAGGACAGATCTTGTGATCCCGGGGAGGGTGGGTGGGGGGGTGGGGCACTCAAGTTTTATGTTGACGGTCGACGGGGGTGTGCCTCAGCCAATCCCAAAATGTGGGTCTAAGGAACGGACAAGAAGCAAAGAACATAGGGAATTGGAAGCCAAAAAAGGGAGTCATCAATGCGGCACATCCCCGTACTACAATATACACGAGTGCCCCTCCCCGGATATGTGAAGTGTGCGCATGGGTGTCGGGGGGGGGGGGGGGGTGACAGGGATCATGTCCCCTCCCGAAAAGAAATTTTTAAGGGTAGGACACAATAGAGTTAATCCCTCCCAAAAAAGACTATGCCGAGGACATTTTTTTGTTGTCAACAATTTTGATTTTTGTATGACCTTCCCCCCCAAAAAAATTTAAGTGCGGATTTAAGTTGGGTGGTAACAATCGGAGGAGCAGTTGATCTTTTATTAACACGGATTTTTATTCGTAGTCATGTTTGATGATTTCAAATTTCACTGAGCACTCCTTTGTATATTCTTTGTTTCCTTCTCTTAGAATGGTATTTATTCAGTTATGATATTAAAACTTGAATATTTTTAAAAATAGACTCTGCAGAATCAAATGTTTGAATCGTCATATCTCAGATATGCCATACTCTGGATCTTCCAAGTTATTTTTTCTTCAAAGTAAAATCAAATGAAAGCTTAGAAAATGGAGAATAAGAATCTTATAGAATTAAATTTTGAAGATATAAGTTGTCTTATTTTTATGGAACCGGTCACAAATGTAAACCCTGCTGACATTGACTGTGATGTTCTTTTGCACAAGTGCAGCAGCATCAAGGAATGCATGTCATAGTCTCACATAGTTTTGGCCATATAGTGGTACAAGTACATTCATTTAGAATAGTTGTCTTGTGCTACTTAATTCATACCTCTTTTCTTTTTCTTTTTTTTTTTTAACAGGGACTTTGTATTTTACCACCTACCTCAACTGCAATACAAGAACCCAAATGTGCAAATGCAAACTTTCAAGAACATCACACCATCTCCATTCATCAGATGTTTTCTCAGTAAGTATACAGTGGTAATTTGTCAAATGGATAAAAGCATCTATTATTATAGGTGTTTGTTAACATTTTCTTTTCTGATTAAGTAAAGTGTAGCATATTGTAGACTTGAAATTGTTAGGGTAGGAATATCAGTACATGTACAAGTGCATCAAGATTACCCTGTGGGAAAAAAAGACAAAAAACAGAAACATACTGGATAAAATCTTCTTCCTTGAAAGGTCTCTGGGGAGGGGGGGGGGAGGTCATTTGCTTCTTTATCTGGTATATTTCCGTTTTGTTGACACTAAAAAAAAAAGGAAGAAAATTAAAAAAAAAAAAGAGGAAAAAAACCCCAGTATTTTTGCAAATTTTCAGTACACTTTTCAAAACTCTCTTTTTTTAGTAAAGTTTTCTATCATTAATAGTGAAGGATCAGGAATGAAGTATGTGTAATGTTCATGTACATGTAGGCAATTAGCTTCACATGGATTTTAGAAATGTTAAAGCCAGATTCTGTAACTAGACCATTGCTTCTAATTGAACTCTACTTTTTTCAGATGAAGGTGAAGAGGTGCTCATTGATGTGGAGGATAAAACCAAAGATGAAATTGTAGAACACCTCAACAAAGTCCTGGGAAAATCAGAGTAAGTATTCAGGAAGCATTTCTAATGAATGTAGCAATATTTAAGCCAAGTTATATGCAAAGTTCAGAGTAAAAGTGGTCTTTTTGTATCCATACATTATCCATGCAGTATCATGGGGTAAAAATTAGAAAAAAAATAATTGCAACTACAACCATCCTCAGTAAGGTAAGGATAGCAACCGCATGTAATCATCAGGTTTACCAACATCTTTTATGAGGTTAGTAACTTTTGACTTGCCCAATATTTGACCACAGTTCAAAAGTCATTACATACTGTTTCACTTTATTTTCCATGCTGACAGGCGAGTCTTAGCCACAGAGAGGAAGGCCATGGAGCGGTCATCCAACCCGGCCAACTTTGGCCGTACCTACGCCAGGTGGTGTATCTGCGAGGTTCCAGGCCAGTTCCCCTGCCCCAAGGTGGTGCCTATGCCCAACGAGATGAAGGGAAAGTTCCGTGACCTGAAGGATGACAGTCTGCGTGCTCCAGAAGCCCTAATACAGGGAGACTCACCCACGGAAACGGCAGTATGACAGTGGACAATGAGCATTTCTCGCACCTGGGCATCCAAGAACTCATTAAATATGAATGTCTCCGTCACTCTCTGAAGACTATTGGAAAGTTAGTCTGTGAGCTGTTTGAGCCTGGTGAATATTGCGGAGAGGTTATGTTTCATCTGATTGTCAATTTCATTGATGGCAATGCCCAATATCCCTGGGACATATATTTTAAGGATGTTACACCAAGATCAGACTGTATTTATCATGTTCATTAATCCACTGGGTTTACGTGAAGCATTTTGATGAAGCTTTATGTTCTCAGCTGAATCATCTTCTGTCTGCTCTACAAGCACTTGCAGGTGACATTGATGTCCATATACTCTTGGAATAGTAGACAAGGTTTTTTATTATGAGAAAAGGAATGTGTAAATAAGTGTATATGAAGTATTTGTATCACAGTTGTTTGTGAAAATAAAACTGGAAAGCTTGAGAAGCAGTATTTTTTTTTCATATGGACTGGGTCATGCATGGTTTAATCACACCGCAAACTATACGATCCAACTGCGACCTGAATTTTGTAACAAATGGCATTTTGCATTAAATAGGAAAGTTCAAACAAGTAAAATTATCTTATTTGAAGTTCAGAATGATTGGAATACTAAAATTTAAATTTAGTTAACTGCAAACATTGTGGTCCAAGTAAAGGCCAAATCGGTTTCAAATTGTAGCCAATTACAAGATTGCTATGACGTCACTACAATTCGGAATTGAATTCGTTTTTATTCCTACAGCCCGAAATTTTGATTTTAGTATTTATACGACTATTCAGATCTTTGATCATTAAGATTTTACGTTTGAATGTTCATATAAAATTCTATAACATATTTTTCCAAAATTGAATCACAGATAGATCATATAGTGTGCAGTGGGCTTTAGGAATTCTTTCACAGTTAAATAGAATATAGAGGTGTTGATGTTTGATAGTAGACAGATATAGAAATGGAGAATAAGAGAAGAGAGAGAGAGAGAGAGGGGGGAACAGAATTGTTAGAGGTAGGGACTTGTACAAACATGAGTAGACAGAGAACAGAAGAGAGTAAATGGTGAAAGTTCTTGGTAGAGAGAGAGAGAGAGAGAACAGGATAGTGAAAGAGATAATCAGAGCTTGGTATAAGAGAGAAAAGAACAGAAAAGACTGAAAATTAGACTAACATTGATTTCTGGATGAAGGGGAATGATAGATTTTTGTACATACATACACAATTTTCCTGTTTTTTTTTTGTTGTAAAGAAGTCACCAACTACACTCATAAATGTGAACTTCCTGCTCAAACACTCCTTCATTCACACATTGGCATTTAAACATTTCTTGTACTGTATACATGTATAGTAAAATTGCAGATGGGCGATTCAACCTTTACCCTACTCCAGAATCGGGACAATTTTGATAGCAAATACTCATACAGCATGATCCCCGCCTACCTGCTGCCAGGCAAAGATGCCATGATCCCTGAATACATACGCTGGGGCTTACCATATTCTGCAGCACACGCCATCTGTGGCTGGTAGAAGGTAGGGGGATCATACTGTACTTGGGGGTAATTGCTTTTTTCTGGAGTAACTTTACCCCGGCTTTTGCTCAATGACCCCCTCACTGACACTATGAACATGACGGACAAAATAAACAACCCTTAATTCTACCCTTCACAATGGTTCTGGTAGTCAAAAGAACATCCCTTCACTGCTATTGTCTAAAATATGTGGAACAGGTGTCACATGCATATTCACCTGGAACTACATGATTAAACATAATAGCTGTGAAGGGATGTTCTTTTGACTACCAGAACCATTGTGAAGGGTAGAATGAGAGGTTGTTTATTTTGTCCGCTTTCTTTGTCCGCCATGTTCATAGTGTGACACCCCTCACTGATAAGGAACACTGCCTTACATCAAGACTACATTTTTCAAAGAGATCACCTGTTATTCAAACACAAAGGCCAACCTTGACGTCACTTCCAAACACTTTCACATACCAGTATGTATAAATCTAAATTAATTGCTCAAGCAAACACGTAATCACCTCACAATCGGTTTGCATCATTCTTACCTACAGACAAAAAATATACCCTCCATTTCCAGACATAAAGATTACCTTAAAGTAAAGATAAAATTGGAACACTTGTTCTTATCCGTGTCTTTATCATGTTCATTAGATACTCAAGATCTTCAAGATTCACCATCAGGAGATACAGTTTATGCAGGAAATATCCCTCAGTTAAGACAAAAAAATACATTCATTTCAAAGCAAAATTTGTATACTGAAGAAAAGGAGACATATGTATAATTTGTCATAAATTATGTCACATTACATTCCTAACTAGCACTGCCCAGGGCAAAGCATTATTGAATGACAACATGAATACTGTAATAACACAATATGGTTAAAAAAAACTTCTTAATAAAATTTGAATTCTTTTGGCTTGTTCTATCAACTGCCAGGGGAGATTCTTTACAAAATAATCTCTACATATAGATCTTTTTCTTGTAAGAGGGGCAACTTGTCCCCCCCCCCCAAAAAAAAAAAACCAAACAAACAAACAACAACAACAACAACAACAACTGGTGGTTCAAAATGGCAAATCTAAATTCTCTGGTCATTTTTTCTGATGCAAATATTGTATTTCCAACTACTTTCTTTGTCTTATCATATGTTCCTTCTTCTGTTTTCATCAATAAAATCTTTGTTCTTCACCAGTTTTGGCTCTATTCCATAACAGCACTACACATGCATCTTGTTCTCATACTCTCTTAATCCAAAAGAAAGTATTGCTTCAACTGAAACAATTTCACATCAAGTTCAAGAGAACTGCATATCAACTGCATTCATCCTTGTCCAATGTTGCACAAGGTTCTGCTGGCTTCTTTGATGCAGTACTCATGTGTCATCATATTCATTTATTTCCCTTTCTCTTTAGAGGAAGTTTCTATGCTTAAAAGCATTCAGTTTATTCATAGTCATATAAGGAATTGCGGATGACAGTCATCATTTTCTCTTCATGGCTCTCTTTCCTTCTCCCTTCTTTGGTGGGGCCTTTCCTTTCATCCTCTGTACCCTCTTCATCTCGTCTGTGAAGTCCGCATGCTCATCTCTGTAGAAAAAAAAAGAAGAAAACATTTAAGACATTAAATATGGATGATGATGTACTAAAAATTAGGTGAAACTTGTGCAGTAAAGTTACAATCACAATAATAATCATTGGGGGATTTATATTGGACCTTTTCAATGCATTCAACATTTACCAGATGAATACTAAGCCAGAGATAATTTGGGCTAAGGTCTATGAAAATTGTGTGTTACATTGAGATCAAACTATACTCAATAGGTTAAAGCTAAAATAAGTTACCATGCAGTTACCAAAAAACCTTAAATGATATCAGAGGGTGACAACTACTAAAAGTCCTTTCTTGCAAGTGCCAGGTCAAGTCCTTTGTTCACAATAACAGAAAAGGGGAAAGATGCTTACTTATGAAGGCAGGGAGTACCATTGTGGAGCCTCATCCGATAATATCACTAATTTGATTTTTGGAAGGTCAGTTTAAAATAGATATTTCTCCTTTTTGGAATGCAATGAATTAAAAATACAAAACACCAGTCTTGAGTATATGAAATTAGTGGTATAAAGCGAACCTGTACAATCCAAGATATCGGAGGTAGCTCATCAGCTTGTGGGCCTCCATGTGGGGTGGGTAGTAATCCACAACGTTTTTCCTCATCTCTCTAGGCTCCTCACTCATCATCTGTACCACCTTCATTGACTTAGAAGATGTTGGTTTGTACACTTCCCCAAAGATACGGGCACTGAGGCGTGCCATGCGCCGGGCATAATTGGAAGACATCTTTCTTGAATCCAAGTGAGAGATGAGAGGTGTTTCAGTTTGTCTGCCAGATATCTGGAAAATAACATTGCACAGTGAAAAAATAATCTTGATTTTTTTTTTTTTTTTACCAAATGATGCATCATTCTAATTCTATAAATGACTATCATGATCACCTTCAGTGTGTCAGTGATAGCTTTTAATTAGTTTTGGCAATATGAACCTCAACTATTGCAAATGATATTGCCAGATTTCCGAATGTGTCTACCTCTCATTTTACTTTCTTTTATGCAGGCAGTGAATGAGCTTGAATAAGTTATTCAATAACAATGTACTCACCACTTCCTCAATTTTTTTTTCTTTTAATTTAAGGCAGAAATTCTGCAATAACAATATAACTTTAACACTAATCATTCAAGTTAACATTAGGTCCCCTTCTTGTAAGGTCAGGATAGAGGCAAGATTGTTAATAAGCAAAAAGACAAATTGTTTTTTTTTTTTAAATGCAGGTCTAGTAACATTAGCCTGACCAGACGCCGTGCTCTGCATGGCATCAGACAAGGACACACACAAAACCTGTTTGGTATCCCAAAAGGTAATCAGGCTCTGCGTACTGTGTACACAGACTTTATGTACGAGAGATCAACCTTCTGGGTGACCACAGCGGAGAAGAAATTTCCGAGTGCACACGAAGCTATAAATCGTTTTTTGGTAAGTTATAAGTTGTCAAAATAATTCAATTTCAAGATGATGTAGCTTTTTTATGTTAAGTATGTGATGTAATCGCGATTACATCGCGTACACTTTTTGTCATGAATACGTGACAATTTTGGCAATATCGTGAAATAAGCCCTGCTCCAAAAAATTTTCTAAGTTTTTTTAGGGTTAGGGTTAGGGTTAGGGTTTAGGGTTTAGGATTAGGGTTAAGTTTTAGGATTAGGTTTAGGGTAAGGGCACCCATAGGTCAAAAGGGCACTTTGAATAGCAAAACTAATTGCTGACGCGAACGTGAACTACATTAACTTTGATCTTCTATAATAGAGAAGAAAAGTTGTGATATTACTTACCAGCAATGTTCCTGAGGCTCTCAATTTTCCCCTCTCTGCTTCGTATCTGATGAATGAACTGAAAATGGTGAATTTTAAGAAGAAAACTGACGCTTATCAGACTCGTAGGTCGACAGCATGCCGTTGAGTAACCAATAGAAAAAGCATGCTTTGTAGTTTCGGCACAGACTTGTCACATTTGCGAGACGAGGTCAATTCACTGACCGAGTACACAGGATGAGTGCCCTAACCCACTCATCCCGTGTACTCGGTCAATGAATTGACCTCGTCCTGCAAAAGCCATTTTCAGTTCATTCATCAGATATGAAGCAGAAAGGTGAAAATCGAGAGCCTCAGGAACATTGCTGGTAAGTAAAATCAAAACCTTTCTTCACTTTTATAGAAGATCTAAGTCGACGTATTTCGCGTTCGCATCGGCAATTAGTTTCGCTATTCAAAACGCTGTTTTGATCTACGGCTACGGGTGGGTTAGGGTAGGGTTAGGGTTAAGGTTAGGGTTAGGGTATGGTGCACTTGCACGAATGCCAGGTTATCATCAGATAACCTTGCACTGAATTAGGCCTGTACAGTGGAAATTGCTGACAATAGGAAAGTAGTGTTCTCTGTCACATTTCTGCGACAGAGGAACAAGAGCAGTGATCAGAAAAAGATTTCTCAAAATTCATTTGATGAAGATAATTTAGATCCAATTGAAGGAATGGAATGAAAATAGGATATGTTATCATACTGGGTGTAAAAAGCAAACATTTTCCAAGAATTTGTTGATTATTTTAGTGATTTCTATCTCCAACTATAGAGGGCAGCATTTCACATAAATTTGCACAGCTCAGCATACCAATGGCTCCCTGAGTGGGTATGGTGGGGCCTATATCACGAGTATGCCACAATTTCCTATGCTGGCTTGTATAGCGCTGTCTAACACATTAAACCCAAGGCACTCAAGTGAAGTCTTATTAAATTCTGCTAAAATAAACTGGTGCTACCAACACTAACAGTTAGCATGGTAACTTAGTGCTAGGGCCTACACTGCTAGTGCGCTTTCGCACAGGACCTGTGCCTGACCGAGTAAACACAACACATAAGCGCATGCAAGGACTGTGACTCTGCTTTATTCCAGCAGGCCCAGGCCCTGTGCGAAAACACACTACTAGCGCCCAAAAACTTCATACCGGATTTTTTGGCATGAATATTGTCGTTAGCTCAGACATCTCATTTAGGTAACACACAGTGGCACATATGGGACTGAGTACAACAGTAACCTAATGGAAACCACTTATGGAGACACATTTTAACAGCATTCTTACCTTGAACCGAACTGAGTCGGCACAACTGTACAACAAACACTTAAAGACTGGATTTAAAAACGGGAAAAAGACGTCATATCCCAGAAGTTATAACAAAATTGGTGAAATTTGGTATTGCTCACCTGAAATTAAATTAGGATTGTAATTATTTTCCCGCAGATGGCGCTCGACGTGTCTTCATCATGCATGCTTTTTGCCCTTGCTGTTTTGGAGTTCAGTGATGATGAGTTAAATTTGTTTACAATTACAAAGTACAAACATTCAAATTTCATTCAAGGGAAGAAAATTACAAGCATGTCGAAAAAGAAAATACAGAATCTAGACCTAACAGGTCATGATTTAAGATAGAAGGCCTGCAAATAAGAGAGAATGCCGGGAGAGAATCAGAATGTAGGTCAGTGGAATTTACAAAATTTTCTGTTTTGTTTTGTCGATATGAATGGGGGGGGGGGGGGGGGATTGAATAATATTTGATGTTATGAAATATCTTTATCCAACAACACTAATATATTTGGGGAAGACACAAAAGTTGTTTTGTACATAGAAGGGGGGGGGGGTGATGACAGAGAGAGAGAAACAAAAAGAGAATACCAGTAAATCAATGCTTAAGTTCACTTTGCACTGTTCATGCATGAATGTCCTTTTTCTTCACAAGTTCTTAGTCTATTTTGCAAGGATATTTCATTTCAGCATATTTTGCCATGAAGAATTATTGAATGTCATTTTACTGTATCAAACTTCTGTTGTTCTTTGTTTTTTTTTTTCTTTGGAGGGATATTTTGTTTTAATTTTTTCTAAATTTCACAGAACACTCTACAATATGTCTAGTATTAAATCTTTTTCTTCAAATGACAACATTCATCGATGTGAACAACATGGTGCAACACAAATGAAGCACAAAAAACATTTTGGGTCTCAGAGTAATTGATACTGCATATGCAGTATTTATTTCAAAGTAAATATCACATTTCCAAGATAACCGCTTTATACAAAAGATATACTGCCCAAAATATATATTCTATACTACCCTACATATAGAACAAATATGTCATATTCATACAGGAAGGTATAAAGGCAAGTGAAAAAAAAAAGATTCTTCACAGTTGCTACTATAATAGTTATAACATAAGTATTAAGTACAAAAAAAATATGAAATTAACAAAATGATAAACATCTTCATCAACTTTTATAGATAATATGGTGGATATAAAAAAAAAAAAAATTATTTACATCCGTTAACCAATATACATACTAATTTATCTAAAAGCTATAATCTTTCAATATAACATAATAAAATATAGTCTTGATTATTATATAAAAAGTCTAGTGAATTCATTATCATAACTCAAAAAAGTTCAAGCTAATCCCCGTAAAGCTTTCTTATTTGACTTAAGTATTGCTTAAAGAATGTATGAGCGTACTTCAATCATACTAATTTGGTTTGTATATAAAGATTTTTTCAGGATGTTTTCACACAATTTTGACGAAAACATCGTCTCAATACAAGATATCTTCAAGATGTCAAATCATTACCAAAATCTACCAAATCATTAGGCTTGGCATAGAGACATGACAAGGCAGAGATCCAATTTTTCACTTTAATACAATCTCCCTTAATATGACATTAGAAATGTACTATTCTATGAGTTTAAGTAGTTATACACGTACGAAAATCAATATATAGAGTCTTTTCTCTTCTTTTTTGTGTTCACATGTGGTAATTCATAAGTAACAGGGAAAATATGCATTGGCAAGTAAATCATGTATTTTCAATTTTGTCAGTGTCATTCATGTGTTTATATATCACGGAAGAAAACAGGGTAAGTATGCCACATACATCACATGAGTGGCAAAAAATATGGAAAAACAATTATAACAGATGTACTTTCATATATTTTCCACTGAACAATAAGTGTTTGGGTGTCCATAAAGACAGGCAAATAAACTAAATTCAATATTTTCAATCGTCATAATCATAATTTGGTTAAAAGGTATTTTCAAATGATAAGTATTGCATGGAAGATAATGGGTAATCTGGGAAATCTTTGAAAATTCATTCAAATATAGTAATATTAGTAAAGTACATCAGTATTTAAAATTTGAAAAAGAGCAAAGGAATAATACAAACTGAAAAAAATAATAATCCTCAATTCATTAATCTTTATAGTACTGCAAATTATATCACAATTAATGCACAATTCTGTTCCATACAATAATCTGTTCAACTATGTCCTCCACTAATTTAAAGCCTACTGTCCATTCACACAACCCCGGACAAAAATCATTATATGGAACAACATAGCATAAAGAATACCTGTCAAAGAAATTACCCATTAGTGGACAATGTAGGAAATTCTCTACAAAAATATAACATAATCATGGTATCCATAAATTATGTTGAAATAATTATGATGAGGATCCTTACCCTGCAGCTCTTTTTAACTGTTGATTATATAACCACACAAACAGCACATGGCAGAAGGCCTAAAAAAAATTCTTCCTTTTACATGCAAGGGTTCCTCATCTTATGTATTTGATAATATTTTAAGAGAAAATGTTAACCCACTGATCACTGAATTTTCTCATTCCTATAGCTTTGTACACATTCCTGTAGCCAGTGGATTAAAACCCTGGGCCGGTATTCAATTCAATACTTAAGTCAGAAATATGAGTATTTGTCTTAGTGTTTTACTTAGATAAAATACTTAGCAAAATTTGGTATTCAATTCAGCATTTTGCTAAGTATTTTACTATAAATCTAAGACACCTACCTAGGAGACTTAAGCCAATTATTTTGGAGGCCTTGACTGGCAGGCATAGGTTTTTATACGCAGTCATCATGAGCTGCGCAGAATTATATCATAGCGTATTTGATGTGACATGTTAATTGCGCATTGAAAATATCACGTCACAATGCATATCAGTAAAGATTTTGGCTTAAAGTTGGCTTACTAAAGTAAAATTCAAAGTATTGAATTGAATATGATTTGTGCAAATTTCTTAGCCAAGTAAAATACTTAGTAAAAGTTTTACTCAATTCAAGTATTGAATTGAATAACGGCCCTGATATGACAGGATGAGATATAAAAGCTTAATGAAAAGATCTATTAATTTCTTCTTGCAATTGGCTCATTCCAACAAAGCGTTTAGCAAAAATATGCATCACCATTTTCAACACCTGTGGGTACCTGCCCACTTCAACAACAACAAAATAGCATACAGCAGGATCATATCACTCCAATAGAGAGATGCTTGAGGGTGAACGAAAAATAATCTAGCAAATATTTTTCTCTTTGTTAACAACTCTTTCTTTTAAAATAGCTACAGAACAAAGAAGGAACATTTCATATTTTTTTTTTTACTCAAAGGAGGTGTCCTTTGAGAAGGTTATACAATGTATGGGTATGAATATCACCCATCAAATCAACTAAAGGAAGTCTTTGTTACTGTATTTGGTAATAGATAGTATTCATGTTACATTCCATTTCTTTGATCAAACAATTCTTCCTTTCAAATCAAATACATCGATCACATTAATACTCCAATGCCTCATGCTGAAATAAATTGTGAATAGTTGAAACATACAACTTTGTGCAAGATATAAATAACTTACATCATGTGATAATAAACATAAATCCTACTTCTTTGCAAAAAGTATACATAGTGTAGGCTGAGTATGAGTATGAAATCAATAAATTGCAAGATATTTCCTTCTCTTTCCTACCTACTGCCAAAATGTATCTTCATTTTCTCAACCTTTTCAATACAGTACGTAAGTGAAAACGTGTTGGTCTTAAATATCATAAAATACAATGCACTTTGTAATCATATGCTACAGATATCTACATACACGATAATTTCAAAAATTATTTTTGGCTAGTATAATCAGTAATATTATTTATTAAGTACACTTTTATTTTTGCATAATTTGAAATTATCACTCATATTAAGGCTTTCGTTGATTGGCTAGTTGTGAAACACATTCTTCTTTTAAGTACACTTCATCATATCACAACTAATAAATCTAAATACGCAAGCTGGAATAATACCATGCTTTCTCAATAATGATAATAACAATAATAATATCCTGGATTTCTATAAAGCCTTATACATCTCAGAGGTCTTTACGTACTTTACAGAAATATCATTACCCCAGTCATCATTCAGGCTTGCCCAAGCACAAGGTATGTAGGTTCTCCACTCCCCAGGGAGATTACTGCTGTGTGCCTTTTGCAGACACTTACATTTCTTCAACAAACCACAATGACTTTTGCATACCCCGCTGGGTACTAACTGAACACTTAGGTGGAGAGTGGCAAATTTAGATTCATATCTTGCCAAAGGACACTAGTGCAACACCGGAGTTTGACACACGACCTTTGTAACTTCAGTCAAGTGCTTTTTAATAAACCCCTCGACTACGACACCTCTACTTTTCTGGACTACAACAGACAAATACCGAGTCCACAGGACCATATACATGACTTTCTAGAAGAATCTATTTTCCATGACTTTCCACGCTTTTTCACAACTGTGGGAACTTCGAGGATGGTACACCTCTGTAATTTTCACTGTGTGCACTATTTCAACATGAGACACTTTGTTAAAGTGACATTTGAATACACTATACACTGTATGTGTATCACAACTGGAAGACTGATAAGTTGGTCAAATATTTACTGAGGCCATGGATCATTATAGGCTCTCTAGGAGAACAATTTACTCATTCCCCCCCCGCCCCCCCCCCCCCCCCCCCCCCCCCGAAAAAAAAGGAAGAAAAGAAAAAGATGCAACAATAAATCTGTCAGCACTTGGTTCATTCTGTCCGATGAATGTCAGACTTTTCAATACTGTGCATACTTATGTAAATATACTTATCACAGTAAGGAAGAAAATAGAATTCTGTAAACCAGTTGACTACAGAACTCTTTTAATCTCCAAAGCTTGACAGATGAACGACATGGTTTCCATAGGCAACGTAATGCATTTCAGACTATGCTATATTCATTTGATATAAATATGTATGAAAAAAAAATACATGAATATTCCAAATAAAGTTGCAAATACATGACTTTTGTAGTAAAATGTATGTAGCAGTAACATTTACTGGAAGTGGTGGATTGGTGAAGAACAGAGAGGTCTTCACATCACATATGAAAAGACCAGGATCAAAGCTTTTTTGAACAAGATAATTTCATTGAAATACCAGTGACTGGAGGAGTGGGTGTTCTTGAAGAGTGATCACTGATTTGGTCTCCAGGACACCCATGATGGGAGTTGTTTTTATCAGGTGTCCCTCCCTCCCTCATGAAAACCATTCTCTTAACAGTTTTGACATATGACCGTAGGAGAGAATCTGAATGGGCCTTAGATTCTACCAAGATTAGAGCCTTCTTGCACAATCTTGTTCTCTGTGAACACCATTCTTTACACATCTACAACCTGGTCTGATTTAAAGGTCTTGGTGAAAACTTAAGGGTTCTCCAGTACACCTACGGAGCTTTCTTGCACCATCTTGTTCTCTCTGAACACCATTCTTTACACATTTACAATCTGGTCTGATTTCAAAGGGGTTGGTTGAAACTGAAGGTCTTCCAGTTCACACGAGAAGACCCATCCTGAACAAGTTCTCTTGGAAAGACTATGTTTTACATGTTCTTCACTTGCGACTGATGTAGTGGGGGCTGGTAGAGGGTGACCTCAGGTTTGGAGGCCGGTGTTTCGCCCATGTCAAGAGCCTTGTTAAGTATCTCAAAGATTTGCTGATTGAGGGTCTGGTATTTGCCGATGCGGTCCATGTATCGCTTCACCGACTGGACAAGATATGACAGAGAAAGAGAGAATCATTTAGGGTATGAGAGACACTTCTGCCAGTTGATTTTCCTAAATCTAAACACCATTCTCCTATAAATTTGTCTGGCAACTTCTCAATTAAAGGCATTGGCTAACTTTGTGAGCAGCTGATTTAAAAAATTCTCAAACTAAGATGAAACATGTGTATGAGTACTTGTATTTATACTCAAAAATCCTGAAACCAACCATAATTTGGAAGGAAAAGCTGTGAGTTAGAAGCAAACCGCGATTTTATTAGCTTTCGTCTCGAGAGACACTGAACTAAGAGGACCGTTTGCGCGAATTCAAAAATACCGTTACTTGCCTTCCGCCGCGTGATACGTCAATACACACACAGTGCGGTCCGTTGAGTCATGTGCGTATGCGCACTCCTTAAGTTGGGTCTATGCAACCGACCCTCGTATATTTTTCAAACATTGGTTCACATTTCTAATATTTAAAAATACTTCCCGTGGATATTATGCTCTGAAACTTTCACACTGGTATTTTTACACTATAACCCTAATGTTTATCCCATTTTTAAGTAACAAAATTAGATTTTTTTAAAATCATAACAATGTTAGCCAATGCCTTTAAATCTTAAGAAGTGAATCTGCAAGGGACTTTTTGATGCCTGGCGAAGCGGTTTTTCAATATCCCAAATATAAGTATCCCCTCAACTTTCCTTATGCATCTTCTTTCAAGGCAATTAATGAAAACTTCGACTGAGCCTTCTGGCTGAGAACTCCAATGCTTTACAACCATAAAACCATGCTATTAAAGAGATCATCAAATAATAGATTGACGAACAGATAATGCTTTAAAGTTTGCACTTTTTCCATCAGCAAACCTACCCTTTCCATAAACGGGTATGGCAAAAAGGAACCTCACTCGAGTGGCACATAACGTTTAATTTAAGTTTAAGGTTATCTCTAAGGCTTATTCACATATATGCAGAGTAAAATACCGAAACAAAATGTGGAGGTTTTCAACTCACAGAAGACTATAAGCCCATGATAACCCAGGCTGGGATCTATGAAAAATGTGTGCTATTTTGAAATCAAATTGTGTTCAGCAGGTTAAGCTAAGTACTGCAGGTTACATGTCTGTATCTTATAGCACACAGGTAAGTAGGACGCATAGGATCTTGCATCATTTCAAATTTCAAATTCGTATTTCAAATTCACATTTATTCATTTCCAACAGAAAGAAAAGAAATGCAATGGCATAACATAGGTATAATTTCATTAACATAATTACATCATTCTTCCATCCGAGCCAATTTATTTTTTTTACACACACACACACACACAAGACACACAAAAAACCGTCATGGACTTCTCACAATGGTTCACTGCTTCACATGCAAATGAGCTTTCAGCAGTTAAATACAGTACAAGAACACTTACAATGCCATTGATATCTGCTAGCTTGCCGTCGACCTCGTTGACCCTCAGAATGTGTGAGGCAAAGTCTAGGAGCTCAAACTTCCTTGCTTGATTGAGAAGGGTCATGATGGTACACCCAGCCCAGTTCAGACCATCCCCATAGCCTTCCCTGTAAAAAAAAAAAGAAGAAAATAGCAAATGAGACTGCTATTAAATCAAATTGTACTAAATTATATTAGATTACATTACATTTGATCAAGTCGGAGGGGCACTTTAGACCATCTTCCTAGCCTTCCTGTAACAGACTAGATGAATCTTCGACCACGCGTGGTCGAACTTTATGCCTCCGCCATTACCAAATCAGAAATAAATGGCACTTCATGTTGATTTATTTTCATTTATACAATGACATCTTTGACCTTGACCTTTGACCTTGTGACCCCCAAATCTAATGAGAGCATTGCCCTTTCCATAGGCATTCATGAGCCAAGTTTGCCCTTTCCATATGAGACAAGTTTTTTGAACCGTCAAATGGTTACTGAGTTATCACAAGAACGAACCATTTCTATGTACATATTGACCTCTATGACCTTTGACCTTTGACCTTGAGACCCCAAAATCTAATCAGATCATTGTCCCTCCCATATGCATACCTGTGCCAAGTCTGAGGTTGATCGGTCAAATGGTTGTTGAGTTATCGCGAGAACGAGACATTTTTATGTGTATTATTACCTCTGTGACCTTGACCTTTGACCCTGAGACTCCAAAATCTAATCAGATCATTGTCCCTCCCATATGCATACACGAGCCAAGTTTGAAGTTGATCTGTCAAACGGTTCTTAAGTTATCACGAGAACGAAAACGGGACGGACGGACGGACAGACGACCCGAAAACATAATGCCTCCAGCAACCACCTACGGTGGGCGGAGGCATAAAAATAGCAAAGTGAGACTGCTATTTTCAAATTAGATTAGAGTACATGTAGATTAAATTACATTAGATTAGACTGACTTGGATGAGACTGACTTGGATGAGACTAGACTAGACTAGACTAGACTAGACTAGATTATATTTGATAAGATCAGAGGAGAATCATGATGATACAGTCAGCCCGGCTTAAAACACCATCATACCCTTCCCAGTAGGAGACTGCCCTACAATATCAGAAATATCATAATCCTCTGTTAATAGTTGATAATAGACAGGCTTTGTTCTCACATGTAATGGAACTCACACTGCAATCCATCCTTTCACAAACAAAAACAAAAACAAAAACAAATTCCCCACAATTTGAATCAATATGAAATCAGATGCAATCCATTAAGATTCAAACCATAAAAATGATACTAGAGTAAACTTAAATGGATAGGAATGATTGAATAAAATAAAAAAATCAGTTAATTAACTCAGCTAGGATCTATGGAAATTGCTTATTATACCACAATCAAATCGTACTCAATGGGTTAATTTATGTCAAGTTCAGTAAAAAGTGACTGGATGAGATTTCATCAGATTTGAGGGGATAAGATCAGAGCAGGTCAAGTATAAATGGACAAAGTAACATCTGTTCAGCAAATATTTCACAACACATCAAAACAGATTCAAACTACAAATACATGTACTCACTCCACACTGGTGTTATTGGGGTTCAGAGGCATGCAGATGACAATCATAATGGCACTCCACAGACGATGGAACTCCAGGTTGCTCTCATCGACGTGCATCACCCCATTCTCCGGCTGAGTCTGGCCCCGCCACACTGGGTCGTCAAGGAAACTGCGGATGCGGTTCAGGATCTCTTTGAAGATGATGCTGCCGCAAGCACCTCTCTCTCTGAGGAGGAGGTCGTTCTCTTGTGCGTTGCGGAGTTGCTAAGAGAGTGAGATGGAGGAGGAGTGGAAAAGGATAGAAAGGAAAAGGGATTAACAATAATGTGACGATTACATAAGCAATACAAATTTGCTAGGAATATGAGATGAAGTAAGAAAAAATATAGATTATACAACTTGAGATTCGTCTCTGTGGAGATAAAGTCTTATAACGAAGCCACTCCTGTTGCACCAGTGTACAAAGCCATTTCCAAATACAGGTGACTTTAACTGTTCCTTCCAAGATATATTAAAAAATTGGTGCTTTTTCTTGTATAAAATTAGGTCACAGGCAAAACTGGAGTAGTCATCCGTGAGAATCGTCCTAAAAAAAGCACCCTACACGAGGATTCAAGGGCAGGCCGCTAGGACACCCTAAACACGGATTTTGTGCAGATGTCCCAGATTTGCACACCCTAAACAGGGATTTCATTAATTGTTGGGATAATTCATACCCTAAACCAGGATATTCCCATTTTCATACCTTGAGAGTGATAGTGGGGTCCATTGAAATTTTTGGAGCCATTTTTATAAACACAGGATGTAAACACATACACATGCGCTAGCGCTCAGCTGAACATTTTCATTGGATAAAAAGTTTTCTCTGTGTGCACAGCCGGGGTCTCACTCTCATGCAATGACTGGACATGGGAGCCGCAACTGCTAGCGCTAGGCCTTATGCGCTGTACATAGCCGGGGTACATGTAGTATTGGGGATTTGGGTGCGGGTTTGAGATGTGGGGTTAGGGATTACATTTCGAATTTGGAATTTATATCATGGTGGCTTCTAATTCTCTTTACAGGATTTTCCGTTCACAGGTCTTGTTACAGTTGGTCCTGCAGTCGGTGCAAATTACATACCCTTTTCGCGTTTTAGATTATCGTGATTTAGATGCCCTTTTTTTCATTTTTTTGCATTTTTGACACCCTATTCACGGTATTCGGGGTATTTGCATATGAATCACAATTGTGCTCACATGCTTTATTCAATTTCAACAAATGAAGTGTCGAAATGTTTGGAATAAAATTTTCTTTCAAAATCTGTTAAAAGTTGTCAGATACAACAAACCATATTTGAGTTATGATCTAAAGACAAAGTGGTTAGTTACTTTTTGTGAGGTGTGTGGGTATATACATATATATATATATATACACATGCCACAAAAAGCCAAATAAATGTAACAAGATTGGTTTTCCATACTACAACGTTTGATTAGATCACCATTAAATCCTCCTTTCCTTCAGGTGCAACAGATGTGATTGTGAGTGTATAATATGCATACCTCTTTAGTGCCAAGTTTCTGCATGAGAGGGCATACGTGAAGGGGTGCGTAATTCTGCTCCATCTGTTTGATCTTGGTCTCTAGCTTCTCCCCCTCTGCAAAGTAACGAGGGGTGGAAAATATATCATCATGCATCGTGCAACATATCCTCAAGACATCAGAGAAAAGGGAAGAAAAGGGTGAGTACCTGCCATGCAATTGCATTTGTGAAAAGAAACTCTAGAGAAGTTATGGAGAAAAGTTAGTTACAATCAGGCTCAACAGTTTTACAGACTCCTGCAGAAAAAACTCTTTTCCTTACATTTTCAAGTCTTCTTTAGATCTTAAGTTAGGTTTCTGCTTCATGGGACTTAGTTGTACTTTGTGCCCTTTTCTGTATGTGCTCCCAAGATCTGGGGAGCGTTTCATGAAGAGTTTTGTCAGTGATTTTCACTGACAACTGTTATAAGCTACTGAAAATCCTCGCATCTGATTGGCTGAGAGCAAATTAGTCAGTGAAAATCACCGACAAGACTCTTCATGAAACGCTCCCCTGGATCAATCTTCTTGTACATATCCGTGCCTCCCCAACACTTGTCACTTTAAGATCAGGTGCTGCAAACTTAACCCTTATTGCTAGGCATACATCCTTGACAAAATTAAGCCCAAGCAATAATCATCAGAGCACGTGAGAGGGTACCCCTTGTGAGGCACAACTCCAAACTTAACCCTAACGACAGGAATACATCTTTGACAAAATCACGCTAAGGCAAGAGCCATCAGAGCAAGTGACAGGGGTAACCCATGGAAGGCACACTCCATACGTACTTGCACAGTAGGGCTTGGGCAGGATGTTCATGAATGGTGAGGCCTGGAACAGGTTCCATGCTTCCTCTATGTTCAGGACCTGGTCCAGAAGATGGAAGAAGATGACAGCATTGCCAATGGACTGGAAGGCACCTAGGGTGTGGGTCTTCAGGTCTGAGTACTGGACCACGTCTTGGACGTGTGTGTAGTAGTACACCACTAGACCTACAATACAGGAGAATGAATAATCACAATGGTTAGGATACTAATGATTTTTTTTTTCTTTAGGATATTGTGTTTTTGGAAATAAGAGTAAAGTATCATCGGGAGCAATACAGCTAAATATATAGGGCAAACAGGTGATAATCATGATTACGATAATGAAAGCAAAGATGATGATTACAATGATGATGATGATGATGATGATGATGATGATGATGATGATGATGATGATGAGGATGATGATGTTCTTGATGATGATGATGATGTTGATGACAATGCTTAATGATGATGATGATGATAATGACAATGCTTAATGATGATGACGATGATGACGATGATGACGATGATGACGATGATGATGATGATGATGATGATGATGATAATGATGACGATGCTGCAGTTGATGATGCTGGCAGTGAACATTAATCATGATGGTGAATGATAATAAAGATTGATGATGATGATGATTATAACAACGATGACAACAGCAATGACGATGATGATAATGCTGCTGATGATAAAAATGACAATGATTAGGAGGAGGAGGAGGAAGGCAATGAGGATAATTAAAACTAAGCAATTCCTACCTTGAGTTCCATATTCTGTCTTGGGCATCTTACATTTGGCAGGCATGGCTTCCTGAAGGAGCACCTTGACATATGGCAGACATAGTGTTTGGATCTATCCAACAAAGAAAAAAGCACTTAAGTTCAAAAATCATTTCTTTCCTTACACCAGAGACATCTTGAATTCAATAAACAAGGGGAGTAGCATTCTGTTAGCAGTAGGTAGCAATGATTTTCAAACATTATTTTGCCCACATATCACCATTCGCTTCAACAAAGCACAAGAACAACAGCAACAAGAGCAGCAACAACAACAACAACAAACATATTCATAATCACTGCCAGGTAATCTAAACTTCACTACAGCAAATGCAAAAGAGCTCTTATGTACACAAACTAAACCCTTCTATGCAAAGAATAAGGAGAAGTGACCCTAAATGGTAGTATAAATATTCTTGACACTGAATTAAGACTTCATTACTCAGATGAAATTAGATTTACAAAAAAATGCATGACACTAATCCTAAAACTTTGACCTTCCACTCCCCTCCTCTCATGAAAATGATATTTTTTCCACCATATATTTTCTAACCAAAGGAATGTCAAGAATGATTGTATATGACAGTCAATCTTGCAATTCTTAAAAAGGGACAATGGTTAAGTGCTTACAATTCCTTTGACAATCTTGAGCAGTTCTTCAACGACCACATGAAGCTGTTGGTAACCAAGGAGACGGACCATGATGCGGATGTGTTCCATCCCCACGAAGCCCTGGTAGAGGCTGGCTATGTGCTGATATATTGCATTCAAGGCCTGACAAGAAAAAAAAACCATTAGAAGAGGATAAAATGGTGTCGGATAAACATATTACAGGATATAATATCTATGACAGGCACTGGTTATTCCCAATCATAACCTCTCTTGGACTCCTCCAATGACACCACATTTGCAGAATTTAGATAAACTTCAAGAGTCAAATTTACAGCCCTGAAGTTTTCTTTCACTGTGTATTTGGTACAGAATATATTCTATGAGTATAAACATCATACTGCACATTCCTACTGCTGCGTAGAAAGAACTTTAAAAAAAACCCACATATGCACATCTTGGTAACAATATGCCTGTAGCATCTTAATTTATTTGATGTACGATAAAAGAGCAATGTAGATAAAATGCCTTGCTCAAGGGCATAAGTGCCGTGGCAGGGATCAAACCCCAACTCTCCCGTCCCCAGTCAAGCATCTTAAACCACTGGACCACGGCACCTCCACTGTTTGGAAAGAACTACTGGTACAAGCAAAGTGTGTAACATCTCTGAAGTTATCACTTTGGTAAGCGCAGGAAATTGACACAAACTCAATGTCGCCAGAACATGTGTCACGGAACACAAGCAAGTACTCACCCTACTTCCAAAGTAGTAGGCAGGAGGTGCATTGGCTGCTTTGTCCTTGGTCGTCTCTTCAACAAACATGAGTTTGGTGCGAACAAACCTGACAAGATAAAAATGGTAAGAACAAAATCTAGTTTTCACCTTTCACACACAGACCAGGGATATGAATGATATGATCAAAAGCAGAGTCTTTTTCTTCTCTATCATTCTTGACCAAAGTTATGGAAATTCCTTCGGAAAATGTACTATTGAAATAATGCTATCACGGACAAAACAGACATATAGTAATAATGCTACTTGCACGATTACAGTGTCTCTCTTGTTCACAGATGCTTTTCACCTAAAAGTTTTAAGTGATATCATCAGGTAACCTGTGTGAAAAGATAGCTATGATGCTACCATCCTTATTCCTGGACTTGAAACCTACTATTTAAAAAATGTGACCCGGCACCACAAAACCACCAAAAAGTCGCACTGTGTGATTTTCAGTTGGAGCTCATCAACAGTGTCTTTGGTCAGAATGGTCAAATTTCAGATTTTGGTATTTTCTGAAAGAGCATACTTTTTTCTATGTACTGTAAAAATTTGGATGTACCAATTAGTCCTAAGTGCTATTTTTGACAGTTTTTATTGGACTTATTTTTTTTCTTTTTCAGATTACACTGTAATTAGTTCTTCTTTCTGAAGACCCAAAATATTCCTCTCACTTTGATCTCCCCTAAATTTAAAACAGGGTAAGCTCTTGCATTGATACTTGTCCATAACAATGAATAGGATGTGCTTAATTAGTATGCCAACTTTGGGGGTAATTTGATGCCTCCTTTCATGGAAATTCTATTGAGTTTTAATTTACTTTTTGTCACCTTTGCACAATAGTGGGAGAGTCAGAGCGCTTCAATAGACTGGCAAACTTTAATCCCTTATTTCTCAAAAGTAATGCTGGTAATCTATGGTAGTGAACATTCTTCTCTTTGTAAAGTGGCTTAGGAAAATCCAATTGTAATGAGTAATACATTATTTTAAAGCTGAGAAACTCCTCTTTGAAAATCGATCTTTAACTAAAAATTCATTTCTGGCGACTTTTTGGTGGTTTTGTGGTACCTGGTCACAAATGCAAACCATCTCACTTATGTTGATATTGGTGAAGTTCAGCACTAAATTACAGCTTCAATAACAAGGCGTTTGCGATGTTGTGTCTCGCCCACTTGTGAAAATAACTAGAAATATCGCGATCTGTGATGGCACACAACAGAACTGTATCGAAAGCTCATTGTGAAATAACTGGGATGGAATAACATTTGATAAAATATGAGAAGGGTTTTTTATGAAATGGTACTGCATTTTCACGTGCATGTACTTTCCCTGCTTCTACTCTCATCCCTCTGATATGAGTAACATTGTATGATTGATATTTTACATGTGTGGAGTTGAAAAGTGTTTGTGGTTGTAGTGTAGCTGAGGGCTGCAGATGATGTAGTGTGATAATGAGCTTATAATTTAGAGAAAAGAAATACGAGAACAGTTATGTTTTGTTAAGAAGAAGGGTTAGTGAGTAAAATCTTTTATGGTATATTGAATACTGCCACAGGAAAAAAAAAAAGCATGCATAAAATTGAAGAGAACAGAAAACTGATCCCTCAGCCACTTTGCACTGAGTATTTATGTATAGTTTTAATATTCTTTCAAGTGCAAAATGTTGCCTGGCACCCGCAAGATAGACGCGGATAACCTGTCAGGGGTAAATTGACTAATTAGATAGAGGTTAAAGGCAGCATTTTGTTAATAATTAGTAAAAAGCATGCCTGAAATTGATGAGAACACCAGATTTGAATGCTGAACATAATAATTGTAATATGGTATGCATGTAAATTGAGTTTGTGGGAGAGAAACAAAAGACCAAAATTTGTTGAAGAAGAATTAGTGAGTAAAACCTTTTATGGAAATTGAATACTGAATGTAACATTAACAATAAAAAGCATGCATAAAACTGAAGAGAAGACAAAACATTGTGATCGCTCAGCCACTTTGCACCGAGTATTTATGTATAGTTGTACTATTCTTTCAAGTGCAAAATGTTGCCCGGCACCCACGACATGGACGCGGATCACAAATCATATTATTCACAGCATTTGTTTTTGTTTAGTAATAAGACTTCACACTTCATACAAGAATAATGTATGACCATTTGCTTATTATGTTGGAGGTGTACTAGTAATATTTTGACATGTTTTGAATAATATGAATAGATAGGTGGTTTTAAATAAAGAAAAAAAATGGCAGATAGGAAAGTTGGGATACAATAGATTGCTGTGCAAAATAGAGAAGTAGTATTTACTAGCAGAAATCTGCATGAGTAATTTTTACATAATTCTACATTACGAATGTTTACACAATATCTTTGTACAAGTTCAGAAGCGTCACCTATGATTATCAGTTGAGCAATCAGATTCAACACTGGACAAGAAATGACAGAGGAAAAGCAAATTCAAGAATTTGAAAACATCTGTAACATATGACCTCCAATGACCTTTCACCTTATCATGTGAAGTCCAACAGAATGATAACATGCACTTCCCCTTAGTGATCTGCAACCCAAGTTTGACTGAAAAGTGTGACACGGTTGCAAAGTTTTGTGTCATAAGAGAGTCTTGCACGTAAACTTTAACCGTTCAACGTTTGACCTGTAATGACCTTTGACCTGACCATGTGACCTCTGACTGGACCATAACATGCAGGTCCCCTTAGTGCATCTACAACCCAAGTTTGATAGATAAGTGTCACACGGTTGCAGAGTTTTGTGTCATAAGAGAGTCTTGCACGTAAACTTTAATGTTTGACCTGAAATGACCTTTGACCTTACCATGTGACCTATGACTGGACCATAACATGCAGGTCCCCTTAGTGCATCGACAACCCAAGTTTGATAGATAAGTGTCACACGGTTGCAGAGTTTTGAGTCATAAGAGAGTCTTGCACGTAAACTTCAACGTTTGACCTGAAATGACCTTTGACCTTACCATGTGACCTCTGACTGGACCATAACATGCAGGTCCCCTCAGTGCATCTACAACCCAAGTTTGGTTGAAAAGTGAGTCACGGTTGCAAAGTTATGTGTGATAAGAGAGTCTTGCACGTCAACTTTAACATTTGACCTGAAATGACCTTTGACCTTACCATGTGACCTCTGACTGGACAATAAGATGCAGGTCCCCTTAGTGCATCTACAACCCAAATTTGATTGAACAGTGTCACACAGTTGCAGAGTTTTGTGTCATAAGAGAGTCTTGCACGTAAATTTTAACGTTTGACCTAAAATGACCTTTGACCTTACCATGTGACCTCTGACTAGAGCATAACATGCAGGTCCGCTTAGGGCATCTACAACCCAAGTTTGGTTGAAAAGTGAGTCACGGTTGCAGAGTTTTGTGTCATAAGAGAGTCTTGCACGTAAACTTTAACGTTTGACCTGAAATGACCTTTGACCTTACCATGTGACCTCTGACTGGACCATAACATGCAGGTCCCCTTAGTGCATCTACAACCCAAGTTTGGTTGAAAAGTGAGTCACGGTTGCCAAGTTATCTTTCATAACGTTTGTGACGGACGGACGGACGGACGACGGACGGACGACGGACGGACGACGGACGGACGACGGACGGACGACATTTGGATCCCTTAGTCTCGCCTTCACCTCCGGTGGGCGAGACAAAAAGAGAATAATTAAAAATAAAACTAAACTAGAGTACATGTCAGTGTTGAGTCTGAGATAGTTTCAGACGAGACAGAGACCGAGACCGAGTCAATGATCCCAAAGACCGAGACCGAGACCGAGACACTTGTGTCCAGAATCAGCCAGGACCAAGACTGAGACCGAGACATTAGCGTCCGACACCAAGACAAGACACGAGACACACAATCACTGTCTCGAGACATGTCTCAAGACACCCAACACTGTATATAAGGTTGTAGATAAGATCGTTATAGGGCAGGGGGCGTGCGTAACATAAATGCTCGAGTATAATGCGGGGGGGGGGGGCTTACAGATGTTGGACTTTTGCCATTTTTGTAACATAGTCGGTGGGCGGCGGCCATCAATTCTGAATTTTGTTTACTTCTATTTTTTTCTGCATATGTATTTTGGTATGTATTCTCTGATTGTTAAATATAAATTCAAAATCTACAAACTGTATTTCAAGGTATCCAACCCTGAATCTCTACTCTCTTTTGGGATCTTTTTACTTTCAGAATGAAAACAATGTGATTTTATTCTACAGATTGAAGTACAGCAGTCAGATTAACTTGTCAAAATTACACTCTTTTTCAGAGTCTCGCCGATGTCTCGGCCTCCGAGACACGAGACATTTCCCTTCGAAACAGAGACCGAGACCAAGACATTAGCATCCGAGACCGAGACGAGACACGAGACACACAATCACTCTCTTGAGACTCGAGACCGAGACATATCTCAAGACACCCAGCACTGGTACATGTATATACCTTTGAGTTGTTCCATTGAAGCAATACTTGGGTAGGATCTCACTACTGAGATCCAAGGCTAGATTCAGGGCCATGGTCCCACAAGGTCCTCCTACGTTACTGTCGGCTTCTTCCACCAGGGACTTGAAGGAGGGCAAGTCCAGATACTTGCTCATCATCATGTGGGCTAGCTCGTTGATTTGGATTAGGCAGTCCAGTTCCTAGATTGGAAAAAAGGCAAATGAAAGTCCACGTATACACTGAACTACATACCCAGACCAAATACTAGTAAAACGTCATGTGAGTTTAACTCATGTGCATGAGGCAACCAAGTTCCTAGTTCCTAGATAAGTAGCAGGTAAACAAAAGAATAACTTGAAGAAGTCTTATACAGAGAATAACAAGACAAGGGTGCCGTCGCATAAAACTTACTATTAAAGTAACTTTGCCATCAATTGTAACTGTCATGGAATACTAGATTTTGATTGGCTGTTGAGCAACGTTACCACCATAGTTGCCATCGATGGCAAAGTTACTATAATAGTAAGTTTTATGCAACGGCACAGGTATTCTAGTAGCATAGTATCCAAGCTGAAGGATGATCTAGAATTGGCAGTCCAGTTCTTAAATAAGTAAGAGAAAACCAGAAGAACATTTTGGAACAGTCTACATCATACATAGAGAGTGACAGATTACAAGACCAAGAACTTGGTCTATATCACATGGACCTATTCATTGGCCTGGATCAAACAATCCAGCAGGAGGCAAGAACAAAAACAGTATCAAAGAGTCAACAATCTACCAAGGGGATTAATTATGCATCATTCACTCGTTCCAGTGTGCAGAGATTTAGATTTCCTTTTTTGACTGGTAGATAGAAAGTTATAGTGCAATAATTTCTTCTGCATTCCCTACCAATAAAATATAAAGCAAACACTACAAGAGTACCTTTAACTTCTATATGATTTCCTTGATATAACAAGTGGGTGAACTTACAATAAGACCTTCATTGATGCCATGACCTTCAAACCTTGAGATCGCCAATGAGAGGCTGTTGAGGATTGACTGGATTATTCTCTGTGACAGCAATCTGCTCATATCCACTGACCTACCAAGGACCTAGAACACAAATTACAAAATGTGACATTAATAAAAAGCAATTACGCCACAGCTTCAAGAAATACCTAAGGTATGGCCCACAGAATAAAAAATATGTATGATAATTGAATGAGGATTTACTGGATGTTAAAACCTGATATCCATGCAAAAAAGATAAAGCCATCTTTTAAAAAATACTAAAGGTACTACCATATTGTTTTTTGTCCTGTTCAGCAGGATAATGTTTATTCACTGTTGTATGAACTTTGTCCTTTTTGGAGGACATCTTGTTGGTGTTAGCACCACCTGAATAACAACTTGTAATCTTCCAGAATATCATGACTGGTAGTCATTCTATAATGGTGGCAGCGGTGGGATACAATACATTTTACCTACAGCTGACTCTCTTCATCCGGGTGATAAATGGGTATCTAGCAGCAAAGCCATTTATTACAGAGTTTGGTCAACTCGGTTTCAATGGGTTACAACATGGCATGTAATGCTTTGTTAGGCAAGCACAATACAAAAGAAATTCCACCATGATGTACCCCACTGAAACCGATTTGGGAAAAACTCTACCTGGCAGGATTCATCCCTTGAAATTCACTATGCTCATCATGGCCGCCAGAGCAAAAGCTAGGGTAATGATAGTCCAAACTATTTGGAAGCACATGGGGACATTATATCATAATTTGATTTGTGCTAAACGAGCATGGTTCATTACCACTGTTGTACTTTCAAACATAGGTCTTGGTCAATAAATCGTTATACGACTATGAGTGAAGTTTTATCTTTTCTAACCCTACCTCTTCCACCCTAAACCTAACATAAAAACACATTACAACATAAACCCTAGTCACAAACCCTAGCCCTAAACTAACCCTTACCCTAACCTTAAACACAAATGGCCCCCTAACCTTAAAAACAATGGCCCCCTAACCCTAGCCCATCTTTGATGATATAAAGGTCTGAAGCACTAGAGCAAATGTCACCAGAGCAGATGTTGGGACACCTTGAATGGCAACTTACCTGTACATGCTTCTGCCTAAGGATGGTGTCATACCTGTTTGCCTCTTGGCATGGAATGTTGATGTTATACTTCTTACATTCCTTCCGGAATTTCCGGTCTAGTAGCATGCTGATTAAAAGAGAGAAAATTAAAAAACACACAAATATGAGACAGGTCATTGCATGAACACATATAAGGACCATCCTATAAAACCAGTATAGTGAACAATAATATTTTTAAAGGTATATTACCAATTATTACCTACACCAGGCGTTTTAGCTGCAAAATAAAAAGCAATATTTTGCACACTACCTCGAATCCCAAACTGAAGCAGGCAACATTTGCCATATTGCCCTCTTCTGGGTTTCCCCCATAGACCACTGTTCTAAATTTGAGGGCAACATTCTGCCATATTCCACCCTTTCTTGTAGTGCAAACAGACAGTATTGTTTATGCGATTGAGGTTTCAAAGGATACACGCATTAAAAATTTACATTACAATTGCTTAGCCAGGATTACGTGTCTGACTTTAAGCTGAAATCAGAGGGACCGACAGGCAAATAGACATGTGTGTCATTAATTGCTACAAATGATAGGCATGAATTATACTATAATTATAAACAGCTGTAGGTGATGATAATAATACTGACTGGCTCTATTTTTGGGGAACATCAAAAATGTTGCCCTTAAAAGAACCATATTGCCCTCATCTTCGACTCGGGGCAATATGATTCTTTTGCAGGCAACATGTTCGAAATTCCCCTCAAGGCCAGTCAATATAATATAACTGTAATGCATGAATGTTTAGTGGTAAAGTGCTACAATAAAGTGAAGCTTTTTATGTCAAAACCACGGATCATACAGATGCGTGAAATCAGCAGTCTTATATGAACATGTACACAATATGTAATGTAATGTTGCTACGTACAAATTTTACAAGTGAAGTTCTTTGAATTTTAAAGATTACAATTTGATGTTTTATTACAATCTAATAATCTAATATAGACTGATTACATGTAAAAAGCAATAAAGGCTGACAGGACTAATCATATACAAAAAATGATATCCCTTTTAAGATCAGTAAAGAAATGGATGATAAATTTTTCAAGGCAAAACATTTTTTTACTTTCCAGCCAGCTCTTTGTAGTAAGCAAAGATCATCTCGGCAAGTTTGTACACCAGCTGATCAAAACACAGGTTCACCTATAGAGCAAACAGATGGAGTATTAACGATGAGTATGATGTCTGCAAAACTAGCATTTCTGGTTTGAAATTGCATCTCATATCTCCCCCAACTGAAATGATTACTTTCATACAAGCAGTTCTCTACAGTACTGCAAAACATACATGTACATTCAACAGGAAGTATAGCAGAAAGAATAGATAGCAGTTTCATCTGGTACAATGATGGGTGCGAGGGGGGGGGGGGGCGAACTACCTGATATAAAGTCTTCAACATTACAGGGTGACCTTGTCATAAAATATCATAAGTATAAGCAGATTTTCTGCACTGTCATTTTACCACTATAATCTTAATTTGTAGCTTAAAGAGTTTATACTTGACAGATAGCTTATCCTAGACACAAAGGCCCAAATTCACGAAAGAGGTTAATATCTAAACCATTGTGTAAACCTTTGTAAGGGTAGTGTGTCCCCTTGTTCAATGGGTGGACAGTAATGCTCATATATACATATAAGTTTATATACATGTACACTTAACTAAGCTTGTTTTAGTCCACAGTGGAAGTTCAAACCATGGCTTAGACCATAGTTTGAAATAAACTTCTTTTCTGAATTCAGGTCAATGGTAGCAGGTTGAGATATTATCTTACCTCTGCCTCTATCTCATCGTAGAGATATTGTTTCTTGAAGACAGCCAGGGCATACTGTGCACTGTCATTGTACAGATCGAGAGGGAAGAACACGTATCTGCAGACAGACAAGAAAAATAATTTAAAATATATTATATATATATATATATATATAAAGTCACAGCTATCTCATCACAATAATGTTGTGTAGGTGTAAGAAAATAACATATTTCCCAATAATTGCTGACTTGAACTGCACGTTTTATCGTAATATTGCAATAGCAACCCATTCTTAATACCGTACTAAAAGGCTCTCATAAGTTAATCAAGGGAATGAATGTCACCTGTATGAGATATCATACAACCAAGCATGAAGACATGTTCGGTCCATAGTTTTCAAACTCAACAGCTCTCATGTCGATACAGCATAAAATTTAACAAAACTAGCATTAAGACACTACAGAAATTCTCCTAAGCTACTGATATAACAAATACTCTAAATTATAAATCATTCATAACATTCATAAATGAGATAGGTCACAGTTTCACTGCCACAGATACACAGATATACACATGATGGGCATCTCTACAAAAATGCCCTCGTGTCCATAATATTTTCTTATTTTACAACCTAATATATTTCTGGACAAAGATAAGACAGAACCTGTCCAGTACTTACTCCATGAGGGCAGGCTCTTTGGCCCTCAAGATCTCGTCAGTCAAGATCCATGGCATGGACATCTCAATTGGGAACTACAACAAAGATCATACACAGTACAACATTATGCACAGTCATGTATCCTTCCAGTATGGAAAGAAATATGCCTTGTAAAGTTCAACATATTCCTCATAAATATAATGCCATTGGTGGGACCAATTTTTCTCTGTGAACATGTCCACACATACCAAAACTTATGATTTAGGGTGAACATATCCAAACAAGAACAAAAATAGTAATAACAATTAAAATTTATAGAACACATACTGTACATGTTGATTCTATGTACTTATATCATGAAATAAGCAAATGGAATAAACAATCAATGTATGAAGAAAAACTTCAATACTAATGGATTGGTAATTTGTCGGTATATTGTATCCTTTGAAAAGGCCATGAAGGTGTTAAATCTGGAGATACAGGTAACTGAGGCAGAAGAATTATGGTCGGAGTAGGAGTTATCTATGGGGGTAGCACATGGAATACGACAATTCACACAGAATTATTTTACATGCAGTTATTTTGTGAGAGTGATATTTTCCTACATTTTACAAATTGAGGGTAGCACATGGAATACGACAATTCACACAGAATTATTTTACGAGCAGTTATTTTGTGAGGGTAGTATTTTCCTATGTTTTACAGACTGTTGTTGTGTTAATTTAACAAGAAGTATGATTAAACTGCATGTGCAAATATCAACTGAAAGTAGACTCTGATACATCATCATGAAAAAAAAAAAAAAAATCAACATAACAATTCTTGAAACATCCATGTCCCCATTATCCACAATAAGATCTACACAAAAATATTGACTTCAGGGAAAAAAATACACGGGGGCTCGGGGCAAATTCACCCCCGAAACACCAAAAAGAGCCCTGGAAAACTAAAGAAGAGCCCCTAAAATTCTCATATGGTCCAATGTAAACTGTAATACAATGTAGAAAATTCAGGAGGGTGGGCTCAAAAAGTAGCCCTGGAAAAAAAATAATTATTTTTTTCCCTGATTGACTTATACCGTATCCTACCTGAATGTGATTTCCCATAGTCATCTCAAGATAGAACTCCCTGTACCAAAGCTGAGACAGATCGCCACACTTCCTTATCGTATCTGCAAGTTCGAGATATTAACTCATGTTTTCACAATGTTTCACCCTTTGAATAAGAAGCCCAAGATAACTTGGGCTATTTCCAAGTTTTATGGAAAACATGTGTTATGAAATAGATCATACCCAAGTTGGGACAGATCGCCACTGGTTAATGCTGGAAGAAACAGTGGCAGATCCAGGGGATGACATGGGGATGCGCATCCCCTCCTTTTTTTTTCATAGCACTGAAAACCCTAATAAGCTGCTTAACCCATTCGTGGCAGGAATTATTTGAAGCCTAATTTGATCAGCTTTTATTCTTTAAATTGGCAACACTAACATTTTTCTTTTATTGCTACATTTTCTTATAAAACGTCATGTATCTGAAATGAATATAAATTGACGGAAATTATGATGAGAAGTCAAAAAGTTGCCAATTTGCAGGGGAAAACGGTGATTTTAAACTTTCTATCACATTGCCAATTTAAGGATTTTAATGCTTATTTTCCTCTAAACTGAATATCAAACATGGAAAAGAGGGAGGGAGTGAGAGAGTGACAGATGGAAAAAGGGGAGGCAAAAAGGGAGGGAAAATGGAGGGAGGGAGGGAGGGAGAGAGGGAGGGAGGGAGGGAGGTTACAGAGAGAGGAGGAGATGGAGGAGAGGGAGGGAGATAGGGAAGGAGACAGGGGAAGGGTAGAGGAAAAGAAGCAGAGAGGGACAGAAGAAGGAAGATGAAATAGGGAGAAGGAATGGGTGCAGGAGAGAGGGAAAGGAGGAGAGAGAAGGAGGGAGGGAGGGAGGGAAGGAGAGAACTTGAAAGAAAGTGGGAAAAAGAAAGGGTAACAGAAAGAGAGAGAGATAGAAAGAAGAGGAGGAAAGGACAGGAATGTCACAGAATGAGAAAGACACAGATGCACCAAATGGTGAAAGAGAGAAATAAACAGTGACAGAGAGAGAGAGAGAGAGAGAGAGAGAGAGAATGAAACGAAAGAGGGAGAGACAAGGCAAGAAACTTAGTGTGAATGATGAATATGGATTTTTCATGTACAAGAGCAAGTGTGACACAGATCTGAGAGATTTCAGTGATATATTATACTCACACAGTCAAGATACAGTGTAATTCAGTCAATTTCTTAAACAGGCCCATATCACCACATGCAACATAAAACTGAACTTAACTTGAGAAATGAATTATTGTCCAAGTCTGTGAACTGTAGCAACAAAATTTTGACTTGTCACATAAACTGACAATCTATATTCAGTAAATCAATTTGGTCAACTTATTAGGGTTTTCAGTTTTGATAATGATAATGATGATTTTATTTATTCATGAAAACTGACAACTTGCTCATTTCAAATGATTCATTGCATCTCCCAGCTTTGTTCTTTCAGTTTCTAGCCAATTAACGGGAAACTTCTCCATAAAAATGACTGATTAGTGTTTAATGAATTTCTCACAGCACGTACTTCATAAATGAAAGTATGAAACCATGATAAGCCTTCATGTGAAGATGAATTTATGATTCAAAACAACCTTGCAGTCCACATCCTTTTAAATTTGTACATTAAAACAACTAAAAATCCTAAGAGTGCGACATGCTAGTGAAGTAAAATGCAAGTAAATGACACATGCAAAGAAAAAAATGATTTAATACAGAAAAATATTAGGGGCAGATTGGCTACGGGGAGTTTAAGAAGCTTTCCCGACAGGCCACTCAGTAATTGACTTCATGGTTCAAGCTTTATTCTTGAATTAATCATATTGTCTTCCTATGGCGCTGCATACTACCACCAAGCTTTAAGTTCATACCTCAAATGGTTCTCATTACTGTAAACAGTGTTATTTTTGCATGATTGAATTTTCGCACTGAGGGACTCAAGAACATATTCGCAGGTTCTTAAATTCGCGCTGTACAATTACTCACTCGCAAAAGTGCAAGATTTGACTTCATATTTTAATGCATATGAAATCATGCTAAAATTTTCACGAGTTCTAGAATTCGCGCTTGCTGAAAATAGCGTGAAATCTGCAAAAATTAATGTACCACGAATATATCTGCATTAAAAGTGTATCACTATAACAAGGCTACAACCTGAAATTTTGGAATCAACCTCTGTGATCTTTGAACTCTGACCATGTACCCTGAAATCGTTTTTGAGATATCGCCTTAACAAAAAAGCAAGACGGCCTAATGGATGGACAAACAGACAACTGGGAAACATAATGCCTCCAGCACCAACTTTGGTGGGTGGATGCATAAAAAACTGTTTTGCTTTCAAACCTGGCAGGTTGATCATGCGGAGATAGAAGAAAGATGCCTTGAGGAATTCTTCAAATGGCTCGATGGGGACAAGGTCCTGAAGTTCCTTCCGCAGCGTCTTCTTGCCGGTACCACCCTTGTCTGCTGTAAGGGACTCCAGCATGGTTCTCACCATGTACAGCTAATGGGGAGAACAGAGGAGAGTCAGGATTGAGACAATTTGGCAAGCAAATATCTTTTAAATAAGCTTCCATGTACATGTGTATAATTGATTTGCTCATTCAGTGCAAATTTGTCTTTCAGGGAAATCAACTACATGTAAATATACTGCTTGCAAGAAACAAGCAATGTACTTGAAATGTGCTATTCCTTGTAACATCCCTGCAATGTACTCATAACCCACTTGCAATGCACTTGTAATATACCAGCAAGAGATCTATGATATACAGCAGGATATTCTTAATAAACTAGAGAGAGATTTGCAATAAGAAAATTACTCTCAGCACAAGTCTAGATATGAATACAGTACTATAATGGAAATTTGTTTGTTTTCCCCCAACTCTACCACATCCCCAATGACATGCAACCACTTGAAAACATATTGAAACACAAAGACTTATTGGTGGAGGTTTCAATTAATGTACTTGTTTTGACATGCAATTAGTTGTTTAGAAAATGTCAAGCATTGCTTTCTATCATACATTAACAAGATAATTCAATAGTTAGAGTGGAAGGCCTGCATCAGATTCTGATCGACTGCAACATTTTATAAAGTGAATATCTTTTGAAAATGGTCTACAACAGTATGGATTTGGAAATGAGAAGGTGAGCCTCATGGCATCTGCCTATCAAACCAAAATCTGTGATTCAAGTCCAGCTCAGACTGATGACTGAAGTCTTAATTGCAAGTTAACAAGCCCAACCCCTATTCCCTAGATACAGACTATGTTACTAAAGAAAACACTTGGTCCCTTGGACAGGATGCTTAATGAAGGTCCCATGTGCAGCAAGTCATTGCCTATGAATGATGAGAAACCAAAGCACTATGTATAAAGTGTGGTGGGGAAACACCTAGTACAGTGATACACCTGGGCCCCATTGCATAAAACTTATCATTAATAGTAACTCTGCCATCAATGGCAACTACCGTGGTAACATTACTCAGCATCCAATCAAATTCAAGGTTTCCATGTTAGTTAAAATTGATGGCAAAGTTACCATCAATGGTAAGTTTTATGCAACAGGGCCTAGGACATCCCTATTAGTAATACACGCAGGAAAAACCTGAGAGTCATACTAACCAATTTTTCCCCTCCCTAAGGCTACGTTCACACCTTTGCGTATTTGGCTGCGTATTGCCCAAACGCAGACAAAAGCAGTCATACCAAATAAAGCACAATGAAACGTGCTCACTACATACTCAATGCACAAACTAGCGCATAGGTCGCTCGCTAATTTAAATTTTTTTTTAATTACTGCAAGCAAGCGCAAGGTCAAATCGTCTCTTTTTAGGAGCGCTTGTCACTGCCTATAGCTGTGTTTCTTGCACGATTTACCTCGCTTGAGCTCATTGTCGTTCGCGTGATTGCATGTAATGTTGCGCTGTTGCTCGCACACCACTCGCAGCAGCAAGAACCGCTGCGTTAGCCGCTCAATACACTGCAGGTTTAGCTCGTATGCCATTTGCTTTGTACGTGCAGCATGACAATAGTGTGACTGCTCGCGTCAGATATGCCGCGTACTGCTGGGTACGGCTGCGAATTGACAGCGCAGCAATACACAGCATTAGGTGTGAACAAGGCATAACACAGGTGATCCCACATGAATAATCATTTTTGCTATGTACTGTACCTGAGTGGTAGAGGGGGCAATAGATTTCCTTGGAACCTTCTTGGGGGTGTAGCCACTCTTGGGATCCTTCTCTCCCTTTAGGACAGGGTCATCTTCTGGCTGCTGCCCCTGCATCCAATCACAGCAGCTTTCCCTTACTCCACGGATGATACTGATTTGAAATAAGCAAATTGTAAAATATCATTAAAAACTAGATGAATCCTTGACCACGCACGGTCAAAATTTATCTCTCCGCCACTGCCAGATCAGAAATATGCACACAAGAGCCAAGTCTGAAAATGATTCATCAAGTGATTCCTAAGTTATCGTGTAAACGAGCCATTTTCATATATACAGTGACCGCTGTGACCTTGACCTTGTGACCCCAAAATCTAATCAGACCACTGTCCCTCCCATACGCATACATGAGCCAAGTCTGAAGTTGATCCGTCAGAGGGTTCTTAAGTTATCACAAAAATGCACCATTTTCATGTATATAATGACCCCTATGACCTTTCACCTTTAATCTCATGACCCCAAAATCTACTCAGATCATTTTCCCTGCCATATGCATACATGAGCCAAGTTTGAAGTTGATCCGTCAAACGGTTCTTAAGTTATCGCGAGAACAAAAATGGGACGGACGGACGGATGGACAACCAGAAAACATAATGCAGGCCTCCGGCACCCACCTTCGGTGGGCGGAGGCATAACAACGAAAACAACAGGAGAGTGTTCTATTCAGGCTACTGCCTATCCATCCAATCACAGCAGCTTTCCCTTACTCCACGGATGATACTGATTTGAAACAAGCAAATTGTAATATATCATTAATATTTTGACAAAATTAAAAAAAAAAACATTAAAAAAAACATAAAAACAACACGACAGAGCTGTATTCAAGCTGCTGCACCTCTGCAAATCACTGCAGCTTTCCCTTACTCCACGGATGATACTGATATGAAACAAGCATACTGTAAAACATGATATTCAATAACATCAACAACAACAACCAAAAATACCAACAGCAACAGGACAGAGTTGTATTCAGGCTGTTGAACCCCTGCAGCTTTCCCCTTATTCCATGGATGATACCGATTCAAAACAAGCACAGACAAAAACATGACAATTTTTAATAACATCAACAACAGCAACAACAACAGGATAAAGCTATACTGTATAAGCTGTTATTTTCGCGAGGGTTTTATTTTCGCGAATTTCGCGAATGAACGAGCAAACGCGAATTTAACAACACGCGAAAATATTCTCATATCAACTTGCCACATACTAGTACGCATGGCGAACAAATGCAGCAGCATACAGCGCATGCCTCACACACATACAGTACAGCTACGTACTGACTAAGCATGAGCGCTGCACGACCCGCCCAGCCATCCTTCCTTGCTTAGAATTGGCCCCATTCCAATTCCCGCGATGTGTAGATTTGTTCGCTGTTTCCACTTTCAGCTAGGGAAAATTAGCTATGTCTAGTCTAGGATACTTCCCCTTCACGCCGTTTACAGTACTCACGCTTTTCCCCAATCCCGTTGCACATGAAAATGATCACCCCTCTCTTTTTATCGAACTGGTCCATATCGAAAGACATACTAGCAGTACAGTAGGTGTGTGTGTGTGTGTGTGTCAATGACAGCGCGTACCTAGCCCTGCTTACAGTACATTTCTGTGGTGTGTGTATGTGAGAATGGGCTGACTGTACGAGAGAAAATTGATGACGTACATGTAGATTCATTCATGACAGTTAATGACTGGACAGCGTGGGAAATTTATGTGTCGTCATATCAAATTTGCATACTACTACTACTAGTAGTACTACTCCGTGTTTTGTTGAGCTTGTACGTGGAGCGGAGAGAGAGAGAGAGAAAGAGACAGAGAGACAGAGAGAGAGAGAAAGAGAGACAGACAGACAAACAGAAGGGGAGAGTGAGTGAGTGTACGTGAATTCTATTGTACTAGTACATGTATGTTTTATATTTAAAATTTCATTCATTGAATTTCAAGTGTGACTGTGAACAATTCTTTTTGGATCTTATTTTGGAAGTAATAAATATGCTTCGCTACTTCAAGCCTATCAACGACCGACCACCGAATCTTCCAAAACCAAATGATGCCTCGCATGGACTCCAGCCAGCAGCTGTTAGATCAGCTAATGAGAAAGTTGAAGAGGTTCTCAACAGTTCAACATCGTCATCTACCAATCCAAAGAAAAGTCGCGGGCCATATGGGGTTTACAGCCGTGAGTTACGAGCTAAGATTGGCTTATATGCCGCCGAAAATGGTGTTGCAGCTGCGAGGCGAAAGTTTTCGAGAGAGATGGAAAAGCCAATAAATGAAAGTACTGTCCGCGGTATGAAGGATGGTTATCTGAAAATCATCAGGGCCGGTGGTGATCCTAGTGCTCTCCCAAAGGGAACGAGAGGACGTCCGCTTCTTCTTGGAGAGGAATGGGACAATAAAGTGAAGAACTTTGTCAAAGCTGTGAGAAGAAGTGGTGGGAGTGTCAGCACGAAATTGGTGTTGGCAGGTGCCTCTGGATTGCTTCAGTCAGCCAAGCCACCCATCCTCGCCGAGCATGGTGGCTCCATCACAATCGATAAGGCTTGGGCACGATCTCTTCTTAACAGGATGGGGTATACCAAAAGAAAGGGAACGAAGGGTGTGAAGACGCGACCAGGTGATTACGATGAAATCGCAGGGAGGTTCCACAGACGCATTGGTAGGAGAGTTCGCAAGTTTGACATCCCCGACGATCTTATCATCAACTGGGATCAGACAGGAGTTGATGTGGTCCCTGCAACGAAATGGACTATGCACCCTAAAGGAGAGCGGCAGGTCCCTATCAAGGGCAGTGATGATAAGAGGCAGTTCACATCACTACTGGCTTGCACTGTGAGCGGAGAGTTCCTGCCACCCCAGGTGCTATACCAGGGAAAGACTGAACAATGTCATCCCCAAGTTGAATTCCCACCTGAATGGGATGTGTGGCATAGTGAAAGCCATTGGAGCAACAGCAGCACCATGATGCGCTACCTGGACAAAGTGATCGTTCCTTATGTCCAACAGGTCAGGGAGAAGCTGGGCCGTCCCGATATGAGGCCATTGTTGATCTTCGATGTCTTCAGGGCACACCGCACACCGGAATTTCTGGCGAAGCTCAAAGATCTCAATTTCCTCTATGTCTTCGTGCCAGGCGCCTGCACCGACACATTGCAACCTCTGGATGCCACTGTAAACAATGTTTACAAGAAGGAGCTACAATCCCAGTTCTCCAACTGGTATGCAAAGATCGTTGCTGACGGGATCGAAAGAGGGGAGAGCGTGAACGACATCGTCGAGGCGATCGACCTCAGGACATCCGTCATCAAGCCTGTCCATGCCCGATGGATGATACGCGTCCACGACAATGTGCGACTGGATCGAGATCTCATCGTTAAGGGATTTCAAGAAACTGGAATCTTGAAAGCAGTCGCCGATGCTCGCCGAGAACCAGTACCCAGCTATGCCGACAGCGACGCCGAGGATGGAGATTGGGAAGAATGATTTCCATTGAACTGCCGCTACTAATTTGCATTTCATATTTCCTTTCATGTACTAGTAGTATTTTATAGTTTTTAATGCTGATCAGGCTCCTCTTCATGAAGAAATGAATAGATAAACAAATGAATGAATAAATAAATAGATAAAGGTCTTTTAGTAAATGAATGAATAAAACAATATTTTTTTTTTTTTGGACAATAAAACATTAATACTAGCAATGACATCATGATACTGTGTATGCACATGTTTATCTCAATTCAGGCTACATAGATTGATGAATATTTTTACCGCTGACACGCACCAATAACAACAACGGGTTCACTAGCTTTTTGATATTTTCATAGCATTTTACAATTCTATATTTGTTGTGATTATGTGTTTTATTAGCTTCACTGAGCAGCTTGTTTTCTTTTTCCTTAAGCCAAAACAAACATTAAAACATTGCATGGATGCTTATCTCCATAATTGTAATAGTAATTAATTGCACCGTACTTGTAAAATAATTGTACTAATACTAGTAATAGAAGCTAGAAAAAATGATCTGAGTTTCACAGGATATTGTTGAAAACCATGCCAAAATGTGTGTGTTAGTATACCGTAACATGTTTGGAAGTTGCACGAATTTCAAAGTGCCTCTATTGTATTAATGAGAAGCATGAGAAGAGAGAGGGAAACTTTAATACAGCTCAAGAAAAAAAGAGTTTTTCCACATCAATCGTTTCCCCCTCCCTTTCTCTCTATTGTTTTGCAAATATTTCTTATTCAGAGCATTTGTCGAAAAGGTGTGTTTTCTCAGAAGGCTGAGTAGTAAAGTTTAGCAGTAAACGCACTGCTACATGTTTATGAACTTAAACACGATAGCATTGTCTTTATTATTTTAACAGTGTTTTCTCCCTTTAGTTTCTCTTGTACAAATATGCGCAGCCGGCCTCGCAAGCTCCAACGAATCAATCGACACAACGTACAACCCTTCCTCCAATCAAATTACTTAAATTCCGTCCCACCCCCTCCACGCCTTCGTACGCTGTTCATGAAGGGTAACGAGACCATGCGGTCAGAAATACGTATGTTCAAAACCGGGCAGGCCGGCCAGGGATTTCACCATCGGGGTTTCCTTTTTTGGTATCAAGGGACAACAACAATGAAGCATGGGTAGGGCTTGCAAAGGCTGCGCTGCGCATATGAGTACTAGTGTACTGTGTGTTTAATACGAGCTCGAGCTAGCGAAATCCAGGGGCGTGATTGTGTGTCCAGCTGGGTTGGGCCTGGGGCGTGCATGCAGTTTGGAGTTGTGCGCACATGTATGTTATAGATTGGGGCTCTGTGCATGTGAAAGAAATACTATACACGGCGAAAATAAGTGAGTAATGGATTTGTTACTGTGAATGGAGCTACTAGTATATGTACAAACATCACGAGAACGAGTGAGCTGAGTGTTTACAAACAGCATGGTCGTATGATGTCAGGGAATTTCCCTGGATGAGTGTACGTGAACGCGAATTTAACAACACGCGAATATGTGGCATAAGCCGCCATTCGCGAAAATATCTGTACGCGAAAATAACAGCTTATACAGTATTCAGGCTATGGCACCTCTGTCCAATCACAGCAGCTTCCTCTTACTCCATTGATAATACCTATTACCCGTTCAAAACAGGAACAGATTTTTAAATTTTTGAAAATGAATTAAGACTGCTTAAAACGTTGGTTCTATTACAATGGGTTCTGGCAACCTGTAGTCAGTTCTACAATAATTCTAACTTCAATCCTGACTGAATGTTCTGCATGTTACACTAACTTTATCACCAAGTCTAACTGAAACAACTGTGGAAACCCTATTACCCTAACCCTACATCACTGATGAAATAAAGTCTACAGCGAATGTCGCTGAGTAAATATCACAGTATCTAAATGTGACAGTATGCATGTGATATTTAATGGGATGTAAATACAGTATTGGAACCAGAATTGAAGGACATTATCACCAATCTTCTGAAAAGAGATCCCACATTATAGCCATACATATGTCAGGTAATATGCAAATGGCTAATCAAATGCTTAGATTCTTTCTGTGGGTTGCGTAAATTTGAATATTGCCCACCTCAAAACGAGCGAGCTTTTCTTCTTCTTGGTCCTCTTGACCGCTGCCCTGATGGGTTCCCTCAGGCTGAGCTGGACAAAGTCCTGGATCTCGCTGTAGATGCTGCGATGGATAGCCTCCTGGAAGAATGGCTCCATCTTGCTCATGAACGCCTGGAGGCTCTTGATCATGGCAATGATCTCGATCAGGGCAAACTTCTCCTTCTGGTTGTAGTTGAAGCGGGTGGCCTTCTCGTACTCTTCCGCCTTCTCCACCTCCGGCTTGTGGCTGGTGCTAGGGTGTAGCAGCTTCCAGGAGAACTGCAGACAAAAAGACAATAGTAACTATCCTTTAAGGTTTCCATGGTGGTAAAATGTATTGCAGTAGAAGGCTTCACAGTACAGCATGTATTCTTTCTTGGAAATGAGTGTGGTCCTGAAAAGGATCCACTCATTTCTCGACGTTTCGGTAAGCATGTTCTTACCGTCCTCAGGAGTACAATAATACAGTGAAACCTGGTTTAATCCATTCGTGACAGAGGGTCCACATTATGTGGTTTGGTCTAATAACTTTTGATGCAGAGCACTAAAAACACACCAAATACATGAGAAGAAAGACCAAAAACTTCTACACTTACTGTGCCCATTTTCATTGCATCAATATTTGTTGTTTGATGCTGAAATTTTTTAAAAGGAAAATAAGCATTAAAATCCTTAAATTGGCAATGCGATGAAAATGTTAAAATTACCGTTTTCCCTGCAAACTGGCAACTTTATGACTTCTCATCATACATTCTGTCAATTTATATTTATTTCAGATACATGATGTTTTATAAGAAAAATGTAGCAATAAAAGAAAAATATTTGTGTTGCCAATTTGAAGAATAAAAGCTGATGAAATTAGGCTTTAAATAATTCCTGTTACGAATGGGTTAACAACCACCAAAGGACTACCTACATGTACCGGTATATAAAATGATATCTGTCTACAAAGACATCTGTTGTTGCCATGTATAAATAGTGATTTCCATTGAATAAACTTAATTTGAACCTGAACTTGAACTTAATCACTATTAAACCATTGGCTACTGAATACTCTTATTCCTATAAGCACCAGGACAACTTCGTTCCCAAAAGTAATGGCATAACCCATAGCCCACAAGAACTGGGTGGTCCCTGTATTAAACCAATTTGAATTAGAGAATTCAGTAGTCAACCAGTTAAAGCAACCTATACAAAAAAAACCCTCTTTACTTGTCTCACACATGTGGTCTTTATTTTAAGATTCACTTTACTTAGTAATACAAAGATGATATAGCTATATTTGCTCAGGGTTGCCTCATCAAAATTAATACCTCTCTTAACTGAGAGCCATGCATGCATGCATGCACATACTTATTGTCTGCATCAATCTTGTTCTTGGTATTTTTGGTTTCACTTTTAGCCTACAAATAGGAACCACTCATTTACTGATACTCATGTAATGTGCACATGCCTGACGCACGGTACGCTTTTAAAAAAATATGAAACAACCTTGTCAAGAGGCCTGTGGTTTTGTATTGCTGATTCCTATGTGAAACAACCATGATAGTAAGAGGTCTGTGGTTTTGTATTACTACAGGTCATAGTATAAATTCAAGTGATTTGACATTGGAAGAAGCTAAACCTTGTTCTATACAAATTCACACTTCAATGCTCTTGAAATGTTTATTCTCCTTTCAAATGTTTGGGTGTATTCAAAGATAGAATCCCTGACAAATTAAAGAAATGTATTGATATCATTATGTGACTGATTGACAATGTATGCAAACATTTTATTGAAAATTAACAAATACAAGAGTTTCAATGACCAAGATTACCAGACAATACACTCTTTAAGACCACTGCACACTATACGATCCGACTGCAATCAGATTATGCAACAAATGGCATTATGTATTCAATGTGAAAGTTTAAACAAGTAAAAATCATCATACTTGAGGTCGGGAATAAACATATGAATACTAAAATAGAAATTTTGGTTAACTACAAGCCTTTAGGTCGAAGTAAAGGCCAAATCGGCTTCAAATCGTAGACGATCGCAAGATTCGAAATTGACTTCACTTTTATATCGACAAGGAGGCTTGCAATAGCCCGGAGTTTCAACTATAGTATTCATATGACTATCTAGAACTTTGTTCAGTATGATTTCCCATGTTTGAATGTTCATATCAAATATTATATCCCTTCTATGAATATTCATGAGTATTGTAAATATATAATTGGTCAATTGGTGCTCACGTGATAAAAGATAATTTCACTAGGAAAAACAAATCTCTGCCAGAGCTCCGAATATCTTTAACTATTTTTTCCTGGGCAGAACTGTGCATGCTCTATTTACTATTTTGTTCCAAGGCACTACTGCGCATGCTCACAGTTCATTGACAAACTTTGTTTCGAGCGCGCAGACTTGTACTTGCAGAGTCCAGTCCTTATTATACGGACTGCTCATAACCTTGATGCCTGCAGTACCGGCACAAGTCATCGGTACTTTGGCCCCGCGCTCTAGCGCCCGATCCAGATCAGCTGGTTCGGAAACAAACATGGCGGCCTTCTTAGACCTTACCTAGTTGGGCCTTTTCTTCGAAGATTTCATTAGAACAGTGAACATATTTGTCGTGCATAGGACATGATCTATATTTTCATAGAATGCAGCAAAATATTGTAGACTCTCACTGTTCACCATGCAGGATTTCGTCCATTGGGGACAAATAGCTAACGTTAGTATGGAAACATCAGATTAGTCAAATATTGTCTTAGCGGGTGTCTTATGTTGTGTTTTTTTTTTTTTTTTTATTAGTTGTAAAGAAGAGATATAAATATACCAAGAATTTAGTTCGAAAGTATAGTGGAAATTATATATCTTCGGAGGGACTGGCAATAGTTACTATTTTTTCCTCGGGGCGAATCGGAAAAAATAGCGTTATATGCCAGTCCCTCCTCAGATAAATAATTCCACTATACTTTCTCACAGCTTGGTATATTTGTATACTATAATAACAATTTTTTCCAAATCGGATTACAAGCAGATTGTGTAGTGTGCGATGGGCTTCACATGTTAAGACCAGGGCCGATATTCAATTCAAAGCACTGATTGAGTAAGTAAATTACTTAGCATTTTACATGGCAAAATGCCTTAACTCGTATTCAGATCACTGCTAAGTACTTTACTTTAGCATGCCGACTTTGAGGCAAAATACTTACTGTTAACCATTGTGACATCGTAAAGTCTGTCCCAAATAACGCACAATAAGGCATCGCATTGTATGAGTGATTATAAAATGCACCTGCGCAGCATATGACTGCACGTATGTACATGAAAAGTGTGCCAGCCAGCCAGTCAGAAATTTGCTTAAGTCCGCTAGGGGGTTGTCTTAGATTTAGGATAAAATTCTTAGCCAAAAGATTCAGTTGAATACCAAAGATGATTAAGTATATTACTTTACTGGAAAATTCAGTAAAATACTTAGAATTATGGCTTAAGTATTGAAATGAATACTGGCCCAGAAGTCTCTATAACTTCTATTATCTGCTCATTATCTCACCATTTCAGTGACAAGTGCAGTGAGTTTTGAGAGCAGTCTTAGGCCTCTGAGAGCAAGCTCATAAATGGCTTTATTTTCTGCATCACTCCTCTTTACTGGCTTGTTATCATTCTGCTCCTGTTTTAAAAGACAAATATCATGCATGAAAAACATCAAGTTATTGCAGGAATTTTTAAAATGGTCAAATATGACATAAAACACAATTTGAACATAATAGGACATGCAATAAGAAAGTTATGGCTATATGAAATCTTCTGTATCACATTTTTTACACTATCACAGCTATGGATGACATCACTTTGTGAACAACTCTCAATATATTTTGTACACACATAATTGAACATATTTTATTTTGCTTAAAATTTGCACATTTTCTTAAAGGGGGTACCCAATGCTGAAACAATGTTAGTTCATTTAAAAGAGCATGATTTTATTAGCAGAAAATCATCTGCCTAAAGTTTTTTTAAAAGTTGTGTTGCCAAGGAAACCCCCAAATGTGATAAGATTTCAGGATATTTTTGACCCCTCAGCTGTGACCCAGTTTCAACTAGGTACCCACTTTGACGTCAAAATGACGTCAAAGTGGGTACCTTGTCGCGCAATTCTAGCAAAATGCGCGCAAGGTTTAATACATATTGTACAGTCTGGCGCGTACCACACCTGCAATGCGCGAAGCTGGGTACCCACTTTCACTTCATACCTCATACTCACATTTTGTAGTCAAATCTTGACTTTTCATGAGAAAATTAGCCAAAATGCATTGATTTTGATTGAAAAATCATCAAATTTTAAAAGTTATTCTTCTTAGAACTCTATTCTCGATCATATATCAAATTTTTTTTTACCATTGTGTAATCACTTTAAGCCAAATTCATATTATTGTAGGAGTGGTTTCTCCACAACATACATGTATTTGGGATAAGGACAATGAAGCATGTGTTCTTCTAGACAATAAAGAATATGTGAAATTCCATGTACAAAACTTATTGCGAGTTGTCCAAAAATTACATCACCAATAGCTATGGTATTTTCAAAAACAGAAAATTTCATATACATGTGGGCATAACTTTCTCATTCAGTGTCAAATTTCGTTAAAATTTTCATCAATCTGTTTCGTTCTGTCTAAGCTTTGATTAAAAAACTACTTGACTAGAGAGTGTTGGTTTCCTTTAACTGACATAGTTATTGACCATTTCTTGCAATATGAATAACCAATATCATGCTCTTAAACATATTAGAAGTGAAGTGGCACACCAAGAGTTTCATAAGTGGATTTTTTTGAAGCAACGGTAGCAGGGTAAAGGAAGAAGCAATTCCGCCAATACTTTCATCCTCTATGAAGTGGGGAAGTGCTGAAAATCTCTAAAATATAAGGAAGAATTCAAGTATAAGTACACGAAGAGCTTTTTGTATTAAACAGAGCTTCATATATTCCTAAAGCTCACGTACAGTTTGGTAGCAAAAAGAAAATTAGCATGAATGTGATGAAAGATAATGCCTTGCATAAAAAAACAAATATGTAAGATCATGCGATATTCCATTCATGAATTGTAGTGACTTCAGGTGTTTATATTTGAAATATGTAATGGTTAACATTGTGCCCTACACTAGGACCCCTGCATCCTGACCACTCCCAACACGATCACCATGCTTAGTAAACTGTCACAAACAGAACTCTCATTGATTTTACACATGTGCAGGCCTGTGTGATTTTACATCCCTGATCCCCATGGCATGGGGATCTGAAGTAATTTTCGCCTTTCATTTGCTTAAAGACATTGGTTAACATTGTTATGATTTTTTTTAAATCTCATTTTGTTACTTGAAAATGGGATAAACATAGGGGTTATAGTGAAAAAATACCAGTCTGAAAGTTTCAGAGTATAATATCCACAGGAAGTACTATTAAATAATAGAAATGTGAACCAATGTTTGAAAAATGTACGAGGGTCAGTTGCACAGACCAGACATAAGGAGTGCGCATGCGCAGATGGCTCAACGGACCGCACTGTGAGTATTGGCGTATCACGTGGCGGAAGGCACACAACGGTATTTTTTAATTCGTGCAAACGGTCCTCTTAGTTCACTGTCTCTCGAGACGAAAGCTAATTAAATCGCGGTTTGCATCTAACTTACAGTTTTTCATTCCAAATTATGGTTGGTTTCAGGGTTTTTGAGTACAAATACAAGTACTCATACACGTGTTTCATCTCAGTTTGAAAATTTTTTAAATCAGCTGCTCACAAAGTTAGCCAATGCCTTTAATATTCCACTTGATGAGGAGGACAGAACTTCACAGCATCTTAATTTTGCTTTCATCTTGCTGCTGAGCAGCTAAAATCAAAGAAATTTTATGAGAGGTTTTTGAGGGCCTACCATAGCTGTACATAACCTTTATAGTGTACCAACCGCCTGAGAAAAATAATTTGTGTAAAGCTAGGATGTATGAAATAAACCCTGAAAAACTTCAACCTGGCATTCTAGAGGATGGCAGTTAAGAGGTTTGAAGAATATATAGGATAAAAGAAGACCATGAGTGGAATTGAACAGGAATTTGATTCCCTAAATGCCCTAATGCATGTGTGCGTGTGAGAGTACCAGTATGCTGACTAGTCTACTCGCTAGTCGCTTTTATGATTACTGAGAGTACACCGGAACTTGTGACATCTTTTTACAGAAGTAATATATGAAGTTTATATTTTGAAAGGAACCTGAAACCTGAAGACAAAATACCTCTGGTCATTTCTAAATTCTAAGACATACTGAGAGCCTACAAATTGCAGAAAAGTGAATGCATTAACGCACCAAGAAAAGAGAGCTCTTCCAAAAGTTGCGCAGAAAATTCATGACAACATATTTTGCGCTAACTTTCTAAGAATTTGATTGGTCCACAGCTTTTTGCCATGGGGAGGCAAAAGATATGTCTCTTGCCTCTTTGTTTGTTTTTGTTTGTTTTTGTTTTTTTGCTGCCCCATATCCCAATCATTTGTTTAAAAAAAACAAACAAACAAACAAACAAACAAACAAACCACGGGAGGTTCTCAACTTCATACCTGAACAAACCTTAATATCTACAATGTACATGTGCAAATAAAAACAGGTTTTACTCCAAGGATGGAAAGATCTGAGGCAGAAATGAAAAGAATTCATCTTGTGACGGACTGGGAAACTGTTAAATGTACTCCACAGTATCATTTTGGTTTCACATGCTATCAATCATTTGTTTGTTCCATTTCAATTGTCTTTTTTATTACCTCACAAGAGGAGTTGATTGGTCAATTAGGGACTCTTCTTACAAGGACTACTACCCAGTGCAGTGGTTTATATCTGCTATTGTTCACAAGTGCACGGTATGTTCAAGAAGGAGAAGTCATTTGAGAGTTTGATAGAGAGCAGGGGAGAAAGAGAGGAAATGAGATAAATGGAAGGGAAAAAGAGACAGAGGAATATAGCAATATTTGCAATGCAATATAGAAGAGAGTAAGATGGTAGGGAGAAAGAAAGGAAAGAGAGACAGAGAAAGAAAGATGGATTACAGCAAAAGTTAGGAAGAGAACGAGATTGGAAAACTAGAGAAACATGGAGACAGAAGGATAGAGACAAAGACAAAGAGGCAGAAATAAGAAAAGAAATTAAATGGAAACACAAAGAGATTAAAAAAAAAAAAATGTTAACCAAGATAAACATTCAACGCACCTCTCTGACCCTCCATTGTGGATGCATCTTGTTATATTTCACTAGCTGAGCCATGTACTTGGTGTGTTGGTCCCTTAGCGTATCCTGCTGCCGGAGGATGTTGAACTGTGACCCCGTCGCTGTGATGTTCTCGCTCTTCCAGAAGGACTGGTGGGTCTCGTAGTTGGCACATTTCTTGATGTAGGACAAGACCGAGATCTGGAGATCTCCGTAGAGAGGCACCACCTCCAGTTGCTGTGAACGAGAGGATAGATTCAGTGAGGGTTTACTGCAACTTCCTCTACCAGATGTGCCACAGGCAGTTTAAGCTATTGAACACTAGGGACTTTTCATTGTGTGAACAAGGACGCCATCCTCATTCTCTAGCCGTGCCAAATGCTTCATGCATCATGGCCCCACCCCCTCCCATCCCTCGGCTCACGATTTCATCCATTTGAGACCCGATGAAGTCATACTTCCTAGAATCAAGGTAGATGTGAAATCCCTTGTAGACACATTCTCAATTTTTGTACTGGATGTCCTTGAGAACACGGAGCATGCTTAGTTTGTTCTAATGATGTCATCACGTAGCAGTCCACTATGTGGACGCTCAAATCAAAAAGTCCTTACTAAGTCCAGGATAACTTGGGCTAGGGTCTATGGAAAATGCATGTTATACTGGAATCAATTCGTGCCCAACAGGTTAATAATAAATGTAGCAGTATGATTTAAGCAATAGCCCGGACCTAGGTCTGCTGATCCATGTTGAGGAGCTATGATCTACTTGCACAGCTCTGTGAGGTGACTCATTCTGTATCTTGGTCCTGCAGCAGATTTCTGCACTTGGTCCAATTTTGCTACAGTCTGAGCTAATTAATTTGCATTACAGATGAACATATATTACCTACATGTACTTCATTGCTAGTCTTGGGAGATTGTCCTAAAGCTAGCTGGGTCTTGCTCATGGAATAGCCAGCTTTTTGGCCAAACAACAAGCTAGTTCAAGTATTCTTAATCTTGAGAAGCACTGATTGGTCTACTTTTTCTAGATTCCAGCTAATTTGGCAAGTAAAATATGATACATGTTCATTATGCATCAAGTCAAAAGGGATAAAGCTTCTCCAAAAGCAGGAGTGAACAAACCTTGAAGATCTTGTCAATCTTGGACAGACTGATCCTGTTCTTCTGGTCCATCTTGTAGATACTGTTGGTTTCATTATCCATCAAGAACAGACCTATCCCCATCACCTGAAAGAACAAGGGCCAGAATATTGCAAATAAAAATATGAATAAATTTAATTGCATCAGGGATATTACACTTGCTCTTTCACGTACACCTATGCATAAAAAAATCAAAGGGACCAATCATTCCTAAATTCCAGATGAGAAGTTCTGGATATTGAAATAACATTGGCCAAGTTAGCTACAGTAATAACTTGCACAAGATATCGTACAAGAAATACTAGGCATTACTGATGCTTCAACTTTTGGAGAAAGTGTTTGAGTAAAGTTTCATTTCATTTCTTTTTAATTCGCCCTTTTTAATTCCTAATTTCACTCTCATTCAACTAACCTCTACCTAAAATTCAACTAATCATTACCAAAACATACAGGAAAAGGTCACTTGGCCAATTGACTAAAATCTGAAATAGTCACATTTCTCTAATTTCAGGATTGTTTAGCATACATTTTCTCTCACCACTGTACATATTTTCTTGCTTATGTTTACTAATGACTTAATTTCTGATTTATTTTCTGATTGTTTATTGTTGATTTGTTATATCTTTATTTGCCTCTATGCTTATCAGTCTTCTGAGTGCATCAGTTGGGTGGGAGGAGGGACCTTTACATTTATAGAGATTAAGTTTGCTCTCCTCTTCCCTGGCAGCCAACTGTTGCACTCAGAGGACTGCTATAAAAATATGAATTTATATGACTGATGTTTTTAAATGTTTGTAATCACTTTGTTTATAATTCTCTTGGAAATGCTAAACAAGAAATAATAATAATAGATGATAAATTGGATGTCCCTTTTCTGAATTTTCATTTGTATTTGACTGGATCATTAAAATCTTTGCAATCGTGTTTTCATTTCTGTATACGTAATACTGAGAAGCTGAAGTTTTCCAGGGCCCTGTTTCATAAAACTTGTTATCAGTAACAACTGCAACATTCTATGACAAATTTGCTCTCACCCAATCAGATACAAGGATTTCAGTAGCTTATAACAGTTATTGTGATCTGTTACTGATAACAAGTTTTATGAAACGGGGCCCAAACAAACATTACCTTGACAAGCATATGCTTCTCTGCAGGCAAGACATACTGCTGATTGTCGAAGAGCTTGACGCAGAGGTTGACGACATCTGCGATCATCTCCTCGTAGCCATCGATCTTGACCAGTGAAGTCTTGAGAGTGTTTGTGATGGACTGATTGGTGGCCAGGAACATGGTCATCTTCTGGGACTCCTGGACGGCGGCGATGTCGATCGCTGACCTCAGGAAGTTGGCATCCCTGAAACAAGGGAAGGTGTGAGATATTTAATGTGAATATTTCTGCCTTCATACAAGATGAGCTTGTAAGAGGAGGAAGTTATGATTCCAAGACTGGTTTTGGTGCTTGGAATTGGTAGAACCATAAGGAGGAAATGGCAGCCAAGGTATTTGGAGAGAAAGAAAGAAAACAGATAAAGAAGAGTGAAAGAAATAAACTACTTGAAAAAGAAGACAGACATAAAGTAAACTGAAATGGAAGAAGTAATGAATGCATGGTGTGTTGTTGAGAGTGGAAGTGGGACAACAGGGTTTAACCAGTGTTTTACTGTAACTTCAGTTCTTTCAGTTCACATGAGTACACAGTAGTGCAGGATTTGATCGTATCAAGGAGGGAAATTCAAACTCTGATGGCATAATGCCAACAGCGAATGAACAGAACCTACATGTATGATTTTCTTTCACTAAATTATTCGGTCTCTTGATATGAGTAAAAAATAAAACTAAAAACTAAAAAGCATTCCAAAGGGAAGGAAAAGAAAGAGCAAGAAAAAATGCAGACTTAAATTTGGTGGTCAAATAGAATGCATGCAAGTCATATCATTTTTGGACAAAATTGAAAAATGAAATCACAAACAAGGATTTCCTGTTCACAGACCTGTGGTTTATTATTCATTGTTTATCCTTGCTCATTGAAAGTCAATGTAAAAGGACATAATTCATCATGATTTAATATAACCATAATAATAAAAAAAAAATGCTTTAGATTCCATTACATTCCCCAAGTCTATATAGTTCAGTAAATAAATAGTGGGATACTGGTCAGGGATTACTGGTACATCATATTCTTGCTTCACAATTTTTCTTCCACTCTTTAAAACTCCATCTCTCACAGCCTAAAGTTAACAGCATTCATGTTCTTGATTCTGAAATTCACTTTGTCTATTACATCATTTGAGAAGCAACAACAGCCGTAACCCTAACCTAAAGTCCCCAGTTTTCCGTTTTCTAAAATGCAAAGTCTGTGTTCTTAACTTCAAATTCTGTGTTCTTCGGTGACATGTACAAAACATATGATAAAGCAATTCTAAATAGTAAAAATCTGAGAAAACCGTAAGTTACCTTAATATACAGGCACTGCAGTGATAAAGGTTTGCGAACACAAGCTAAACACTGCGAACAGGTAATTCCTTGGTTGATCCAGATTTTCCGCTGATGCGATGTGCGATTTTGTTTGATTGGATTTTGCTTTGTTTCTCATGATTTTCACTGTATTTTTTTCAGAATTCAAGATTTTTTACCTGAAAATCGTGCATTCCGTGAAATTCTGTGAATTCCGCATTTTTCCTGAATTCCGTGAAATTTTTCTGTTTTCCATATCTCGGAAAACTGGGGACTTTACCCTAACCCTAATAAGAGAAAGAATAACCACATCCTTGTAAATCCTTTACACTTACAACTGTACAACTACAAACTCTAACATACATGAAACTTGTGATGAACCTTACAAGAGATGAAGATCCATAAAGTTTCATGTCATAAAGTAATGAAATTATAACTCACCCACTATTGAAGTTTTATGCTAATAAAAAGTGTCTTTCATTAAAAATGGTCTTCATTTCCAATTCATGAAAGCTTAATGTTGCGAAACTTTCTAGATTTGCAGTATCACCATCAATCTGGTCAGTAAAACTGTAATCCTACCTATTGTAATTCATTAATTATTCACCTACCTATTGTTATTCGTTAACTGTTCATCGTAGCTGATTGAAAATTCATGTGAAGGGACATTATGCAAAAGTTTCACATCATGAAAATTTTTGGTCTTTGCTATAATCATCAATCTCAATTTGCAAAACTGTAGTCCCACCTATTGTAAGCCGAGTTGTCATTTCGCACACTGGCCTTGCTATCCTTCAGGGCATCAAGTACAGCAAACATGTTCATCAGACGACCAAGGGTCAGGAGGTAGGACTCGGACACGAAGTCGTTCCTTCGTTCGAGGTGACATAATCTCTTGAAATCCTCACAGAACTCGTTAATAGCTCTCTCCTACAACAACAATGAGAAAGAAAATGGTTTATATAATTTATGACTGTAGGCACAAATGGCTTTAAGAGATTAGAAATGAGAATTAAATGGAAAATATGTTATGTCCTTTGTTCTCTCAATGTGACATAATCTCTTGAAGTCTTCACAAAACTTGTTAATCACTTTCTCCTGCACAGAAACAAAAAGAGAATGTCATGTAAAATTAAGGTACGCATGCATGTTCTTAATGCCTTGGTCACACCTTTGCGTATATTACTGCGTATTGCTGTGCTATTGATACGCAGCTGTACCCAGCAAGACGCGGCAAATCTAAAGGTAGCAGTTACACTATTGCGTATCTAGCTCATAAGTAGCTTGTACATGCTGCTTGTACAAAGCAAATGGCATACAAGCTAGACTCGCAGTGTATCAAGCAGCTAGCGCAATGGTTCTTGCTGCTGCGAGTGGTATGCGAGCAACGGCGCAATGCATGCCCAATCATGCGAACAACCACGAGCTCAAGCAAAGTAAATCGTGCAGGAAACACAGCTAGTATAGGCAGTGACAAGCTCTCCATAAAAGAGCCAATTTGACCTTGCGATTGCTTGCGATAGGTTACCGGTAACAAAATTTATAACTAGCAAGTGACTTACACGGGCGGGCAGGCCTATGCGTTAGCCTGCATATTGAATATGTAGTGAGCACATTTCATTGCGCTTTATGGGGTATGACTGCCTATCTGCGGTCGGGCAATATGCAGCCAAATAAGCAAAGGTGTGACCAAGGCATAAAGAAAGTACTGTACCAAGATGTGAAAATGAAATTATTTTGCTGAATCTACTGATCGTGACGTCATCTCTTGAAGTCTTTAAAAACTCATTAATAGCTCTCTCATGCAATTATAGAAGAAAAGTGTTTTCAATAATAGCAGCAATTTATACCATCCATTTTTGAAAACAAAGGCATTTGTCATATGTATTTACTGTATTTACTCCTTTTCAGATGTGATTTGAAAGGAAATATCCAAGCTATGGGAATTAAATCATGAAACATCTGATTACCATTAATATGCTTTTTGCAAAGTAATGTCATCTCTTTAATATACAAATAGCACTCTCGTACAAGGAAATGTTTGGAAAGAAAATATTGACAGTCATTTGTAACGAGCTTAAATTGTGTTCCAGATATAGCTCTCTTCTACAAAGAAATGTTTAGGAAGAAAATATTCAAAGGATTAATACCGTTAATCACTATCGAACAAGTTTAAATTGTACTAGAGGAAATCTGGAAATTAAATCATAAATGAGAAATCATCCTTCTAAAGTCTCTCCTCACCATTTGACGTCATCTCTTGAAGCCTTACAGGAAGTGTTACTATAACACTCTCCGAAAATGGAGCACATAAAGTAACAATGTTTGTTTATTCACTTCAAGTACCTATACATAAATGGGTTTGAATAAAATGTTAAGATGTGGGATTTTCATTGAAAACCTTTAAATTCAAAGATTTAGTTCCTTGTCCCCTAAATATACACTCACTCTTTACAGAACTCATCAAAAAAGCTCCTCCTACTTAAGGAAATATTCAGAGAGACAATGTTGTTATCAATTCATTCACTACTGGTACATGCTTTTACGGTTTAATATGGTTCGTTATTCCGAAGGTTCATTATTCCGAAGGTTTGTTAGTATGAAAATGAAATAAGGTTCTTTATTCCGAAGGTTCATTAGTCCAAAAATGAAAAACGGTTCATTATTCCGAAGATTCATTAATGCGAAAACGAAATAAGGTTCATTATTGCGAAGGTTCGTTAGTCCAAAAATGAAATAAGGTTCGTTGGTTCATTAGTTATTTTCGGATTAACGAACCTTCGGAATAACGCCACAAATGTTCTGATTAATGAACCCTTTTTCATTTTCAGACTCACCAACATCTAGGTATACACAATTTCCATTTATCGGAATAACAAACATCACCCGCTTTTACATGTACAAGACTGATTAGAGAATGTCCAGATATGAGGAAAAAAATGATTCTTTTCAGGGGCACACACTGGGACTGAAATTAAGTTCGGGAATTCTGATGTGACCAGCCCTCTAACAGCCTGTTCAGACACAACATATTTATCCCAAAACTCGATAAAGAAACAGTTTATAAAGAATCATAGTACAGCGAACAGAGTGTTCAGACGGGGTCCGCCCACTTGACCGAAGGCCTGCAAGACCGAAGGCCCATGAGGCCGACTTTTCTCATACTGTATTTTCCTTCATCACAAATAATGCGCTATCAGTATATAAAATAATTATGTCTCCTTTAGCATGTTTAGTCCTCATTCCCGGAGGTCCCGCTGCTCTTTAATACTTCTTAAACTTCCTTCTGGCACAGGAATTGGTTAGAGCGGTGTGATATTATAGATTACAATTTGCTATTTTCGGCCTCACGGGCCTTTGGTGAAGTGGGTTGTCACCGTTCAGACACACATCCCAAACTCTTCAAAGAAAATGTCATATAGATGCAGTTTCCTACTGCACATGTTCTCATGGCAAGGTCATGTCTCCTTTGGAGTGCACTCACATTTCAAAAGCCCCATCCAATCATACCGCTCTATGGTCGCCATACATTCAGACACTCACAGATTACGATTCTTTATCGAGTTCTAGTTCGAAACGATGCTCAGACGGGTCAGACCCTAGTTTTGTTATATGACATTTCTTTATATGTCGTTCCGTTAATAGTGAGCGTATAGAAACAGAAATTAATTTTATACACTGTAGCTATACTATTTCGGTATAGTTATATGACAAATATTGTGTGTCTGAACACGGGGTAAGCTACAAAGCCTGCCCCCCTGGCCATAAATCAGCTGACCCTCAAAAAATGCTCTCCAATATCAAGCAGCCTATCAGGAAACTGCTCCGAATCTTTATGGCCAATCTGCCCCTGAGTTGTGCTGTCTCTATCCATGATGATATGAATATGAATATGAATCATGAGCACCTGATTTGGCGGATACTGGCGCTATAGAAGACTTCATTATCATTTATATCTGAAAGTTCAGTCACTGATTTAAGACATGCTTTTGATACTGCCGATACTTCAATTTTATTGAACAAATTAGGGAATATTTATCACCCAGTTGTTTCTCAATCTTGCCGATGTATACAATAGGACTGATCACATATGCCGCATTTTGAATGGCAATACTGTTTCTCTACTTTCCTCTCTCTTTCCCTCTCTTACCTTTCCTTTTTTTATCATTTTGCACTTCCCTCTCTATACGCTACTTCATTTCTTCTTTTAACTCTTTACCCTATTTCTGTCCCTCAAGCAGTTTTCCATTTATCTTTTCATATTTCTTACAGCAGTAATTGCAGTATTATCAACTCAGACATTTTGAAAGTGCTATAAATGGTATAGTTTGTTTTGGGTTTTTTTTCAATAGCTGTACTTGTAGTTGTACAATACTTTATGTACCTTATCAAAAGTCAGAGCCAGTTACGCGGCCTTTAGCGTCTTTTCCCCTATGATTCTCCCATTTCTCCATAGACAAAATAACCGGGGATCGAGAAAGCCGATGTGAAAGAACGGTCGCGGAGAAGATTATCAAAGACGCTGTCCCTCAAGCAGTTTTCCAATTATTTTTTCATATTTCTTACAGCAGTAATTGCAGTATTATCAACTCAGACAATTTGAAAGTGTTATAAATGGTATAGTTTGTTTTGGGTTTTTTTTTCAATAGCTGTACTTGTAGTTGTACAATACTTTATGTACCTTATCAAAAGTCAGAGCCAGTTACGCGGCCTTTAGCGTCTTTTCCCCTCTGATCCTCCCATTTCTCCATAGACAAAATAACCGGGGATCGAGAAAGCCGATGTGAAAGAACGGTCGCGGAGAAGATTATCAAAGACGCTGTCCCTCAAGCAGTTTTCCATTTATTTTTTCATATTTCTTACAGCAGTAATTGCAGTATTATCAACTCAGACAATTTGAAAGTGTTATAAATGGTATAGTTTGTTTTGGGTTTTTTTTTCAATAGCTGTACTTGTAGTTGTACAATACTTTATGTACCTTATCAAAAGTCAGAGCCAGTTACGCGGCCTTTAGCGTCTTTTCCCCTATGATCCTCCCATTTCTCCATAGACAAAATAACCGGGGATCGAGAAAGCCGATGTGAAAGAACGGTCGCGGAGAAGATTATCAAAGACGCTGTCCCTCAAGCAGTTTTCCATTTATTTTTTCATATTTCTTACAGCAGTAATTGCAGTATTATCAACTCAGACAATTTGAAAGTGTTATAAATGGTATAGTTTGTTTTGGGTTTTTTTTTCAATAGCTGTACTTGTAGTTGTACAATACTTTATGTACCTTATCAAAAGTCAGAGCCAGTTACGCGGCCTTTAGCGTCTTTTCCCCTATGATCCTCCCATTTCTCCATAGACAAAATAACCGGGGATCGAGAAAGCCGATGTGAAAGAACGGTCGCGGAGAAGATCAAAGACACTGGACGAGACTTTTGATCAGCGACCTTAATAGTTGTTTCTATACTATTTTGATTGCCTTTTTAACTCTATATAGTTGTATTGTTTATATCCAGGGCCCCATGGAAGATAAACTTTTGTTGAATGGGCTACCCTGTTGAAAGATCAATAATCAATAATAAATAAATAAATAAATATAAAAATAAATAAATATATATATAGATAAATATATACATAAATAAATAAATAAATATATAAATAAATAAATAAATAAATAAACAAATAAATCCCTCAATCAATCAATCAATCAATCGACTGTTAATAGCTCTCTCCTGCAAGGAAATGATAAGAGAGACAATGTTTTGTAATCATTGATTCACTCCTGGTATGCACACATGGTGAACAAAAAGTAAATATTTCCCCCCCCCCCACCAAAAAAAAAAGAAAGAAAGAAAAACAACACAATAAAAAAAAAACAATACAAAACTTTCTTTGTTTCCTCCTTGCTGATACCTATTAGAAAACTCTACATTTCTTTTGCAATCATGCTGATATGGATCTACACAATGTAGTATCCAACTACACTACTAAAGTATACCCTAGTTGCCCAAATTCATTTTGAAAGTATTTCCTACATCATTTAATGGTGAACTACACCTGTAGTCCTGTACAAAAAAAAGGAAATAAGCTTTCCTTCATGTATGTATGCACTGCATGTATGCATTGCAGTGATTCAGAATAGCTACATGTATCTTACAGTTGAAGATATGTCACTCTAAAGCTCAATTTGGGGGATTCAATTAGACAGATCGCCCCTCCAGTTTCCTGATATCCGTCAACCCTTATTTCCCATTGCAGGGCCTTGCCAGGATGTCGGAGTGTTTTTGTGTGTATTTTGGCCCTCATGCATGGGTGTCAGTTTGAGCTGCAAAAGGACGTAAATCCAATTCTTGAAGAATGATGCCACATGTACACATCACAAAAGCTTATACTACAGTTGCTACATGTACATTCAGTCTATATTAATCATGAGCTATTCAATGTGGACCAAAATCTATAAGCTTAGCCTGTCCCATAACCTCATTAGGATTTCTAAGTACAAGAAGTTGTTCTGCAAAAGTAGTTTTTTTCTAATGTTTGCTACCATGTACATTCTTATTTCATCTCTCATAGACTGTAATTTATATGATTAGCAATAATACCCAACAACAGATAATAATCAATAAATCTCCCATATAATGTTTGTATGTGTATTTCCAAAACAATTTGGAGCAGCTTATCAAATATGGTGAAGTATGGCTAAGACTGTCTAATAAATAACTGTATTTCATTATCAAATAATAAACTTTAAAATTTATCAATATGTATACTTCTTTTGTATATATGTGTGCTGTTCGTGGTTTATACATTGTACATCATAAATGAACTGAACTGAATTGATTGAAGTGGAGATAGCCCCTTTTGGATTGTAACTTTAATGTATGTATTCTACAAGCTATTTAGCATCCTTCAAATGTTCAATAATACTTCAGAGACAGATATCGAGAACATATGTGATGGGGTCTGTTACAGGCTAGAAACGTCTTCCTTGTTATTGCTGGAAAATGATATATCAGAACTTTTTAAGGGTTCCAGATTGACTTGTTAGGCTCTTTATGCACTGAGCAGTATGTAAGAATTTTGATATTGTTGAGATCCAGACTTAAATTTGGGGGGCTCAAGTGTACCTGATGCCTGTTACTACAGTCAAGCCCTGCATTAGGCATAATTTCATATTATAGAAGAGCTGTCACTAAAATTGTACTACAGTGGAAACTCGGTATAAAGAGATATTCCAGTCCCAGTTCTTTATATTTTGTTGTTTTTTTAACCGTGATATAACGAGATTCCTGCTATAACAAGGTAATTTTGATGGTCCCAAGTACCTCGTTATACCAAGTTTCCACTGTATCTGCAGGTATTACTAGTATCAAGTATGTGCAGATAAAATCTATGAATCTACTCAAAAGCATAGAAATGCTTGAAACATAAATCACAGTTGCAACATGTATTCTGGAAGAGCTCACAGCATAAGTACCATTCCATATACATGTACATGTAGGCATGGTTCTCGCCAGTACATAACACCCATGGTTCCAATACCATGCGTAGAGGGTTTCAGACAAGGAAGAACCATGTGTGAAATTGCTGCACCATGCGTGGCAACAAGGGTAAAAAAATATTGGAGTATATATTCCTAACAATAATGATAAATGTCACAGATTGTTTTGCTTTTTGGCAATGTATTTTTATTTTTATGCCATTAGTAGACAACTGCTTACCAAGAAGTATTTTTCATCCTTTTACTTTAGCATATACTGCTGCCACACCTAACTTTAGGTGTTATTCCGTAAAACTTCCGAAACTTCCACGCTATGCGCAGAGTGGGAACCGTGTGTGGATTTTTTTCTAGTGAGAACCCTGCATGTAGGCCTTATAATGCATTCTGCACATTCACACACTAAAAATCATGAATTTGAATACTTATAAGTAATGAAGGTTATTACTCCGAAAATCAATTCATTGGGATTACTGTTTAAACACTGATTTTGGTAGATATCATGAATTATTCCTACACCTGACTCCTCACTATTGCATATCAAATGGGAGATAGGAAATGAAAACAAAAGGATTATGCTACATTCTAAACAAAGTCAGTACACTATCAACAGGGCAGCGTGCCCTGTTTCAGGAAGTCAAAAAAAAAACCCAGAATGCAATCAAACGCATTTTACTTGAACTTGTCGATATCGAACAATTAATAACAAGCCTCCTGCACTTTGGACCCGTTTCACTATCAGCCGCACATGTCAGAGATTCTGTCTCCCCGATCAATATACTATGTTTACCCAGTAGGCTGGATAAGCCAAATATAAATTATGGGAGAGTGTACATATATGTACTGCATACAGGCCATGAAATGAGGAAGTAGCTAAATTCAGGAGGAACTGGTGTGAACAGAAAGAGGAGAAGAAACTAAAGAGAAAGGAAGGAAATATACATATGACCTACATGTACAGGATTTATATCTTGCATATACAAAATAATGATAAAATTTCATGATTTCGAAACAGGTGTAGTGTACAGCACTACAGCTGACAGATTATAGGAATAGAGGCTGGAATTCACACAGGTGGTTTAGAATTAAACCACGGTTTAAGCAGATTTCAAGGTATGAGTGCACTTGACTGGGACTTGATTTAGCACGTACACTTAGAAAAGTCCAATAAATAACACCCAAACCGTGGTCTAAACCATAGCAACTACAGGTAGCATGAATTTAGTGTCCTTTGCCAAACACACGTGTTCATAATTATTGGACCTTTAAAGCGTATACGTACTACACGCTAAATCAAGCCCACTTATACCAAGAAATCTGCATAAACCGTGGTCTAAGTCTAAACCACCTCTGTGAATTCTGGCCAAAGAAGATAAAATTATGAACTGATCCACACATAATTACATGGGCTTCAAAGGGACCAGTCAAACGAAAAGTTTTGCTCTATATATTTGACAATCATTATGCACATTCAGCTTCAAAGGTATGTCTATTCAGAGGCATTGCAAGTGTAAACACAAAATAAAATTAATGATACTTCTAGCAAATGCAGCAATACCACTAATTAGTTATATTTTAAATCTAAGTAGCACTTAGTTTTATGTCGTTGCGTGAAAGAACATGTCTGGAACGCAAAATGGAAAATTGTTGAAAATCATATTTTTCAAACAATGACTGATAATTTCATGGGTAGCATGTAGACCTGGTAAAGTGATATAAAATCTTCTAATCTTTGGTTTCATGATCTCAATCATTTCATGAACTTGAAGGGAAAAGGAATTGTAAGTGCGGTGGGGGAGGGGGGGGGGGGTAAAGGGATCATTTATTTCTGAAAAGATTTACCTGAAAATGCATAAAAGCACCATGTTTGGCAATCTTTGGCTCTGTAATCTCAATAATGTCATGAAACTTGAATGGGAAGGGAATAGTAAGTGAGGTTGGGGGTGGTAAAGGGATCATTTCTTCCTGAAAAGGTTGAATCTTTATATTTACCTGAAAATGCATGAAAGCACTAAGTTTGGCAATCTCTGGCTTCATGATTTCAACGAAGGTTTCCTTGATCTCTCTTCTGTTCTCCTGAAGATTGGATTTGATCTAGAATAAAAGAAAAATATAAAACAAATCATGAAAATATCATTATGAGTGTAAAATTTTAAAGGCTCAACAATACATGATGATAAGTAATAATGATAGGTGATAAGGATGATACCAAATATTCCATTCAAGATTTTAAAAAAATATATAAAAGCAGTCAAAAAATACCAAATCAAGATGATTATCATCTAGTGGCTGGGGGGGGGGGGGGAGGGGGGGGGGAAGGGGAGGAGGGAGGTTGGGGGTATGAATCATATATTTGACAGCTTGAGATAGGTGCAGGTGATTGTCTGTCTTTTCAAATTCCCATTTAAAGTGTAGCATTACCAAGACAGTTTATTTTTACTATGAATCTTTATGTCATAATGAGTTTAACCGTATCAGGACAACTCCCCGGGGACTGGGGGAGCTGTCCTTGGGGAGTGGTCATGCGGGGGAAAGTGTCCTCCGGGGAGAGTTGCCCTCGGGGGAGCTGTCCTCCAGAGGAGCTGTGTTCCAGGGGGAGTTGTCAGGTGGGAATCGTATCGGGGGAGTTGTCCTCCCGGGGAAGTCGTCCTAGAACCAAGTTTAACATATTCATTAGATTTTAAGCTACATTGTATAATCTATTCACTATTCCACATGGTATAAATTGCACTCAGATCTAATATCTCATTGTGAGAGTTCGAGCATACAATGATTTCCTTTTTATGAAAAAAAATAAAAAATCTTCCATAAGTGTGAATCATTACAGGATTTACATCGGATACCTTTTTATAACCTTTCCTTCCCTCTCTACTTATATGTCAATGATTACACATCATGGATTTCTTTTTTTATCAGTATCACATATGATTCTTTTCCTTTTCAGTCTGATATCTATGTGAAAACCACATTGTAAGGCTATTCTGTCAAATGGTTCCAAGGTTTCTGACAAAGGAAAAATGTCTTGGAGGAAACTGCAGCGATTGAAGTCCCTTTCTACCTACATTTCATAGATTACACATCATGGATTTCTTTCTTTATCAGGATCATGTATGTTTTCTGTTTCTTTTCCTTCCATCTTGATATCTGTGTGAAAACCACATTGTAAGGCTATTCTGTCCAATGGCCTGTTCCCAAGGTTTCTCAACAAAGGAAGGAAGACACAAAAACGTCTTGGAGGAAATTGCAGATTGATGTCAGTCTGTTTCTGAAGCCATATAAAAACATTCATTGTCTGAGATTTCTTAATCATTGCATCAATGCTCAGAAATCCCTTCCATCAAAATAAAAAAAAAAATTATGTGACAAGCATATAATGAAGAGCTGTGACTGTTGTGTTATTTCACGGTTAGACCTACAAGTACATGGTTGGTTATTTTACCTGACTGCTATTAAGAAAGCATGCTTGTTAGTAATTGGGAGGGGTCGGCGTGTAGGGCTCCTCGCCGCGTCTTTTTTTACCGTACCACTAATGCGTAAAATTGTCCAGTTTGCGGCTAGAGAAACAGCTAGCGGCCAGAATTGTACTGGAGAAGGCCATGCAGAGTACTATGCGTGGTACTATGTATCTGTGCGACTATAATTATCCACAGCTCTGCTAGCGCTAGCGCTCAAACCATATGCTCCCAGCCCTGTTGTATAATACATGCAATGTTTGTACTTTGAGCGCTCATACTTCATTTCTTCTAGCTTTGACTTCGAGTTTGACAGCTTTGTACAGCTCTCTTCCAGTACTTATCTCCATCTCCATCATAATGGAGATTTTGATAAGGTTTGTTTTATCTGATGGGATCTGATTAGATTTAGGTGTCATTATGTCAACGGTCAAAGAATTCAGCCTTTTTATGCATCAAAATATACCGGTAGCTACTAGCAATATATCAAGATAAAGAAAACAACTTCAACTCTAGTGTTGCTATTCCAAACCTATTCTGGGTGCAAATAGGCAACTTTTTCGAGTGAAAAGGATGACAAAGTGTTGATATCTTATTTTCTCTAAATACACAAAATGTATTACTAATTTAGAATGAAAATTAAGAAATTTATGTTGCCAATTTGATGATTAAACAAAACAAAGGTTTACTGATCAAATAAATCATATCATTAAATAGAGAAATCGGTAGAATATTCACACATTTGGCAGAGCAAATCATTGACACAAATATTAATGTCGAGCATGCAGTGACATCTTCCCTCTCTATCTTTGCTTCCATTTTCGTTCTAACCATCTTTATCTACATGTATATTTCCTCATGTTTTGCTTTGTTTTATTCCTACTTTTCTATCATCTTCTCTTTCTGACCTAATTCTCTATGTTATTTCTTGTTTTCATTCTATCGCCATCTATCTATTTTACCTTATCTTTCTCTTTATTTATATACACCCACCGTACTTCTATTATCTTTTCTCTCTAGCTATCCTTCCAGTTCCCTATTTTATTCCTTGTTTTCAATCCATCCATCTCTATATCTTTCCTTATGTTTCTCTTTCTTATCTTTATGTGTTTACCTATTCATTATGTCCATCTCTATATCTTTCCTTCTTATATGTTTTCTCTTCGTTGATATATTTTTGTTGTCTTTTTTCTTTCTTCTTGTGTCCATCCTCCTTATATTATTTCTTCCGTGTTTCCATTCCATCTGTCTCTGTCTTTCTTTATGTTTCTCTTTCTATAAATCTTTCTGTCTTTCCTTATTGTGTTCGTTCTGTCTGTCTCTTCCTAAGGTCCATGCTATTATGTTTATCTTTGTTTATATTCTTCATTTATCTTTTTGTGTCTATCCTCCTTATGTTATTCCTTGATTGTTTTCATTCTATCCATCTCATATCTTCCCTTATGTTCCTCTGTTTCAATATTTCCATCATCTTTTCTCTCTGTCCTTCCTGATGCTATTCCTTGTTTTCATTTTATCCGTCTTTATCTTTCCTTGTTTCTTTGTTTTAATACTTGTTATCTTTCTGTTTCTTTTCTTACATACGTTATTCCTTGTTTTCATTCTGTATTTCCGCCTCTCTGTCATGTTTATCTTTCTTTATATAGTTCCCTCTATCCTTCCCTATGTTATTCTTTTTTTCCTCCTATCTCTTCTCTATCTATCTTTCATTATGTTTCATTTTGTTTTGATACTTCCATTATTTTTTCTCTCTATCGACCTTCCTTACGATTTTCCTTGTTTTCATTCTATTTTCCCTCGCTCTTCTTTGTTTTTATACTTCTATTATCTTCTTTCACTATCCTTCCTGTTGTTATTCTTCGTTTTCATTTCATGTGTCTCTACAATCTTTCTCATACAGCGAGTAGTGAAAAAACTAAGTAACAAACGAACAAGACAAACAACTAGTGCTAAAGCTTGACGCTGTGTACTGTACCCTTCAGAGTGAATATTTATTGCTAGCTTCAATCTATCATCAAATTTTTCGAATGGAGCCTAGCAAGAATTGAATACGGTAACTGTATGTAGGGGACAGCAGGTGGTGAATTTGAAAAAAAAAACATAGAGGATTTTTTAGGAAAATACACGAGACGGCATACACAGAAGTCGCGAAAATGTAGGCATACTTATTACGGTTTAGCAGTGCAGTGCACACGTAGCTTTACACTCACTGTTGTCTCATTTCAGACGCTCAAATATACCCAAAATGAGCAATTTTACGCATTAATGGTACGGTAAAAAAACACGCCTCCTGGCCTACGGCAGCATGTAGCCATTATTTTTTCAGATACTAGTATTCACAATAAAACTCACCAGAAATCATGAATGAAATATCATCACACCATCTCTCACAGATGCATCTTTTTATGCAAGCAGGACAATGTGAGACTTTATTTAATATGTTCCATGCCAATTTCATTTTTGCTACCAAAACTGTGAACTTTTGTCTTTAAGGCAATGTAAGCCAAGGTCGTATTACCTCAAAAAGCGAAATCCCCCCCCCCCCTCCCCAGTTATTTCAAGTCCACCTTCTCCACTCCTTTGCCAGTGAGCCACTCAAAAAAGCATGTTTCACAACAATACATTGCATAAAAAGGAAACCATGGGTTGTACTACACAAGCGCTTTTGATTTAATTCTCTTCAGGCGAAGTGGTTGTTTTTACAACTTGACATGGTTTAATGAAGTGGTTGTTTTTACAACTTGACATGTTTTAATTGAACAGTATCTCCAAGTTGGAATGCAATCATACATATGTAATTGTACCTGTATATAAACCATGTCATATTGTAAAAAGAACACTTCACCTGTAGACAATTAAATCAAAGGGTCTGTGAAGAACAACCTGTGCTTTCCTGTGTATTCCATTATCTTCCTTATACAGGGCCAAATCCAGAATTTTTCAGCATTTTCACATGTATTTTACCCTAAAAAGGGCTGATTCTGCCCTCCTTGGATTCCAAAAAGGGGCCACGGTCAATTTGGCCACCTCCTGGATCCGCCCCTGCTTATACTTTTACTGATATTGTATACAAACTCGGCATCTCATTGGATCTTTTTGATCCTTTGAAAATTATAGTACATGTATATATCTGTATGTGTGTGTGTTTGTGTGTAGCTTTCATCATTATGCTAAAATTCTGTAATGACTCAAATTTGGCCAAAAAAATAACAGGATATTGAATCCTACAAAAAGGATATTTAACTCTTAATAAGACATGTCTATTTCAGATCTAGTCCAATGTGAAATTTGGCAATGAGACAGTACTAGTAATCTATCCATTATGAAATAGAGCCAAAAGCAAGGGGATATACATTACATGTAGCTTTCATTCCATTGTATACTAGCCAGGAGCATGACTTGAACATCTCCTACAAAAACTTCAAAAATAACATAAGAAGGATGCGTTACAAGATTCCTTTTAGACAAAACATTCTTGAAATGTACATTAAAGCAACAGGCTATCCTGTTCAATTTTGGGGGGTATGAACAGCAGCTAACAAAGCTGCCAACTGTTGAATGCTGAATTTTCATTTCCTGCATTTTAATTCATTCAATGGCTATGCTGAGGACACTATATAAGCCAAATATAAGCGTGAGTATACCAAAGCCAAAAGTTATTGGCAGCCAATACAAACTTAAATAACAAATTAAAACACACAGACACTGTAGCAGGAAGCCTAATTTCAATTCCTTGCACTTTAATCCATTCTTCAAAATTTGCTAGGACCCCTTAAAGGCATTGGTTAACATTGTTATGATTTTAAAAAAATCTTGTTTTGTTACTTGAAAATGGGGTAAACATAAGGGTTATAGTGTAAAAATACCAGTCTGAAAGTTTCAAAGTATAATATCCACATGAAGTATTTTTAAATATAAAAAATGTGAACCAATGTTTGAAAAATACAGGAGGATCGGTTGCACAGAATAGACATAAGGAGTGCGCATGCGCGTATGACTCGCCTTACCGTACCGTGTGTATTGGCGTATCACGCGGCGGGAGGCACATAACGGCATTTTCAAATTCAAGCAAAGTGATCCTCTTGGTGATTGTCTCGTGAGACGAAGGATAATAAAATCGCCGTTTGCGTCTAACTTACACTTTTTCATTCCAAATTATGGTTGGTTTCAGGGTTTTTGAGTACAAATACAAGTACTCATACACATGTTTCATCTTAGTTTGAGAATTTTTTAAATCAGCTACTCACAAAGTTAGCCAATGCCTTTAAGACAAGTAAACCTGAGATTGAGAAAACCAGTCCTGATTATTATCCAGACAATCAATATGAACTTGAATGACTAATTAAACACATCAGCAGTGCCATGTGTTACAGTCATGATATTAACAGGGCTTAGACTCTGCTCTCTACTACGAGTTGATAAGTGATGTATAAATTGCTAAGACAGGCAGATAATGTGTGAGTCACGCTAATGTCTCGTTGGATCTGACGGGTAAATTTGATCTCCTAATGAGCCTTCTCACACATTACGTGATGCGAAGAAGTCATTTAAACCATGATTCACTAGAGTCACAATCAAATATTCACAAATAATGCGAGAATGCAATTACATTAATAAAGGGTCTAACCTGTTGATTACTGAATTCTCTACTACCCATAGGCTTAATGCAGGGACCCCCTCCAGTTCCAGTGGGCAAGAGGTTAAAAATAATGGGTAAAAGATGAGATTACTCCAACCCGTACAAAAGATGACATCATTGTTGGAAAAAATATTCATATAAAATCAATGCTACATATTTAAACAGCTTTTTTCATATGTGCATAGAGAGGGATAATTACTAGTTCAGATCAGTCCCATGAGAGTACAGCAGTTGATCCAGTTGGATTTTAGGGGGACTTTTTTAGTCCAGGGCAAGAAACCTCACAACCACTAGAGGTTTGACCAAGTTTTTGGTTAATCTAAGTTTCAGCCCCTTTCCAGACAAAAAAAGGCTGAAAAACACCCCTTCATATTTTCAGAAAGTGAAGGATATTGCACGATCTTGTAAAGACAGCAGTTTGAATGGTGCCATTACTAGCACTTATTTTTCATGATTTTTTGAAATCTCATTTTTAACACAGGAGCCTAGGGGGGAAATATTTACAGGCGTGCGCCCGAATGAGGTCAATTGTTTGTCTGACCAAAATTGTATCGTGCAACCCTGCTAACATTTCACTACAAAGTACGCAAAAGTCACACGACTTGGGCATATAATTGTCCAGAAGTTGGTATGGCAAATAATGGATTTTCATACTGTGAGAATTATCATGACTTTTTCATGGCTTCTTCTTCCTTGCTGGAAATGAATTTTCATTCAGTGTTTACAACCTGACAGAAAACTCTGGGCAATAGTCTGGCAAATATGCCTCTAAATGATCCTTTTAATCACAAAACAAAAGTAATTGATTTACATGTAGGATGAAAATACGAAATAAATTAATCGATTTCATTTACTAAACCAAAAATGGAAGATAACCAACCCCACTGGAGGAAGATCTTAAAGTTGTATATTCCTATTCTACTGCTCCTCCTTAATATCCAAAATCAAAATTCTTGATACAACAAATGTGCTTATAGCACAAACAAAAACACAAACAACAACAATCAATTTCATTTACTAAACCAAAAATGGAAGATAACCCCGCTGGAGGAAGATCTTAAAGTTGTATATTCCTATTCTACTGCTCCTCCTTAATATCCAAAATCAAAATTCTTGATACAACAAATGTGCTTATAGCACAAACAAAAACACAAACAACAACGGTGACAACAACAAAAATCCTGTCCCAATTTTAACAAACTACCCAAATCTCCATAGGTCATGATACCAGGGAAGCAGTATACCGTACTATGTGGTCAGCTGGCCCCTGCATAACTCCCTTCTAACAAATACCACGGATCACTAATCATGAGCTAGAAGAGACAAACAGCGACAAATAAAAACTAGAAAACCGTGGTTGATCAAGAATTTAAATGGCCAAATACATCAGGTTCTAAAGTTGCCCTTTAAACTGCGGATTACCTAGCGAGGCTTTTGTACTTTATGCACCGATAAATACCAGCCCAGATGCTCATAGCACTGTAGTTAATACACATGTAGGCAGTAACAATTTTTCTCTCAACCTGCCCAGTTTATTTACATTTACACGTAAAAGTATGTACATGTATTAGATCTTGCACACTACAACTGTTATGTGATGATGGTCTGCAATACAGTATAGGGGCAAAGTATGCATAGGCATTCACTGTAAGGGAACAATGTATGCACAGTAGCATACAAACATAGGGAATTTTAATAGGAACATTGGGTGGGGTGAATAGGGACAACACTGGAAAGTTTTGGAGTTTTAATTTAGACACAGTCTTGAGTTTCTAACAAAAACTGTACAAAATATGCTCCAGCAACAATTACTTTGCATCAGTGTAATACTGTAGAAGTTGTAATTTTAGCGCAATTAATTTTTCACGCTCAGCCCACTTAAACACAATTGCACATTTTGAATTTTCATGGACAGACAGGATGACTGTATTCATGTGCAAAATAAACAAAATATTTAATGCGGTTTTACTTTCGTGCAAGTGTCGTGCCGCATAAAATTTGCTATAATTTCCACACCCCGAAATATTACACGTTTACAGTATATAAACTGAATATTGAACTTTAACCCTGAACCAAATACTATATAAAACTGTAAAACTGTATGACCATAAACCCAAAACCCAGGGATCCACACTAACTGTTTTTGTAGGGGGTCCGGATTTAAATCTTGGGCTCTGCATGTATGGAGCTCTATGTTGAAGTTGTTCACTTTTGGGGGTCTGGACCTAAATTGGGGGGGGGGGGGGGGGCATGTGTCCCGGGGGGGGGGGGGGGGCTTGTTAGTGTCGAGCCCTGCATAACCCTACTGCAGCCCTGACCCTAACCATCTCATCATTACCTGTCTGAAAGAAAGTTTCAGTTTCAGAGACAAGAAGACTTCTGATATGAATTCTAGAAGGAAAGGGCTTCAACCTGAGAGTCAATCAATCTCACTGATATTTCATCTACTGAGAGGCGAAAGAAAGTTATTTCTCTGTTAAAGTATGTGATTTAATGTCTTTCTGTCAGGGAAAAGGCCTCTGACCGTGGTCAATGAATCTACATGTAAATTTGTGTGTCATTTGTTGAGAGCAAAAAAAGAATTACACATACATGTACATGTACATGTACATGAGACTATGAGTTAACCCATTCGTGAGGGTCCACATTATGTGGTTTGGTTTAATAACTTTTGATGCAGAGCCTTAAAAATCATACCAAATACATGAACAGAAAAAGCAAAAAATTCTACACTTATTGTACCCATTTTCATTGCATCAATATTTGTTATTTGATGCTGACATTTTTTTAAAGGAAAATAAGCATTAAAATCCTTAAATTGGCAATGCGATGAAAATGTTAAAATTACCGTTTTTCCCTGCAAATTGGCAACTTTATGACTTCTCATCATACTTCTGTTAATTAATATTTATTTCAGATACATGATGTTTTATAAGAAAAATATAGAATAAAATAAAAAATGTTGGTGTTTCCAATTTGAAGAATAAAAAGCTGATCAAATTAGGCTTTAAATAATTCCTGTCATGAATGGGTTAATGCCCTTCTGACTCGCAGATAGCCACATTATTGTTTCTTGACCATATTGATATATTATTTTGGTTTTATATCGAGCCTACCCATGCTGCAGTAAAGAAAGAAAAAGTTCATTATAACTCTCATACGTATTAGTACATGTACAATGTACTTTGTTGTGAGTGTATGCGCAAACTCTTTGTTGACGTATTTGCAAACCCAACCTAGGAACTTTGTTCAAAATGCATGTTCTGACTTCTGAATCAAATTTTAACTGCATGCATTCAGGGGTCTTTATTTCAACCAAATGAAACATGACTGTAAAGTAAGGAAAAGTTCAAGTGCTGCAACTTTCATTTCATAGCAATATAAATGCATATAGAGTTCTGATACATAACCTGCAAGTTCAAACCAGGAACTCTGTTCAAAATGCACATTCTGAATGAGATTTTCACTTGGGTGCATTCACGGTCTTTACATGTACATTGTATTTCCATCATATTTAAAGAAAACTTATTACATGTAGTGTTATCTTTACAGCATTCAATTTCAACAAATTGAATGCAATTTTTCTGAACTCCATATCCCAAGCATTGTCTGCATTGTTTGTCAGCTACTCACAAAACACGGGTATTTTAAGAGCTATGTACATGGGCCAAGAGTTCAACTGCCATTAATGGCAATAACAATTGCTTGTTTTGAGGTCGTTATCAACCTATGGCATCTGACTGCCCTCCTACACAAAACTTCCTCCATTAAAAAATGTCACAGCCTAGTTACACTCTTAGCAGTTTGGAATTTGACAAACGTGTTCATATCAAAGTAATTTTGACCCTGTGGCTCAAATCCACAAATAAGTCACAAAGCTGACATGAGAAGAAAAGGTGAAAAGAATTGTGATATTTTGGAATCTCCTGTTAGTGAGTAGCTGATTTAAAAAATTCTCAAACTAAGATGAAACATGTGTATGAGTACTTGTATTTGTACTCAAAAACCCTGAAACCAACCATAATTTGGAATTAAAAAGTGTAAGTTAGACGCAAACGGCAATTTTATTATCCTTTGTCTCACGAGACAATCACTAAGAGGACTACTTTGCTTGAATTTGAAAATGCCGTTATGTGCCTCCCGCCGCGTGATACGCCAATACACACAGTACAGTAAGGTGAGTCATACGCGCATGTGCACTCCTTATGCCTATTCTGTGCAACCGACCCTCGTATATTTTTCAAACATTGGTTCACATTTTTGATATTTAAAATACTTCCTGTGGATATTACATTTTGAAACTTTCAGACTGGTATTTTTACACTATAACCCTTATGATTATCCCATTTTCAAGTAACAAAACAAGATTTTTTAAAATCATAACAATGTTAACCAATGCCTTTAATGAAAACTTGGTACAGAATACTGTTTTTACAGTGGGTACTGGTAAGTACTGGTAAGTACCGATTTCTAAAGCTAACTACACCTAAAAACATTATATCCCTGGATAGCTTGGAATCTCTGGTTCTCAAACAAATGCATACAAAAAATAATTCAAAATTTATCCGTGGCTACGAGCCAATGGATCACATCCGCCTGAACTCTACGACCTTCATGTTGTACAGAATATCAAATTACGGAAAGAAGTGGATTTATTTTTTCCAACCTCTGCCCAAATAGGAGTTGAATTTAACTTGAATAACTTGCCCATGCACTCTAAGTGTTGAACATGATTTGATTTTGATATTATCTGTACACCCTGCCCAAGCTATCTCGGGCTTTAGTATTCAACTGGTTAAACAGTAAAGTACACGTACTTATCTGTGAGCAGAACTGCAGGCCTAGAGTACACTCTAATTTCTACGGAGTCAAATTTGACTCGGAATGGCGTCAGCTGGGAGTCAATTCTATCCCGAGTTAAAGTGACTCAGATTTCCGAATTAGTTTGACTCAGAATGATGTGAGTCAACTGAGAATCGACTAAATTCCAGTTAAAGTAACTCAATTCTGAGTCAAATTAATTCGGAAATCCGAGTCACTTTACCTCCGAATAGAGTTGACTCCAAGGTGATTAAATTCTGAGTCAAATTGGACTCCGCAGAAATAAGAGTGTATGCATGTTTCTTTCCATGATAAAGAAAAGTTGTTTACTTAACACAGTATCATAAAAGAAGGCTAATTCGGTCAATCATAGATAATCATTCATATCATTTTGAATAACTTCATTTATGGAGCAGATTAGGCCATTATAACCTAATGTTCCATGAAATTGAAATTGCTGTTTATGTACATTTGTCTGATGGCTGAAAATGCAAACATCATAAATTGAGATGAGTAAATAACTCACGGTGACAATTGGACAAAATGTTTTGCCACACTTTTTCTTTCTTCATGATGATACTAAAGTTTTCTTTCTCTTTTCTTTCAAATAAAAGAAATTGAAAGTGTTGATCTGTCTGCATCATTCACGGAGAGAAAATTTTGTGACTTTTTGCTAAATGTAATTTTCTATTTTAATCTTTATTTACAACATAATTACATTTTCTTTTAAATCCTCATTTACACCATAATCACATTTTCCTTTTTAATCCATATTTGCACTATACATTATCTATGATGTGTCAGTACTATCAATGATAATGAGGCTTCATTAAAGGGGCTACCCAATGGTGGAACAATGTTCCTTCATTTAAAGTGATTACACAATGGTAATTTTTTTTGTGGATATATGATTGAGAATAGAATTCTAAGAAGAATAACATTAAAAATTTAATGATTTTCAATCAAAATCAATGCATTTTGGCTAATTTTCTCATAAAAAGTCAAGAGTTGACCAAAAAATTTGAGTATGAGGTATGACGTCAAAGTGGGTACCAAGCTTCGCGCATTGCAGTTGTGCTGCGCGCTAGACTGTACAATTTGTATTATACCCTGCGCGCATTTTGCTAGAATTGCGCGACATGGTACCCACTTTGACGTCATTTTGACGTCAAAGTGGGTACCCAGTTGAAACTGGGTCACAGCTGAGGGGTCAAAAATATCCTGAAATCTTACCATATTTGGGGGTTTCCTTGGCAACACGACTTTTTAAAAAACTTTAGGCAGATGATTTTCTGCTAATGAAATCATGCTCTTTTAAATGAGCTAACATTGTTTCAGCATTGGGTACCCCCTTTAAAAGAGCATAATTTTATTAGTAGAAAATCATCTGCCTAAAGTTTTTTTTAAAAGTCATGTTGCCAAGAAAACCCCAAAATATGTTAAGATTTCAGTCTATTTTTGGTCCCTCAGCTGTGTCCCAGTTTCAATTGGGTACCCACAATGACGTCATGGTGGTTACCTTGTCACGTAATTTTAGCAAAATGCGCGCAAGGTATAATACATGTTGTACAGTCTACCGTGCGCCACAACTGCAATGCGCAGAGCTGGGTAAACACATCTACGTCATACATCATACTCAAATATTCAGGTCAACCCTTGAATAATCCCAAATAATTTGGCAAAATGCATTGATTTAGATTGAAAATCATCAAACTTCTAAAGTTATTTTTCTTAGAATTCCATTCTTGATCATATATCAACATTTTTTTAACCATTGTGTAATCACTTTAAGCCTATCATAGGAATGCCTGATATCAAAATTATCCTATAGCATACTTACATGTATGATAGCAAACGTTCATTTTTGCCCTAGCATAGTACATACTGTACATGTACTTTTACATGCTACTGACTGCCAGAAAGAGAAGTTTGAAATATTAGTCATATTTTTCCTAGATTGATACATGCACCTCTCAAAAGGAATTGCAATGACATGATTTTAAACACAATGGAAGATTTCCTTCCTAGTAATTAACCAGTGTTTCCCATTCTTTTCTTTCTTTTCAATCAATATTTTTGCTGCTCTGCTTTGGCAGCCTGGTGAAAACTTTTTTTCATTAATTTTAAATGTAAAGTCACATACAACCCAACCTGGATGCGTATACCAAAAATATCGAAGTTTAACAATGCTTTCAGCGGTATTTTTGACATTAGATGTCGTTACTTTTTATAATTCCTTCATTTTGTTTTTTCAGGTTAAGGTTAATCCTCCCTCCAAAAGGGAGAGTATGAACAAGGTTATCCCAGCCCCTGACAAGGTACAAGTTTAGCAATTTGCTTTAAGCACTATTTTGGATATGTGCTGTTGTTACTTTTTATAATTTCTTCATTTTGTTTTTTCAAGTTAAGGTTAATCATCCCTCCAACAGGCCCAGTCTTCAGACACAAAAAAATTCATTACTGGCTATACCAACACTGTATATTTACATGTATACCATGGATTTGTGTCACTGAACACTAACGAAACGATGTTAAAAGAAACGTCGTAAAACGAAACAAGGGTATGAGATCCTTTTGAACTAAAACTTAATATGTAGCTGAACGTACATGTACACTATATGTGACATAGAACTGGGCAGGGCTTAACATGAGCATGGTCGAAGGAGACATGACCTTGCCATGACAACATGCGCAGTCGAAAAATGCGCATCTACACATGTGATGTTTCTTCTGAGAGGTCAGGATGTGTGTCTGAATGGTCCATAGGCTATATGATGACAATTTTATATAATGTTTCTTTATCGAGTTTCAGTATAAACATTTTGTGTCTGAACAGGGGGAGGGATAGTATGAACAAGCATATCCCTGCCCCTGTTATCAGCATTCCTGGCATGGTAGGGCACTGTGGAGGTCAGTTTCAAGTTTCTTCAGGGTCCCAAAGGAAGCCAGGAAAAGAGGTCTTTCATGTCAAAAGAGGGGGAGGGCTTATAATCAACAGAAGAATTTCATACAACTTTGGAAAATGCACTGTAAAAGAGTAAACTCAAAAATTATGCACATGCACTTTTATATGCATAAATTGCCTAAAAATAGAGCCAGACTACATGTGATGTATGCAGGTGTCTGCTACAAGTGGAGTATCCACATTTACAAATACATGTATTTCTGCAAATGTACAGTGCATTACTGGTACAAAGTGTACCATGCCAAAAAGGAAGAGAGCGACTTCTAATTCTGGCAATAATTATAAAAACTTTTAAGAAGTCACTTACTTTGAAATTAACTGAATAAAAGTTTTTCAGCAATCCAAAACACAAGGAAGAACAACAGCTTATTTACAATTACATGACCAAATGATATGTGATTGGCACAGCTAAAGAGGAAAAACATATTTTTACAATGGATTGTTAACTGTATCTAACTACCAAGCAACTAAAATATTACAGCAAGCTGAATTGATCTTGGCCATTTTCCAATATTCAAAAGAGAAACTATTTTTACTCATTTGTCATTTCAGATGGGCCCACACCTACAACTGATGGAACTTAAAAGTTATTGCAATATTTCCAGTGGAATTAAATGACATTCTATGAAGCTTTGGTTTGTGATACAGTGAAATCTGTATAAAGACCGCCACAACAGACAAGAAAAGTGGGGGGGGGGGGGGGGGTTTAAGAGCAGGCATTCTCTTTGAATACGTTTCTTTCATACATGTTTTAACAGAAAGGGAAACAAAAATTGTGGTCTTTCTATACAGGTGATCACTATTAAAGGCAAAGTCCACCCCAGAAGTTTCACTGTTTCAATAAAAGGAGTGAAATGTGAACAGCATTTTAAAACAAAAATGAGCAAAATGGATCAAAGAATAAGAAAATTACACTCATTTACATTTTCTAGTAAATTACTCTCGGCTCTACAAATTGGCAACACTGATGACATCATATGCAAGCAGCTCTCCATTCACTTAGTACATGAAATTTCACATTTTCTCAATTTTCTTGGAAGTTATACATTTTCTAACCCCCATAGTCAATGTATATTCAGAAGAATTGCTTTCTACATAACATACTTTGACTATGGGGTGAGAAAATGAGTGACTTCCAAGCAAATTGAGAAAATGTGAAATTTCATGTACAAAGTGAATGGAAAGCTGCTCGCATATGATGTCATCAGTGTTGCCAATTTGCAGAGTGGAGAGTAATTTACTAGAAAATGTAAATGAGAGTAATTTTCTTATTCTTTGACCGACTTTGCTCATTTCTTTTTTAAAATGCTGTTCAAATGCATCTCCTTTTATTGAAACAGTAAAACTTCTGCGGTGGACTTTCCCTTTAAGTAGGTTTGACTTTAAAGGCATTGGCTAGCATTGTTATGATTTTAAAAAAATCTTGTTTTGTTACTTGAAAATGGGATAAACATAAGGGTTATAGTGTATAAATACCAGTCTGAAAGTTTCAAAGTATAATATCCACAGGAAGTATTTTTAAATATCAAAAATGTGAACCAATGTTTGGAAAATATACGAGGGTCGGTTGCACAGAATAGACATAAGGAGTGCGCATCCGCATGACTCACCTTACCGTACTTTGTGTATTGGCGTATCACGCGGCGGGAGGCACATAACGGCATTTTCAAATTCAAGCAAAGTAGTCCTCTTAGTGATTGTCTTGTGAGACAAAGGATAATAAAATCGCCGTTTGCGTCTAACTTACACTTATTCATTCCAAATTATGAATGGTTTCAGGGTTTTTTGAGTACAAATACAAGTACACATACACATGTTTCATCCTAGTTCGAGAATTTTTTAAATCAGCTACTCACAAAGTTAGCCAATGCCTTTAAATTACTCTATTTCTTACCGTAGGCATTGCTCGAGCACAGCTCCTCCATGTGTACAACATAACAGCATGCTCTTCTCCTTCTTTTAGAATATTATTCTGTTGAGGGAAAAATGTATTAAGATGTACATAAACATCATATACAGGTAAATGCATATATCCAAAAATAAATCTTTTTACCTCAAATAATAATGCAGAGATACATGTATGAATGACATTTATTTCACAAATGGTGGTCTATTAACTGCTTTAACCCATTCGTGACAGGAATTATTTAAAGCCTAATTTGATCAGCTTTTATTCTTCAAATTGGCAACACCAACATTTTTCTTTTATTGCTACATTTTTCTTATAAAACATCATGTACCTGAAATAAATATAAATTGACAGAATGTATGATGAGAAGACATAAAGTTGCCAATTTGCAGGGAAAAACGGTAATTTTAACATTTTCATCGCATTGCCAATTTAAGGATTTTAATGCTTATTTTACTTTAAAATAATTTCAGCATCAAACAACAAATATTGATGCAACCAAAATGGGCACAGTAAGTTTAGAATTTTTTGCTCTTCCTGCTCATGTATTTGGTATGAATTTTAGGGCTTTGCATCAAAAGTTATTAAACCAAACCACATAATGTGGACCCTCTGTCACGAATGCTTTAAAGGGGGTACATGTACCCAATGCTGAAACAATGTTAGTTCATTTTAAAGAGCATGATTTTATTAGCAGAAAATCATTTGCCTAAAATTTTTTTAAAAGTCGTGTTGCCAAGGAAACCCCCACATGTGGTAAGATTTCAGGATATTTTTGACCCCTCAGCTGTGAGCCAGCTGTGGTCAACTCTTGACTTTTTTATGAGAAAATTAGCCAAACCGCATTGATTTTGATTGAAAATCATCAAATTTTTAATGTTATTCTTCTTAGAATTCTATTCTCAATCATATATTTTAAAAAAATTTACCACTGTGTAATCACTTTAACCATAAAAATAGTATATACATGTATAACCCAATATTCAAGGTCGCAGCAAACAAGTTCATGCATCATGAACTTACAAATTAAAAATACAGCATTAAAAATATGCAAAATATACAAATATGCAGGATATATGTATTGGAGACTTTTCATGAAGTATCATTATCATCATCATTATTGAGTGTTGATATTAAAAATGTAAGCCCATGTAGTGGACTTGCTGTTTGCCCCTGAAATTATGTTTTAGACTAAAAAGTATGAGTGAAATTGAATATTCAGGCTACAGATGCATGTAAGTACTGCATACTTATAAGTAAGTTACAAACAAATTTTAAAATTTTCCTGGGAGTACATTTATTTCCAGAATGGCTGGATACAAACAATGAAAACTTAACCATGAATGAAGGATAAATGGAAACTAGTACTTGTCTAGAAACCATTACTGATGCAATGTCACAAGTTCTCAGACTGCAGAATGAATCATATTTGCAATGGAAAATAATATGAACATATGGGAATGAGAAATGAACACAAATCAAAATAAAATTTATTTGTATGCTTTCAAAATACCACTATTAAAATATTGCACAACGTAGTTATCAATTCAAATATCCTTGTAACTTTACAATTACAAGTGAATTAGTTTCTAAACTATAGGTAAGTCGAGAGCCATAGATACATGTAATCACTCATATATCATGAATGGACTGACCTTGTGCATGTAGCAAATCAATAATTCCTGTAGATACCATATTTTACTTGGGAAATGCTTGGAATGACCTTGGGTTCACAATCAATAATGTGACTACTGGCGGGTCAGCTGTGTTTACTCACGACCTCTCTGTATTGGTAGACTTCACATATATTTTTGCCAGGAAATTTTGAAACCAAAATGGTTTACATTTCAATGCATATTGCTCTATCAATCCTCATTTACACATCATGCTGTAAGCATAAACCACCTGAAAATTTTCCACCAAAAAAAAAAAAAAAATCAGCTACAGACAAATAAAATGACAGAGGCTTAGTGCACTTGATATAATGTAAAAACTACATATTACATGTATTGTCTGTTTGGAAACTGAAGGGCGTTAACTCTTATCATTTTATACAGCCTCAATGCCCTTCTGGCTCTAAACAGATGATATAGGGATATTTGTTACAAGTTGGAATTGTTGGGGATTTTTACCCCAACTTTTTGGCTCGTCATTCCAAAGTAAAATGGATTTTACTTTGCTGCAGCATGTTTTTGGGTGATTTTATCATGTTTCAATGAGGCTTACTGTAAGTATAAGTTTGGTTGTATAGCTGCAATGCAATAATGAAAAGTGAAAATGATGATGACAAACAGTGACATCAATGACAATGGTGATGATGATCATGATCATGATAACACTGCTAAAAATGCTAAAAATATCAATAATGATAATAATGATGTTACAGCTAATGAATAATTTAAGGTTGATGATGGTGAAAGTGAATTGGTTTAGGAAAGGTGCATCATTCTTACCATTGCTGAGTGCACAGTAGCTTCCTCCATGAACTTAGCAATACCCGTAATAAAGGCAGTCCTGTCACTGAAGTTGGTGTCAAAGTTTGCATGGTAGGTTAGGGCTATCGTCTTGGCCTCGATCATAGGGTGGGGGTCAGGGGTTGGCAGGTCACCCAAAAGGTCCACGTTGGACAAAGCCTCTTCCAGGGGTACGATAGGGGGACCCTGGCCCTGGCCCTTCCCTTGGGCTTCTCCATTTAATGGTCCAGCCGACATGATGATGACTGGGATAAGCTGGATCTAGAGTCTGTTTTGACAACAACACAAAAAAGACTTATAATCTTGCAAGGTGATCAGAACAGTAATTATTAAATAAATAAATGGAATTAAACTCCAGTCTACATGTATGTCTATGATTCATATGAAAGTGTATATTCTAATTGTATCATAACTTCTAGCAAAAGCTGAAAAGGACAAGTCCTGAAAAATATTCACAAAAAGAAGAAATATTCCCAGAAATAATTTATTACTATTATTAAGATCATCATCATTATAATTATTTTAGCAGTGTTATTTTAAAAAACAAGGCCAAACTGCAACAAAAACTCATTTCAGAATACCACCCCAGTGTTATCATAATTTAGGACATGTCTAACTTAATGAAAGCATCTTGTTACAGGTCTAAATTTAGTTACATGTATACCCAGTTGTTGTGTGTCCGCACAGGTTGTGTATCCGGACAGTCAATTTTTAAACAGCCATTTAAAAAAGTTTACAAGCAATGTTTTTTAAATTTTTAGCACAAAGTGTTAGACAATATTATAGAGAACAATCATTGATGGTAAATTAGCACTATTCAATGCATAGTTTTTGTTTAATCCGAAGACAAAAAAGAAGGCTTCATTTTTGTTACGTGTCCGACACCCATCCCCATCCTACATGAAATACATGTAGTCTAATGCACTAGACAAATTAAAGAGTGTGGGAAGGAAAAGGAAAAAAAAAAGGATAAAAATTATGCATGCATTCCTGGGTCTGTCTGTAACAAAACATATAGCAGTACAGACAGAGCCATTAAGTTCCCTAGATCTAGAGATAGTCTAGTAGAGTTACATGGTAAGCGCTGCGATCAATGCAGCTAAAGCTCAGCTGTGGTGCAATGCAATAGCCAATACGATACCAATGGTACGGGACGGGCCCGCCTACCTGTTGAATTCCAGTGCTGTAGTGTAAGTTCGATTGCGAAGCTTTCCAAACAAAATGAACTCATATAAATCACTGCAAAACATTAGTGTCAGGCGCAGATGAGGCCTCTAAATATTCCTGGATATCTCCAAGATACTCTCACTAGTCCTTACAAGTTGTCAAAGAAGTCCGAAAAGGAAGTATTTGGATGTTTTCTTTCCCCTGCCGTGAAGATTCACCGCGGGGATTTCCCTTCGTCGGCACTACACTGCACTACACCAAGCTTCAGATCAAGTTGACAGTGCGCGCGCTGTGGATATATGTGGCACATTTGCAAGCGCTACCATGCATTTCTTCTGAGGACTGTATGGGAACTCTCCCTGCATAGAGATCATAACATTCTTGTGAAGTGGGCGTGCGCTTGTATTGACCACACTCTGTTGTTGTTGTTGTTGTTTTTTTTTTTCTTCTTAACTTAAGACTTCACTTTAAAAAATGGCAGTGTCCCCTTTTTCCTCCCTGAAGCCCCCCCCCCCCTCCCGGCCCGGCTCCTTCTTTTTCTTTATATTTCTCTTGTCTCTCTTCATCCGCGTAGCCAAGGGGGGGGGGGGCGATGGGGGCGGTCGCCCCCTCCAAGACGCCAACAAAAAGAACAAAAGAAAGAAAAAAAAATAAGGGAAAATAGCGTGAGCAAGAAAAGGAAAAGGTAAGAGAACGTAAGAAGAGCGGGAGCAGACAAGGGACAATGCAAAGAAACGTCAGAGCTTCCCTGCACCCTCCCCCCCCCCCCCCCCCAGGGAGCGCGCGTAAAACGCAAAGTAAGTGATTCGCACGCTTCGCGTGCTCACTACCGCCCCTCCTAAAATGAAATCCTAGCTACGCCACTGTCTCTCTTCTCTATTCCATAGTCCTTCTTTTGACTTCCTCTACCCTACTCTCCAGTCTCCTCTTCTACCTTATCTCGCCTCCGTCTAGTATCTTTCTCTCTTCTTTCTCTCTTCTTTCCTCTTCTCTTCTCTCTATCTCTTTCAGATTTTTTTCCCCACTGCACAACAACACCAATTCATATTTGTGATCCTCCTCTCAAATAATCAATTTGTCTTAAGTCCCACCATTAGGTGACAATTAATAAACTTTTATTTCGAGGTGGCGCTATTAAACCTGAGACAAATGACTCTGAAATTAATTTTGGACCCGCGTGCTTAATATGGTCAACTGAAAAAAAGAAAGAAGAAAGAAAGAAAGAAAGAAAGAAAGAAAGAAAGAAAGAAAGAAAGAAAGAAAGAAAGAAAGAAAACAACGTAATACAGAGAGCATACCCAAAAGTGACGTTTGGCGTTGCCCCTAACCCCTCCATCACAACCTGCAAAAGAGAGAAAAAACAATTTACAGGCAAAAAAAAGTCAGATTATGCGACTTGCTCCACGTAGCGGCGAAGCCAGGATTTTTTCAGTAGGAGGGCACTGGGGGCATCCCCTTTCTGAGGCGATTTCGCTTTCTTTTTTTATTTCTGAAATATTTGGTAGGGGCACCTGGAATCTGGGGGGGGGGGGACGACGTGCCCCTCCCCAGCTCTGCCGCGGGTGGCTCCGTGGCCTTGTTCTCCCCGGTTGTTCTCTGGCATTCCATCCTCTTTCCGTCCGAGGCTTTCTTGATGCCACTGCTCCTTCAAAGACTTGACACACCTTACGCCATTGATACAAATCTTGGACATAATTGTGAGAATATAAGGGCATAATTCCCAGGGGAGGGGTTTAGCTGTAGTCTGTTGCCCAAAATATGATTTTATCTATTTAAATTACTCGTTTGCCGACTGATAATGCTGATGTATAGCCGGCCTATCCCTTCTTCCAAATTAATTTATCACGTATACATTAATCAAAGCGAGATATTCGCTGTTTGAATTTGTTGTTGTTGTTGTTGTTGTTGTTGCTGTTGTTGTTGTTGTTTTGTGTTGTTGTTGTTGTTGTTGCTGTTGATGAGAGTCGGCTCGTTGTACATTATTATCGTTCAATAGCATTTTCTCGAAATTTATTGGAAGAGATTTGCAGAGATTGCGGAGTTAAGACGTCTACGATTTAATATCAATTTATGTGATAAGTCATCCTACCTCGGAAGTCCACCATTTGGATTAGGAGGGGTTCGTTGTTTTTTTTTTTCTTTCTTTTTCTTTTTCTTTTCTTTTCTTTTCTTTTTTCTTTCTTTTCTTTCTTTTTCTTTTTTTTTTTTTTGGGGGGGGGGGGGAGGGGGGTATGTGTAATGTTATTCCACTCCAGAATGCATAACAAGATATCCACCCTAAAACACAAAAAATAACCATCTGGCTCCAATGAATTTTACACAGAACAGAAAAGGTTTTATTGACGAGAATAACAAAATATTATGGTAAAAGAGGATAGAAAACAATTAAAAACCCTGATGTTTTTAATCACAAAGGATATTCGACAGATACAAACGTAAATAAATATTTAATTGGCATCGAATTCTACATATCTGTACACCATAGGCTTATACGAGATGGGATTAAAGGTTTCAAACAAGCTTCCACTTCATATTTAGTGAGGTGCCCGAATAGCCCAAATAATTAATTTCTGTAATTCTCACTACAAGCACATTAAAATTCCAGCGCATTATATTTATAATCAGGCGGGGAGCTGAAAGTGCGTCAGTTCCGTTGAAAATATGACGTTAAGCCTATCGTGATGTACACAAAGGATTACAGACCATGATACAGTAACAACAATTATTATTCATTCCGTAGAATGTGGTAGGTCTTTTAATAACGGATTTGATTTGATCTCATTTCATTTCTTATTTCCACTTTCGACTTGCATCAGTAAATTTCAATAACAAAATATAAAGCATTGTATCCAATGAAGTAAACATTAAAACAGAAACACGATGCAAAACATGACAATACAAATAGTAACAACACAATATTTTGAATCAATGCAGTAAGTAATTTCCAGGAAACGCATACACTATAAAGGAATGTGGGGGGAACCTATTAAAAGCTCAGCTTGTCGAGTAAGGTCCCCACACAAACAAACAAACAATCAAACAAACAATCAAACAATGAAATACAATGTACGAAAACTCAGTAAAACAAACGACTCCAAAATGTTACAAAAAGTCATAGTTACAGAAATAAATATCTCTGCCTGTACACAAGCATAATAATAAAACCTCTCGATAACTTGTTTAACACCGAAATGTTCTTCTATTATTGCCATAATATTTACATTTCAAACATGTCAACGCGAAATTTCTACATGCATATTTTGCATCAAAGATTTTCACTGAAAAGGAAAATACACAACATCTTTGTTTACACGAAATCATGAACAATCAAGTCTTTCACACAACAAACATACACACAAAAAGCATTCTTCTATTTCATCAAACTTATATAAAAATATATTCGAATTTTCTAGTTCTTGAAAATACACTGAAAGCATTAGAAATCCTTTTTCGCCTTTCAATTACTGAATAATTCATTCTGCCCGTTATACCACGTATTCACGTTTATATCAAGTGGCTACGTGTATACCTTCATAGATTCTCGAGACCCGGTGAAGGCGGTCTAGAACAAAGACTCAAAAACATTTGAAGAAAGAACAATATTTTAATGAAAATGTACAGTACCAACATATCATACAAGACGTGGACTTAACCTCAGTGCGCTTTCCATCAAGTGTATTTTTTTTTGCGGACATATCAACATTGGTGACCCCACCTTGTCCGACACGTCAATGATTAGGGCCTCACCAAAAGCGTTGGCATCCCTTTTCCCATCTAAACTGATTTATCAGAAAAAAAAAATCAAACTGGAAATGGAATGATTAATGAATAAACATTCAGTCCTACCCATCAGAAGGGTTACCGTATCATTGTCGGCACGCGTTAAGTTGTCATAATATTCATACAGAATAACTTCATCATCAGTGCCCGCCGCCTGGGGAAGAGCATAATTTTCTTCCCTTCCTTCTTTTAGCTCTATTGTACTGAAGTCTGATTCATTGAGGTTAGAATCACCATCATTTCAGAAAATCAAATTTGTTGTTGAAATTTCTTCCAGCTATGACTGAGGTTGTGATATCTGTAAAACTGCCAAAAATTTTGCTTATGGCTCCCCTTTCAAGGAGTCTGGCTATTCCGGCTGATCAAATTGATGGAGTACAACCGTGGAAAACCTAACTTTTCTGTACACAGTATTATGCACGACTTCGATCACGAGGCAAGTAATGTATTAAAGAATTGTATGTCTTGCTGACATCCTTTGGACAGAGTCCCTAGAACAATGCGAAGAAAAAATTATTTCAACAAAATAGTCATTTCAAATCATGGTTCATATGAATGGCAGCTATAGAGATTACATGTCCTCAAGTACTAATGCATCGTTCACTTTCCTTCCAAGCGCTCGTTTCTTTTTCGGTTTTTCCGCTTCTGGGTCCGCCTCTGCGTCGTATGCGTTTGGACTCGCCCATTGATCATGATTTCGATTTCGCTTCGGAAGTGCTCCGAGCCTGACTATTGAGTATATTACGATAGCGGTAATGAAGAGGAGAATGACAACGACAGCGACTGCCGCGATGGTCGTGGTTCTTCTCTTGTTTTGTGGTTTTATCCCCCGTGGTCGATCGCCGGGGACTTTTGTCGTTATTCCATCTATGCCGACGCCGATGCCGGAGGTGGGAAACAAAGCAGGTTGACTTGGGTCAATGTATCCCGGTGTGAAGCCAAATGGTCCTGTTGTTGACGGTATCCGCGGGTCACCAGGACGTGCTCCACCATTAGTAACACCAGTACCACCGCCCCAACCACCACCACCACCGATGACATCCGTGACATCAAAGAATGACGTGACTGTCTGCCCAGTGGTTGGCGGTCCGCCAGTCACGACGACCGTCACCATGTTGGAAGGCGAACCCCGGTTACCGAGTCCATCCACTGCTAGGAGACGGATTCCGCAGACAGGGTTGCAGGCGCTTGAAGGGAGTCGGACAGTTATGATCTCCGTTTGGAAGCTTGGCTTGGGAGCCATTAGATTACCGTCCAGGACGAGAGCTTGGGGAAGGATGGTTCCGGAGAAGAAAGAGCGGGCTAACACGTTGGCATTGTCGCTGTATCGGATCTCGTATAGGGAAGCTGGTATAGAAGAAAACCAAACATTGTACGGTAAGAGAACAAACAGTGGCAGTGTTTAACATGTCTTGTAATGTGGGTCGTTGAATTCATGTCACCCAGGCCATATATCTATGGATCAGCTCTTTTCAGACCTAGGTTTAAATCCAGTCGTGCCGTGGCACAATAACTTTACATTCTTGTTCTGTGCCGTCTATCATGTCTATGAGGCACATTGACAAAAGAGAAGAAAGAGGAGAAAAGGGAATTGAAAAAGGGACGGTATATGATCCTTTCCTCACCCCCCCCCCCCCATGCTACCAATTCTCTCTTTTGGCATCATGTCTCCATCCTATCTCCCGCCTTCCACTCTTTTGTTTATTATGAAGGGATATTGCAAAATACTACCTAAGGAATGCCCAGGTGAATACACTTACCCACTCCTTGGTCATAGTTATCTCCCATGGCTGTCCACCGAAGCCTCGTCGTTCCAGCATTAGCATCGAACCCAAGTACCTCAAGATCATTGATGCGGGCTGGTGGAAAGTTGTCCGTGGCCATCAACTGGGCCACGTTACCCGTCACCTCGATGTGCGCCTCCGGAGGGGCTCTCATGAACGGGTCGATGGTCACAATAGCTGGCGGCTGCTCTACGGGATCTGGAAAGAAAAACAGCACTGCATGTTAAGAGTGACAAAATCTTGTCAACTATACATAGAGGAAATGAGTTAAGACTTGTTATTAATGATAACTGGAACGTCCTGATCGAGAAGTCGAAATCTGAAAATCGAAACTCTTAACGGAAGGCAGATCTCTCAGTGCCTTTACAATTACTGCGCTTAGTTAGACAGTTAGATATTGCCATGCAAAACATTATCAACAAAACATCTGTAACTTTAAGGTCCCGGGTCAACCTCAAGCACATCCGAAACAATAATAACTGACGAATTTGCTGACATTTTGTCATACAACAATCAAATTCATCAATGTCCCTTTACGCATAATTCTGACAAGAGTGACGAAATTCCTCACTGCCACCGGTCCACAATTTACAAATTGACGAATCCCTTTCTTCTGGGCGACAGAGAAAATTCCCTGGAAGAGGATTGGAATCGTGACTTACCCCAACTGGCCGGCTGAACTCCACTAGCCATCCATGGTGGTCTCTGCTTGGTCGCCGTGCTGTCACCGACGACGTTCATGTCTAATTGATAGTTGCCTTCCTCCGTGAATTCGGTGAAGTAAGCCGAGTAGATGCCGTCATTCTTTCTCACGTCAGCACCTGTGAACCCACATTAAATTTAGATAAACCTATGGAAGTAGCAGGCTTTACGGTACACCAGGTATTTTTTTCTTGGAGATGAGTGTGGTCCTGAAAAGGACCTACTCACTCTCGACGTTTCGGTAAGCATGTCCTTACCGTCCTCAGGAGAAAGGTAGTGGGTAGGTTGTTTTAAGGACCATACTCATCTTCAAGAAAGAATACTTGGTGTATCAAGAAAGAATACTGTCTTGGTGTACCGTGAAGCCTTCTAATTCCATACTTTCTTCCACCACCAAACCTTCAAAGGATATTAACCTAAGGCTTTCTAAAGGAGATGTCGCCAGTTCTTTTATCATGTCTATATCTATTACATCTATAAAATTATTTTAGTCTTTCAAAGACACTCTCCACTGATTGCCCTCTCTGTCTCCTTTGCTCTCTATCCCAACATCGTCGAGTGCAAGACTGTAGGAACGCTTTGGTGCATGACTACCACGATAGAATATTCAAAGTGGTAGTCATTATACTCACGCGGAAATTAGTACTGTTGTGAGAGAAAGGAGATTATATAAATGAAGATATCGATAAGAGGGAAAGTACACGAATCAACGCACCAGCATTATTTTATTCTGTCGGCCACGGGTCACCATTCCACATATGGTCTACCCATCCTCGTTGCCCCTTCTACATGTAGACATGATATATAAAGGGCGCTAACATAGATAATCGTCAAAAATATCTAAACTGTTTAGATATGTCATTAATAAGTAGTAGTATCGCAATTAACGATGTCCGGATAGAAAAGAGTTACAGAGATTGGGTCACATGAAAGGTCAAATAATCATTTGGATTATATTCAGAACTTACCGGTCCCACTATCTCTCAGGGTGATCCGAACTGGATGTGCGTTAGGACGATCGACACTGATGGTGACTGTAGCTCCGACCACGGGCATCTCCCCTTGCTTGACTTCGCCGTAGAGGATGAGCATCGGGTTGATATTTACGTCGATCTCCTGCTGCATGACGATCGGCCTTGCTCGGATAGGAACGTGGGTTGGATCGGCAGCGGCCGAGAAGACCTCGAGCTCGACCGATTGATATTCCATTTTTAGGTTCTTGATACTCACGTACCATATCCCTTTCTAAGATAGAGATAAGCAAAGGAAATATATGCATTTGGTTTATCAGTGAATGACGGATAATTCCACGATCAATGATTTATTTGTTAATTCGTTATTCAGGATAATTCTATCGGATATTCCTTGATATTACGATCTCTTGATTGTTGGCTTGATTGATTGGTTGGTTTGATGGTTTAATTATTATTAACTTGTTAGCTATATTTGACTTGATTCACTCTCGAAAGATGGACTGATTCATCCATGGGTTGATTTAGGCATATCGATTGAATTTACAGACATTCAGTGCATGGGAATATCTTAAGCCTACTGCAATAATTATTATGCAGAGATGTTATATTCTCTCGAAAAGGTAATGTCACTCATTTTTACCAAACAACACACACAAAAAAAAAACAAAAACAAAAACCGCGCAAATAAACAAAGAAACAAATGAAAACATTAAAGGCCACTGGGTGGAAAAAATTCCATTCTAAGAGTTGTTCTTTCATTCTCCAATCTTCTAAACCTGGATGCCTTGTTGTTCATCCAATACTGATTACTTGATTTACCTGAATCAAACCAGGAAGCCTGAAGTCGGCCTTTTCCCTGGACGGGTCAACCACAGCCACCGGCGTCGAGCTGAAATCGTAGACATAGCCGCTCGGGTTGCGAAGCTCCACAGTAACCGGGTTGTGATCCCATGACACACGGAAGGTGGTCAAACGACCGATAGTGCCATCGATGTAGACTGGTGTCGTGAGGTTGAATTGTGGCATGACGTGTTCAAAGTCCCGACGAACTATCTGTAGATGACAATACATGTTGTGGAATTAGATCAGCTGGCAATAAAATCAACGTCAAACAATCATAAAGCAGATGCTTGGATGAACTTTCGTGGATGACATAAGGTACGTGCTTACTCATCGTCAAGCAAAGGTTAAAACGACATTGGCTGAACCTTTAAGGGCAGCGTCAGGGGATTATGTTTAAGTCATCATGCGGTTGAGTAACGATCAACAAACATAACTGGATCGTTGCTTAAAAGTTGACAGATGATGCCATAGATGCATTCACCAAACGTCTGACGAACAGGTGGACGTTAGATGATACAGTCAACCAAGGGCCAGATAAACTTAAACTTATATGGACATCGGTTGAAAGTAGTGAACGGAAGACTTTATGAAAACATTCAAATAATTGCAAACAGTCGTTAGACCGGGAGTTTGTTGAACATATTCTCCGATTAGTAAACAATTAACCAGTCATTTATTTTTATAAGTTTGTATATAGAAGACGCTTAGCATTGTGGATGGTTGAGGTGATGGAAAATTTGGATTGATTTGTTTACTGTGATAATAAAAAGATCATGGTTATAACATCTTTTGATAATAACTAGCAAATCATTGGTTGAAGTTAAAATATAGTTCACTGCTATAAAAGCTAACCTGAATAAGTCGTGGATCGTTGGCAAGATCATGGAATACCGGCTCAGGTGGCTCGACCGGGTTGGATCCCGGTAAATATCCGTAGAGTCGACTCGGCACCAGGACTCCCGGGATATTTATGCTTTGTGGACCGGCAGATGGTGGTCCGTACTCCACCGCCCGGATATCGACACCCCTCTCGCGGAGACGGTTTACCTCCTGCGTGGTAGCTGTGGGGCTGCCTTGCCAACCGCTGAAGAGGATGATGTTGGATCCAACGCCCTTTTCCAAATCCCCGGTGTTATTGAGAAGCACCTTCAAAGGGAGGATGGGAAACGGTCATAAATTCATAAATCCGTAGCTTTTGTTAAAGGAGTTAAGGAGACAAGTCAAGGAGACAATCAGCGATCATGAACAATTTAAATTGTTTCTCCAGCGGAAAGGTTTTCCAAGGATAGATCACATTTTTGGATGAAACAGTAGTGTGTTAATGTTTTGAAGAAGGATAATTAAATCCGTGTGCGTGTTTTAGTGTTGCAAATTTGTGTTTATTTGGTCGGACATTTCCTACTTCAAAAGGACTTGGACAATATACCCTAGCAGTTCATTCTTAGAACTGAAGAGCTTTAAAAATCATATGCAGCATACCGCACAAACATATCAGCAAGTTATAATGGGCAATCATCACCTCCCCCCCCCCCCCGCCACAGCCACTGTTCTGATTGGCAACCCTAGATATACATAATTTCGGATGACTTGTACCAAGGACAAGATAGGTCTAAGGATGCAGCTGGTACACTCACTTTATAATAGGCCTGGCGAAGAGCCTGTGAAGGGTTGATCTGGGAGTTGGATCCGGGCGACTGAAGCGCAGCGACGACCGAGAGTAGCTGTGCGTTACCCTCGGGTGTCATGTCGACGAGAGGGGACCTGATGACGGGCTTGCGGCGGCCACCGGAGTAGGAGACAATGCCAACCTGACTGCTCTCGGGAGATTCGGTGATGAAGCGTTGAGTCATCCGAATAACATCCTGCCATACCTCGTCATCCTGTCGTTTCACCCAGGTGTCAAAGAAAAAAGGGGAATCCAGATTTGATGGATGATGTGCAGGTTTGAGAGGCAGGAAGAGAATATAGAGGGGAAAAGTAAAGGAAAGGGAGGGAAAGAATAAGTTGACAGAGAGGTGGAGGTTATAACGAAGAGGGAGAGTAGGGGGCAAGGGTTCGTCAGCAGTTGGGTAGGAGCAAGAGTTGACAAGCAAAACAAGAGCGACATGTTTCACAGAGGACGAAATGGATAACTGTTCTCGATAGTATGTAATGATACTATGTTAAAATGATTTCAGACGGTGCTATTTTACAGAATTGATTTCAGAAAATAAATATACAGGTTAAATTATTAATTTTGTCCGTTTGTGCCAATTCTAATGAAATTAATAAAGTCATGTTCGTGTGGAATATCTCTATATGAATGCAAAATGAATAGGGAAAACATTTCGTTGCATCAGGGGCATGTTCGTGAGACTCGTATCCGTGGTTGTCCCTGCAGTGATCAATGACGCATGCTTTGGTTATACAGGCAAAGGGCAAATGGCAATTGAAATGAAGAACTGTATGCAATGGGCGTTAATCAGTGTACTGCTGTGGATTTTGAAACACAAATTATTGCGGCAGGTCATTGTACACTGTTTCAGGACGTTGCCAATGGGCCTAGATCCTGCGTCTGTGCCTGCACTGTGCATCTATTTCCCTGTATGTCACCGATGATTTTGTGGACGTTGGACTACGTGTGTAAGCGACTTTTGCAATCTTTTGACTTGTATCTTTAACGCGAAAGGGAAGCGAGAGGGAGAGGCAGCTAAAAAAAATCCAGTTGAATCACAGGTATGCTTTAACTGATTCAATAGGCTTGAATGACACAAGTATTAACGCAACCGTAAACTTTTGGTAGGCAACATACGTAATGGAACTGACACCTCCCATGCTTAAGCCAGGGAGATGGGAGTTTCTGCTTAAGCCATAATGAAAATGTAGTGAAGGACCTGTGTTAAAACTTACACCCATGTCGGCCGTTCGGTCGATGACTATCACCGTTCTTAGCTTCTGGCGAATCAACGTAAAAGTCGGCGTCGTGTCGACGATGTCGGCTGACGGTGGGTTGGCGTCGTTCAGGAAATCAGGTGATTTGAGCATGACGTCCCATGAACTTTGACCTTCGCATTGCCTGTTCTGCTCTGTCGGAGCCTCGGAGGAGTGGAGGGACGATGGGTCACCGTTTGGATCGCTGTGGCAGAAACTCCTGATCTGTTTCAGGCAAGGGTAAAGATCGAGAATTACATTTGCGTAAATCTCATTGTCTCCTGTACGCTCTTGAGTGATTACTATAATTACCATAATTGCCATGATTATAATCTCTTAAAATGACAGTTGAAATATGATTGTGACATATTTGTGATCGAGGTTCTTAGTGTTTATTATGAAAATCAATATTGAAATAGTCGGGTACTGTTAGCCTTCAGAGTTTTTGTTGGATGTAAGACTAGTCTCGGGACTGTCCGCTATTTGCAGCCCCTTTGTCTTTTATTGTCAATCGTGAGGCTCACACTCGGAGATGGGCGGAAAGGGGCAACATTAAACCTAAACAACGTAACACACACAATTTCACCGGCTTACACATAGTACCTTGCACGCTGGCATATGTTGTCCCTGGAAACTTATTATGCTATGCAAAAAGTAATACCACATTATTTATTTATTGGTAAACATTCCATCCTCACCCCGTATGTACAAGTGCCATATAATATCTCCCGCGACAGTTCTGCAAAACCCAGCGGGTTGTCAACAAGAACATGACGTCACCTAGAGGCGAACATTCGGCTCATCAGCCTCGGGGAACTTCATACTTCTTGAGAGTTTCAGGCATACGTGTTTTCATGAACCTTGACCTTCAGGGATCAGCATTAGGATTTCCGTCAAGATCTCGACCTTCTCGAATGTCAGGCTTGATTGATATGACTGCCGAACATACATGGGGTTGTAGCTTGCACTTTTCAGAGATGGTCTAACTATATGTCGAGGTGTGTGTACCAGAATAGTGTTGTGTTCGCGAGATAAATATGTGCCCCAATACCAGATCTGCTTTTGGGTCGCATCCTTTCATATTATTTTTTTGTTCTATATTTACTCATGGATTGCAATTTTTATTTCATTTTAAGGAAATTGTACGACCTACACTCTAAAAACAATCTAGGCAGACTTTGACTAGATTACCGGATCAACCGGGCACTTGCATTATGTCTAGTCAAAATGACCAGAAATCAGTCATTTTCACTAGAATGCGAGTCAATTTTGACTAGAATGCCGTTGTCTCTACAATAAATTGACTGGAATTCTGGTCGTTTTGACTAGACATAGTGCAAGTGTCCGCCTGAACCGGTAATCTACTCAAATCTGAGTAGATTGTTTTTAGAGTGTATGCATGGGTGAAAAGTGGTATTCCCGTAAGAACTGGGGCACAACATGCTAAAAATGCTTCAGAAATGTTTTGAAAATATCTCTGATTGACATTTGGGTATATGAGGGTGACGGAATTCTATGCATAGCATCTTCTTGAATGAACTTCATAAATCCCTTTCATATAAATTGTAGATTGGCTTTCATCATAGCTAAACAATCATCGGTCTTATATATTCCATGATATTCCAAGACAGTCAGGCGCGCTGACGTTGGGAGCGGACAATGAGTTGATGATGATGATGGGGCAAAGCATTGTGCACTGAACAATGGATGCCCCCTCAATGCACTGTCCACTCTGAACCCTCCAGCAAGCCTGAAGACAGTAATCCACTAAACATTATGGGTGATGTCGGAAAATGGGGAGCTACTTACAGATGGGATGTGGGTGCTATACATCAGCGACCCCGTAGCAGTCTGTCTTTCGATGTTGCTGGGCCGGAAGTGGCACTGGTAAGGCGGGAGTTCCCCTTCTTGAACTTGGCACGAGATCTCTTCATGTCCAGGCATCATCAGGTCTCCCCGAGTAGCAGAACTAGTGGATAGTGCCACCGCCACACCAGCAATGGACTTGGAACACTTGTTGCCTTCCAGTCTGCCGAGGCTGTTGATGTAGAAGTCTGGGTCGGTTGGGAGGGAGGGATACTCGTCGAAAAGCCCCCACCTGAGATGACCCCACTCGTGAACGATTACTTTCGCTGGAGAAGAGAGTGTTGAATGAGGACAATGAAACGAGAATGTGATTTTGAAGAATTAATAATATTCATTCTATTAATGCGAATATCAAAATTCATTCATCACCCGAAAGTGCTTAGGTCTTGTGCACACATGACGTCATTCCTATTTCAGGCGGCATTACTACGCTTATGAAGATTACGAAGGCCAAACAAAAAACTATGAAGGCAGAACAGGGCATACGCCAATAGTTCAACGCAAGAGTTGCACTATAATCTTTTTAATTCATTTGTAAAACAATGCCGCTCTTACTTGACGGGTCAAAGACGTAGCACGATCACTTGCGCAGTCCCTCGTCAGCGACCCCCCCCCCCCCCCCCCCAAAAAAAACAAACAAACAAACAAACAAACAATCAAACAAACAAACAAAATCAAAAACAAACACAAACAAACAAAAAACACCAAAACAAGAGCAATAACAATAACAACAACAAAGAAAGCCGCATCGCGCGCAAAGAACAATTTAGTGGCAACGAAATCCTTAACAGGCTAGTATGAATGTACTGTGCCCTGTAACATTAAAAATACAATTAATCTTACGATTGAAATCAATCGTAAGTCTATGGCAAACCATGTACTAAAGAGTTAGAATTGATCGTAAGATTGATTGTATCTCTTTATCGTAAGAACACCGAAACAAATTTCTTTATGATCTTGCAACTTTTTTTTCCTTTCACAAGCAGACTTACAATTCGATCAATCTAACAGTTCGTGTTCAAATAAAAACATAAATCCTACCACGTGGTTTATTTCATAACATATGGTTTATTTCAGTAAAATTTAGACGGCGCTAGTTTTTAGAATACAAATCAAGTAAATGGCGACATTTATGATTATTTTGTATATTATGGCGTAGCGGAGTAGAAAACACGCATGACAAACTTAAGCTACATTTCTTTGAAATAACATGACAAACACTACGTCACAGGAACAGTCAAACATCTCTCTCTCTCTCTCTCTCTCTCTCGCTCTCTCTCTCTCTCTCTCTCTCTCTCTCACACACACACACACACACACACACACACACACACACACACAGAGTCACACTTAAGCAGTGACACTTTGCCCCCTATCATCGTACATCAATGCAAGAAAGTTCATGAACAGGCGGTCGTGTCGTCGTGGCAACGTAGAAACAGGAGTCGAATATTTCACCAACATCATGTTTACGTCCTACAAAGACATTAGACTCATGGGGTGACGACGTACATTTATCATTATGAACGATGAAACTTACATACTCTGATCTCTCGCATTTTGTTTTTTGCCGTTAAAAATGTTAATGATAGGTAATCTATGCTCCTTCAGTTCTTCTCTTCATTTTGTTTGATGAAATGAGAAGTTTCCTGTTTCATTGTCAAACATCACTGTTGTTATATCGTCCTCTTTGACACCTCAGCTACATGTACATTTTTTAAATTTTTAGTTTTCTCTCTCAGAAATATTAATCGGTAGTATTTGTCTTGTAACGACCATCTACACATAACATCGGTCAGTTCCGTGATATCATAAAAATGATGACGTCACGATATATGTACAACTTTCCATCACAATTCCGCATTCTAATCTGAATCGTCACCGGCTTACCAAACACCTGTCTATTGATAATTCGTCAGGATACCGGAGAGAAACAGGCCCTATGTGCCTGTTTCCGAAAAAGTAGGTCCATGGAGTCATAGTCCGAGCCATGACTTTACAGAAAAGATGAAGGGGTGATAAATCCTACTGTCCATACACTCTAAAACATTTATCCAATTTTTACTTTAAAAATCTGTTGGGTAAATCATGTACCAATATTGGGTGAATTAGAAGCAAAGTCGTGTAACTTTTTTAAAGAGTGCAAGTACCTATTTGAGTTCAAAGTCGTTACCATGATTTCTTTGAAAGGGAAAGAGTGGGAGGTCCTGTGAATGTGTTTGAGATATAGGTTTGGCTTTGTAGTCGATATTATGGTAATCCTATTTCTTGGATCACCCCAAGTATCCGTCCAGCGCAGGACTCAGGATTCTGGCCTTGGGTTGAACCCTTTCAGATCTTTGAGGGAACATGGCTCCGGTAGGAGGTGGCAGACCAAAAAAAAAAAAAGGGGGGGGGTTCCATTGCCATGATTGCTTGTTTGAGTTCGTAAACGGTGGCATGGCATTAGCTCCTGTGACAAGACACAGGAGCTCCGAAGACACAGAGTTAGGATTGGGGTTGAAATAGGGGTTTTGGTTCAGAATAATGTAAGGATAAGGATTAAGGTTAGTGGTTAGTTTTGGGGTTAGGTTTTATGTTTGGCTTAACGAGTAGATTTTCTATGGGAGCAATTCTCGCCGGAGAAAATGTCATGAAACCTCATAAACTCCACCATATAGTTTAATAGAAAGGGAAAGGGGTGCATGGGGGTCTGTGCTCCTGTTTTCTGTAAGTTTGGAGTTGTTACCATTCTACTTTTTCTCGTATCACTAGTCCAGGCAAGACCTAAGTTACAGCCATGCAATTGAACTTTTTCTGATCTTTGAGGGTATATGTTCTCAGGTTCTGGAAGGAGACGCGGCCCCCTCTAAATAAAGGTGTTCCTCCGGCAATTAAAACAATCGGAAGGGAAGGGAGACCCTGTGCACCTGTTTTCTTTAGATTTTGCCTCACGTTACCGAGGTTTCATATAGGGAAGGGGAATGGAGGGGGATGATAACACGAAGACCCTTTTGATTGACAATTACTGATATCAATATGTCATCGTGGTTTCGTGGTTTCATTCGTCATCATGATCGTGGTCATGGGAATCTTCTGTGAAACAACGGCATTAGGTCGTCAGAATAATCCTCTTCAAGCCCAAGGAAGGAATTCAAGCTTACTTCCACCATAACTTTACTATTTTTTTTCTTTCGTCCTGTTTCTATTCCTTTATTCCCACGTTATTACATGGTTGGAGAGACGTAATTTTTTCCAGAGACAATTGCTTTTCTTGTTTAAAATGGGAATTCCATAAATCCAGGATGTATTGGTTAGAATCGATATGATAAGGTGTAGTTAAATAGATGCGCTCAAATTTGTCCATTAGTTTCGTTAGGAAGCAAGGATCAGTGGTACTGGTGTCTACTAAACACTGACTCTTTAAACTTACATACTATAAAACCAAGAGTACCGCTATAAAATGACGTGCTACCAGATGAAAGTTTTCCACAATAAAATGAAAACAAAAACAAAAACAAAAACAACTCCCAAACTTCCATTTGACGACACAGTTTTGAAGAGTTAAAATCTGCCGAGGGGGAGGGGGCACATCCCACTCTCCCTCCCCGTAGCAATACCCCTATTCATTTTATTTAAATGAATTAACCTCTGTTAGAACGCAGATATTGAATAAAATTCCAAAGCACATTTCATCAAATCTAATAACTTTGTCCTTTCCTTAAACCTCCCCACTCTATTCCTCGATGTTAATTAATATCACATTCTCCCTTTTTACCACCTCCTTCCCGGGCACCTCTCCCGCGTATGAGCAAGGGTGATTCACTTACCGGGATCTTCAAATTTGGTCTTCACTCTTTTTGTCCCTCCTTCCCGCCTTTCTCTATTCTTCTTTCTTTTTTTATTGTCTCCATCTACCACTTCCCTTTTCTACCCTTTCCTTTTTAATTTCTCCAGGCGTCTCGCGACAACCTCGTCGAACATCACGCCGGCTGATGCTGGTTCTGTCGTCGCCCATGATGAAATCTGTTGTGAGGTGCATGCACTCTTCAACCTCTCTCTTTTCTCTTTACTTTCACCTCTCATCCTTCCTTCATACAACAACAACAACAACATCATCTTCTTCTGTATCTCCTCCCTCCCCCTCCCCCTCCCCTCCCTTTCTATCTTCATTTCACTGCCACCTTGCCGATTAAGGTGAGCATGATTAACTCACCGGGAGCACCCCATTTGGTTCCGTACTTTCTTCACCATAGAACAGTTGTTTAAAAATCATTAGGGGCCCGTAACACAAAGATTTGCAATCAATCGCAAAGTTGTAACAGCCAATCAAGACCACTGTTTCATGCGCATCTCGTTTAAAAGGGTGACCCTGGACCAATCAGAATGGTTGTTTTAAATTTGCGATCGATCGCAAACCTTTGTGTTCAGGTTGTTTAACTTTATGAACCTACAGACTGTTGTTTTGAAAAATTTTATGTAAAACAGGGATTAAAACAAAAACAAAAACAAAAACAAATGCTGTTAGGTTCATATTTTAAATAACCTAATGATTTCTAAACAATTGTTCTAACAGTGTAAGATCTCTCTCATTCAGTCTCTCTCTCTCTCACACACACATACACACACACATCTCCGTCTCTTTTTCTTCCCAATTTCTCGCCCCCTACCCCCACAATTTCACATCCTGCTCTACCCTTCCACCTGCTCATATCACCGACTTCTTTAGGCTACATTTCTCTGCCATCTCGCTGGAGCAAGATGGAAGATGATTCGATCTTATATACTCACCGGGATCTCCCCACTTCGTCCTGTCCTGATTCATGATGAAGTCTGTGGTGAGATGCATGTACTCTCCAGGATTCCCGCATCGACCCGGCTGACGAACAAAGGGCTGGGGAGGAATATCCGGGTTGCTTTCCGTTGGTCTGCATTCGACAATAAATCACACCAAACAAGAAAAGCAAGATATTAATTTTTAAGAACTGATGGAATTATAAATGCTACATTGTCGATCCATGGCTCAGCCCCATGAGTGATCTTTAAACGGAAGTCCATATCTTCCGTTATTTGACAGCATATACGTTGCCTGTAAACGTAAAATGATTCAATCAGTGTAAATTTGACCATGAGCGTTTTGATGACGTCATAAAAGCCCTTGGGACACACAAAAATAATATTGTGAAATATTTCGTAGAAATCACTGATTCCATGAATACACAAACATGATTCTACCACCATTTTATAGTATAAAAGAAAAATCAGAAAATCTTAATATAGTCGGTGTCAGGAGTGGGACACGAGAGTGCTTTAGTTCTGAAGTGGAAGGGATGAAACCAGAGACAAGTATTTTTTTTTTCTGCACTTTCACATCTTTCGGGGATTCTTTGATGTCATTAATTTAAAGATGAAGTGCAATAAATTGCCGAACAGGACAAGTGGAAATCCGAGATTACTGATACTTGCAACTCTGTGCGGTGTATGTTCAGAAAATGTATTTCAGATGATAAAAGGGAAAACTGCTGCTAAAGATAGCGTTTCAGGAACTAGAGTTTTCACGAGTCTATACACTTAAAGGCTGTAGAAGAAGCTTCAGTCGTCAATTCTTTATTTTAGTTTCCCTTGAATTTCGAATGCATGGATATGCATAGGCGGCCGGTTAACTGATGGTGCTGGCCGGTTACCCCCCCCCCCCCCCCCCCCCCCCCCCGAATATTCAAATTACAAATACTCGGGCACCCACCACCTCATATAAGGGAAGTTAGGTGGTCATGTGTAGTTGTTATATCCTGTCTAATACATTTTTAATAAAATTTTTGCTCGGTAGTAATGGAAAATTCATATTCCGCCAAGCTACGTCAGTCTGTTATAAGGGAGCAATAAGGTGCATTTTATATGGAACTGCATCATAGCTGACTTTATTTTTTACCACGCCCATTTGAACCACTTAATTCGATGTCGTCTATTACTCATCATTCGAAGGTCCAACTGCATGATGGATTAATTTTGACAAAATAAGTCCTATTGTTGAAAAATGACGTGTGAATAAGCGCCAACCAACTGTACCACAGTATCCCCAAATACTCTAGGAAGATTGGACCTCTAGGAAGAACAGAGCCATTTGAATAATGGCTCTGAATAGAGCTTCCAGACATTTGATACATTGATTTGCATGTATTTTTTGTTTGTATTGCCTTTATACATGTTATACGGAAAATAAAACCAACCAACCAAGACAAATCTGCCTGTTCCCAAAGTTATCATCCTGTTTTAAAATGATTTTGGCTTCTGCAATTACATATGAAAGAATGGCAATAAGATATAATTCCCCCAAAGGATGTTCATATCATGTAGATTTATTTTGCCTGCATGCATGTATGGAAGGAGTGGAATTAGGAGATAGCATAGTCACACACTTGTTCACAGACATGCATTTACATTGAAATAGCTTTTAATCCTCTATCAATGATCATTAATTTCCAAGATTATGTTCCATTTGTACCATTTGCGCAGACACTTTAACGTTAATACACTATGAACTAATCTATTAAAACAACTTTAGTGATATATCTTTCACTGGCTGCGGTAAAGCACACAGAAAGCGGAAATATTCAAATTATCTGGGATTTAGTTCATTCATTACGATAATCGCAGGTGAAAGATGGTGATCCTCAAACAGTTCAGATAGACTACTAAAGATTGTCATTACATCCAGTCCAATTTTACAGGAAAATTAATATCATTCCTAAAAAACAGAATTTGACTGGTTCGTCTCATCTCAGGAAGATAGAAATGATATGAGTATATCATTTATTTATTCATTCATTGCTGATGCTGCACTCTTATTTCTGCGGAGTCAAATTTGACTCGGAATAGCGTCAGCTGGGAGTCAACTCTATTCCCAGTTAAAGTGACTCGGATTCCGAATTAATTTTGACTCGGAATGGAGTTACTTTGAGTCGAATTTTGTCGATTCTCAGTTGACGCCACACCATTCTGAGTCAAATTAATTCGGAATCCGAGTCATTTCAACTCCGAATAGAGTTGACTCCCAGCTAACGCCATTCCGAGTCAAACTTGACTCCGCAGAAATAAGAGTGTGGATTAGTGAATAAAAATTAATCCTCTAGGGGAAGTGAGGGTGATAAATTACTGTTTGAAAAAGCATTACAGAGAGTATACGCAATAAGATTATTGCTTAGTAATTCAATTACGAAAAGAATCGTATCTTTTTAATTTCTTCATTTTCAACACATTAAGGAGAATATTCCACTTTCTTTTTAATTCCTTTGTGGGGAAAAATTAGTGAAATCATCACCGATCCAGCATGAAAAGAGAAGACAAAGGAGGATTGATTTGGAAAATGCAGATTTATTTAGATGTAGCTGGTGATATGTAAATTTCAATTGCATGGTACTTGATGTCGTTAAAATAATTACCTTATCAGAAAAAAAAAATTTAAAAATCAAGAAACAAGTTTCTATATTTTTGTATCATTTTGTATTGGCTATACCTTTAGGTCTTAGTCGCTTTGTATTCAATTGAAAAGGCGCTATATAAAATGTCAAATATTATTGTTATTATTATTATTATTGAATACTTAGGATAAGGATCCCCCCCCCCCCCCCTCGTAATATCTAGTAAGTCAAAAAGAAGGGCTTATGTTGTAAGAAAAAAAAAATCATGCTCTATTACGCTCCCTAAATAGCAAGGGAACAACTGCATCGCCAATTTTAAAGATTATCATCATCAGGAACTGATACTTGCCATAGTTGCCAACTTGCCAGAGTATATTATAACATCCTCACAATGTTAGTATTGCATCCCAAAATAGGCAAACTCGCAAGACAACAATCTGGACTCCTACCAAAATATCATTTGGCATTTAAAGAAGTGTCGAGCATTGGCAATGCTTCCAAAAGTGGATACTGGTAAAACTAAACCCTAAAATCAAAGTAGGGCCTACGAGATTTCGGCTGGAGATAAAGATCTTTCAAAAAAATCAACAGAAAGCAACATGCCGAAATTTTATAACTGATAATTTGACTATTTCGCTCCTTTTTTGAGATTTCATGAAATACACAGATGGAAACTTGCCTGACATAGAGGTTAGCTGTACCGAGTTGTGCGGTGTGTGGGGCGAATTTGTGGTTGGGCAGTTGAGGCCAGCCAGGAGGGATGAGGATGTTGACATCACGAAAGAAAGCTCGTCGGTTCGTTGCGTTGAAGAGAAAAGACGAAGCACCGGTAATTATATCCTACACACAAGAAGGAAATGAAAACAAAAAAAAAATGAAATGAGGTGACCAGTTAACAGACTGCTGAATTTGTAAAGCAAATAAGGACTTCCCTATACGTCGTAATGATAAAATGAAGATTTTGATAATGATATACGCCGACAGGACAATATTTTGTTAAGTACACGTTAAGAAAAAAAATAATAATTTTGCACCCTTCAAATGCAGCACTGGAAGCTCCTTTATGGGTACAACTTTGCATTCCAAAAGGCATTTTGCACCTTTGAGGGTGTAGTGAGCTACATTTTGGATCCTTAATGATGCAGAGTTGTACCCTTTAGGGAAGGTGCAAATTTGCACCCTTTTGAATGCAACGTTTTTTGCACCCTTAAAGATGCAACTTTGCACCTTTAAGGGTGCAGACGGGCATTTCCGGGTGCAAGCAAGAAGAAAAGGATGCAGAGTTGTACCCTTTAGGGAAGGTGCAAATTTGCACCCTTTTGAATGCAACATTTTTTTTGCATCCTTAAAGATGCAACTTTTCACCTTTAAGGGTGCAGACGGGCATTTCCGGGTGCAAGCAAGGACAAAAAGGTGCATTTTGCACCTTTTTCTTGTAGGGTACAAGATTGCACCCAAAAGGTGCTGCCAGTATTGATTTAGGGTGCAAAACTGAACCTTTTTCTTAGTGTGTATAATGTGCAGAGAGAAAAGGGAGGGGGAGGGGCGCACCAGCTTCAATCGTTGCTGAATTTACCACTTTTTAACAAAGCGATCGAAGGCAAGTTCCTTTTAAATCGCAGTATCATACCCCGATTCAAAACGAGATCTGCCCAAACGACAACAGACGGGAGTCACGAAACAAAGATTTAACTTACCGCCGATTGCCAAGAAACGGTCAGTTCGGAACTAGTGTGGAGCCTGTCTGACTTGGGTATTAAATTTTGTGACGTGTACGATTAATCCCTATCTTTGTCATCTAATCCATACCGATTGAGAATGGGCTGTGGGTGAGCACCTTAGCTAAATTGAGCGCACACCTAAAGACTAAATTTCGATACTGAATCAAAACATTTATGATAACGATGGAATCCCTCCCCTCCCTCTAGTTTTTTTCTTTCCTCGCTCGTGGTTCAGCGAAGTCGAAGCTTGGACTGATGGCCCCTCCTTCCCCATGCAGCGCCCCTCAGTGGCCGGACCCACGCTATACGCTATACGCCCCAGTTATACTACCGCCGTCATTCGGTTCACACATGGCCAAAAATGAAATTTAATACCATTATTTTCACAGATTGCTTCGTACGTTTTCATTTCTTCTATACAGTACTGACAGGTCTATCAATTTCGAGCCTCCATCTTCTCTTGCATAATCTTGCTCCGAACCGTCTTCTATCAGTCAGACTTGATTTGGAGTGACGCAAAGCCGGATATCCCCAAATTGGTTCATGAAATCCAGTGGACAGCCCCCTCCCCGTGTAACTCATGGCAAAAAGGCAGAAAACTTAATAAAAGAGTTCGAGGTGATTATACCACTTATGGTGAAAGCCGGGTGCATTGTCTGTTCTCGTTTTTGATCGATCTCTTTTTCATGTAGCAAGATCACTTGAGATGCGCATGCGTGAAGAAGGAAGTTTGGTTTGCAAGGAGGGTGATCCACTGAACTATACCGGGTGTCCCAGAAAAAGCGGAACGGCGGATTTTCAATACTTTACCCTCAAAAGGTTGATGTTTTGTTTACACTAATGGCTAAAGCATCTTCTGCCAAAGAAAATGATACCAAGATCATTGAATTTGGTGAAGTAATCTTGATTCTATGCCCGTTTTTTTAATGAAGAATTTTCAAATTTCACATGTTTTTTGCGACAGATGACAGCAGAATTATGTCGGGAATGGCCTTCCATAACATGCATCAATGGGCTTCCCTCAAACATCGTATTATGAAAGGCCTTCCCGACACAATTTTTTTCTCATCTCTCGCCCAAAATTTGAAAATGACTGTATTTTAAGACATAGACATAGAATCAAAATTACTTCACCAAATTCAATGATATCGTTATTATTCTATTTGATAGAGGATGCTGTACCCAATAATGTAGATCATTACATACTTTTCGAAGGTAAAGTACTGAAAATCTGCCGTTCCGCTTTTTCTGGGACACCCCGTATACATGTACCGTACTTGTTAAAGAGTTCTCTGGGAAGATCACTGGCGTATCCCCCCCCCCCCCCCACCACTTGAGAAGGTCCAGAAACTTAATACATCTTTAGAAATAATGGAAAATAGCTTAGTTCATTTGATGATTTTAACCCTGACTACATCATGACGCAAGTATAGCAGACTCATTGTACACCCGTGCACTCAATCCTTGTTTTGAGGCACGGAAAATCACAAAAATTACAAAGGTGAATGGGCCTAAACATCGCGAGGCTATTTTGGGCATACCAGTATAAAAGTACTATATTGCCCAGTATCAAATTTGATATTCTATAAACACAGAGCACAATTTTAATCATCATCTCGACTTTCGGACATCGATATCTGATTCAGAATTCACAGTTTCCTTTTCTTCAAACTCTGATCGGGGCCACACATGCTTTCGACTCTATTTTAACTTTAACGGGTTTTTTTTTAATAGAAAACATTCTAGGGATCTCATGAGTCCTGCTCTTCATCTTGGAAAACGGCACATGTTAATTTTGGATAAGGTCAGGAGCAAAGTTAAGCAATTAATCATGAGCTTAATTAAAATTTATACAAGTGCCGAAATCGTAATTAACACAATAATTAAGGGATAGTTAGAGCAATCTTGAAATCTTGGCAAGTTTTCAATATCCCAATCTTGTCCTTGTAAAATATAAATCAATGTTCTGTTGTCAACACAACTGTATAGTCATGCATGATGATGGTAATGTTTTAGTTTGTCTGTTGTTATAGATATTCTCTTCTCCCCACTTCTGTTTTAAGTTAGTAAATTTCAACATTACCTAGACCTTTAGCACGTTTTTTCTATCTTTACTTGGTTGACTTGACATTCCTTTCTTCAACTTCGATTTGTTTCTTTTAGAAACAATGCTAGTCTTCACATTTCCTTTTCTCTTATTTTCTTCTGGTCGAGGGGTGTCTTTCTATCTAGTGGTGTGTCCCTATTTGTCATTTTCCATCAACTAAACCTCCCTCCCTCCCCCTCCCTTCTGCTCCTTCTTCCCCCCTCTTCCCCTCTCATCCTCTCCTTCAGATTTCCAGTCGCTTCCGAGTCCCCATCTTTTGTTGATTAATCTAATTTTCCTAAAATGTCTAAACACATAAAGTGGCAATGTGTGCGAAAAAATCGTAATGAAAATTAACTCAATTACTATACTGTAACTCAATTTATTCAACCTTTTCAATATTTTAGTTTAAAAACTTATTCAGATCTAAAATATATATCAGGTATATTCCCCTCTCCCTTCCCCCTCCATTATGACTAAGCACCAGTCAGAACAATGGGATGATCTCATGGGATAATCCTCTTACTTTTAGTCAAACAAGAGAAACACTAAAAAGCATTAATTAATTATAAGCATTATAAGAAAATGGGATGTAGCTACATGAGTCAAAACAGATTATTTCAAGGCTGACTCGAGAGACCAATGCTATTGTTATTAGTTTAGGGGAGACGAATATTAAAGGTCGAATATCAACCTCTTGAATGCAATTCTTGCTGATTATGTCTTGAATTATGTCTTGAATAAAGAAGGAAAGACTTTTTGTTTTTGTATTAAGCGACGAAGTAATTTCATAAATAAGAGGAGGTTGTTGGTGTTTTTTACAGACGTGTATCAATCAAATAGGATTATTTACGTCTTGGACCGACCTTTTAACGTCATCATTCGAAAAACGTGACACAGACTCGAACCTGTGTCCGCTGAATCAGTATATAACTTCCACTATGTTAGCTGGATTACAGGGGCACGCCACAACTCCCAGTTTGAGGGAGGGGCAGGTCCACTTAAAAGGGGTAGGGGGCACAAGGAGAGATGTCAATAGTATGATTTTTTTTTTTTTTTTTTTTTGGTTATAAAAGTTATTTGTAAAAAAATTTTTTAAAAATAAATAAAATTTGTTGGCGATAATAGTCAGAATTGACTGATTGCCATTCAACACGAATCAACACCAACATTCTAAACATTTTGTTACAAGCAGAGATAGGATATGACCCCTCTGTCTACGTCTGTAACTTTGATATTTGTTTTTCAGGCTTGTCGAAAAATTCCGAAATATGAGGACCATTTACAGGAGGTTTGAATTTGTTGAAAAATATTGAGAGGCACATGGCTATGAAACATATATACTGCTTATAATACACATTTAATCGCGTTAATTATTTCAAGAAGGGTAATTGCCTCCACTTTTCCATCCCGTGAATTCTCTAAACTGTAATCATGTCTGAAGTCCCTAGTAAAACATCAGCGGAACAGGGGGGGGGGGGGTGGTGCCGGGGATGGTACCTGCCCCCACCCCAGGTCGGCATAACCAGTATGGCATAACTAAAACACCTATAAGGAGACGAAAATATGTCAAATGATTACATTTCATAGTTAATTTCTAGAATTAAATACAGCAAAATAAAAAGATGACCGTTTACTTGTGTCTATTTTCATTAGAAGAGATACAAATTGATGTCAGTTTGTAAAGATTTAATCCTTTAACTTGAATAGCCATCATCATCTTACCTTGAACGTTTGAATAAGTGAATTATTTGGTGGTACACTCGGGTCGATCGCCGCTAAGATCCCTGAATATCCATTATTGACTAAGCTGATCTGACTCCTACCCCAACTACCAAGTCCAGGAATGGATTGTGAAGAGGCTGTTCCAGCTAAAACAAATCCAAGAAATATGGTCTGCAACAAGCAGACCGGTGCAGTCCTCAATTCCTTCATAATTTGTAAAGTTTGTGGAGTTACTCGAAGCCAATGAGCCTATACCACAGGATAATGATGCCTAGACCTGCTAGGCAACAGACTTATCTCCAGTCGAAGAGCTTTCCACTTTCACGTCCTTTACACAAGATTATAGAAAGATCTTTTTAAAAAAAAAGATCCAGTAGCTAATAAAGTGAAAGCAACTACCGGTGACCTCCTTCTAGTTCAATTTCCACAAATCTGTAAATTCGTCAAATTGATTCCTCAAATATATTTCCCGTTTCAAAATCGAGTGTAGCGAGGCATTATTCGATGAGGCTTCTGTATTCCATCATGTCTGAATGCCAGCCGAAATTAAACCACGATAAATGTTCTGACTGCGAGTGAGTTAAACGAAAAAAAAAAAAAAAATCCCAGTTTGTTGATTGATTAATCGGCTTTCTCCAAGTAAATGTATTCTGAAGTATACATCTTCCGTCATCAGCACAGGAAACATGGAAGTGGAAACTCAAATTGGCCTAATTCCGGACAGAGTTGACCGATATCGTTAAGAAATGAATTTATTGGCAAAACTTGTGCGATCACAGCGTCAGACACGTTGAGTCACGATTTGAAATGATGTGACTTTTATTTCGAACGGCAGTGAAGACTTGTTTCCGTCTTATGGTCTTTATCAAAGTGCATTCGAGAGCACGCGCGCGGAGAAGGGAAACTCTTCGGAAGGGGGAGCGAGCGAAGTTATGGGAAAGAGGGTTAGAACTTTCTGAAGCTCCGGAACACGCAGGGAGGCCCGTTTCGAGAAGTTTGAGCTCAAGCGCAGCGCGCGCAAATGGATCTGTGACCCTGTACGAGCAAGAAGCTCAGTGGCATGAGTAAGTACATTCTGGTTTAATGTGATCGGATAGCGCTCTGCTCTGACTTGGGGTCGTCGTTTTGGTAACCGTCTAATAAAATCATCAAAAAAATCAAATTCATACCGAGCCGTAAACACACAGCTGTGGGATTTCTCCACGATCATGGGGGGTAAAATTAAGGTGGTTTGTTCTTTAACAGCGTGTGCATACAGAATGGACTTTGTAATATAATCCTTCTTCTAGAATTACAGAACTTAATGTTTCTTAATAGTTCGGGCGCATTCGTTATATCGTACGTTCCTTTGATGTGAATATGACACTTGTTTAACTGCAAAAATCTTTGAAGCAACATTTAAAAGGGTTTTGTTATTTTCCTCATATATCAGCCTGGATACAAGTTTGATGTTTGAGTCATCTTAAAGTGGAAATGTTGACCAACAAGAAGAATTCATACAAACTTTTCATTTATTCACCCTATATTTCTTAAACAGTTAAGTCAGATTGTTTTGCGTACTCTCCTAGTTATTTCCTTCAAAATCGTAGTTTGTTTTATTTTCTTTTTGGTATGTGTGGGAAAATTGTACTTACTATAAGATCTTGTATATTTTAGAGCCCTAAAAATGTCGCGACAGAGTAGAAACAAAACATCTCGATACTGGGCAAATTCATGAGTTCATGATGACGGTATAAACAGGCGATGATGCATCATAACAAAGCGCGCGAGATTGATTAGAAGTGAAAATGACAACAGAACACGCAATCACCAAACCTTGAACGACAAAAAAGACTAAAGCTGAAGCTGTGAATCACCAATTTATTAAAGTCCACTGTATTGGAAGAAAGTAACATGGCCGGCTTTCACTTTTTTTTCCAAAATATTTTGTAAAGTATCACGCATATATTATTAAAACATTTGTCTTAAAACAATTAAATGATGTCTTTTATTATTGATTTAGTAACATTATCTTATAAGATTCAATGATGAAACATGTTTTTATATTTTTTTAATGATTTCTGCACACTGTCTGATAGTACATTATAGGCCTACATTTTGAATAATGAATTTAAATTTATTTCAAAGAATCACATAATATGAACAAGCGCATAATGTAAATATATAGTAATAAGATAAATAAATACAGTCGTGATATGAAATAATGAATAAAGAATGAACATAAATGGCTTTACCGTGGTATGTGGCCACAGATCTACATAAAATCAAATGAAGAGTTTGAATGCAAAATCAGATATATTAATTTTTGTCAAATTGAGATATTTGCAGTTAAAGATCAAGAAAAGTAATACATATCTTTATAATGTCATGACCAATATATAGTTTGAAAGGTATTATTTGTACTATATGGTGGTAACCTTACTTTAAAATTTACAAAGTGGCGTTTATCTCTTTTTGCATATAAACTCTTCAAATCAATGTGAGTGATATACTCAAACCAAATCGTATATGCATAGGTAAATTTGTATTATACGATAGGATAAGATCCTATCGCTTTCATATTTGTTTCCCTTAATAAATTTATCAAATGGGAATCATGAAATATCAGTACAGTATAATGTATAATGTTACCAACAAATTCATACAATTAAATTCCTGGGACGTCGAAGTCCAAATTCGCACCATTGAGTTAAGGAAACGAAATACTGTACCAGTAACAAGAACGGCCAAAAGGGTGTAGCTTCTTTGAAATTGTATAGCTCTTCTGCTGTGATAAATAGCTGAAACTGAATGCTGTCATGCTTGAATTTGAGCACAACATACACATTGATTACTATTATAAGTCCATCATGGGCGTCAATCGGGGGGGGGGGCAGGGAGACACGTACCCTTAAAATCTTAAGCGTTGGGACCACAATAGGGTACGTCCCCCCAAAATAGATAAATAAATCTATTAATTAATAAAAAAAAAAAAAATAAGCTGATGATTTTTCTTTAGCCTGCAATTTTTTTGGTATTGGTGTGAGCCGTCCAGTATAATGTCCCCCACCCAAATTTTAAGCTGAGGACTTTCATCATTTTTTTTTTTTGGGGGGGGGGGCTTGTCAGCAATTCTTTTGGTGTATGCCCCCCTTAATCATAAGCTGAGGACCTTTTTTTTGAAGTGCCCTCAAATATAGAGAAGATTGACGCCCCTTAAGTCCATTAACAACACCTAGCATCTTGTTTCATAAAACATGTTTGTTTTTTTTAGAGTGCCCAATGCCAAATTTCTATGACAAATTTGCTCTCTGCCAATCAAATACAGGGATTTCACTAGCTTATAACAGTTATTGCAACTTTTTATTGATTAAAAACTTTTTACTCTCCAAGATAGATCAGTTTATAAATGGGCCTACAATATAATTTAGCACCATATACGTGGAGCTTAAAGGCAACCGAGAACATTTTTTGTAGAAAATCTTAACGAGGGGCGGAACTGACATTGCTATATCCAGAAAGACATAACTTTTCCCTTGTAAGTTTTCCCTACTTTTTCGCATACTGCATGCAATCTTACCGACAAAAAAGAATACTATTGACGGGCACCTTAAAAGGAGTTTAGATGAACATGTTACACTGCTTGCTTTGCTTTATATTTGGAAATTTAAAAAAACAAAACAAAACAAAAATAAAATGAATGAAAATGAAAGAATGAATGAATGAATTCTGGATTGCTGTTTTATGACACTCGCTTTTGTTCCTTTGTTTGTTTGTTTGTTTGTCAATGTAAGACAAATATATACCGAAAGAGCAAACAATTAACGGTCAACCACGGCCAAGTATGGTGTTTTAACCTGTTTTTAGTTTTCCAAGTTTGCCATATAAAAATTTCCCAGCATGATATTTCCTTTACCGACCACCACACTTGGCACCAAAAGGAGGCCAAAAGGAGGTCCCTTGAGTCATGATGTGTAATACATCCTAGCATGATATCACTTAAATTGCCTGTATTATCTTCTTCACGAATGTGACACTTTTTCTTGGGGGGTTTTGTTTGCTTAAAGTCACGGGTTAATTTGGAGTGTGGGAGAATTGAGTTATCAATCTTAAAACACATGCAGGTGTTTCATGCCATGCCGTGAATGCTATAGAAATGTATTAAAGAGAAAATAGATATTTTTCACAAAAATTCTTTTGTTTGGTCTATTGTGTTTGTTTTTGTTACATATTTCGAGGTGATTTTTACAGGATAATAAACAGAAACCTTGCATTGTCAAAGTTTTTCTTTTAAATCGGAGGTGTTTATAATCAACTATTTCATTGCAGTTGTTTTAAAAAGATGAAAAAGATTGGAGAAATAGATAGATAGGTAGACAGATAGATAAATGTGCAGACAGACATACATACAGACAGACAGATAGACAGAAATACAATTAGATAGATAGACTGATAGATAGATAGAGAAAGACAGATAGAGAGAGAGAGATAAGAGAATAGAGTGAGGCGAACTCGAAAGGTATCATCAACAGGATCAATAAAATTTTGACGCAAAATCATGATGAAATTATACTGATGACAGTTGATAGCAAAAATCAAACTAAACCAACCAACCAAAAAAAAAAAGTTTCAGTCAATCATTATGCTGTGTTCATGAAACACTACACGCATATTTGAGAAGAAATTAAGACCTGTAATTTCATATTTGTTTCCCATGCAAGCAGCAAGGTTACATACTTTAGAGAAAATCATTATAAGAAGTTGGACGAATGATTGTATTCTCACAGGCTCACTTTCACTTTTCAGAATTATATTAAGTTTCCAAACATTTGATGTTGATGATATCTATAGGTTAAAAAATATATCATCATAGCTTATGTTACTGCAATTCTGTTATCGGCAAAAACAAACTAACTTGGCACAAAGCATACCAGCTTGCCAGGAAATTACTAGGTTACTTCAAACGCCTAATATCTCAATTAAAACATTGAAGCGGAGTGTAAATAATCATCCTTTCCGTCAAAGTATCCAGTGAAGGGCATTCCTCTCCAAACGAAAACACCCTTCCGTGCTCACTCCCTCTTTTCTCTTTAAAATTACGTGCTGGGTCAAAATACAGTAGATCGCTTTTTATTTCCATAAACACATAAAATTTGATACATATTAAACCTGACCCTCCCCCCTCCCCCTCCCCCCCCCCTCTCTCTCTCTCTCTCTCTCCCTCTCAGTAGTCTACTCACCTTTCGCTACTCCCAATGTTTCAGGCTAACCCGCGCTCCTCTCTTCTTCTTCTTCTTCTTCTTCTTCTTCTTCTTCTTCTTCTTCTTCTTCTTCTTCTTCTTCTTCTTCTTCTTCAAAGTGCCACATATAAATAAACGAGTTTATTTTGTTGGAATGCTCAGAGAGTGAAAACCTGTCGACGATCAATTTGCAAAAAAAATCTTGTGCTAAATAAAGGCCTTGTCGGCAACTTTGATTCTAAATAATCATTTATAAATTGTACTGATTTACATTTTGCTTAACAGAAAAGTTTAGAAAAACATTATTGCTTGCATAATATGTCAGGTATCTTCACTGACATGGTAATATGCCTCTGTCTCTGCATGTCTATCTGTCTCATTCCTGTCTCACTTTCTCGCCTATTCTCGCCTTTTCTTTTCCCCACTTTTAAAACCCACTCATTCTGAAAAGTTGACTTCAACGATCATAAGAAATATGGGTTTCATGTATTTAAATCTACAATTTCACTTGTCTAAAAATATTTGTTTTACACTATTTGTCGGCATTTCCTTTTTTCTTCACGAAAATGAAACGAGCGGGAAGATCCTTGTCTTTAAAAAAAGATGAATAATAAAAGTTCGTGTACGAAATGAAACTCGTGAATTGAAATCTGAACCACGAAGTTAAAAGTATCTTTGTGAGTAGTGGAATTTTGTCTGATTGATTCGAACGAAGCAGTATATCATGATGGGGATTCGATTTGAAGTTGAAATACAACATTCGGGAAGAATTTCAGGGGAACCTCTTCCGGATAGAGGAGAGAGATTGACGTATACTGTATAACCAATCGGATGGGATGGTGGGAGGGCATCTTGATCCATTAATAATATAAATGTCGATAAGGCCGAATAAAAAGAATTCCTATACACTCTAAAAACAGTCTAGTCTGATTTGACTAGATTACGAGATCAGCCGGGCCCCTGCACTATTTCTAGTCAAAATGACCAGAAACCTAGTCACTTTCACTAGAATACGAGTCACTTTTGACTAGAATACCGGTGGTTCTACATGAAATTGACTAGAATTCTGATCATTTTGACTAGAAATAGTGCAAGTGCCCGGCTGATCGGGCAGTCTAGTGAAATCTGATTAGATTGTTTTTAGAGTATAGTTTCTCGTCATCTCCACTTTCTTTAGCCGGCTGGTCTTACCTTCTTCTTCTGCTTCTTCTTTTTTTAAAGATTGTTTGTTCTAAAAGGAAATATACAATAATCTGATGACATTTAGAAAATGCTACAAAAGTCATCAATATGATCCATTTAAAAAAAAAAATCGAGTCTCTTAGAGTGTATGTACCAATAAAATTAAAGTAAGAAAATTAGTACTGAAATTGACTGAATATTATTTTTACTTGCAGAAAAAATTTCAAAAATAAAATCATCACTGAATCCCTCTCATTAAAAAAAGAATGTCCGGATGAGAAAGCTAGGAATCAATTTTACTTGGCCTTTTAATCAAACTATGGAACATTTCCGTTCTAATTCCTTCTAGTCCTATAATGTCATATTTTTTGTTAGAATCGGAAATAATGGTTATTAGGGAAATAACAATTAATTTTAATTGGGCCTGTGGGACGTGGGGCCAAAAGGCTCTCCATCAGGCTATCATCCAGTCTCCAAACACTCATTCAACGTACAAGTACAATTCCTGTTTTCCAAGAACGAAAATCTTGAAAAGACATCGACATATTGGCAGTGACATCCACCTCGACCTCATGTATCGTATAACAACGATTTATGTTTGGAGAGATCAGTTACTACAACGATCACTTTTCGCTCGGAATTTTATTCTCGTGAAAAACCTCCCCCGCTTGGTTCTATTTCCTTGGAAAAATAAACGATCGGAGAGAAAATACCCAAGTCTAGAGAGTTCAAAAACAAAAAAATCAGTTATTCTGGAAAAGAAATGTTCGTCTAAACAACGCTTATATATGGTATGAGATTGACAATTTTTGCTGACGTCACCGTTGATATACCTGTCTTTCAGAAATATACATGTGGTTGATTTAGCGAGTCGACATATAAAGATTCACAAGATCATATTTAGGAAATAATTTACAATTTAATTTCCTAGAGGTTAAAACGGTCAAAATGTGACAAACGTTTTTTGAAGAGAATCACTTTGACAGGAAATATAATTGATTATTATATTTTCAGCACTGATTTATCACCGAATAAGATTAGAATTGCCTGTGTCATTGCTTTGTATATGATTAGTCACTGAGATTGTTGTATTTTACAGAGTGACTGAGTAGCTCTGTGTTGTGTAGGGGTCTTGCACCATTAAAAATGCGATTTGACTGATTATACACGAGTGCAAAATTCACACACATTTGCAACTATTTCATGTAACTTTGTATATAACAATCTTTTGTCTATTTATAAGCAAAATGTTTGCTCATTGTAATTGCAAAAATAAGTTACAGCGATGGCAAGTATAATCGTTTATCCAACCGGTGTTGTGCCTATAAAACACTTTATTTTCGTACTATTTGACGTGAAATTGTCATACTCCAAGTGGGCAGGAGAGTTTTAAGAGGATGCCGGGAGAGGGGGGGGGGGGGGATGGGTCTTTTATTGTTCGAAATAGTTTCTGAACTCTTGCCGGCAGATTTAAGCATTCTTATACATGGATTCTTTGGGTTTGATTTTTGTTGCAATATGGATACAATTCGCCAAATTTGTCGGCATTTTGACCCAAGAGTCCCTCTCTTCCACAATCCAATTTCTGTTCAGAGCCAGAAGGGCATTAACTATATGTATAAGCATACGAGTTAACGCCTTTCTGGCTCCAAACAGAGGTTTGTCCTCTTTGCTAGAACCTTGGAGATGAGAGGAATGAAATGGCCCTTTATATCACAGTATAGATTATAACAACCCTTGAACGAGAACATTTTGATTGCCGTCTACCAGAATTAAAAAAAAAAATCGATTATTCACGAGTAGCTAGAGAAAACAAGGGTTAATTCCACAATAAGTTGCATGCCAACTTTGAAATATGGCACTCTGGTTGGCTAAAATGCAATTTTGAAGTTGATTTTAATCGCAGTTTTTGTTTCGAAAGGTTTATTTTGCTTCTCAATATCGCTTATCGTAATCACACTATTCAATGACTAAAATCATCTAATTTTGAAAACTTAATATTATTGGTTTCCCAGCAAAACTTAACAGCGTTGATATTTTGTACCTCTGATGATACTGCCCCTCTTTCATTGTCTGTTCAAGTTTTGACGAATTTCCTGTGAATCTGAACAATGACAGTTGCCATGACAACAACATCTGTCTTCTTTAAAAACCTGTCGTCTGGCTAGCAGTGTTTGTCAGAATACACGGTTTTTAATGTTTAGTAAGTGACAAAGAGAGAGAGAGAGAGAAATCTTATAGGAAATCTAATGTCAATATTTTCTCATGAAAAATATAAGATTTGCTTTCATCGGGCAGATTGCCTTTAAATGGAGAAATTCACGGTTTCACTTGGAGTAATTTTGGCAGACTTGGCACGATGAGTAGAAATATGCACAAAAATAGAACGGTTTTAAACAAAACGAAACAAAGGTACATGGAAACGAATTCACATGACGAAACTCATGTCACATGGCCAATTTTTACCCATTTCTATTCTGGTGATTCATCAGAATACTTTTGGCTTCTGACAGAATGGCTTCTGACGCCAAAAATATCTGTTTAAACCCAAGTCACACTAAGCGAGATCGACGCTAGACGGTAAAACATACAGTATACCCCCAATCACTGCCAATGGAGAAGAATAGCTCGGTTTGGTGGTGCAACTGAGGCAATACATTTTTTGAAATAAGTTTTATTTGCAATGCACATTTTCACAAATGAATGTCTCAAAATAAATGCATATGACTCTTTAATGGCACAAAGACATGACTGAATGAAATATAACACCTCATAAAAATAACATTCAAGATTTAAGATTTCATTTGTACTTTGTAAGATTATATAGATTTCCATTTTTTCTTATGGAGTTCGGAACGGTTAAGTTTAAAGCACATTTTTTTCTAATTGAATTAAAGAAAATAAAAAACAAAGATTTAAACAGAAGGACGGTGTTGACATGTACATGAAAGCATAAAATAATTGCCAAAATAAGAAGTATTCCTTTATTAATGTTCCAAAGCAAATTTCTATACGTGATAATCTAAAGAGTCGATTTTTTTTTCAACTGAGCCAACTGCACAGATCTTGCCATAATCTTGAGACATAATGACATGAAAAAAATGAATGAGGTAATGTTTTTTTCTTGTTCCTCACAAACGACTGAGGCAATATCCATTACTTACTTACTAAAAAAAAAAAACCCTTCTTCTGGACAAACCTTTTCAACTATACGATGGAGATCAGTTTTGGTTTGCTTTGTGCCCCTTCATTGCCAACCAAGGTGGGGGCGTTGAACGTCATTCCGTCCAGAAATCTTTTACCAACATGCACCTTTTCTCTCTATTTCTGTCACCTAGAATCATCGCAAGGTCGGTCACATTGCTAAACCGCTATGTTATGACTCAGGTGCATGCTGTATCATGGCGGAATCCAATACCCCCAAATCGCAACATTTTGCCGGTTGTCTTTCGGCAAAAATGTTCTTAACTTAGTTCCACAATTACATGCAAAAATCGTTTGTCTCTGGTCTCTCATTTCTTGAAGATACATTCATGCAGAATATTGCTGACTAAAATCGAAAGAAATGTATAGGCTTTTCGCCGTGCTTTGCAGCCATTTTGTTCTCGAATATAATTGTTATTGGTTTGAGCTTTCCAATCATTCCTGCGCTTAACTCTGAGGAGAGCAATACGGGCAAATCCACTAAATTTTCTCTAAAGACTTCTTCGCTTAATAGTTTAGACAAAAAATAACAAATAAATAAATGAAAAAATGCAGGAACTATGAAGAATGCTTCAGGGTTATTTCATCGACGATCGTAATGTCAATCCTTATTACAACATGAACAACATGCCATGGATTTGAAGAATGTGAGATTTGAGTAAATGGGAAATGACCCCTCCAATATTCCAAAAAAAAAAGTTCCTCTTTTAATGGACGTAAATCTGACCTTAGATCAGTGTTTTATGTTCATAATAACATAAATAAGGTGCATAATGCACAGAAATAATTCAACAGGGAAAACAAGATATTTCGTCAATGATTTGGTTTTCATTTTCAAAACACCAAGTATGCGAATGAGCTTTCATCACAAAACGTGGCACGGAAACGTTTAGCACATCATAGTTATGGTTGAATTATTCTTCTGTGATGATGAAAGGTAAATATGAGATTAGCTAGGGTTTGCTATAGCTAGATATTTTCAAACGCTGCATCTCTTTCACGCAACGTTCGCAACCCATGTAGTGCATGCCTGGGGAGCCGAAGGGAGCGGGGGGGGGGGGGGCTGCACCCTAGTTTTAACTTTTGCTGGTTTGTCTGTTTGTTGTTTTGTTAATTTTTGCCTGGCAGACACATTTACAAAATAGGCCTATGAGACACAGGGCAACCCAACAAGCCCAGAAAAAAGTCGCTCCCAGGTTTCTTAGTGATGACGCAGACGCATCTTCTGTTCAGCCGGGGTGCACCCCTGTTTTGGATCCTCAAAGAAAAAAAATCTTAGCCTGTCAGAAAATTTGGAGAGACAAGGCTGCCCGAGCAACCCCAGAAAAAATGATGTCGTTCCTAGGTACCCTATTCATCATACAGACGCTCTTCATCAAATACGAGTAATGTTGCATCACTGTGCTTGGTTAATGGATACGACATGTACGAGATGTTTAACTACATGTATGAACCGTCTACACGATGTGCAGATATGATACTCCTTAAATATCCATTCACATGTCGGCCTATCCTTGCGGGATAGAGATCAGACGAAGATAAAAATCATAAAGGAAGCGAAAAGGTGATGTCATTTGACTAGGGATGTGTTTCTATATAGGTAAAGGATGTGGAATTGTAAAAGAGAGATAGGGTTATCGCCAGCTTAATGATTATTTAAAACTCATGGGCAGACGAGTTCCCCCCTCCCCCCTTAAAGAAAGAAAGGGCCTTACTGCTTGCCAGAAGAAATTAGGAAAATGTGGAAGAAATTGGGGACTGGAGTAGAAGGGGGATGAAAAATGCGAAGGGAGAAAAATGGAATAAACAGGGGGAGAAGATAAGGAGAAATATGAAGAAGAGTTATGCTATGTTCCCACTATCACGATTCGCGCCACGATTGAAATCGGGGTCTTGATTATGGAGTAATCAAGGTGATCATATCAGATCTCAGATCTTGAGGTCAATCGTGGCAATCGTGTTGATCGTAGAAAAATTTTGGACGGTTCAAAATTTTCTACGATCAATAAGGTTATCGCCAGCTTTATGATTATTTGAAATGATTAAATGTTGAACGTGATCATCGCATCAGATCGTATCAAAGAGCGACAGATCGCATCTAATCGTACCTTGAAATGTTTGCACCCGGAAATGCTCGTTTGCACCTTTTGCACCTTTTTAGGGTGCAGAAATATTTGCGTTCAAAAAGGTGCAAATTTACACCTTCCCTAAAAGGTACAACTCTGCACCCTTTAGGGTGCAAAAATAAATGTAGCTAATTGCACCCTTAAAGGTGCAAAAGGCTTCTTAGGATGTAAAGTTGCACCAATAAAGGAGCTCCCAGTGTTGCAGTTGAAGGGTGCAAAATTGCACCCTTTTTTTCTTAGTGTGTGGGATCGCACGATCTCCCGTGATCTCTAACGATTTGGAACCTTTGAGAAATGCCACCCAAGGGTACTAGAGGCAAGAAGGGAAAGGGTAACGGTGCCCCAAATGTGAAAGTTCCACGATCAGCTACGAATAACCAATCTTGGTGTTCGTGACAAGTCGCACGAGAGTGGGAACCTAGCATTAGAAAGGAAACAAAGGTGAGACAAGTAGAGAGAGAGAGAGAGAGAGAGAGAAGAGAGAGAGAGAGAGAGAGAGAGAAGAGAGAGAAGGGGGAGATGAGTTGGGGAAAGGGGGAAAATGTAGGAAGAGAGATTTTACAGGGATAGGAAGGGGTGAGGAAAGGGAAAAATAGGGAGGGGAGTAAGAGACGCAAAGAGAGTGGGAAGATGAGGGTGGGATAGAAGAAGAAGGGAATAGAGGAGCTGTTTATTAAAAGGAAACGATTATAATCTCATAATTCTGCTTGCCCCTCATGGCTTTTGTTACGGCTGCGCCCCCAGGAGGTTGCCTGGCGTAAACATGGAGAAAATATGAAAATTAGAGAAAGTCACAGGTGACTGGGTCTCAATGATTCAATTTGCAAGGCTGACCTATAATAGGGAACAGAATTACGGAGGGTATATGAGTTATCTCGTAACACTGTTGTAGATATCAACGATGTCGTTTTTCTAAACCAGCATCATGCATATAAAGCTGAATGTTGAACATGTGACTAATGAATTTGTATGACATAAGCCTAAATAGAATGAAGCAAGAACTAATTTCATTTGACAGATTGTAGACCATTGCACACTCCTATATCTGTACTGACGGCTCAGGTGTGTAAAGATTTTTTTCCTCCGGAAATCAATGGTTATTTCTTCATGCATAAAACCCTTTTTTGCAGACTAGGTGTCTAATAGGGCAAGTAAAATTTGAAATTTTGATTTTGCTGATTTTTTTTTCATCATAATTTCATATCGAAACGAGGTAGAAAGGACAGCCTACGAGACCGTCAGTCCACAAGACGACGGCCCATGAAATCGACGACGACCCACGAAATCGACGATGCCGTTCCGGGGAACCTTCAGGAAAACCATACTGCCAGAATGCAGACGAGATCGACAATGTCGGTCTTGTGGGCTGCAGCGGTGCCTTACTTTCAAACCTTTTTTGCTTTTGACTAAAAAAAAACCCCCAAAACAAACAACAACAAAAAACACACACAAAAAAAAAACAACGATCGACACTCAAAATGATAAAAGAGAATTTGATTGAATGTAAACGGTTTCCATATCACGGAAGAACCTTTTTTGTTCAAAATTACATTATACGGATCCTTATGGGGGTGTTTGGTTGGGGGTACTGATGATTTTCATGTTGCAACCTCCCAAATTCCCAATACTGCACAGCTACTGAACAACCTTGAACGAAAAGGCCACAGCCAATGTCTTTCCTCTAGACTGACAGGATGTTATAGCAATGTCCTTGGTAAGATGTCACATTCTTTCTATGATTCTACTTGAACATGCCTTGGCCATAATATCCCTCGATTTTTCCCTCTGTCTCCCCCTCTTTTTCTTCCCCATATTTACTTAATTTTCGGGCAGGAAAAGCGCATTACCTCTACGGCAGTTCTATTTACAGCATCGAATCAACGAGTAACCAGACAGATCTACGGGCATTATTTTCGAAAGCGAAGCGTTAAAACCTTTGAAGTCTTCATATGAATATAGGACACCGTCTGTAAAGCCATATCGGTTGACATTGCTGGCGCGGGAGTACAAGTTAGGAGTAGGTTTGCACTTGTTAGGACAGAACATGATTTGTAACAAAAGCTAGTGCGACAAAACAGTAATGATATTCAGTATTTTAAAGAGCTGATATAATGATAATGATCTGAAACATCTTAGCATAGTAACGTTATATATTTTTTTTCCAGCAAAGCATTCAGACATATGAAAAAAAATACACGATAATACGTTCATGCGCCACAGAATCACAGAAATCTGATTTTTTTTCTCCCCCCTTTTTTTTTTTTTACTATTAATTCCAAATTTTATTGATATTTCACATTAAGATAACAGCGTATATCACAGATTTGTCTCGTCCTTATGAGTCGGGAATCGTGAAATACTAGTATGTTTATAGGCATTACCTTCTCTTACCACGGTCGTTCATATCTGACAGAACGTATAGACCTAGATCTAGATTTAGAATTCGACGAAAGTGTACACCATAAGCCACCTCTGACCTTTGCTCCAACTTCGATCCAAAGATTGTTGACATCTTAATCCAAGGCATTCGTCTTTGTTTTAATGTTGATGCCTATTTCATTGAATATGTTAAGGCCGCCGCACACGACACGCTTTTCTTGCGATACGTCTCTTGCATAGGTCTCTTATGCCTGATGCGTCTGAGTTGGGGCGTGCGATCCAAGCACAGGAATTCAACATGTTGAATTCCTGCGCTTGTCCTTGCGACGGGCTTCAGACTAGCTTGCGCTTGAATTTCTTGGTTGATGACGTCATTTTCAAGCGTAAGCTGAGCGCAGCGCAAGAAAAGCGTGTCGTGTGCGGCGGTCTTTTTATTATTTGCATCATGTACTAATCCAACTTTTCAGTTGCAATATTAAAGAATTAATACAAACAAATTTTTTCCTAAGAATTTCTCTCTCTTTTTTTAAAACGAATAATGCCAAATACGTGTATTAACATATTTTGATCCTTTCTATTTGTAAATTGTCTTTACCGATTAAAGTACTGGACCCTCTTGCTTAAAAGTCACTTTTTAAAAAATTTGTACAACTTAGATTAAACACAAAGACGCAACCAACTTTTCTGGAGTTGCGTTTAATTTAAGACTTGCGTTTAAACGTAACTTTTTTTATGTAAGAGGCCCCTTATAGGCTTGAAAGTTTCAACCAAGCATGTAGCACAAAAATTATGGTCAGGAAATAAAATTTAAATGGAGAGAAATTGGCGAGAAATGTTGATGTCATCACCAACAAGATAACGAGGAACAATCTTGACAGTAGAACCGATAAACTAAACAATGTTCTGTCAGTGAAAAACAAACCGACTTTCACTTCAATGGTCAAATTCCATGCCTAACCTCCTGGATGTTTGACATGAACATGATGATAAACATGCGATAAAGTCAGTCACTCAGACCAATATCATCCCGGTGACAACCCACTTCACCGAAGGCCCGCGAGGCCGAGAATAGCTAATTGTAATCTATGATATACACCGCTCTGACCAATTCCTGTGCCAGAAGGAAGCTTAATAAGTATTAAAGGGCAGCGAATGTTTTTCATTGAAGGTGTGGAACATCCGGAAACGAGGACTAAACATGCTAATCATTTCATATACCGATAGCGCATTATTTTGTGATGAAGGCAAGTACGATACGAGAAAAGTCGGCATCGCGGGCCTTCGGTCAAGTGGGCGGACCCCATCATCCCCTCCCCGTTTCATCATATCAATATGTGATGATATACATGCATATTAGCTCTATCGTCATCATTATACAAGATTTTATACAATTATATACATACACTTTACATTGCATTCTTAGTATTTACATTATTCACCTTGTCTGTACATTGTTTGTGTTTACTTTATTCCTTCCCAGTTTCATCATAGTATGTGATGATATACATGCATATTAGCTCTATCATCATTATTATACACATTTTATAAAATTATACTTTGCATTACATTCTTGGTATTTACATTATTTACCTTGTCTGTACATTATTCACTTTATTTCTTCCTTTGGATAGAGACCAATCCCGCAACGCAAGAGGGCAGCAGACTGTTCGACACAGTTCGACATACCGCGGTGGGCGCTCCAACTGTTATAGTACACAAGTCAATAGCGCGTTATGTACATTCGTTCGATTTTTTGTCTATTTTGACCAATATATGCAGATTTCTTTTAATATTTGCAATGAGAAATTATCAGGGAAGTTCAGGTCGCAGCTGTGCGGTGCTCAAATGCGACAAGAATTGGAGAAAAAAAAATTCGAAGCTAACTGGGTGCGAAATTCACTCGCTTTAGACTCATGAAGCCTGTTTGTGAGAAGCCGTACTCCCTACACAGGTTTCCGTAAGCAATGTGAAGGGATTCGTCGCCAGTGGGTAAAAACATCAACAGACAGGACTTTGAAGTCAAGAAACATTATCATTATGTATTTTGGCGTAAAATTTAGTGAGTGAAAACATGACTTTGTAAACAGGGTAAGATTGAGGGCTCCCGTTGACTACGGCTTCTATGCTGCAATCGAACTTTTACTGACAAAACTAAGTTGAAAAACCATCGAAAGTACAAAAATACATCATACCTTCATCTGTCAGATATGGCCATTGTCTTACCTCATCTACCCATGTATCCATGCTTTATTTCATTGATCTAGAATAAAGTAAACGGAACAATATCAGGGCATATCTCATATCTTACATTCATTTTGTACACAGAACCAATCGCGGTAAGCGCGCTTGCCCACCGCACCAATGGCGTCGCCGATAGAGGGCCAAATACATAAACCGGAGGTGAAATTGGTCTATAATGATCAATGCCTAATGTGCCCGACACAATGTACTAGTAGTTGACTAAACGTCTAGAGATGACAGTGGTTTTAATATTTCTATTTAAAATCTGAAGAAAAAAACCACTGTGACAAAATCAGAAATAAACAAAAGAAAAACTGGGAAATTATTAAGACAATACAGAGAGAACGAAATTAATAATTACGACCGGATGTCATGTTTTGATATATTGTGGGGTCTGTACTTATCAACATGCATTTTCTAGAACACTCACTTTAACGAGATCATGCATGTGGATAAAATCTTGTATTGCTCAGATTTTTCCTGAAATTTTTTTAGTTTTCCCAAACTGGTAATAAAGATCCCCTCTCTCAAATTTCAGTCACACGTAACCCTTTTCCTACTTCCGACAGTCATGTGCGAGGTCCAAGGCAAAAATAGTGCATCCGGATTTCCAATCAATTTTTCATGTTAAGTGTGGCATTTAATCACACAAGTGTTTTCTGCATGCAGCAAACAGTTGGTAAAAAAAAAAATCAGTTAATAATTGTGCTGGCAATGTTATTTCAAGTGTCATTTCACTAACTTCAAATAACGATGTACAATTATCTTTTATGCTTCTACAGATACTTTTCTTCTATCCTAACTATATATTATTTGTCTATAAAATATTTTGTATTATATTTTTATATGTTAGTTATCATGATTATTATTAATGTATTGTAAATATTTGTTACAATCTATGAAAATGATTTGTATAAATATTTGTTATTTCTGTTGGAAATAAAACTGAATCTGAATCTGAATCTGAATCTGAATATACAGCTTAGAAATAATGATATCATCAATTGTTCGATATTTTATCGTTTGATGCATGTAAATTCTCTTCTCTTTTCTCTTGTCTTTTAAAAGAGTACATTTTGGGGGAACCCCCCCCCCCCTCCACAGCTTTAATTAACTCTGTGGCTTGCATCTGGAGCGGTGCTACAGGGGGGGGGGGGTGCAGGGGACGACCACCCCTATGAATTTTCACTTGATAAAAAAAAGGAGGAGAAAAAGAAGGAAAAAAAGAGAAGGAATAAGTAAGAAGAGTATGGGGAAAGAGAGGGCTGAGTCATGCATTTATGTAATACATGTACCCCTATTTGTTCGTTCAAAACGTAAATAATCTCACAATGGGTCATTTTGCCCCCTATCAAAATATCATGGCGCCGCCCCTGACTTGTATCTATGCCTTTACAAACATACTGAAGATTTAATGTACACGCAGAGACTATATACATGATATACCCTTTTCCTAAAGATAAGTACTATTTTGACATGTTTGAGGTTATATCTCCGTCAAGAATCGGATATGGCGCCGAGATTTTCCGTTATGGCCATTGCAAACGAGGCGTTGTTTACAGGTGACCCGACATGCTCCGACGACATTATTGTTCGGGCTTTATTTTCAAGTTTTCGTCAAACATACACGGTTAGGGTCAGGATTTCTGTAGGCTTTAGGGATAGGGTTAAAGTTAGGATTAAGGTTTGGCATAATAGGTCTAGGGCTAAAGTTCGGTATATGGTTAGTGTATGATCAAGGGCAAATGCCGATGAATGAGTCTTACACAACCTATTTACATCTAAATCTATAGGAAACATTTAACACATGCATTTAATTTAGTTATCACTCGGCAAAGCCAGGTACCCATTTAATACACCTGGGTCGAGAGGGACATAATGTGGGCAAAGCATCTTGTCTAGGGAAGCAAGCACCTAGCGAGGATCGAACCCAGGACTTCTCATATGAGAGTCAAGAGCCTTCACCAATGCACCACGGTACTCTCTCATTCTTGAAGGTCTACTAATGCCATATTTATGAATATCATAACTAGTGGGTGTTTTCGATTTCTTCCATGATATTGTCGAGGGCATCATTATCAAAGGCAAAGAAGCCTTCGTACGGGATCTTTTTCGACATCCCGCATGTCTGTTGTGACGAAAGCTCGATCGTATAAACGCTCGAGTCATCCTTCCGTTGCTGCGAATACAAGAAGTCGATCCCAAGTTTGCGGAACCAGTTTACATCTTGGTTGTTGGTCTTCTGTTCGTCGTCATTTCGCATGTCATCCGTACCATGATTTCGGGATCGCTGTCTCGATTGGTTACTGCTCGACGAGGAGCACTTGCTGACAACTGTAGTCTTCTCCAAAGGCGGCATGCGGCGCGGGCAAAGCATGCTTCTCCAATGAGTGCGTGCAATTGGGTTTCTCAGGCAGTAGAAGAGGAACAGGAAAACGCCTTGGAGGGAGTTTAAAATAATGAAGATAATCTGGAAAGCCAGGCTGGCGACTTGGATGGAGGTTAGGTAGCCGACACCCCAGGTCAAACCCATGAGAACGCTCAAAGCCGTGGCGTTCTGCAGACGACGCAGGCGCTCAAGGTATTTGGGTTTGGTAATCTGCTTTCCCGCCACTTTGCGCGTAAGACGTCGCATGACGAGCGTGAAGATGAGGGCGTCGTACAGGATGAGGATACCCAACGGAACTAGAACCCCGCCGACCAGAGACCAAAGGGTCAAAAAGCCGCATCTGTAGTGATAACAGGTAGGAAGCAAAAGGATTCGTCAGAGAACAGTTGACGAGGCTCCTGGAGGCACCCCAGCAATGCCTTTGTCATGGGGTGTTGCCTCATCCTATGCATCATCGGCTCCCAGGACCGTGCATTAATGTGTTAGTAGCTGTCTAGCATGACATTATCAACTGAAGTCTCCATCAATGGACAAGTAAATGTATTCACGTAGAACTGGTTTGTAAAAGTAACAATTTGATTTCATTTATGCTACTTTAAAAAAAAATGAAGCTTATAAAGAAATTATACGATCAAAAAATAAACAAACAAACAACACACATTATCGACTAGACCTGTAGACGTGGACACATGGCACATTAAAAAAGGGAATACATTTACCAACTTCTTTGAGCATGACTCATGGATACATTCAGGGGCGAACTTACTGCCTGTTTTCTGAATATGACATGTAGCCTTGCCTGGCTATCCCACTTGTTATCCCGACGATGATAGCTGGAGTGCCTGTTAACATTCAAATTAAAGAAAAAAAAAATGAAAAGAAAGATGTTCATGCATACTGAGACCGTTACGTTTAGATGTAATATGGCAACTTTGAAATGACAAGAAATAGATTTGGGCATCCGCCATTTTTTGTAGCGAAGTTGTTCGTAATTCATAAATGTTAATAATAATTTACGACGAAATTACATTATCACTAAAATAGACTGTAAAATTTCTAGCAGAAGAAAAAGTATCATTTTATTCAAAAGACATCACCCCGATAAAATAGTGCCCGAGCACCTATAAAGGTTGGTTGGAGGTCAGCTACCACTCCCTCTTCCTCTTTTCGAGAGGCCTTTGCTCTGCAAGAGCAGCATGTTGCTCGCGTTTGACAAGTCTCCGAACGGAACACTTTTCATGACGCATTAGTCATTATCAACACGACCGATCTTGTCCTAGAATTTCTATCACTTATTTTTCGAGGGAAATGCGTTTAGTTCTAACTGGGCATGAGTCACTTGGACACTGAAAAGCGGTCAAGGGTTCAGTCACCTAACCCTTTTTGTCTTCTACCGCTTCTTGTAAGCTTTGATAAATTAAGGAATTGTGCTAAAGTTTATCTGATATCACACTTCAGTCTGAAGCTTTAACATTAGAGAAAATATAAAGGACCAGTGACATAGCATGATATTTCTTTTAACGCTTCGCAAGATCTTTCATAAAACTCATATAAATCATGCCGAAAAGTGCATCGAAACACTCGTTTTTTCAGTATCGTCGTCTGACAAAATATTTGTTTGCATTGGTGGTGGGTAAGGGGTAGGGAAGGGGTGATCACATTTAACATCATCAATATAGATCTGAGGGCAGGTCATGTATGGGAAGGAGGGGCAGAAGCGGATCCTGGATTGTTGGCGGAGGGGGGGGGGGGGATCCCACTCCCAAAATCCGCGACAATCACTCAAGCAAGTTACCATGATTTCCTGTGGTTTGCGAGGGATAAAACTGATGCTGGGATGGAGAGAGACGTGACCCCTCAGAGTGGATTCATCAAGTGGAGATGGGGAGGGGGGGGGGGAGTAATTACTCCCAGTCTTCTCACCTAACGCAAAGACGGCCGCCCTGAGCATGAAATGGGGGATGCCCCCTCGGTCGAACACCCGTATCACCATCAGGTACATGTTGAAGCTCTCCACCGCCATCCAGCAAGCAGAGGAAAGCAGGGAATAGTGGAGAAGTCCCACTATGACGCCACAGGTTACCATGGAAACGTCTTTGAGTGAGAGGAGGAGGAGGAAGATGATGTAGAGTGAGAGGAGGGATGCGGAGAGCGAAGAGAGGATGCGGTTGGCCTGGGACTTCCGAAGTTTCCTACAGTAAGCAACCAAAGTACAGAAAGTGCTCGGTTCCATATCTTTATTTTTAGGGAACGTTGATAGAATTAATAACTGAGAAAGATAAAGATGGAAAATAGTTCTGATGTGGGAGCTTTCTAAAGACTAAACAATACTTGTCATCAGTAGTGCACTTTGGAAGACACCGTAACGGACCCTGCCTCCTCCTGCTGTCTCAACTATACACACACAAAAATAATATCTGTGCCCCCTAACTTTTTGTAATTTTTCAAAATTGTGGTCCCCTACTTTTACAAAAACCATGGATCCGCCCTGGTTATCATGATTAGCTAGTGATCATGATTATCCTCCATTATCAACAAGTTTTTATCTCCTTTGAAAATGTTATTTCATTAAACTTAACAGTTTGGGTAATATTTACGAAAATATATATATATAATATAATAAAATACATATTACTATGATACAGTACAATACGATACATTACAGCACAAAAAACCCCAACACTTTCTTTAAATGCTGTCCTAACAAGTAAATCTACGACTGAAAAAGTTTATAATAATTTGAATGTTTATAATTTATTTCAACAAACGCGTTGCGTATTCTTCAAAATAAACTTTCATAAAGATGGCAGCAGACAAAATTTGTCAACTCTCCAGATGGTCCCATTTGAGCAGAACGCTCACAAGCTCTTTGAAAGAGATTTATCTAAAAAACACAAGGGCTTATATAGACAAAAGTACAGAAACTTTGTCATGTTCTAAAACTCTGCACCACTGATTTGTTTGGGAAATCGCCTTAATCCTTAGCAAGGAGTGGGGTGAGTGCATGAATGATAATAATGCTTCTCTCTAGCCGTTGTTTTGTATTGTATTTGTCCAAAAGAAATTCATGAACGCATGTGCCTAGGGCGTCTTTTTTTAAACTATCTCTACCAACATCAAAGTATCAAATTCCGCACATAAGATTTCATATGGCCACTCTTTTGACATTGAATTTGAACTGAATAGAATGAAAAAAACAAAAGCAAAGATGGATGTCATGAATATAATATGCGGCACTGCTCACACAATTCTATCCCTATAAAAATCCCAGCGGTGTATTTTTTTTTTCTCTACTCGTATATATTTGAGAGACTTACTTAGAGGTAAGAAAGGTGAAGAGAGTTATTCCAAGACATACACTTGACAGACAACAACACACGTAGCTCATGATCTCCAACACAAAATCCTGATAGTCTGTGAGCAGGGTGTTTCCGTAAATATCCTAGAAACAAAAACCAAGAAGTGTTTAATTTGATCTTGCCCGTCATAACAAATGAAAATTGTGATCCCCCAATAGCCTGCTGGGAAATCGCACACATTCAATAATTTGTACCAGATATGTCACTTTGCATTTCAGGTGAGATGAAACGGTTTCTTGCACGGGCTCAGGGTGATGTTGAGGGTAACATTATCTTTATCACGTTCTCCATTGCTAAAAATGAATATTCCTTGAGAATAATTGTCCTCAATTATACGACATAATGTGTTCCCAATACATAATCAGGGAATCATTACTATATTATCAGTGGGTTCTTTTCAGTCCATTGTATTTTGTCGCTTTTCAATGGCTTCATTCAATGGACCTTGCTATCCATACCAAAAAAAAAATCCAACTTAAGGGACAAAAAGAAGACAGTCATAAAGGGGGCTCTCGGTACACCAGACGTTATTACATTTTCACCAGAAAGATTCGTCTACCTAATAATCATAGAGAGAGATGGGTAGGGCAGAACATTAGTGTTCTTGTTGTTGTTTATATCCCCCAGGGATTATTTTTCTCTTATGACAAGAGGGGCGGAGCTTGAAGGGAAGTTGCCTCGAGAATATGTAAATCTTAGGTACAAATAACTTATCTTTTGTAACAGTGGGAAGGCAGGGGGGGGGGGGGGGGGAGAGGCGGCAGCCATTTTACCCACGCATCCGTTGATAATCTCTCATTATTTTGACTTACCATTAGAACAGCAAAATTGGTCAGATGATCACAATGGCATCTGTAATCATGGATAAAACCCGTCGTGGTCAGATGACATCCATCCGTAGACCAATTCCCGTGACCGTGGTCGGCATCGAAATCCCAGAAGACACAATGTGGGTTATCAACATTGTTGATGTTCTGAATAAAAGATCGTTAGCATATTTTAGGACAATTACCCCTCGGACAATTTCCCGAGGAGAATTGCTCACAGGTCAAATGCTGCAACTGACATTTCGGAGTAAGAGGGGGGGGGGGGGGGCATAATTGCTCTGTGCTTGGGGTTACTTGTCATCGGGGTACTCATTATTCGTAGGGTGTACTAAGCCTGGGGGATGGGGTAAATGCCACACATTTCAAATGTTTTAAAATTCGCAGACAATCGGCATCGACTTAAATTCTTCAAATGAATTTGCTCCAAACATTTAGGCAAGACAAAATTTTTCAGATTAAAAAAAAATAATTCCATCATTTCCGACTATACTTAGGCAAGAAAGTCTTGTGTTCATGTGGTTTCTAATGATTCTCCTTCTTTTTCTACTTCTCGCTTGGCCTATAGTAAAGAGTCATCTGAAAACTCCAGATTCCGCCTTTTTTTAGAAGCTTTGTATATGTTTTCTTTAAGAAGCAAATCAAACAAATGTTGTTTACCTTAGTCTTGTTAATATACCTGAAATATATATTTATATATTTTTACATAGTGACCTCTAACGAACATGAATTTCCAACTGAAAAGGTAATTCGCCTGAAGCAAGGTAGGAGGACATTTTGAATGATACCGGGGGCGGAGGAAGGGAAATTAGATCACCCCCCCCCCCCACGATGCCCAAGAGAAATCGCAGTAGAAATAATCTCATAAAGGAATTGCCCAAAAGGATTTGACAGTGATGCAACGAGAAATGTCGACATCAAATTGTTGACAAATAATGGCAATAAGCATGGAATGTCCCAATTCTACTTGGTCTAAAGTAAAAAATACCTCGTTCTCTTGAGTGAAGATAGGATGATATGACGTCACAACCGGTTGCGAGAGATTCGAAATGCGCATCGCATTGACAGCCGCCGAGATGACACGAGTATTCGCGTTTCGGATAAACTCGGTTTGGTTTGCGTTGAACTCGGTCAACGAAGACGAGAGGAAAAGTACCGGAGTGCGATAGATCACGAACGAGATCCGACTGGTGTTTCGCCGGATCCTCCGAGCGAGCGAGGTCGGCAGGGAGATTCGGGCATGGATCGGCATGTCTCCGGGATCCTGATTTTCGCTGTTCCCGACGTAGACGAAAAGGTGCTCAGGGCTGAGAGGACGACGGGGATCATCCGTGGCGTAAATGAACGTAAGGCCAGTTTGGAGTGAATGATGTGAATATTCACTGACCTTCATGCACAGAAAAAATAGTGATAATTAGTATACCCATGTGCAATTTTCACAGTGACGTCGTATGTATACAGTCTATATGTCTATGATACAATCAAAAATAGTGATAATTAGTATACCCATGTGCAATTTTCACAGTGACGTCGTATGTAAACAGTCCATATGTCTATGATACAATCATGGCAGGGGGGGGGGGGAGATGCACTGACCTTGTAAGGAATTGACCTTAATCAGGGACAAGTCAAAATTCATGTCCCTGCCTTATACTCGAGGAGCAACAGACACATTTCTTAAGTGGGTTGATGAAATTCATAATCGTTAATTTCACTTTTTTAAACTGAAATCTGTGCTGCAATAGATATAGGCTACATGTTATTTTTCCAAATTGCCTCCCCCTCCCTCCGCTACACACCTGCGAAATACTGCACCTTTGAAATGATACCTGATATAACCAATGAAAACAGGTATATTTTGAAATATAGGCTAAACAATAATTTAATGGTGAAAATAACATTCATTTGAAACAAACAAGACAATTTTGATTTTCAATGAAGCTTGTAAAAATGAGAAATGTACTTGTACTCCTAGGTTCGGCTGAACATCTTTGTATGTGCCATTGGACGTTGTGACATCGACAAACTGGAGTTGAGTTTCCAAACATCGAACAGCTCGATTCGTCGACCCCTTGGCCGCTGCTTCCTCCAGCTCGGCTGCATCCACGTTCATCAGGTTATTCATCGTTTCAACAACCGATCGTGTCACCTATTAAAAAAGTAGGGGAAAAAATGGACCACTATATGCTCTAATAATTGGAGAGCAGATATATCCCTAAAAAGCCAAGGTATTGGGTTCAAATCGCCCACCATTTAGTGGTTAACTTCAATCTAAAGCTACAAAAGCACGTACCGGTACAACCAGGAGCGGAATGGGGCTGAAATTAGATTGGAGAACTTATATGACCGGTTCACTTATAATATATTAAGAAGGGCTTTCATCCACAAATCCACCGGCCCTTCAGCCCCGGTCTTCAGCCCAAATATCGAAAAGCTCCCCAAACCCATATGGTCAGTCTGCCCCTGTGTATAATTTATAAAGGAATTTAAGCCACTGCCAATCCGTAGAAGTTCCTGATTAGAGCTGACAATGACAACGATAACAAAGACGACATCGAGTGAGATGTCAACGGTGACAATAAATTAACTATTATGAAGTTAATAATGCCTATGAGCTATGGCGTGGCCATTGGGGTAAAGGAAAGGGGCAGGGGTACATGCTCTCATGTCGAATAGAAAGAGGGAGAGAGAGAGAAGAAAAAAAAGAAGGTAGAAACAAGTGAAAGGGAATAGAGATATAGGGAAAAGGACGAGAAAAAAGTAAATGATAGCAACACCGGCGTAAATCCACTTTGAGGAATGGGGGGGGGGGATGATCGACTTTTTTGCCGATTTTTTTTCTGTAGAACTCACACATAAGTATAAACACACGCCCTCACCCACCTGCACAGACCCCCTTACACACATTTTAATATTTATCTTGCGAGCGAGCGAAGCGAGCGAGCCAAAAATTCCCACTTTTCTGGTTTTCAATCGCATTTTCAAATAGAAATTCTAAAATATGATGAGCGAGCAAAGTGAGTGAGCCAAAAATTCCCACTTTTCTGGTTTTCAATCGCATTTTCAAATAGAAATTCTAAAATATGATGAGCGAGCAAAGTGAGTGAGCCAAAAATAACCACTTTTCTGGTTTTCAATCGCATTTTCAAATGAAAATTCGTAAATATGATGAGCGAGCGAAGCGAGCGAGCCAAAATAACTGCTTTTCTGGTTTTCAATCGCATTTTCAAATAGAAATTCTAAAATATGATGGTTGTTTACGACAGATTACTAAAAATTATATTCAAAGATTAATTCAAATATCATTTCTTCCTTAAAAAGTGTGTGGGGGATATTTGTACACGCCATCCCCCTCTCAAAAAAGTGGGGGATATATCCCCCCGTACTTCAATGGATAGCACCCTCCTCTCCACCCTTGAAGGTAGCCATTAGCCTTGTTTGTGGTTCATTAAGAAATGCTGGTGCTTCCCCCATCATCATGGCTGGACCCAGCACGCTACGCCAATAAAGCTAACGGCCTTCGATGGTGATGTCATGATATGATATCGGGAGAGCGAGACAATATGTTGGTGACAGAAAACGATAATATATCTTACTGATGGTTCGGAGGAGTTGACAGCGGTAATATTCTGAAGAATATCAGCCGTGCAGTCGACTTCATCGGCTGTCATATCTTCCGAGTCTTCGGTGAGATCAGCTAATTCTTCAGACATCTCCTCCACGTTGTCATCTGTGATTGGTGTCTACAAAAGTGAAATTAAACGCCATAAATATAATAATTATCCCCTAAAAAGCCCGCATGCATAAAAGTTTATCTAATTATAGCGCACGTTTCTTGCATTGCAAACCAGAGTCCTTTGTATGACTAGATTACAACTTCTGTGGTGAATTATAATATCTCTATTTCTTATGAATGCACAGAATTTTCAATAAATTTTATTTTGGCTTTAGTTTGTACATTATCTTGTTATCTTTGCGAAAAAAATTATTATGCAATAATGCATTCCAAAATTCGAATATCCATATTCTACTGACATTTAAAAATATTTCTTCTTGTCATTACTTTTGTCATGACGATAAATGATATACTTGATAGAGAGAGAGAGAGAGAGAGAGAGAGAGAGAGGGGGGGGGGGGAAGAGATATGATGAATGATCAATGAGAGAGAGAGAGAAAAAAAAAGAGGGTGAGAGAAAGGAGACAGAGACAGAGAGAGAGAGAGAAAGAAAGGAGGAGGGGAGGCGGAGGGAGAGAGGGGGAATGATCGTACCTTTCAGAGAATCAAACGGTCATCATTTAAGAAGAGTTTAAGAAGAGACCCTAATTATTAATGATTAAACCAAGCCAAGTGCACAATCTCCCTTGGTAGAGTGTCAACCCTCTATTCTCGAGTACCTTAATGGGGCCCTCTTGAACGTTTTCAAGTACATCCTTTCTGAAGTAAAAGGTTGCAGTCAGTTATATCTGAATGTATGCGATTTACATCATCAACAACAGTCAACAGAGAAATGAAACCAATACAAGTTATGAATATATGAATTAAGGTTCACTTTTTGTTTGTAATTATTCAGTTTGTTTAATCAATGTTTATCCGTTATCTCCCCCGTCATCAGTTTCCGTTAATTGCTTTATCGTAATATTCATTTTGCTTTGTTTCGCTTAAACTCAAAAGGAAATCTGTTGAAATTTGCATATTCAATCAAAAGCGAACTGTAACAATTTTGATAGGAGGGGGGGGGGGCAGCTTACATTGCATACTGCAAAATTATAAACTTTATTTTCTTCAATTTGCGAGAGAGCGAAGGGAGCAATCAAATATTTCAACACTTGATGGAATCGTAGATAATACAGCCATCAAAATGTATGGGGTAAGATATTAAAAATAAAAACAGACCACCCCACTGTCTGAATATGCCGTGGCAGTTTGCCCGAATATTGGTAATTTCAAAGTGATGGGGAGCCACCAGTTATCCCCCTCTTCGGACGCCTACATAAATACGGTTAATTCACTTTATAGAGGAACGTATAAGCAACTTCTTTTTAAATAAGTTTAAAAATAATGCGAGTAACAGAAGAGATTTCAGAAATGCCGGAGCAACATTTTGTAATATAAATATAGGAAAGGAGCTTTCATTACGATCAAATCATTACCTCGACGGACAGAATTTTGACGAGATTTCATGTAACAGAAAAAAAAAAGAGCAACTGTACAAAGTTCATGTCTAAAGTCAACACAAAAGACTAATTGCAGACAACAACAACAATAACTTGAACACCCAACCCTCAATGACCCAACCCCATAAAACAACAAAACAAAGCGAAACAAACAAACATAACAAACAAACAAAATCCTGGATTTTGTCAATTGTGTGTATGTAAATCTTTTTCAAACCCATCCCTTTATGTTGAGATGAAAAGATGATCCCGGTCAATTTAATCGAAATCCCCACTCAACCCGAATTTACTGCCAAAGCTAATCAAATTTACTTAAATCCAACCCTTACCCTTCTCAGCTCCCAAAGAGTTCGGTTTCGTGGGCTCGTCCTTGGCGGCATCGACGACGTCGGGTGGGTCGAGGTCGGAGGAGTAACCGTTGTCGCCTTCCTAAACGCGATGGAGAACCCCCCGACATCATCATGACAGTTTCCGGGAGGATTTACGTTCTTGTTCTGTGTTGCTGTGTGGCTGCAGAATGACGGTGTCGTAGCATTCAACGTGGCAGATGTTGCCTTAGAATATTTCGAGTGTGACGCTGTTGTCTGTGTTGCAGCAGTAGTTTTATTACTGACTGCGGTTGCCGTTGAGATGTTGTCGGTACTAGGAAACAAAGTTACTGTTTCCCATAATGCTGCGTCCACGAATTTATCTACCTTGAAACTCGTTGCAACGTCGGCAGCGCTGACGTTTTCTCCCAAATCCTTTGATGTTGAGGAGAATACATTACTGAAAGTCCCTCTAAATTTCCTGGGATCTATCCCATTTGAATATTCAAAGCTAAGAACGAGGAAAACCAATGCAAAAGTAGCAAATTTCATCATGCAATACTTCAAACTGCACAGGCGCTGATCATCAAAAACATTTGCCAGCAAATTTTGTGGATCGTTAGTGATGGATTGATGCAACCACTATACATCCGATAAATTGGTAGCCGTTGACATCAGCATCTTGGATTTTATTCTATTTCATTTTATACTGCAACTGGCAGACCTACTCCTATTGGATAATTCTTCCTGCAGCGAGTTATATTTTGCCAAGAACTTTTCTACCGTACGTCTTCCTTCGATAAGCTAAAACAAAGAACGCAAACAGTCGTGGGTAGAGAAAATAGGTAGGCATAAACGGAGATATATTGAAAACAATTCCATTTTAAATGAATCATTTACACATTAACAAACATTTTAGACATTGTAAGGAGATGTACTTCTGGTTCTGTCATTTGCTGTTAATATCTTATCTCTCCCTCTATCATGAACAAACTCCCACTCGATTTCAAGACCCCTTGTTTCCTTCATTTCTTTCTCTTTTCTCTAATATTTGACTCTCTTCAAGTCTCCTTTTCCAGATTTCGATCTTTCACCGTTTCTTCCCCGGCTTGTGTTGAGGTGATATTTTTCCTCATCTTGCCTTTTTGTTGCAATATCCTCATCTCTCTTATCCCCCCATAAACCCCCGTTTCTTTACATTCATTTTTTTTTTGGCCCGAGTTTCTCACTTTGCTCTATCCAATCTGATCTCAATTTCTCCTTCTCTCTCTCTCTCGCTCTTCCCCAGGTCTCTTTCATCCTCTTACCCCACTTCATGCCCCTCCCAGATGAATCATAAATAAATTTATTTACGTTTTAAATGAAAAAAGAAAAATAGGGATATAATACAGTCTTTTCCAATTATCTTTCTTCCTCCTCCCCTTTTCCTTCCTTTTCTCCTTTCCCCCTTTTTTATCACTTAAAAAATCATGGGGGGCGGTCGCCCCCTGCCCCTGTAGCGCCGCCCCTGTGCACTCAGATTATCTCGTCTTGTTACCCTTCGTTCGTTGCAAATGAATCTTTTTTTCTACCTCTCACAATTAAACGCCGCCAGTCTTTTGTTTCCTAAACGATATCTCCCCACTTCTCCACCCCTCCCTCTTCCTCACTTCCCATCTCTCACTGTCTCTCCTGCCTTTTCTTTTTTTTTCTACACCTTTTCTCTCTCATTTTCTCACTCTTCCTCCATTAAGCTCTCTTTCAAATTCTCATCCTCACTCACTATGCGACATCACACCACTCATTGCTCTTCACCCTTCCCTATCTTTCACCATCTCTTTCGCCTCTTCTCCCCCTTCTTCCTTCTTTCCCCTCTTTTTCTCTCTCTCCCACTCTTCCTTCCTTCAGCTCTTTTTCACAATCTCTTCCCCCACTCTTCACTTCGTGGCACCACACCACTCCATGTTATTTACATAACTGTATCCACTCTCTATAAAGTGCTTCCATTCTCAGTACTTTTTCCACTCATCACAAAAATTGTCACATTGATTATTAATGGATACTGAAGAAATCTGGTTTGGTCAATAATTAAAAACTTTGAAAAATATATTTCAGCTGAAAGAGTTCTAGTACTTACATACATATCAAGGGTTTAGTGCAACAAAGGGCTATCTGCATTTTTCGGTCAAAATGAGGTTTTGATATCAAAATGATCAATAAGAGATGAGGAACCCAATGGTAATAATGGTTTCTGAAGCAAACTTTGCTACAGCAGGGTATCACCCAAAATAGGTGTGGCCATCTGCATTAAACCAGTGTTTGCAACATAACTTCTTTGCAAGTTTTCTCAAAATGTCCAAAAACACAGATAACCCTTTGTTGCACTGAACCCTCCATGTAATACTCATGGGAGTCATTGCATAAACAAAATATGCACAAATAAACCTATGGATTCAAGCCTGAATCCATCGACTTCAGTAACATTAACAGTTAGCTGTAAAGTTGAAAACAATCAATGCTCATACACTTTCAGTATTCTATAGGGGTGAAAAGTAGTCACTTCACTTCGAGCTTTTCATCTTTCTTCAAAACATTTTGAAGCAAATTAAATCTTTTACCAACTCATTTAATTCACTTCCCCTTAAAGACCATCTCCCCCTGTGATAATCACTGATTAATCATCCTTTTACTTCATCAAAGTCAAGTAGGGAAAATGCAGATGACTGATGTCTTGCCACAGATGTCAGAGCTGTGACAAGGTTTTGAACCTGTAACTTGTGACCAGGGGCCGCACCAGGGTATTTTGATAGGGGGGCAAGATGACCCATAGGTGGTTTGTTTACGTTTAAATGAAAAAATAGGGGTATTATATAGTTGCATGACCCAACTCTCTCTTTTCCAGTACTCTTCTTTCTTCTTCCTCCTCTTTTTCTTTTTTTCTTTTTTGATCACTTGAAATATCATAGGTAGGGGTGGCCGCCCCTCTGCCCCCCTTTGGCACCGCCCCTGCTTGTGATCAGCAGTCGGGGAAATAATCCACTAGACCTTATCACCTCTATCAGAGCTCTTCATAAAGCATCTATCTCACTCTCCTGGATGGTTTCCCCATCCTCATAAATTGCATGTTTAACCCATAGCAGTACAGAGCTTTCTTGAGGTCTAAATTAATCATCTTCAATCCTCAAATTGGCAATACAAATTATTTTTTTTTCCACGTTTACATAGCTTGAAAAAAATAAATATGGATATAACATAAACCCAAATGAAATATAATTGTAAAATTGAATCAGAAATTGCCAATTTAAACACAGAAATAGTGATTATATATTATTCACTGCGTTGCCAATTTAAAGAGTTTAATGATTAGTTACACTTAAACTGCTCTAATTCGAGAATGCCCCATCATACAGCGATGGGAATGGGCTCAAATTTGTCAGTGCATTTTTCTCTTTCTGCTCATGTATGATATGTACTGCCCAACATTCTGGACCAAAAGATATTGCAAAAACGTCTCCTAAAGGTGACACTGTACCTCTATGGGTTAAAGATATGTATAAAGGCAATTCACTCCACAGCTGCGACACGATACTGCTTTGTATGCATCTCAACTAAGTTGTACCTTCTCAATTGGTATGTTACAGATGTCAGCTTGTATCTTTCTTGTTTAATTCCTGTGGGAAGGAGAGAAAGAACGAGTAAAAAGGGAACAATGTTAAAGTGATGTTTTGTAAACAAATGACATACTTGATAGGCAAAAAGTTTATGATGCAATACAAACAGATGTTTATGAATGCAAATCAGCACCAACAGTATTTTCAGTCCTCTTTTACACATAGGAAAACGTAAAGAAAAATGGGTATTACCATACCCCATAAAAAAACTAGATGAATCTTCGACCACGGGTGGTCGAACTTTATGCCTCCGCCATTAACAGATCAGAAATAAATGGCACTTCATGTTGCTTTATTTTCATTTATACAATGACATCTTTGACCTTGACCTCTGACCTTGTGACCCCCAAATCTAATGAGAGTATTGCCCTTTCCATATGCATACATGAGCCAAGTTTGTTCAACCGTCAAATGGTTAATGAGTTATCACAAGAACGAACCATTTCTATGTACATAATGACCTCTATGACCTTTGATCTTTGACCTTGAGATCCCAAAATCTAATCAGATCATTGTCCCTTCCATATGCATACCTGTGCCAAGTTTGAAGCCAATCTGTCAAATGGTTCTTAAGTTATCGCGAGAACGAGCCATTTTTAAGTGTATTATTACCTCTATGACCTTGACCTTTGACCTTGAGACTCCAAAATCTAATCAGATAATTGTCCCTCCCATATGCATACCTGTGCCAAGTTTGAGGTTGATCGGTCAAATGGTTGTTGAGTTATGCTGAAAACGAACCATTTCTATGTACATAATGACCTCTATGACCTTTGACCTTTGACCTTGTGACCCCAAAATCTAATCAGATCATTGTCCCTTCCATGTGCATACATGAGCCAAGTTTGAAGCCAATCTGTCAAATGGTTCTTAAGTTATCGCGAGAACGAGCCATTTTTATGTGTATTATTAGCTCTATGACCTTGACCTTTGACCTTGAGTCTCCAAAATCTAATCAGATCATTGTCCCTCCCATATGCATACATGAGCCAAGTTTGAAGTTGATCCGTCAAACGGTTCTTAAGTTATCGCGAGAACGAAAACGGGACGGACGGACGGACGGACGGACGACCCGAAAACATAATGCCTCCGGCAACCACCTACGGTGGGCGGAGGCATAAAAATCAGCCGAAACAACCCCGTATAAAAACGGTTTTCACTGAAGGAAGGGGAAGGGGAAAGGGAGAGGGAGGGAGGGGGGAGGGAGGGGGAAGGGAAGGAGAAGGGAGGAAAAGGGAGGGGGAGGGGGAAGGGAGGAAGAAGGGAGAGGGAAAGGAGGAAGAAGGGGGAAGGAGGGGTGAAAAAAGGCAGGCCAAAGGGAGGAGGGAGGGGGATGGGAGGGGAAGGGAAGGGAAGGGAAGAGAGGGGAGAGGAGGGAGGGGAGGGGAAGGGATGGGGAAGGGAGGGGGAGGGAGGGGGAGGGAGGGAGGAGGGAGGGGAAGGGAGGGGAAGGGAGGGGGAAGGGAGGGGAAGGGAGGGGAAGGGAGGGGGAGGGAAGGGAAGGGAGGAGGGAGGGGAAGGGAAGGGAGGGGGAAGGAAGAGAAGGGAGGGGCAAGGGAGGGGAAGGGAGGGGAAGGGAGGGGAAAGGGAGGGGCAAGGGAAGGAAAGGAAAGGAAAGGGAGGGGAATTGGAGGGGGAAGGAAAGGGGATGGGAGGAAGAAGGGAGGGGGAAGGGAGGGGAAAGGGAGGGGCAAGGGAGGGGAAGGGAAGGAAGGAGGGAAGGGAAGGAAAGGAAAGGGAGGGGATTTGGAGGGAGGAGGAAAGGGGATGGGAGGAAGAAGGGAGGGGAGGGAATGGGCAAGGTGGGGAAAGGAAGAGTAAAGGGTAGGAGAGTGAAGGTACTGAGGGTGGAGCCTAAAGCTAGATTACAAATTTTAAAAAACATGATTTCTTCCATTTACAACATATAATGAATAAAATACAAGTATTTCTGTTTGTATGATAACAGAAAATATAAAATTCTGCGCAAATACATGTGTTCCTATCTCACCTGTTGTACTTCTCTGGGGAATTCCTCTAAATTTTCCATGACACAGTCTATGCAGAATCGCCTGGTGTAGAATATACTGCACTCCTGCATTTAAGGAAATGAGGGGAAGGGCAATAAAATTTAAGATTAATAATAATAATATTCTGTTCTTGTATAGCGCATATCACATTATTATATAACATCTCTATGCGCTTCCCAAGGACTTTGGATATTATTACCCCTGCTTTAGCCCGGCAGCTATTACAGCGCACAAGCATTTCAAGGAATCAATTCCTGTCAGGTACCCATTTACCTCACCTGGGTTGAGTGTGGCAAATGTAGATTAATGTCTTGCCAAAAGACATTAGTGCTGCGGCTGGGATTCGAACCCTGTACCTTGTGGTTCAAAGTCCGGAGACTTATCCACTGGACCACAACACCTCTATCAGTCTGACACATCACAACATGTAGGAAACAATGTGCTTTTATGATGCAAAAACAAATTAAACAAAAGCTACAAACCAACAAAACAAACAACATAGAAGCAAAACAAATATATGAGAAATATAAGACATTAAAAAATAGAAGTATTACTGCATGAAATGTGTGAAGTATTCAACTTACTTTCTTGACACAAACAGGTTTCTTGCATTCGGAGCAGTGCCCACCAACAGTCAGATGCCTGTTTTCTGGAGTGAATGGGTCTTTCATAACATATGCCTCTTCAAGTAATCTAGTATTAAAAAAGGGGGAAAATGGACAGGAAATAAAGGGTTGATTTTAACCATTCAACAAATTCAAGGCATCATGATAAATAATGTAATGTACAGATGTATTCAAGAGTATCTTGAGTCCATGCTACAGATGACTGAAAACTCACTACTAGTATATTTATTTGGACGACTGATTCATTTTAACATTTGTATCAAATAGGGGTGTATAATGAGGGGGGCGGGGAGGGATGGGGAATGCATCCCCCACTTTTTGAAGTGGATGTACATGTATATATGTGTGTATATAAATATGTATCAATGGGGGAATCATCCCCCAGGTACAAGGACCGGTCTATACTCATGGTATCAAAGCAAACACAGGAAGACAGGCTTACATTGTAAGGAAAATATATCAAAGGAAACCAAAATCCTCAGGTTAAGTAGTTTTTAAATCAAAGACAAGGCAGAATAAAACTGATCAGCAATTTGAACAAAATCGGACATGGAATAAGAAAGTTATGCCTAGGCTATATGAAATTTTCTGTTTTGACAATTCCATTGCTATTTGTGATATGAGTTGTGGACAACTCTCAGTATGGTGTATACAGTATTTCACATATTTTTTCTTTTCTTGAAGACCACATGTTTTCATTGCCCTAATTATCCCAAATGTGTTGTGGAGAAAAGATTCCTATATGATATATCTTGGGTTTGGCTTAAGAAAATGTGCAAATTTTAAGCAAAACGAAATTGTTAAATTATGTGTGTACAAAACATACTCAGAATTATCCACAAATGATGTCATCAATAGCTATGGTAGTGTTGAAAAAATGTCAAATAAAAAATTTAGCCATAACTAAATTTTTCAAAAATTTTCAAATTTTCGCCAGTGTATTTTATTCCATCTCCGCTTTGATTTAAAAACTACTTGATTTAAGGCTTATATTGTGAGGAAAATATATTTAGTATAACACTTTACACTTTATAGTTAAAGCTCATTCACCTATATCCAGTGGCTAACTCACAGTAAATTCTGTATATGTTTCCCCACGTATGGCTTGGTAAACCAAGTCACTTATTGTTGGATGGGTGATATTAGATGTTAACCATGTATCTCAATTTTTGGTGAAATTAGTTCTTTCCATAATCTTACAGAGGTACACTTGAATACTACTTACTACTTACTACTACTACTACTACTACTACTACTACTACTACTACTACTACTACTACTACTACTACTACCACTACTACTACTACTACCACTACTACTACCACTACTACTACCACTACTACTACCACTACTACTACCACTACTACTACTACTACTACTACTACTACTACTACTACTACTACTACTACTACTACCACTACTACTACTACTACCACTACTACTACTACTACTACTACTACTACTACTACCACTACTACTACTACTACTACTACTACTACTACTACTACTACTACTACTACTACTACTACCACTACTACTACTACTACTACTAATTAGGCCTACAATAATAACTCTTTCTGCGGCATTAGGGCAAATCCTTTTGTCTCAGCCTATTGTGAGTGATTCGCCTCAACACTCTCCTGCCCTACTGTGACGAAATAAACCCATTCGTTAGATTCGACCTATGTTACTATGTTATAATATGATAATAATAATAATAATAATAATAATAATAATAATAATAATGATAATAGTATAATCCTCATCAAAAGTGGGGCCAGATCTGTATGCATTATATCCCTAATAAATCACTACACCTATGGCTACCGGTATATGATCCCCTCCCACCGTCATGGTCCACCCCACCCCCTTCCAATTCCACACGGCCAGGCTGAGAATGAAATGTGGTTGTGGTAGGGCCTAACTTACTGTAGAATGCAAATTAAGTCCATCCATCAATGTCCATTGTAACTTAGGTCTTAGTGAACTTACACAATAGATTTCAGAAATCCCGGTCTTTTCCCAAAATAATCGAACGGGCTTGAAAATTGACATGACGAACAGGCAAAGATTCGACGCTTTTCTCCCTGCTCTGCATCCATGCTTTATTCAATGTACTCTCTCCAAGATGAGGATGCATACCTGCATGAACTAGGTTGTTTACATGTACTGTCAAAATTATAGTCAGAAAAAATAAGCCCAAATTCACTGCATACGCTTCTGTAGCATGATTATTATTCATTGCCAATCTAAATATTTCAAGAGACTTCCATTACTTCTTCAATAAAACGCAGGTATAATACCAACAAACAAGAATTGAAACAAAAAATAATTTTATATAGTACTGAATAATAAATTTATCTCAACATGATCTATTTTTCATCTTGTATGCACACCTATTTTTATTTCTTTACAACACAGGGACAAATCAAACCCTGATCGAAACCTACCAAATTGGCAAGATTCAAAACTGATATCCACATTATCTCTTACTTCAATCACTCTCCCGCGCCATATAACGCGGGTAATTTCAAGTGGTGTTAATGTTGGATGTAAGGCCAAGGGTGGTGCAGCCGTTACTTACAGTTACAGACGAAAAACCAAGGAACTTTTTGAGATTGGGAGTGAGGCTCTTCGTGAGAGTGTTTCAACGGATTTTCCTGTCTTACCTTTGGAGCTACAGATGCAATCTATTTTCAGCCTAATTCAGGTATGGAGATCGAGATCATTTATCATGTTATTGCTGACATGGCTGATGGGAGTGATGAAGGCATTGGCTGTTATTTAAGATCGGGTGCCAGAGGGATCGGAGCAGTGGTTAATCCCATCTTGATACCGGCGCGACCCTGGCCGAGGCCGGCCCGAGCGCTCGGATCGGGCGGGCCGTACCGACCAGATATCAGATGTTGGGCCGAGGACCATGGTTACATTTGCCTGCAAGAGCTTTAACTTAGTTAAAAATAACTTAAAAGAACAAATAAAGTGACTGGCAATAAAGACTAGGGATAATGATTCAGTTCAAGTAGAAATAATGAAATATATCTATAGATCTAGGTCTAGACCCTAATTGTTTTGTGAAGTTTTTGCCACCTAGTTTCAGGGCCAAGCCCGCTGTGGGCCAAGGGCCAGGCAAAGCATAGACCGAAAAATTCAGTCTCTAACATTCGTCGTTTATAGAGTGCCGACCCTACCAAGAATAAGAGGCTAACGAATGTTAGAGACAGAATTTTCGGTCTAGCCTAGCAAAGCGCAGCAGTCAGCAAATTGCAGTACACAAATGGAGGGTCTATTTCAGTAGTTTCCATGGCAACCATCTCTTAATCTTTGGATTATAAGCTTTGTATATATGTTTGAAATTGCAACTGTGTATCACCGGATTTGCCATGAATTGCAGAATTATTAAAAAATTTTGGAAATACATGTATTTTGTTTTGCCTTTGGAAAAAGCAACTACTTGTGTAACTGTAAAGTTTTCCAGGTCATGGTGTAGCAGTTGTCAGTGTGAAAGTGACAGAGATTCATGAGTTTAATCAGAAGAACCTTTGTTCATTTAAATAAGGATAATTTGCACTTTTTTCAAAACTCATATCACTTGTTTGCCCACAACTGGAGTATGCACAATCAGTGTGGAGCCCTAACCTTAAAAAGCATATTCATGCATTAGAAAATGTTCAGAGGAGGGCGACTAGATTAGTCCCCTGAGTTAGGCAGCTACCCTATGCACAAATACTAAAGTGACAGAGAATCCCCACCCTGGCATACAGGAGAGCTTGGGGGGATATGATCGAAACATACAAGCCTTTTAACCCATAGAGGTACAGTGTCTCCTTTAGGAGACGCTTTGGCAGTATCTGCTGATCCAGAATGCTGGGCATTACACACTTTACATGAGCAGAAAGAGAAAAATGCAGTGAAAGTTTTGAGTCCATTCCCAATGCAGTATGTTGTTGCATTTTCGAATTAGAGCAGTTTAAATGTAACTAATCATTAAACTCTTTAAATTGGCAACGCAGTGAATATTATATAATCACCATGTTCAAATTGGCAGTTACAGCTTAAATTTTGCAATCATAATTCATTTTAGTTCAAGTTATATCTATATTTATTTTTTTCAAATTATGTAAGAGTGGAAAAAAATAATATTTGTTGCCAATTTGAGGATTGAAGATGATTAATTTAGACCTCTAAAAAGCTCTGTACTTCTATGGGTTAACAAATATGATGCACACACAATACCAAATCTAGAAGTGCAGTCCAGAGATCAGACTAGAGGACATAGTAGAAAATTATTTATTCCCAGGACCAAAACACAGAGATACAAAAACTCTTTTTTATGTAAGAATACGGAAAACATGGAACAGTTTTCATAATGAAGTTGTCACTGCCCCCAGTGTACACAGTTTCGAAGCTGCTTTAGATAGAAGCTGGAAAAATGAGCCTATAAGATAAGACTACAAATGCCCTGTACCTGGAACTGAGCCAGCCATTCTGAAAGAGGAAGAATCTAGAACTGAATACAGAGGCATAATATGCCTGTCTTCAGAATCTTCCCTAGGTATCCGTTAGGTAAGATTGCAAATGAAACAGAGCAGAGCTAGAGGTATTAAAATGATGGCCTTAAAGAGATTTAGAATCGAAATTAACAGTTAGATAACTAAATTAGATAACTGATCTGATTTATGAATGACAAGAAATGCCAAGACCAAGTTGTGGATTTTACAATCAGTTATTTCTCTGTCTCTTGTTTATGCTCATCCACATACCACTCATTTTTGTGGTAGTTTAAATGATCAGGTGTTTTTTTTTTTTTTTTTTTTTGCACCTCATGATAACATATCCAGTTGTTTTGCTGAACTCCCGGTCAAAATAATTTGGTTTGGAAGTGCCATGAATTACACAGACTCGGTATATTCAGTGGAAAAATTCGGTTCGATTAAGTGGTTTGGCTACAGCACTAGTTTAGACGTAGGCCATAATCTCATTTAAGTAAAGTAGACTGACTCTGATTGGACCCAGGTTGGGACCACTTACATGTACATATATACGAAATGCAAAGTTATATTAGATAACCTTGCACCTACGTAGGCCTATACAGTGGACTGCTGACAAAAGAAAATTAGTGTTCCCTGTCACCTACATGTATGCGGGATAGAGGAGCAAAAGCAGTGATCAATTTTTAAAAAAATTTTTTTTAGAAATTCATATACATGTACATGTAGATCCAATTGAAGGAATGGGATAAAGAAAAGATATTTTACCATCCCAGAGTGTAAAAAGCTGATATTTTCCAAGAATTTGTTAGTGTTTTCTGTCCTGAACTATAGAGGTCGACAGCTACATAAATTTGCACAGCTCAGTGAGCTCACTTACCAATATAATGTTCCCATGTGTGGGTTGGGACCTGAGTCATATCTTTCGGTGACGTTAACTTAAAGGTCGGTTGACTTGGTCAAAGATGTACATGTAAATAGTCATATCTGATTGATGGTGTCTGTAAAACCCCAATTACGTACATGCAAATGTTAGGCTGCCGCTGAGCAGCATTACAATACAATACTTCATGCATCATAAAACAATTTGGAGATGTAGACTACATGTATACTATACCATATGTGTAGCCTGGACTTAAAAAAAAAATGCTAATGCTACTCTATGGACCCTGTGGAAAGCACCTTTTTTATTATTATTTTTTTTTTTCAAACTATTTCACGGGGACTTTCCACTCTTCAGTCTATGTGTGTGTCTTGGATCAACATTTTGTCCTATGGATGGAAAAATAACCAGTATATAGACTCTTTCATGCTAATCATTCTAAACCTTGAAGTTTTTTTTTCTCTCAAATTGTTTTTTTTTTAAAGAAATGGCTAAGTCAAAGGGGAAAACAAAGCGACAGAGGGAATCGTTGCCCGGTGAAGACCCTACATCAGCTGCTGGTGCAGGCAAGGGTGAGTCTCAATGTAAACACAACTTCCACGTTGTCACAAACTAGGCTTGAAGTTCCTATTTTTGGAAGAAGCAAAAGAAGGATGTAATTAATCAACAAGTTATGATCAATACTGATTTGCTTCATTATGTAATCTTATACAGTGTACCTGCCAACTGTCCCTATTTGATAGGGACAGTCCAGATTTTGGGTAAAAGAGGGAGCCTTTTCAACCATTTTGTCCCTATTTTTGTAAAAATCTATCTGTACTAATGTATAGGAAACTCGGCAATGTCCCTATTTTTTAGCCTCTGCCTTCCCATTTGTCCCAGTTTCTTGGGTTTCAGGGTTGGCAGATCTGTAATCTTACAGCCATCCTCTCCTTTATTTTTTCATTTCCCAATGATGCTTAATGCCCATTCAGGCATGACATAATACCCCCCGACCCTTATTCATTTTTATGAATTGCAAGAGGCAGTGTTGTGGTGTTGGGCATAAGCCATCAATGCGTATATTATGTTTACAGGCTGTATATGTCGGGCTCCAATGGACCCATTTATGCATTATTATCTCATTATTTTTGTTACCATGTCTTTTTTGCTTTGCTTTGTTTTGTTTGTAATATCATTCAGTCAAAACACTCCACAGAGACTCCAACTCTCCCGTTTTCGGCGGGAGATCTCCCGCTTTGAGTCCATTTTCACAAAATCTCCTGCTCTCCCGCTTGAGTTTGAATTTCTCCTGCCCTAGCTGTGTTTCTCCTTTTTTCTCCCACCCAACCACCTTTTTGGAAAAAATGAATCTGAATCATAGGATTTTACCTCATTTAGTGTTGTCATATGTTAAAAAATAAGCCTAAGATAGCACCAGACAGCGTCTATAACCCTAAAAGTGGGTCAGAATCTCCCGTTTGCTAGGGGGGCTCGGCGGGAGAATCTCCCGCTTAAGAGGTGCTTGGGGTTGGAGTCTCTGACTCCAAAAAGAAAAGCATGATTCTATCAAAACTTGTCTATTTTCTTTTCATTTGTTTTCAATTACAGCTAAAAAACCAAGAACAAGTACTGACAAGACCAAGCATACCAGTGGGGCTCCTGTTGTTGATAAATCAACCTTTGGAAAGATGGTGACTGATGCTGGCTTCTGTCTCATTGCTGGAGATCATCCAAATCAACTCAGTAAGTAACACCCTTATAATTTAGGCCTTACACCCTTAAATGGGGTACCCAATGCTGAAACAATGTTAGTTCATTTAAAAGAGCATGATTTTATTAGCAGAAAATCATCTGCCTATAGTTTTTTTAAAAGTCGTGTTGCCAAGGAAACCCCCCATAGTGGTAAGATTTCAGGATATTTTTGACCCCTCAGCTGTGACCCAGTTTCAAGTGGGTACCTTGTCGCGCAAATCTAGCAAAATGCGCGCAAGGTATAATGCATATTGTACAGTCTAGCACGCAGCACAACTGCAATGCGCGAAGCTGGGTACCCACTTTTACGTCATACTCAAATTTTTTGGTCAACTCTTGACTTTTTATGAGAAAATTAGCCAAAATGCATTGATTTTGATTGAAAATCATCAAATTTTTAATGTTATTGTTCTTAGAATTCTATTCTCGATCATATATCAAAAAAAAAATTACCATTGTGTAATCACTTTAAAGCACATATTCATTGATTTTAAAAACATACTTAATTTTCATTATTGTGTAGGTGAAGCTTAGATTGGACAAGTTTGTCAAACTTCAGTGCTTGGAAACATTTGAAGTAATGATTATTATCAATTACAAAGCGCTAAAATATAGCCCCGATATAGCAACTGAAGAGCTCTTCGAACGCCTCTGAGATGTGTGACGTCACAGGTGGGATGTTAATTGCACCAGGCCACAAGCAGACGATGTCCCATAACATCTTACACATTTTCAGTGCCTGTTTTTGTCGTCTTCTCTTCAGTTATTTCTCTCACTTCACTAGCATCAGTCTAAATGTTTAATCTATTGCTTCACTTTAAACCCCGTGCATGGTATTATTTGGATGAAAAATGAAGCGTTAATGGAATAAATGAATCAGTCGCTTGTAAACAAAATAGACGCCATTGAATTTTCAGCTGCATCCGCCACGGTTTGTTTGGCATTTCAAGCGGGAATGAGTACCGTCCATGCAGTCATTCAGTGGGCTTTTCAATTTGAAAGTGTGGTTTCTTTGATTGTAAATATACAGGATGAGGGTTAGTGATCAAATAAAAGATTTCAGCCATCAGAATAAGTTTCATTTCCCTTTTAGAATGATGTGAAATATAGGCACACTTGAATACACTAAATTATTTATGATTTGAGAAATAATTACATAGCAATTATGTTCATTCTTTATGGGACGTCGTCTGCTTGGGCAGGATTGATGCCTTCAGTGACGTCATAAAAACATCGTTATTTTTCTGGCGAATCGCTCGTATATCACAGATGCTAGGAGGTGGTTTTATTTGTATTATTTGTTTAATTACCTGATACGTAGTCGACGTAAAACTGATACGATTGCTATCTGTAAGCTTGCCAGTTTCTCGTGAAACATTATTTGCCATATTTGTGATTTTCTTTGAATGTGACCTTTAAATAGAGAAAAATTAGTAGTGATCCAACATTAGACTTTGCAACACTTGCTCTCGGCTCTTTGTTGTTGAGGTTATTAGGGTTTGCTTAACTTCACAGTTTTTAGGTCAAGTGTGTGGCCCAGGTTTCATGCTAGGAATAGACCTGTTTACTAATTTTATGCATAGTTGTTGAAAAAAGTTTTCCCTTGACAACTAAGAAGCTTGCAAGAGGCTTGCTTGACATAGCAACAGTTAATGTATGCAAACTGAATTCCTTCTCTTCAGATGCCATTATGCATGACAGGTAAACTGAATAGTTGGTAACCAAGGGTTCTGGAGAGAAACATGCATAAATTTGAATACCATTAGTAAACAGGTTTTTTAGGTTAGAACAGGAAATTGGCTGCTTAGCAACTGTTGCTAGAGATAGAGTGTGTATTACCACCCGAGAGAGGGCCCTTTTGACTGAGAAATTCAAACACATCAATCTTCAACATCTGTGGCCAGGTGAAAATACAAAAAATATGGATATCAAGACCTGTATGATTTAACATCACCAGATATACTCATAGAATCCCTTTACTGCTGCATGCATTCATATCTTGGGTTTGAACATACATTAAATGCATAGTCACGTACTTAAATTATTTGTCTACTCTTCTTTGCATCATCTTAATTTTCTTTTTCACAAAATGCAGACGTAGATCAAGTGATGTTCCAGAAGAAGCTTAGAAAAGCAGTCAAGTCCAGAATGAATTTAGAAGAGGTATGTTGTGCAGTGAGTACCAGAATGACTCCGTAATGTCCATCTGGATTTAATGGACGAATTTTACCAGTAGTTGTATGTGACTGAAAGTATTATGGTCTCCAATTATTTCACATTCCGTTATGATGTTGGTTGAAAGCACACAAGAGAACTTATCATAATCTGGCTTGTGCCAAAATACTCCATTATTTTGTTTGTTATTACTTTGATACTTTTTACTATTATCATTTTCAACATCAAATCATAAAATCCATCTCCTACTGCTTGATTTATGGAAATGTAAAGCACATTTTTATCAAACAAGACTGAGTAGTGAATCATTGTCAAAATTACATGGATACCTGATCTACTTCAAATTTGTAAGCTAATCTAGTCAACTTTCTGGAAGATAATGATCTACTTGATTGTGAGTAAAGGCCAAAACTAATTTCATTTATTGCTTTTATTCAACAGACAGTGCAGGAGTTTATATCAGGCCTTCAAAATCATATAGAGGACCCAGTTAGGTAAGGATAGGAGTTAAAAACTATTTTGTGCTTTGCAAAACATTTTTATTGTTTATCCAGTTATGGAATAGGATTCTTATTTCAACAGGTATCTTTTCATATGAGACCATATAAAGTATCTAATATGAAGTGAAAAAGAACAGAAATCAAGAAAGAAAAAGTTGTATTTGCCAATGACAAATTTTGTGCATGGATGAAGTAGGCCTACATGTTTGAAAATACGGTGAGACCTGTATATCAAGGGAGACAAGAAAAGTGGTCTTTATGAGCCGATGGTCTTTATGAATAGGTTCCTTTGACACATATTTCAATGACAAAAACTTTTCAAGGGAAACAAAAATTGTGATCTTTTGATAACAGATGGTCTTTCTTTGTAGGTGGTCACTAAAGTAGGTCTGACTGTACTGTATATTAAATCCCGTGCTACCTCAGTTTGCTTTGGGGATATCATGAAATGATATATACTGGTTTAGAACATAAAATATAATTATGCAGTACTTTGTTAAATCTCAAATGCACATGTATGTGAATGGGTGAATAAGGGTTTAAAGTAGTTATAATGCCAAAGTTTGAAAAATATTGTTTTACTATTATAAAACTTTTCAACCCAGGTTCAAGTATAGTCTGCTACCTACAACATCTTCTGCAGAATGTGAAAGGTAAGAGATGAAAATCACTCAAATGATTTTGCTAAATTTATAGTAGATTAAAGCTTTTTTCTATTATTTTGAAGATGAATCTTTTACCTTGTTTTTATTGTCGAAAGAAAAGTGTTTAGTGACTGATTCATTTTTTATATATCTTAGTTACCATTTGCATGCTTCATACTATAATTTGTGGAATAGGTGTAGTGATCTGTGTTATTTTTAATGAGTTGTTGATAGTACTAAACATTCTTCAAAATGAATATAACAAGAGATATCTGTAATAAATGCAGCACATATCTTTAAGCAGGGCTCTGCATTTACGTTTTTGGTAAGGGTCGGGATTGAAATTATGGGCCCTGTATTTATTGAGCCCTGTGATAAAATTGTTCAGTGGTCTCGACCTAAATTTTAGGGGCCCAAGTGTCCTGGGCACCTGTTAGTGTCGAGCCCTGCTTTATCAAAGTGTAACCAATTAGTTTTGTCTCACTGAATCTGTCACATATCTTAAGTTTAAAAAGAGTAGCAATGAAAAGATATTAGACCAGGGGCCCGTTGCATAAAACTTTCGCCAGAGTTTTTTATGGCAAAATTTGAGGAAACTACGGCAAAAAAAAAATTGCCATAGTTTTCCATTACATAAAAATTTGCCAGACTTTTTTTTGCCAGAAAAATAGTCTGGCAAAAGTTTTATGCAACGGGCCCCAGGGGGGTGTAACATAAAGAGATACAATCAATCTTACGATCAGTTGCAACTCTTTAGTACATGGTTTGCCATAGACTTAGGATTGATATCAATCGTAAGATTGATTGTATTTTTGTCTCGCCCACCGGAGGTGAAGGTGAGACTAAGGGATCCAAATGGCGTCCGTCGTCCATCGTCCGTCCATCGTCCTTCCGTCACAAATGTTAAAGTTTACCTGCAAGACTCTATTATGATGCATAACTTGGCAACTGCTAGTCCAATGGCAACCAAACTTGGGTGGTAGATGCACTAGGGGTACCATGTTGCGGTGCTGTCGGAGGTCACATGGTGAGGTCAAAGGTCATTTGATGTCACATTGTTATAGAGTACAGGTCTGCAAGACTCTTTTTACATATGTTAAAGTTTACCTGCATGACTCTCTTATGACACATAACTTGGCAACTGTTGGTCCAATGGCAACCAAACTTGGGTGATAGATGCACTAGGGGTAACATCATTTTGTGGTGCTGTCGGAGGTCACATGGTAAGGTCAAAGGTCATTTTATTTCAAACGTTAAAGTTTACCTGCAAGACTCTCTTATGACACATAACTTGGCAACTGTTGGTCCAATGGCAACCAAACTTGGGTGATAGATGCACTAGGGGTAACATCATGTTGTGGTGCTGTCGGAGGTCACATGGTGAGGTCAGAGGTCATTTGAGGTCAAATGTTAGAGTTTACCTGCAAGACTCTCTTATGACAAATAACTTTGCAACCGTTGCTCCCTTTTCAACTAAACTTGGGTCATAGATGCACTTGGGGGACCTTCATGTTATAGTGGTATCGGATGTCACATGGTAAGGTCAAAGGTCATTTTATTTCAAACGTTAGAGTTTACCTGCAAGACTCTCTTATGACACATAACTTGACAACTTGGTCCAATGGCAACCAAACTTGGGTGATAAATGCACTAGGGGTAACATCATGTTACGGTGCTGTCGGAGGTCACATGGTGAGGTCAAAGGTCATTTGAGGTCAAATGTTAAAGTTTACCTGCAAGACTCTCTTATGACAAAAAACTTTGCAACTGTTGCTCCCTTTTCAACTAAACTTCAGTCATAGATGTACTTGGGGGGACCTTCATGTTATAGTGGTATCAGAGGTCACTTGGTGAGGTCAAAGGTCATTTTATTTCAAACGTTAAAGTTTACCTGCAATACTCTCTTTTTGGCACATGTTGCTGCAATAGCAACCAAATTTGGGTGATAGATGCACTAGGGATACATTCATGCTATTGTGCCATCAGGTCACATGGTAAGGGTAAAGGTCATTTTAGGTCAAACATTAAAGTTTGCGTGCAAGACTTTCTTGTGACATCAAACTTGGTTAGGGATGTACTTCGGGAAACTTTCGTGTTATTTAGTCACGGGTGGGCGAGACACAATCTTGCTATTGCCTTGTTTATGTTACAGGGCCCAGTACTACTAAACAAATCCCTTGATACCAGTCACATGATTATACTTAAATTATCTAACCTGTCTAATTTTGTCATTGTGTAGTGCCAGAGGAGGAAATCAAGATAGTCTAATCAGGTTAATCCTTGGGATTGATGAACTACAGGTAAGTGGGGGTTTGTGACTTGATTCTTATAGTTTTGCAGATTACAAAAGTAGACTGCTTTATTTTTGTTAAAGAAATGGCAGTTTTGGTGTAAATAAATAGGGGGGTTGAAAATAGATGTATTTTACACGGTGCAACATATACCAGAAAGATGTTCACTTATCTTTGTCTTTATGTCATTATTTGGTGGCAGTGTTTTTTGTAAAGGTTGTGTACTACCATGTATGTGATATTAACACAAGTTCTTACACATTTAAAATTAAATGCAGCATTGCTTAATGCAAAGGAACATTAATTTAATATTGTTAATTTTTGGATTTGAAGAGTGGAAGTAAAGAGATATTGTAAACCAACACTGAAGAAAAACAAGAAGAAAAGAAATGAGGCGGTAGAGAGAAAAGAAAGAATAGTAGATGCACATAGCACTGCCAAGGATATGACAGGTTGGGAAATCATGAACACATCTCAATTGCACATTGGTTGCACTCTTTGTAATGGGTTAGGGTGTAATATTCAAGCTTTATATTCTGTTTCACAAGTGTTTTGCTTCATTATTGTTTTGCAGCCAGCTCTTGTTAACATGTTGCTTGAGAAGCTGCCTGAATTCATGGGAGAAGAAGAGTAAGTTTCAGTGAAAATGATGATAATGTCGATGCTGATGATGATGTCAATGATGACGACGATAATGATAATGACAATGCTGATGATGTCGATGACGATGATGATGATGATAATTATAATGATGACGCTGATGAAGATGTAGTTAATGAAGATGATGATAATGACAGTGCTGATGATGATGTCATTATGATAATGTTAATGATGATGATGACGATATTGATCATGGTGCTGATGATGATTTGAATGATGATGATGATGATGATGATGATGTCAATGATGGTGAAGATGATGATAAGGAGTATGATGATAATATTAATGATGATGCCAACATTATGTTTGAAGAGGAGGAAGAGGTGAATGATGATGATTATCATGGTGAAGGTTGTTAACTCATTTATTCATGAAATCTGGTCTCAAGAACACACATTTAATTTATTTTGATGGTTAAAGTTTTGAGGTGGAGATAAGATTAAGCTCTAGTGAATGGGCCACCTTTTCAGAACATACTATAGCCATACTCCAACTCTGACAGTTCATTGGACAATGTGTATTATAAAAATCTTAGTTGCTTTATGTTCCACATATTGTATTTCTCTACATTTGCAGTAGCATGTTTGACTACAGTCAAGCAGTGGATCTGCCTAAACTCATTCTCAACCAGTTTCACTGGATGGACAATGTCATAAACAGTAAGGTGGGTTCAACTCAGTGATGCTGTACCTCAAGGTTATTTAGTTCAGCATGCTCTTAGAATGAAAAGCATAAGTAGGAAGAACTGAATCAATGACTAAGTGATGTCTAAATTTGCCATATAATGGATAGTGATTTAATTGGATGAAATTTTTGTATGAAATTAGAATTACAGTGCATCTAGGCAAGTTTAATATGTGCAAATGTGAAATTATTGTTTTCATTTACAACACATACGAATAAGGCGAAATTAAAATTCTTCAAATTGGCAACTTAAAGTGGAATCCTGGAATTTGTTTTCACTTCAAAATTGTTTTTGTTTCAAGTATGTCGTATTGTGTGATGTTTATTTATGAATTTCTGTTTCATGGTGGGATGAAATCAAGCCAAAGATGACGCAGGATACTCGGGAAATTTAAGCTTTCGTCTTTAGACTTCAGATCACATTATATTCATTTCTATTTCATGTATAAAAAATTTCTTTGGAAAATTTATCAAAATTGTTGAAGATACTCTTTTTCTGTTTGAAGAGGAAAGTTGTTGAAGAAACTGCCTTTTTAAAATTCAAATATTAACAGGAGATGACAGACAAGATGCTTGAGATGGTTGAAATTTCATCACCGTCTGTCCAGAGGGAGATCATCGCTTGTGTCCCGGAGGTAGTCAGTGATCAGGAGCACTGTGAAGTAGCTACCAGACTGAAGTATGTTAGTTTGCTCATTGTAGATACGTGTGCGATATGTATATCAGACAAGACTGGTATTGCGATATTACTTGATACATGTACTTGAAGATATATCACAATAGGATACCTATTTGTTAGAGTGTCTTTATCACCTGAAAAGTTATCATCATAACTGTCCTTTTTCGCTCAGTAGGTGGATGTATGGGTAGAAAGGTATATACTGCATCATCTGTCCTTCCCAGCTTGTCCAGTTGTAAATGTGAAGAACAATTTATCAACAATATATTTTTGATATGTTCAATTGTCCATCTTCTATACATCCTCGTTTTTACCATTTTATCGTGCATTAAATCTCCAAGAGAATGACAGAAATATGAATTTTATGGTAATCTTTTTAGAATTCCCTATTCTTTTCGTTAAGAATCCTGTATTCTTTCCTTTTAGAATCCTATATTCTTTTCTTTTAGAATATCGTATTCTTTCTTATGATGTATGCAATGATAACGGTTCAAACGGCTAGGGGTCTCGGCGGGAGAATCTCCTGCTTAAGAGGTGCTTGGGGTTGGAGTCTTTGAAATCCTCTAAGTATATTTTAAATTTGCATTGAATTATGAATTTTAAATTCTTTTTTAGACTTCCTGTATGAAATTAGAATTTTCTTGCTTTTATATTATGATAATATTGATATCTCCTGTGTTGCAGGAATATGCTGGAATGTAATTCTCAGCTGACTGTACCCATCATTGATGCCCTAGATAACCTGACCTTAACCCCAGAGCTCCTCAGAGAGGTGTGTGTATATACTTTCCTTCAACCAGTAATGATTCTTGTTCAGCGGTCTTTGAAACGATAATAGTATTGTTTGCTAGATAACTGTGATTGATTAACCCATTCGTGACAGAAGGTCCACATTATGTGGTTTGGTCTAATAACTTTTGATGCAGAGCCCTGAAAATCATACTAAATACATGAGCAGAAAGAGCAAAAAATTCCACTCTTAAGGTGCCCATTTTGGTTGCATTATTATTTGTTGTTTGATGCTGAAAATTTTTAAAGGAAAATAAGCATTAAAATCCTTAAATTGGCAATGCAATGAAAATGTTAAAATTACCGTTTTTCCCTGCAAATTGGCAACTTTATGACTTCTCAGCATACATTCTGTCAATTTATATTTATTTCAGATACATGATGTTTTATAAGAAAAATGTAGCAATAAAAGAAAAATGTTAGTGTTGCCAATTTGAAGAATAAAAGCTGATCAAATTAGGTTTTAAATAATTCCTGTCACGAATGGGTTAACACAGCTTATTCACTAATGATATGGGGTGTCGTGGTGTAGTGGTTCATTCACTTGACTCTCAATCAAAGGGATGAGGGTGCAAATCCTTGCCTGGCACTAGCGTCTTTTGGCAAGACTTTAATCCACTTTGCCACTCTCCACCCAGCTGTAATGAGTGGGTATCTCTGTAGGAAAAAAATCCTGCTTCAGCGCCACCTCATGGTAGCTCAGCGACAGCCTGGGTAAGAACATGAAACTTTGTAAAGTACAGTATAGTATATTTGTGAATTAGCTGCAGTGCACAAATGGACCATGTAATTGTTATTATTATTATTATTGATTACTTCATTTTGTTTGAAAAGTATTGATTACCAGAAGAATCTTAATTCACACATAACAAGGTCTATGCTGCGAAGTTTTTGTAAATCAACTTTCAATAGTAACATTAAACTTGAAATGCTTCGATGAATTGGGCATGAATCATTTCTGTGAATTAACACTTCATATATTGGTTCAAAGTCTCTTTTCCTGCAAGAAAAATGGAGAAATTCTTAGTCCAAATATTAAATTTCTTGGATGGGATTCACTGCTCATGTCATAGAAAGGGTCAACATAGTGTTTTGAAGTCAAGTAAAGAAGTGTACATGGACATTCTGTATAATTTGAAAAATGGTTTGACCTGTCTGCAAAAGCAAACACCCTGCATAAATTGCTTTGAAGTAGTAACTTCTGAAACTTAACACATTTTGTGTGCATGTTTATGTTCGGAATTACTATTCCTTGGGGGTGTTGCACAAAGAGTTAAGTTTGACTTAGAGTAATGCGTAAGCTCTCAAGGGCATCCAGTATTTAACGCATTATCTCATTGATCTACTCCCCAGTAGCATGCGTCCCCTGAGCATGTTCTGACCAATGGGGTGATGCATTATATGCAGCATGCAACTAGGAATTTAAGTACGACTTTAAGTCCTACTTAACTTTTTGTGAAACACCCCCCAGAATTCTGTGAAAAGTAAAAATTACAGATGTGTCTTAAGTATTTTTGTTTTTTTCCTAATTGTAGGTTAGGGCCTCAGCTTTACAGAGCCTTGTGTCTGCTGATCTAGATGACCTGCCTGTTGTCATCAAGTTCATCCTTCAATCTGTTTCTTCTAGTGATGCTCTGGAGGTGAGTCTGAAAAGAAATTCTCAAAAAAGTGGAACTAGCATCCGGTGTTCCTGATAATATTTTTAAAGTGAAAAGGAAGGGGAAATTGAATTTATTTCATCCAGTTGAAGATAGTCTAAATGAAACCATCTCTCAAGCAAGTAAATTTATTAATGTTTCAGACATATCATGTACCGTATTAAAATGAAAACAAATGGTAAGATGCTCTGTTGTTGGATGATGTACTCATTTTCATTATTTGATGCAGAATTGTTTGCCAATTTTGGTCAATCAAGATATAGGCTGCATTCACACATATTGCCTAACACATGAATTGTGATTCATTTTGCAATTTTGTGTTGTCTTAATCGTATTTGAAGAGAATTACTACCTTATTTTGCTCTGTGTATAGGTGATAAGTGAACTGAGGAGAAACTTGGATTTCCACACCTCTCTTCCACCATCCGCTGCATCTACACCATATGGGAGAGCTTCTTTGGCAGGGTAGGGCTTGCATCTTTTATCAGTATGGCTAATGCCATAAGGCCTAGAACAGTTATTTGTGATATCCTTGCAATATGTCCGGTATAAAAATGATGCACAGGTCTAAGTGTATCGGTAGGAATTGTGTGTGTAAGGTAACTATGGAATTGTTTAACCCACGAGAGGCAGCTGATTGGGTTGAGACTAGTTTTCTAGTACCGACGCAGTATCATATCTGTGCATCACCTGATTTTTTTACAGAATGGTGGAAAATTGTGGCCTAAAATCAATTTTTGGCAGTAATGCATCATGTAATTAACAATGTATTGCCAATTTACTGGATGCATGGCTAGCCATCAGTCAGTAATTACCGGCTGCATGATTTTTCCAAATGCATTTTTAACACATTTAAAAAAAAAAAAAAAACATTTTTATACAATGCAACACTAACCTTAAACCTTGAACAACTGTCGACTAATCAGATTGTAGAGATTTCTTGACCCATGCTATAATATTGTCTGTTTGGAGCTAGAAGGATGTTCAGTTGTTTTGTATAAAATGATTTGAGTTAATGCCCTTCTAGCTCTGAACAGACAATGTGATATAATTCTATTTATGTGTTCTATAACTGCATGGCATAAATCATATTTTTCAGGCTGTTCAAATCACAAAAGAGTCCCATCTGATTTGTGATATAGCTTGGATGTTTTACCGAACGAACATGTACCTACTTGTGCTTAATTTTTGCATTCTGCATTCTGCAAATGTTATTGATTGTATGAGATTTTAGATTTTCCATTTCTCCACAATTTTATTCTATCATGTTTCCGTCATTTTTATGTTTTGTGTATGTTTTGTTTTCAAATCACAGAAGTGCTGCCACCCATAAGAAGACCACAGACAGTGAGATGCTGATACTAGAAACCATCAAGTCTACCATGAGATTCAATAAAGTACTCGCAGATGGATGGCAAAAGGTGGGTGATGTAGTGGTTTAGCTTAATGGTTCAGTGGTACAGCAGTGGTCTCATCAAGAGATCTCAGATTCTAAACTCAAGTCACGTGCTGGTGCCCTTTGTAAAGCATTGATCCTCAATTAAGCCATACTGCCGTCCAATGAAACAAGGAAACAATTCAATTCAATTCAATTCGAAATGGTTTATTAAAATAATTTCATGGCGGCACAGCCGAATTGCGAAAGTTTACAAGAAACAATACATAGAGCATTGTAAATACATAGACATTGTAAATATGAGAAATTAAACTTATAACAAGGTAAAAAATAAATAATATATTAAAACTTAGACTACCAATATTATTTCTTAGAGATTGCGATAATAACGTAAGAGCATGAGCAATCACGGAAAAAGAAAAGTGGTCAGGCATGTGTGAGCGTGTGGGTGTAATAGAGAAAGAAAGGAAGAGAGATGACTTTGAGAATGAGTTTCTTAGTAAATGAAAATTTGTCACTGTTTTATGAGGAAGTATATTTCAGAAATTGGGGTCATATGACCGTAATTTCTTCATCATCCTGTAGAGCATGCAAAAAAGTACCCCTAATCAAGAAGAAGTCAATTTTGAAGAAATCATTCTTGCTTCCTTTTGTCACAGGATGGCAGCATAGGTCTCACTGGTTGCTACTTGCAAACTTTGCTTTCTTTGCAGAATGGTTAAAGGCATTGGTTAACATTGTTATGATTTTAAAAAAATCTCGTTTTGTTACTTGAAAATGGGATAACCATAAAGGTTACAGTGTAAAAATACCAGTCTGAAAGTTTCAAAGTATAATATCCACAGGAAGTATGTTTAAATATCAAAAATGTGAACCAATGTTTGAAAAATATACGAGAGTCGGTTGCACAGAATAGACATAAGGAGTGCGCATGCGCGTATGACTCACCTTACCGTACTGTGTGCATTGGCGTATCACGCGGCGGGAGGCACATAACGGCATTTTCAAATTCAAGCAAAGCGGTCCTCTTAGTGATTGTCTCGTGAGACGAAGGATAATAAAATTGCCGTTTGCGTCTAACTTACACTTTTTCATTCCAAATTATGGTTGATTTCAGGGTTTTTGAGTACAAATACAAGTACTCATACACATGTTTCATCTTAGTTTGAGAATTTTTTAAATCAGCTGCTCACAAAGTTAGCCAATGCCTTTAAGGAAATCTTTAAAAAAATCAATAAAATATGGAGATTATTTTGATGATACTTTTCGCCTTATATGTATTAAGTACATGGCATGAAGTTAAAAATCAGACACTTTTGGACTAGTAGAACAAGCTGAATTAGGTGCAGTCACAGTCAAACTTCTAAAGATTGTGCTGAGAATTGTGTTCTTCTTTTTCACCCTACCCTAGGCAATTGAGGGCGTGTCTAATGCAGCGGGGCACAAGGTTCTGGACATCTTTGTGCTTCTCATCTCACATGCTGTAGCCAATCGCAGGAAACCTGTGGAAGCCGTCTTCAGGCACAAAGTCCGCAAAGGACACTTCACAGAAGAACTGCTGCAGGCAACCTTCACATCTCATGCCCAGGTACAAAATAGCTCTGATTATTTTTTCATTGCTTGTTATGTATGTATACTTGACAGCTTGAAACACATAGCATCCAAAGGCATTTTGAAGGGCAGGTGGTTGGTTAGTGTCTTTTAGACTCCTCTTTTCTGAAAGTCCTGGCTTAAATCAAGCACTTAGACCTATCTTTCAGATTGAGATGGGGTAATTGCCATGCCTAGGTGTAACAATGAAATTAGATTGATGCTGGTGCAAAATTTAATTTCAGTGTTTCAACTCACTCCTTGAACTGCAGAAGGCAATGTTTTATTGTATGTCACATATATTTCTGTGTTGTTGCTTGAGCTTTTGAGTACCCTGCTCAGCTGCTGTAACATAAAGACCTGTGATTGGTTGTGTAAAACCTGGAATAAGGTAGTAGTCTCCTGTATGGATACAAGGTAGATGTAATTTATTTGGTATTCAGAATGGTGTCTATGTGATAGATTAAGCGAGTGTTGGAGATTTCCTGGTAAACAATAGATCTTAGTAAAAGCCCTTGCAGTGTTTGTTCAGTGTTAGAATGAAGAGTGTGCAGACCGGGTTTGAGAGATAAATCCATTGGCTACTTGACCTCTGTATTAACCTATATAGGCCGGGCTATTTTGAAACTGCATAGCCCAGGGGAGGGTGCTACCCCTGGAGAGCCTAGTTTTGCAGCAGTACTTTGATCACCCACTCAAGGCAGTAATGTCCTTTGACAAAACATTGATCTACATTTGCACTCTCAACTCAGGTGTAGTCAAAGGGTACTTGGTACAACGTTATTCCTTGAGTGCTTTCACTACCTTAAAGGGGGTACCCAATGCTGAAACAATGTTAGCTCATTTGAAAGAGCATGATTTTATTAGCAGAAAATTATTTGCCTAAAGTTTTTTAAAAGTCCTGTTGCCAAGGAAACCCTCAAATGTGGTAAGAAATTTAGGATATTTTTGAACCCTCAGCTGTGACCCATTTTCAACTGGGTACCCACTTTTACGTCAAAATGACGTCAAAGTGGGTACCTTGTCGCGCACTTCTAGCAAAATGCGCGCAAGGTATAATACATATTGTACAGTCTAGCGCGCAGCACAGCTGCAATGCGCGAAGCTGGGTACCCACTTTTACGTCATATCTCATACTCAATTTTTTTGGTCAACTCTTGACTTTTTATGAGAAAATTAGCCAAAATGCATTGATTTCGATTGAAAAATCATCATATTTTCAATGTTATTCTTCTTAGAATTCTATTCTCGATCATATATCAAAAAAAAAATTACCATTGTGTAATCACTTTAAAGCAACTTGGCTAAAACTTGGGTAATAGTAGCTTGTAGAGGCCGTGAATATCCATTGGGATGGATATTTTTACTATATACTTGCAGTTGTATTTCTTTTTTTTTTCTTTTTTTTTAAATACATGTTTACTATTATTGTTTTACTGTGCATCTTTGGTCCTGCAGGTGATTAGGGATTACCTAGGATCCCTCCTGTGCATTGCAGAGAAGCTTTTGAGATCACCAGAACCTCAAGTTAGTCAGTTTGGATCCAAGGTCTACCAGACGGCCTTTGTGGCATTTGACGTATACAGTAAACAGGTAACAAAGGCAAGACGTATTGCACCTTTTGACTTTCATCTCCTCCTTTGTGGTCCGTTGAGAACTATAAGGGCATTAACTCTGTGTAAACATATATGATGAGTTATGCCCTTCTGGCTATTTGCAGACAATATGGTATTCAGCATTTTTGTCAGAGCACACAAGTGTGGAGGAAAAGGGTACCCAAAAGGGTAATAAATAATTATGTCAAGTGTACATGTAATTTCATCCTGCAAAATTGCTTTGATCCTCCAAAAACCACTCCTGCGGGATACACTAAGCATAGAGTGCATCGCATTTCTCCATCTTTTTAATATTTTTAAATGCCTTTTATCTAGTGCTGTAGTCAAACGTTTATCCGTCCGGTAAACGACCGCCCATGCCACTAACCGTTTTCAATTTGACGGTTTCGGATAAACGGAGATTTACTGTCAGCCAGGGATTGCACATTGTTTGTGTAACTACTTGTAATATTTCAAGTTTTTCTGACTTAATTGTCATCATAAATCAATTCCAAGACATACGATGCTGTGTCTTTACTAGTGATCTTTCTTAACGCAAAGTTCTTAAACTACATCAGCTAACCATTGATAAGCTCACCGAAAGATTGGTCCCTCACGTCACTCGTACGTTGTGGCGCGCACGGGGGTGATGCAGCACCTCCGTACTGTATATTTCAAACACGTATGCGCGCCTCTCATTGCCCCTGCACAAGCGATACACTCGGATGTAAGTAACGTAACGCGCACTTGTTTACTGGCTCGCGATCGCCCTCCAACACGAAAATATGTGCATTCCGCAAAAAGTACCATGAGCAGAGCTTTCGAAGCCAATTTGAAGATCGGGAATCGCCCATAGAGATCGCCTCATTAATCATTGATATGTCCTATCGGTACATGTACTTTCGATGTGCAGCAAAAGTACATACTCTTTAAATTGAGAATTAAAAATGATCGATACCTTCAGCATGTATAAAAGAATAGTTCCGCGAGAGAAAATGCTGTACTAGTCTATGGGATTTCATCTTTGCAACTTTTCACTGATAACTGAAATAAGCAACAATTTCGTAGTGCCGTTACCACAGCACTAGAAAAACGTTCGTTGACCGTTACACCATGTATGTTCGCTGGTGTCTTCAGCTATGTGTAGAAAACAAACACGAATATGGCGCAGCGAATTATTGCGCAATACAATCGCAGTGAAAGCCAAATAGATCTATACATGAGCTCTCTCGCACGGTATTTCGTAAGTACAATTACTAAAGTTTACAACCAAAATAAATAAGTTGTTTATTTATTTTTTCCGCCGGGATACGGTCTCAATCGATTGATACTGGAACCGTCTCGGGGGCTGAGGCCGCCAGGATTTAATCCCGATCCCAGACCGGCTGACAGCACTACTTTCAATAGGCGGCAACTTTGGCAAAGGTGTGATGTTTTCGTTTATCCGAAAACCGTTCGGTTTTGACTCCCCGTTAAACGGAATTGAAAATAACCGTGATGTTACAGCACTACTTTTATCCCAACAATGTTGTGAGGTGGTTTTCCCACATAATTTGTTAACATGGCTCTATGTCAGACTTCATGTGTTCATATTGCAGGAAGTTGTTGGGGCCTTGGTCACACACATGGGCAGTGGTTTATCAGCAGAGATGGATTCTGCATTGGACATTCTGTCTTCTCTTGCCTCCTTGAATACCAAGGATCTTGCTCCATTTGCAGTCTTTATTAAAGTAAGTATTGATCTCTTGTGTTTATTTTACCCTGCTAAGTACACATTTACTTTATGATTATGTAAGAAAAATAATGTTCAAAATTTTGTCCAGAGGCCTTCATCAGGAAATTGTTTGTCTTGTTTTTTTTTTTTTTTAAATCAAAATGGTATCAAACATAAAAATGCAATGCTGTGCACTCTTTGGTATGTAGATGCTTCACAGATGAAAACTGTTACAATGTAACAATTAACTGCATTTTAAAAAGAGCCTCACTAGGTAAAGTGATTGTTCAACTGAAAGCATTGTATTTTTGTCTTGCTGACCCCAACACAAGCTCCGCTTCCCGGGTGTTTGTCACCTTCTCTGTACATGCTGTATTATACATTGGAATTTCGTACATTATGTTCTTGACTCAGAAGAAAATAAATGTGAATTTCAGTCAATCACTCAATTGGTTAATGTTTTTTACTTTACTGTGTTTACAATTTGAATTGAATGAAACTTTTTTGTTTTTTACTGTTCTTCTTCAAACAAACACAGGGTGTCCTTGATTACCTAGACAACCTTTCCATGACACAGGTCAAGAAACTCTTCTCTGTGTTGGCCACCTTAGCCTACAGGGGAGGAAGCTCCGGTTCGACACTTCAAGTAAGTTATAAGGTTGATGAAATTATACTGTATGAAAATTGATAATAAGAAATGGATACCAATAGCAAGGATTCTGTGGACATGGTTATAAATGCTAATAACTTGCAAATGTGTAAAGAAATAATGCATTTAATTATTAAATTATACTCTATAAGAAATGGCAACCATTAGTATTAGGATTTCTTGAGATATATAAATGAAGGTGATTTGGTTTTTACAGACGTGTATCAATCAGATATGATTATGTACGTCTAGGACCGAACTTTGACGTCATGATCTGGAAGACATGACTAAGTTTCAAACCTAGGTCCGATCAGAGTAAGTTTGTAGGCAAAGACAAAGAGTTGACCGTGCACCGTACAGCTAGACCAACTCCTGCTCCTGCGCTGCTTTCTTTGGATATATGATTATAAATGCTTGGTTATAGATAACTTGCAAATGTGTAAATGAATTTAATGTATTGAATTGAAATGTTCTAATATTAGCCTTTACTCATAGTTAAATGCATTGTATAAAAAGAAATTATGTATCACCTGTTAGAAAGTGAAATACATCAGGAACCCTGGGCAAGTAGAAGAAGAGGTAATGATTATATTATATTGACTGGCTTTGAGGGTAATATCGAAAATGTTGCCCGCAAAATGAATCATATTGTCCCGAGTTGAAGACGAGGGCAATATGGATCTTTTAAGGGCAACATTTTCAATATTCCCCGAAAGTAGAGCCAGTCAATATAATTATTATTACCTACAGGTATAGGATGATGCATAATTCAAGCCTATCATTTTGTAGCAACGACAAACTTGTCTGCTAATTGCCTGTCTGTCCCTCTGATTTCAGCTTATTCAAGCAGGTATGTAATCCTGGCTAAGCGATTGTGACGTAAATGGTTACCTCGCGTATCCATTGTTTTTAACCTCTTTCGCGTACACAACACTGCGTGTTTGCACTTTGCTAAATGCGCACTTATACAAGAAAGGTGGAATATGGATATTTTGGACCGATAATTTAGTACAGAGGCCCAATGGGAAAATGATAAATTTCGCGGAGGAGGGGTGTATGAATATTATTACCCTAGTGATACAGCTGAGCCCTGGCTGAACCATTGTTACGTATTTTGTCTTGAGTGAATCAATTAGACAGACAAAATACGCGCTTATATCTTGTCTCCAAAATGCCTCATTCAGGTAATAATCAGTCATATCTGCCTGGTCCACAGCAGACTTATTCTTTAAAGCGGACATTAACCTTCTGTTATTTTTCTTTGTAAAAGGTACACCTGTATCATAAAAATTGATCCCTGGAATCTAGGGAATTCATGGATATTGTAAAATTCAATAATCATTTCTGTTTTTATACCTCATTGTAGGATGAACTGCACATTGTTAAAGTCCATGGAATTCTAGATATTGAACAATTCAAAATAATCAATAATCTTTCCTTTTTGATACCTTGTTTCAGGATGAGCTGCACATTGTTGTTCGAAAGAATCTCACCAGTAACAGTCCCAAGTACAAGAGAATGGGTGTGCTAGCAGCTCTTATGGTCATACAGAACATGGCAAGGAAAAGGTATATAACATATATTTAAGTTTGAATGGTATGTTGACAACTTTGAACAACTGGGAGGATAGATGGCACCCTCTTCATCTACTGTGTTGCTCCTATTAACCCATAGCAGTACAGAGCTTTCTTGAGGTGTAAATGAATCATCTTCAATCCTCAAATTGGCAATACAAATTATTTTTTTCCACGTTTACATATGGATATAACATAAACCAAAATGAAATATAATTGTAAAATTGAATAAAAAATTGTTAATTTGAACACAGAAATAGTGATTATATATTAATCACTGCATTGCCAATTTAAAGAGTTTAATGATTAGTTACACTTAAACTGCTCTAATTCGAGAACGCCACACCATACAGCGATGGGAATGGGCTCAAATTTGTCAGTGCATTTTTCTCTTTCTGCTCATGTATGATATGTATTGCCAAACATTCTGCAAAAGCGTCTCCTAAAGGTGCGTCTCCTAAAGGTGACACTACCTCTATGGGTTAACATGGAAATATATCCAGTAGGTTACTTGTTATAATCGTTTCACACAGAATGGCTCTGGGTACATCAACTTCATTTCAAATGGAAGCCCTTCTGAAATTAAATTGTCATCCACTTTTACTTCATCAAATATATTCAACTCAGAAATACAGTTAGGAGCCAAAGCAAATTGTATTATTTTTTTGCCAAGACCAAGTGCATGTGATGACAGGTGAATAGTCAGTTCTTGGGGATTTTTGATGATCTGGTATACGCTCTAAAATTGCTCTGAGCTTTCTTTTGTCAAACATATAGGCCTGAATTCACAAAGAAGGTTTAAACCTCCATAAGTGTAATAAAATAAGAATAAATAGGTGTACATTGCCCATGTGCACGCTTAAAGAGGACACATGACTGGACTTGATTCTCTGTGTACATACGCTTAAAAACTTTGAATAGGAGGGGTTTTCATCCGCCCTATTGTTTTAACTTTTTCTGACGGTGAATTTAGACCAGTAGATTTTGAATAAGTTGCAGTTGGGTTTTAATCAGGGTTAGGTTTGGGATTAGGGTTAGGTATAATGTTTGGTCCAGGGTTGATGTTAGGATTAAGAATTTTGTAAGTGATCAAATCTGCAGAAATTTTTAACAGGAAATTGTGTTGTACAGCCTTCTGACTTCCTTGTAATATGTTTGTTAGTATGGACTCTGGGAGTGGCAAGCAAGCTCTAGCATCCCTATCCCAGGATGTCTTCAAGCAAGTCTTAGGTCTTCTGGATCTGGTCAAGTCCAGCTGCAGACAAGCCCCAGAGGCAGCTGCCCTCTTCTTTGATGAGCTGGCAAACATTGTGCAGAAGGGTGACTTGCATCCCAAGATACTGGTGAGTCAGTTTTAGAAGTCCTTTTCTTCGTTTGAAATACATTTGTTATGTCAAAACTCATCTCAACTATCATTTTCTGCTTTATAATAATTGATAATAATAAAAATATATATTTTCTGAATTGCATGATCGTAGCACAATACAACAGGCTTTAGATATTGCCAGTGTAGAGTAAAAGGTCACTGTGGCTAGTCAGATGGACACCAAAAGAAAAAAAAATCATATTTATGATTGGACCAAAAGAATAAATTGATAAAAGAAATTTTTTATAAAATGGCATTGTGTCACAACAAAGTACTTTATGGCTGTACAGTGGCCTGACATTTTCTCCTGGCCATTCCCCCTTTTCTGGTCAAAGATATGTGGCTATGGTTTCAATTGCAGTTTTTATGGATTGTACGACCCTTTTTTCTTAACAGGAAACAGTTGGGGAGAACATCCTAGATGATTTCCAGGCTGATTTTGTGGTTGATATTGAGGGAGATGCAAACAATGAGTAAGAATTTATTGCTCTTTAGAATACAGATTGAAGATGGCCATTCCCCCTTTTCTGGTCAAAGATATGTGGCTATGGTTTCAATTGCAGTTTTTATGGATTGTACGACCCTTTTTTCTTAACAGGAAACAGTTGGGGAGAACATCCTAGATGATTTCCAGGCTGATTTTGTGGTTGATATTGAGGGAGATGCAAACAATGAGTAAGAATTTATTGCTCTTTAGAATACAGATTGAAGATGGATGGCAAGAGAGAGAAAGGGAGAGACAGATGGACAGACAGACAGGCTCACGGATAAACTATAAGCTGAAAGGGGGGGGGGTGTGATAGGGAGTTAGCAGGAAAGAAAGAGGATGGAAAACTCGGGGAATGGCATAATGGTTAATGGAACAGAGAAATATGTAATTGGATGAAAATTGTGCACATAAGTTCTATACCATATGTCCTTTTGTGGAAATGTATTTCAAATCAAACTAACAAGTTAACATTAATATTACATGTATATCCAAGTCTCCATCTTTATGGTCACTGCCAGAGCTGTGGCTTGTCTATAAGTGAGATGTACAGCAAAGAAGGGGGCGGGGTGGCCCTCAACCTCTTGCCTTGTATCCACAATAGCTTTACGATATCTAATAAGAGAGAGTTTTAAAGAAGTTTGTCTGTTTCATCTAACTTGTGTAAACTCATCAGCATCAATAATAATGGTAATATGAATTAAAATTTTTTTGATGCTTGTGAAAAGTCTTTATAATCATGACTTTCTCCATTTTTTTTTACTACAGCAACTACGGCTTGCCTATGGGTGAAATGTACAGCATGGAAGGGGAGGAGTCACAGGGGACTGTGGCCATCAATCTCCTCCCCCTCATCTACAAGGCAGAGAAGGATAAACTGAAGGCTGGTGCTCGCAACAAAAAGGCAGAAAGGTTTGTTGATGACTTTTTCATTATGAATACAAACTTGAATTTCTTGCATTCAAGAGAGAGTGGTGTTTCTTGTGCAAATCGAATTGGAGCGATCACCAGTAGTATTCTTTATCACGGTCTGATGCCGCAGTGTGCACTGCTGTGGCCAACATGGTCTTCAAGTGAACTGTTCAAGCCTAGAAAGAGCAGATGCCTCATCTTTGGTTGATTGGCTTCCTCTCAGTTTGTGCTACTGATGGAGTATGAAGAAAAAATATTAGTGGTTATTTCTGAAAATGTCAGAAATTCGACTGTAGCACTCAGGACTTTGCAAAGCTGTCCTCAACCATACTGCAACACATTATGGTGACATGAAAACGGTTCTCAAGATATTAAGAACAGTTTTTTAAAAGTTTAATCCTGTTTTGTTTTTTTGTTTTTTTACATTTAGTTGACCTGTTCCCAGGCCCCTAAAGCTCCGCCATTTTGTCCAGATCCATAAGAAGGCCGACCTAAGCATTCATCAATATTCATGAGCAAAAATGAATAATTCGTTTGGTAAGATGATTCCAATGAATAGCGTGCGTTTATGGTTATGCATGTTTTAAAACATTACACCCATCAGCTAAAAACATGCGCAATAAATGCACAATCAATGTGCAACAAATGCGCAACAAATGTGCATTAAATCAAAGTATCATGATAAAAGTGATACGCGCAATAGATATGAATAACGCAATGATAACGGGTGCTTAAGTCGGCCTTCAAATGATCCACAAGAGGCGGGGCCTAATGCCATTCGCGTAATGATATCCGCACATGCTGCTTTTCGACTAGTAAATTTATTATATGTCTATGCCCATTCCTTACCCAGGATACCTGGTTGGGTGTGCAATTGTTTATGGAATTATATTTTTGATTGTACATACATTGTATATATATATATATATATATATATATATATATATATATGAAAATATTAACATCCCTTCACTCAAACATTCTACTTATCAATTGCCTCTTCAGGTGTGTCGCACCAGCCTGCCTGGCCCCCCACTTCCGCCTCCTGCGCTTCTGTGAGCAGGCCCAACATGATGGGAGCCTGGAGGGCATTGATGCGCTGCTGGGATGCCCTCTCTATGCCTCCAAAGATGATGCAGTTGCTAAGATACACTCCCTGTCCAAGAAGGAGAAGGAACTGATGTGCACCAACCTCTTCCTCTGCATCAACTGGTTCCGTGAAGTATGTGACTTGAGACCTTGTGTTTTTCGTTGATGGCTTCAGGATTCTCTGGCTGGGGGAACACAAGTTCAAAAATTCACTGACTTGTAAAAAAGAAAATAAAGATAGGGTTATGACAATCTTTTGCTACTTTCTCATTGCTTGATATTTAGACAGGCAAAAGAAAAATTAAGAAGAAAATAAAGATAAATAAATTACCTTTTCTATCATTTTCAGGCTATCAATGGCTTTGCTACTCTCCAAGACCCTGAGATGAGAGCTAAGGTGTTAGGCAGACTTCAGAATATCACCAGGCTTCAGACACTCCTTGAAACGTGTCTGGAAGGTGAGAAATGTTGATAGTAATGATAATGACGCTGCTGCTTATGATGATAAAGATGATGAAGATAATGATGATCATAATTAAGATGATGATGATGATGATGATGTTGATGATGATGGTAATGATGATGATTATCAATTACAGAACATTACAGGTTACATAAGAAATAAACTTTTTCTTCCTCAGTGGGTCAAGGGGGGGGGGGTAGTGGTTTATTTGGATTCTGTTTATATAAAGACCAACTACAGGAAACACCTTGTCTATGTACATCACCGTATGGATACACATTGGAATAAAAATGTTACTCAAGGGAAACAAAACAAAACAAAACAAAACAAAAAAGGTCTTTATGAATAGGTTTTCTTTCTGCAATGGGGTTCACTAAGACAGGTGTTGCTGTTGAACTTCACAGTTTCTTTTTTCTTGCATAAACTTCATAGCGATTTTTGTTTTCTTTTCTAGCAACCCCTGGATTCATCCCACCTATAGCTAACTTTGACTGTGAACAGCCCCAGACCAGCCCACTGCTGGCTCCACAGACTGGCTCATCGTCCAGTAAAGGTGGCAAGAAGGGAAGAAAATCAAAAGAGTAAGGGTCATTCTTCTCTGCATCTCTTTATTAAGAAAATATACCAGCCCCTTGATCCTCATTGTCAACACCTCAAAGAAATTACGGCAGCGATGTGAGGCAATTTATATTTAATTGATTGACTTGCTGTCTGTTGTCGGAAAAAAGTTGTGGTGCAAAACAAAGACTCCCAATTATACTCACTGATCTGTGTGTACAAGATACTGAAATCTGGAGGGCAAATATGTTTCATTCCTTTTATTTTGCGGGACATTTTTTAAGGCAGTTTTAATACTGCTTCATGTATAAATGAGGCTGTTTTTATCAAGAGAGATTAAAGCATTGAATTTTCAATTTGATTGCACTTTTTGTAAACTGACTCTTCTATGAGCTCTGATTATAGGAATTTATGCATGTATATAGTTCTAATCAGCAAGATGCAAACTGAAACAGGTTTTTTTGACAGATGGAAATATATTGAGCATTATCATTATCAACTTTATTATTTAGTGATTATTTGTAGTGTCCTGTTTCTTTACAGCGACAAGAAGAAAGGCTACGAGGAGAGCAGCGAAAGCACGGTCCTCACCGAATATGACTACGTCTCGCAGGAGAACAACAAACAGAACGATACCACCATGGCCGACCTCGATAAGAGTACCAAGAAGGGGGGTAAGGATACCCCCTCTGGCCCCATAATTGACTGGTCTAGGTCCAGGGCATTCTTGAGAGAGCTTGACTTTGATGTGTTCTCTGTTCTTGGCTGTGGGCTGGTGTCAAAGACTATCCTGGACACGGAAATGAACACAAAGGTTAGAAAATCTGAACTTTGTCACTGGAAGAAGATTTATCGTTGGCCATGCAGAATTTGAAAAATGATTTCTTTAAAAAATTTGGGAAAGTAAAATGTATGATGCATCAAACCATTATGTGGCAAAATGTAGATGATTGATAATACTATATGCTGCAAGTAAATAGAGAAAAATTTCATTCAAGAAAATAGAACCATTTCAACAGGGTGATGTTTCATGCACCACAAACTTCCTTGTCAAAGAAAGATACTTCATGCTTTTTATTGACTCTTGGATGAAATATCCTGTTTACCGAATGGAATAAGTTTGAACAGCCAAGAAAATCAGAACTTTGTTGGCACTGTTATTACGTGCAACCCAGTATTGACTTTGGGAAAGTTGTTTATGTTAACAGAGAAAGTTGATGTCAACAACACACCTATCAAGATACAGTTACTCTCAAAAGGACCTGACTTTAAACATGAAGTGATGTATGTGTTCATTTCTTTCCATTCCAGGAGGTGCATGTACTACAGCTTCAACCTCGTGAGTTGGAGTTTCTCCTTCAGGATCTGAATGCCAAACTTGACCACGCCCTTCCTGCTTCGCTTGGAAGGAGAACCTTTCTGAAGGTGAGATAACAATCATCTTTGAAAATAACCTGAGGAAATTGTTTGAATTATCCTTGAAACGTATTGAACCAGTATACGCTACTCATTCAAAACAGAAATGGCAGTCACTGTAGACATGAGGTATTTTGAGACATGTTTCATTTGGACGAAAGTTGATTTTGTTTATTTTCTGTCCAGGTAGGCAACCTTTATGGACGTGCAAAAGAAGGATATTTGCTTCTGTAACATTTATTTTTCTTTTATTTTGTACTCTGGTAGTCCAAATTTGACAAGACCATTGGCTTCTCACATCTGGATCAGCTCACCTCACGTCAGGTGGCCAAGAAGTCTGTCAAAATGCTGCCCTCGCTCTGCCAGCATCTGGAGGCCACTAGTGGATTCTTTCAGGTCAGACTTTTTCATCTTTGTTTTGTTTTGCTCTACAGCAGTGTCAGTGACCTGACATTTGCTGAAAAAAATTGAAGTTCTTGTTCATATCTCATTTTTAATATCTCTATGCTCTCATTGAGCTTTGGATTTTCACACTGGCTCCAGTGGAACCCACCTGATAAAGGTGCTTAAAAGCATTCAAGGAATTGCTTCCCACACACTATCCATTTAATTATCCTTGGTTGAGTATGGCAAATCTAGATTAGTTACTTACCAAAGGATGTTATAGTTTATGGTTTAGAACCCTATATTCTGTGATCCACTGTCTGATGAGTTATCAATTAGACCACAGAGAATTAGATTTGCATGTTGACTTAGTTGACAGCTACTTGATGATATCATTTTAAGGCACTGCGCATGCGTCATGTCCTCTCCCTCATCGACTACTCCCTTGTCTTAAAATCCAAGATGCTGTGCTCACTTGTGACTTGCCAGTACATAATAATATATGCCTTATGACATCATATGTTCATGAATTGTTGACATATCATGTACTGAAAATCTAAAGGGTTTCTACCTGTAGTCAACAGGGGCAGTCGATTATGTGGACATGCATGACAAGTCGATGTGAACAGGGTCCATGTCCACACAATCTAAAAGTCCCTAATGCCTCTTCAACTTACCCCATACCGATACTCTCCTCATCACAGGCATTGATGGCCCAGAATGATGGGATGATAGATGGTCCTGGTTGGAATACTGAAGAGGCTCATCAGATGGGACGATGTCTTCATCTCTTACTCCAAGCTCTTCTCTCTCTGTTCTCATGGTAATTACCTCCTCTTCATGAATGTATTGTTTATGTGCTTTGCTGCATGTAGAATGGTAAACTACCCATTTCATCTTCTTTATGGGCCTTCAAATCATGGATGTACATGTAAACATGTAGGAGGGACTACAGAGAACCATCATGGTTGGGGGGGGGGGGGCAGCAATCTTAATGTCTGTAAATAGTGAATTTAAGGAAAAAATTCTGCTCCTAAACTTAAAGGACATTTGTACTACCAGCATAATCCAGTTATCACCCCTAAGGACAATTATCTGGCAATATGACACCACAGTTGAATTGTCTGGAAGAGGTTATGTAAAATTGTCTGTTCACTCCCCCCCCCCCCTTCCTTTTGGCTGTGACTAATGTCTATATGTTCTTACTTTCCTGTTTTTGTTGAATCAGTGTTGCTGTCTCGGAGCAAGCTGTGGCAACTCTAGGGAGCGTTTCATCAACATTTGTTGTCTGACAAGTTGTCAGATCTGACATCTTTCCTTGATTTTGATTGGCTGAGAAGCATCGTTACTATGGCAACTGTCGGATAAAACAGACTTTGTCGGATAAAACATCCGACAAGTCCTTTCATGAAACGCTCTCCGGGATCTCTCTCATCCTCACCATCTCTCTGCCTCTCAGTATCTCAATTCCCAACCCCTCTTCCCCTCTCCTTGCTCCTCCCACTCTCTCCATCTCTCTTTGTCCCTTTGCCTGCTGTCCCTCTCTCTTTCTCTCCCTTTCTATTTTGGTGGATCTGATATAGCTTATCCTTTTCTTTGTTATCAGGAGTGGGTTTGTGTCATCCGAGAATCATTCCATTTTGGAGGAAGCCATGGCAACTCTCACCTCTCGTATCACAGATGCTGGCCAGAGCTCCTTCACCTTCACGCAGTCTCTCAAGTAAGGAAATGAATGTGGATGTAGTAAAATAATTGATATGCAGTATTGTGAGAGAACCTGTGAGAGAGCACATGTAAGAGGATCAGATGGAGATGAGTAGTGTGAGACGATATCAAGACTTGACTCTAAGTCATAGGGTTGAGGGTTCAAATCCCAGCCACTCACTAACGTCTTTTGGCAAGACATTAATCCACATTAGCCGCTCTCACCCAGGTGCTAAAGTGGTATGATGTGAAGGTCAGTGTGATTGCATTTGTAAATTTGTGGAATGGTAGAATGCTTCCCAGAGAGTGGAATATTATAACTGAATAATAACTGATACTGTAAGCGCTTTGGTAAGTTTATGCTATTGAGCACTTTGCTCAGTTTATACTGTTTAAGTGCTTTCTAAGAAACCAGTATCATTAATGTAATTAAGCTACTAGTAATTTTTTTCTGTTGTTCTTAACCTCTTAGAAATACATGTTCGATAAAAATTAAATCATCTTCATCAGGTAATCAAAGTTGGATGATCTGTTCAATTTGTTATGAAAGGTCTTTTAATTTGTTATGATCTGAATAGTACTCACATATCCTAATTTTTTTTATAAACTGTGTTTTGCTAACAGACATGCTGTTCACTACATTGAGAATTTCTCTGGGACAGTGTCCAATCTTGCCATTGGTGTAACCATTCTGAAAGTCATGGTCAGTATCAACACCAAGGGAACTACACCTGCTATTAACAAGAAAATAGGTAAGATATACTGTACAGAATATTTTTTCAGATGGGGAAATGATATTCAAAACTTCATATGATTTGGGGGAGAAATGTATAAGATCTGTCAAATGAAGATAGAAAATCAATAAGGAGGTCCAAAAGTAGGTACATAACAAATGTTCTATGTGAAAGTTGTCCATTTCACTGAAAATGATTTCCACCCAGTTTTTCCTTTAGAGTTTGTTTATGTGATAGTTGGTTCAAGAAACCAATATTTTCCATAAAAGTCCCATAATAAGCTGTTCAGAGGAATCAATTAAAGGGCGTTTCAAAATGCAATTCCATTTCTAGAACCCAAGATAAGCCTTTAACTGAAAGAGTGACTGAAGCTTTGTTATGGCAATCCTTTTTTTCTATATAAGATTTTATGTGATTAGACATGTTGAAAGGTTGTTATAAATTGTTACGTATATGGAAAATAAATGAATATCAATAAATCAATGAGAAACTGAATGGAACTGATTTTCTTCTCTTGATTTCCTGTTGATGTTGATGCCATAGCAACTCTTGCTGAAGCTTTGCTAAAGAGAGATTGGTTGGATGAGGATGGAGTCAGAGAGAAAGGTGCTAAACACAGTGAGCTTCTACAGACTGTTTTGGAGTAAGTAGAGACTATCGGGGTGTAAAGTTTGGTATTAAAAAATGGGCTAGATTATACAGCGGTGTGAAAACTATTTCGCCATCTGCTTTAAGTGGGCGGTTAAAACTGCCCACCATGCAATATTTTAAAAAGTATTGTTTGGAGATAGCAGTAAAATTTCTCTAAGCTGACTTGTGGTTAAGTGGACAATCAATTCAAGGACCATTTTACCTATTGCGTATAGCTTCTACTCAAAGCTGCTGCAAGTATCATATGACCTGTGATTCAGAGTTCATACCTTTTTGCATTTTGCCCTTTATTTTTCTTTTTTTCCATTTCCATTATTTACCTTTTATTTTCATTTCAACTTTTGTGATGCACATGCTTTTTCTGTACTTATTTCTTTTGATGATATACTTAATATTTGATATTGCTTCTTACAATCCTGTGCAGTCTTTTGATTTAAAATTTCCTGTGAAATAATTCATTTTCATATGATGCAGGATATACCTACATCACTGTGACGATTCTCTAACTTCTATTGAGATGCTGTGTACAGAAGCTCTCCCAGAGCTTGACCCGTCCGACAAGAACCTGGCGTCTGCTCTCTTCCCCACTCTCAACAGGTAGGTACAGACAGGCTATGCTTCGTCAAAGATAGTAGAGGGTTGGTGTATGGTTGTGGTTTCTTATTGCAATAGAGTTTAGGTGTGGTTGAGGTTTAGGGTTGGGTATTGTGTTTGGTCCATTGATATGACATATGCTCAGCAACATTTGCTTAACAGTTTGATTTGGTTAGGGTCAGGATTAGGGTTAGGTTCTGGGTTCTGGGTTGTAGTTAGACTTGTGCTACTGTTCTACTACAAATTACCAGATCCTATGTTATTTTCTAGGATAATTCATTTTCCTAGGAACGCTGTTTCATGAGCTAAATGTTTACTTTAAGCAAACTTGGATTATTAAAAGTTTGTTGTGGACATTTGTACTTTCCCAGTAGTTACTGATACCTATCATAATGTTGTTACCGTTTCCTTACCTAGGAACACCTTAAACTGTTACTACCATGTGATGCTGAAGGAGTTAGTGTCCTGTGTTCAGCAGTTCCAGCCATCCACGAGGACATCACCTGATGTCGAGGGTGAGACTTTTGACCGTTGGAGATCGGCTGTCAAGGTGTTCTCTGCTTTGGTCAATGTCATCAAGATTTTTGACCTTAGGAACAACATCAAGACGCTTCTCAAGGTATTGACTCAGAAATAAATGACTGCATCGGTTTTAGCTGTACCACTTCTAATCAAAATTTCTGTTACTGTTTTCACATCCTTTACCATTGCTCAGGGGTTAAAGCAATGGTCTTTGAATCAAGTCACTTCCGAAGTGATCTGGATGTAGCTATCTTTCTGAAGCGAAGCTGAGGAAAGAGTTCACGCACTTTCCTTTCCGTGTGTGTGAATTCAAAACAAGCAAAGATGTGATCATAGGATGTGATGGAAAAAAATGGAACTAAAAATCAGAAAGGCAATACACTTTTATTTCGCGCATACTCAGAATAACTGATAACGCGTTGTGACTCTATGGGCTGAAGTGATCAGTGAAACAAAAAGTTCCATCACCACGGGTTGATGAACTTTTCTTTTTGGGTGATGATTGATGGGGAAACTATACTTCATTACGTGATTTACTTTTGACTAATCCTACAGCAAGATTCTTAGTATGTGGAATATAATATTTCATATCTCAGGACCATATCTGCCAACCATTTCTAATTTGTAGGAATGATTCATATCTTTTTCTTTCTAACAGACATGATGAATCCTGATTTCCTCTCTTTTTCATGAAAACATTTTCATAACCATTTCTAAATTTGCCTGAAAGAATTAAAATATTTGCTGTAGAAGGTAAGAGGCACATGTATAGGTTTGAAAGCCTAGTTTCTTTGACAGGCCTTGTAGGAGGCGCGATAGCTCAGTTGGTAGAGAACCGGTCTCGTAATCCGATGATCTGGGTTCAAATCTATGTCAACACGCTAGTCCCTTTATATGGCATTAATCCTTATTATCAGATCCCTCGGAGAGGACTTAAAGCTGTCAATCCTTTTTGCTTACTTTCAAGCATGCATGCTTTCCTAGCAGTCTGGTAAAAACAAACCAACAAACTTGGAGCTTATTTGCATACCTACATGCATATAACATTACATTGTTATAGCAACAGTGTAAAATAACCACAAACGATCAAGCTACCACTATATCTGTTGATATCTCACCTTCAATGGACCTTCTCCTTACAGTATGGTCGTATGTTCCTGGATATCTTCCTGAGACATGCCATGCCCATCCTGGATAAGTTGTTCAGGACGGAGAAGGATGATGTCCAGGCCTTGCTCAAGATGCTTCAGCAGTGCACCAGATATCTCCAACACATCTGTAGCCACTCAAAGGTCATTGCTCATTTTTCTTGCCTATATCTTTAACTTATCTGACCTAGATCGTGGAGAGTGACTCCATTACTGAGTTAGACTTAATATTGCTATGGGAATAGAAGGAAAATATTTGGCAGTGAGTAGAATACCTTTTCACAATGATGCGATGAATCATGTTATTGCTGTACATTGTATATCATTGTACTTTCCCCATAAGATTTTCTTTGTTGGTTTGAAATTGAGTTGATTTTTTTGCAATTGATTGTTCGATATTGTAATTTAATTAGTTTGGCTGAAAAGAAAAATAATGCCACAGTCAGTATCCTTCACATGCTCCTGTGTCAATTGCTCTGTGTTATTTGCGATATAGGTTTAAAGCTTAGGTTGTTAGGTTTAGGTTCAGGTTGTAGGGTTAGTTAAAGTGTTTAGTCCAGATATGTAGATAGAAATTTTGTTTTGACCTTGGCTGTGTATGTATCGACATGATTAAACCCAACCAACCAACTAACCAACACGTTATTCCTACACAGGTGGCAAAAGATGTTGCCCTGACCAGTCATGTGCCTCAGATGAAACGTCTTCTGGAGCAGTTTGTTTACAGGGTCAAAGTCATGCTGACCCTACACAACTGTCATGAAGCATTCTGGGTAGGCAATCTCAAGAACAGAGATCTGAAGGTGAGAGATGTGTTGCCAATTTGAATTAGCCACACACAGAATTAAAAAGATTTCACATAATTTATTTATTTATTTATGTATTTATTTATTTTTTTTGGGGGGGGGGGGCAGAGGAATTACTGGTCTGTGGTAAAGTTGTGAAAAGAACTTTTTCCAAACTCATTCCTCTTGTACCAGAAGGTGTTCAATCATGTTTCAAAGTCACAGTGTAGAAAGACAAATATTCAAAAATCCTTCCCAATAAAAGAACAAAATCTGGAAAAGTTTTGTGCAATTCTAGTAGCAACATCATTTACAGAATTGGAAAAAAATGAAAAGATAATTTTTGTGGAATACATTATAAACTTATTTAAACTCTAATGAAAAATTACACAAGAATGGCAAAGAGTAGACATAATTCTCAAACTTTACAAAATTTGCAAGGGATATGTGAAGAATGATTTTGTGCAAGACATGCTGGTCAGAATTGTTGATATTCTTGGTTCTTTACTTATTTTTTTTCTCTGTTGAATAGGGAGAGGAGATTCCATCTCAGATGACCAGAGAAGAGGATAGTGAAGAGGAAGAAGAGTCAGCAAGCAGACTTGAATCTTCAGATGATAGTGATGAGGAGAAAGAGGTAAGGACAGACACTCCTGTAACCCCCCCCCCTCCCCTTAACCCCCCCCCCCCCAAAAAAAGCAAAAAGAAACATCAAAATTTGTTTTTTTTTTTATAGGATCACTATTCCTCCACATGATTCAAAGTGATATTTGCCTCTTGCATAGCACTCATATTTACCCAGCTTTATCTAGAGTACTGATTTTGAAATTCATGGAATTTCTCTGTATTACTTGCACTTCTCCTAAACTTTACACTCTGAATACTAAAAATGTATTACAGTTCGACCTTGTTTATCCAGCCACGTCAGGAATGGCTCTAATCTGGAAAAGTGATTTGGCCGAATATGAGAGATCTGAATAATTACAGGTTTTTCGTAAAAGGTCTATGCGTTTGATAGGTTTAGTACAGTACACATATGGATAAAGGAAGTTTTTTTTTATGTATGTGGAAGTTGTGTGCATTAACTACAATTATTTTGTACCTATTTTGCATGGTGTTTTCAGGTGGAATTCAGTGAAAGAACAGTATATAGCTTTTATACAGTGGGAGAGTGCATCTGATTGATAGGGAAATTTGTATAAATAAAGGGGGCGGTGTGCAAATGAGGTCAGACTGTGTTGGAAACTAATCAAAGCAGTGCATATCATTTCATGTCATGCTTGGTTTGCTTTTGACTTGTAAATGCAAGTTGAAGGTGGAGCACAAAATTAAATGAATATTTTCTGTTTTTATTTTGGATACAGAAAAGCGGTGGTGCCAAGGGCAACGAATCTGACAGTGATGGCTCTTGCAGTGAGAGCTTCTGAGATAATCTTCAAGTCCTCTTTCATGGTCAGGCTGCAGTTGAAACAGTCTACCAGCATGCCTTTCTTTGGACAGAGAAAGATTCCTTTACTGGTCTTTTGTTGATGTTTTTTCATGAATCTCTTTCCGAGTTTGTTTTTAAGTGAATTATTTCAACTCAAACTATACTAAAAAGTTCATTCTTTGGTTATATGTAAAATATGAAAAGTCTTAAAGTAAAAGGCTAACATAGTGAAAAATTTTTAAAAATCTCATTTTGCTACTTGACAATGGTATAAACACAAGAGTTATAGTTTAAAAATACCAGTCTGAAAGTTTCAAAGTATAATGTCAACAGAAAGTATTTTTAAATATTAAAAATGTAAACCAATGTTTAAAGAAAATATAGTGGTCGGTTGCACAGACTGGACATAAGGAGCACGCATGTGCACAGAGTTCACCTGAACAGTGTATGTGTATGCATATCATGTATAGTACAGGGAGAGAGGTGAAGCCAACGTTTTTTTTTTAATTCGTTGAAAATGCTTCTCTAGCTATTTGTCTCATGAGACCAACACGAATAAAATTGGCGTTTGCGTCTTATTAACAGTTTTTCATTTCAAATTATGGTTGGTTTCAGGGTTTCTGAGTACAAATACAAGTACTCATACACATGTTTCATCTTAGTTTGAGAATTTTTTAAATCAGCTGCTCACAAAGTTAGCCAATGCCTTTAATACTGTAGTGTGTTACATTCTCACATTTAGTACCTTTTTAGTAAAGTTACATAGGATTGTCATTGCAATTAATCCTTCTATCATGGAAATCTATCAAGGAACTATAATATGAAGCACCACTTTTTATAGCCCGTAAAGTTGTAGTTCATGACACTTTTCTTGCAGTTTTCTCACTTTTTGATTATTGTATATTTAAAGGTCTGTGGTGGGGTGGTTCACATTATGGAAGTTTGAAAAGAGATAAAGATGTAGATGCATGTGCAACTCACCAAGTCTGATGAATTCCATGACACACCTTTCAGAAAGAGCTCAATTTGCTCTATTAAAACTGTGTCAATGCCACATGAATTTATAGTGATATATTAGAATTGAATTCTGTGATTTGGCTCTTTTTCTGCCCCTTCTGCCTCTCTCTCATTTTTTTCTCTCTATTTCCCTGTCTGACTCTGTCTCTTAGTTCAAGGTGTGTGTGTTTGTGTCTGACTCTCTGTCTGTCTGTCTGTCTGTCTCTCTTTTGTTTTTTTCCCCCTCTACATTGCTTTCTCTCTTTCTCCTTTCATCTTTTCCTCTTTCTCTCATATGTGTTCACTCTCATATCTGTTCCTCTTTTTCTTTCTTATTTCTTCACTTACTGTCTCTTTCTCTCTCTCTTGGTTGCTTCCTTCCCTCTTGGACTCATATAAAGCACTTTTAGTTCATCTATTCGTGACAGAGAGTCCACATTGTGTGGTTTGTCAAATAACTTTTGATGCAGAGCCCATTAAAAAATACCAAATACATGTTGAGCAGAATAAGCAAAAAAATCTGCACATAACTGTGTGCATTTGTTACATCAGTATTTGTTTTTTGTTGCTGAAATTGTTTCGGGGAAAATACTGTAAGCATGAAAATCCTGAAATTTGAAACGTGATGAAACGTTTGAAATTGCTGATTATTTGAGCAAATTTGACTCTCAGCAAACTTTCCATCGATTTATATTCATTACAGATTCATGCCGTTTTGTAAGGAAAATATAGCGATTAAAGGAAAAAAAAGCTGGTGTTGCCAATTTGAAGAACAAAAGCTGATCAATTAGGCTTTGAATAATTCCTGTCATGAATGGATTAAATACCCTTCTGGCTGTCGGTAGATAATTGGTTCAGCACACCTGATGTAAAATTCTATGAAATTTTCTCACTTCTCGCTTCTGCTGTCGCATCTCAGTACTTATTGGGGAATGTACCCCGTAGATGAAAATAGGAGATATTTTTGTGTAGAAAGGAGTGGTTTTGCTACAACAGTTCTCATTTGATCTTAGGCACTCTTTACTAGTTGCTATTGTACATAAAATGTAGATTTCTTACAAAGTATCATTTATCTTCAAATTTGTATTTACATTACACTATTGGTATATAACTTTGACATTCACTCTATACATCTCTTTTTATCTGTAGAAAGACATTAAATGTACTGGTTAACACTTCAATAAATAATTTTAACGGTATTATTATGGTATTTGATAAAATATGTTTCAATAGTACTTTCCCAGTGGTTAAATGCATCTCCTTAGTACATAAGTTCTTTCACAGTTGCTAGTGAAATTTCCAAAAATTCAGGTTGATTTACCTCTATTTATGCCAAAGAAGTATACATATCCATATTTTTATTGAATTTTGACAGTTGTCCCAAAGAAGAACATTGATCAGAAATACTTTATGAGTTTCATTTAAATCCATATTACTCTTATGTCATGTTGACTTCTATGTGGAATCACAAGAACTGTGTCATAATACCTGTAGGTTATATGTGTATTCCAGAAATAGTTACCATATGTTAAAACTGTCTTACAAAAATAGTCATATTGATATGAAAAAAATGTCCATTTCTATAAGTGATGATAATTTCAACGTTTGGTATAGATCACCAATTCTAACCCAACTTTGATAAAGATTATGTCAAGGAAGATATTCCATTTTTTGTTTGTAGTAAGTATGCAATCATTTATAGCAAAATAAACATGGAAAATAGATTCTATAATGTGTCTTGCACAAACCCTTCATACCAAAAGGCTACATACATACTTTCCATGTGGTGTGCATGACTGTTAACTTGAAACAGGTTGTATTTTGCATTATTACTTTTCATCTTGTGGTTCATGAAACATCCAGAGCATCTTGATGCACAGAAAATAGTTTCTTGGATCTGTTCAATCATTGAGGGGTATTTCAACCACAGCTGCAAATCCTCAATATTTTGCTCTTGTATGCGGTGAGAAAATATAATGAGGATGCAGACCTTTCTTTTTAGGCAAGAGATTTGGACAAAAATTTTGTCAATCATTGAGGGGTATTTCAACCATAGCTGCAAAACCTCAATATTTTGCTCTCGTATGCCTTGAGAAAATATAATGAGGATGCAGACCTTTCTTTTCAGGCAAGAGATTTGGACAAAAATTTTGTCAATCATTGAGGGGTATTTCAACCACAGCTGTAAATCCTAAATATTTTGCTCTCGTATGCCTTGAGAAAATATAATGAGGATGCAGACCTTTCTTTTCAGGCAAGAGATTTGGAAAAAAATTTTGTCAATCATTGAGGGGTATTTCAACCACAGCTGTAAATCCTAAATATTTTGCTCTCGTATGCCTTGAGAAAATATAATGAGGATGCAGACCTTTCTTTTCAGGCAAGAGATTTGGACAAAAATTTTGTTTGCTACATAGACACCACCATAACTGCACAAATTATTTGCTCTGTATTAATTTGCCAGACAAATCATGTTGAAGAATTCACCTTTTGATTAAAAGTTTAAAAATCTTCCAATTTTCAAGGTGAACAAATATTTATTCGTTTCATATTTTGAAAAAAATAAATTCCTTTTGAAAGACTTTGGAACCTGGGAGGCCAGTCAGAAATATTGCTGTACACACACACAACCAGGGAAACGTGTGGAAAGGGTAGTTTTTACTGATTTAGTCATGCAAGTGACACGATTAGGATGTGAAATAGGCAAAAAAATGAAGAAAAAGGATACGTTTTCTTGAGTTTAACAAAGAGAAATAGACAAGAGACCTTGTTTAGGGGATAAGTTCGAGGACGTTAAACTCGCCTAGGGGTAAATTTTCATAGAATGGCATGGGAAAACACCTTGTAAAGGGTGTAATTTTGATCAATGGATAGAACTCATTTTGGGTGGTGTTTGGAAAACCTGTGGTCACAAATGTATACAGGAATTTATCCTGACTGGTCCTCCCTGAGCTTTGGAATGTGACTGAAAAGTGAAAGGCATAATTCAATGTTGGTACAATCAAAAGAAAAAGGATGAAAGACATTGGTTCATTCAAAAACTAGAATTACATACAATAGCAATATTATGTTCTGTATAAATCTATCACAAACACTTTATACATACATCACATCTTTGACACTGTTCTTTTTTGAGGATGATTTCATCTCTTAATGCTATTTAGTTTTGTGTTTTGTTCATCTTTGAGTTGTCCCTGGCTCTGAGTCTCATTTAGACATTTATATACAATGTACATGTTATACTATGTATGCTCAGCACTATTGTAAATAAATATGCCAAACGCTTTTGAAGACCATGTGCATTTGATATTTTCTTTAGTGATAAAATTCCTTAGAAATGTGTTAAGACTTTTAATAATTCATAAACAGAACACAAATCTAATCCTAACAATTTATTTACATATATTACATGTGGAACGTCATATGCATTGTCATTGTTGCTCCCTAGGACGAGTTGGAAAGGCTAACAATTTGTGCATTCTGCACTTTAGTTATTAATACTAAATATGTTGGTACATCTGACATTAATAATAATTTACATGTACATCATTTGGAAATGACTTGAAACTAACAAAAGTACCAATAACAATTTGCTGGACATCAATAAATCTTTGTCTTAAGCATGCAGATTTCATCTTTGACTAAAGAAAAGGTAACATGATAGCGTTTAATCCCTCGCCTACTGGAACCGTAAGCTCCGTTATTTAACCTATAGGAATCAGAGAATGGAGTTTTCAAAGGGTTAAGTTTGGTTCTTGATCATTTGGCCATGCAAATGCTTGCACTTCCCAGGTCTCTACACACCATAAACCAAAATAAAAGAGGAAACAAGGATAAGAAATAGCTCTAGATGGGGTGATGTCTGATGTAAATAAAGTATTTCAGAAGTTGACTAACAGTTGGTGTATCCCTCGAGATAACAGTCCTTCTGGCAACACTGGTTCCATCCAACCCACTTGGTAGGGCTGCTATCATCAGAGTAAATACCATCAAAGCGAACTGCAGAAAAAAAATGCAATATGCACTAGATTAGAATGTTTGGAAGTTTTATAGGTTAGATTCCTTTACAAATACATATGCACGTGTCGACTGATATACACAAATTTTGCATAATGTAACTTCTCTCTGCATTCTTCATTGCAGCTCCCCACAGGGTATCTAAATATGTGATCTTTTAATATGCATTTCTCTCTTCTTCTCCTCCTTCTTTTCCTTTTTCTCCTTCTCCTCCATCTTTTTCCCCTTCTTCTTCTTCTTCTTCTTCTTCTTCTTCTACTTCTTTCTGGTTTCTGCTTTCCCTTCTCCCCCCTTTCCTGCCAGAGAATCCTCATCATTCCAGTGTCTCTCCTACCTAATTGCCGAGGATCTGCAGAGAAATCTGTGTTAAAGATAGGACTGTCCTCAGACTCCAGAGGCACTGCAGTCATCTGGGTTGTCATGGCAACAGCTGCCTGCCATTCGCTAGGAGAAATTGGTGTCCAAGATGACCCGCCATCCGTACTCTTGATGTAGTATGCAGCTGATGAATCGCGCCCGATGGCGTAGAGTGTGTCTTCTGTCTGAGTATGCCCAATGACCTGACGAACCTGGTCCGGTAAGACTGTTTTTTTTATCAAATTAATATGCAGGCTGTGATAAATCTATCTTTTCTATAATGTACCTTATTATACTTTGGTAGCAACATAACAAATTGTCATATGCATCATCCAGTCTTTTAACCAATTTTATAATGGGATGTAATTCCTTTCAGTTATACATGTACTTACATTTTATTTCATGATGTGTCTATGTAGGATATTCAAATGTTTTCACAATTGTAAATACACCTGTGAATTGGCATTATTGCCATGAATCTTGGTTCTTTTTATAAACCAACAATGGAAAGATGAAATAAAATATAAGAAGTTACGTCCACTGTTCAACTGGACAATCTGGCGAGTTGACACTTTTGCTACTATTGAAGGTTGTCTTCTTTGCGCCAAGGAACTTTTGTGAGCCACAAAGCTGTGACCTTTGGCTGTGACATGGGTTATGTTGTTGATAAACTATTTCGTTGAATTAAACTTCTGGGAATCTCAACGTCTCGGCAACTTTTTCCCCAAGGCATATATATTTGACTGCCAACCTATATTTGATACAAATGAAAGTTTGCTTAATCGAAAATGCAGAAACAATCAGGAAAGAGCTTTTTTTATCTTATCAGAGGAAAAACAGCAAGAAAAAATGCTTTCTCATCATCAAACAAAAACTTCATGTACAAATGTTTCCATTATTTTAATGTGTATGTGAATATCATGGATCTTATATGAAAAGAATCAGAAAACGTTTTCTGGCATTTCTATATTCCATTATGGCTTTGCATCTGTAAGAGGTATCCCAGCGTCCTCTTTCATAAAGTTCAAACGTAATCAAGACTTTTTATAAGTATTCTGTATAATGCAGCAAATTATCTTTGTAACTTCGGTGTGTGTGTATATATATATATATATATATATATATATATGATTATATGAATGATTCTGAGTAATTAAAAGAGAGGATTGCATACCTGACCACTGATGTGATGGGTCAGCTCTCTTAAGACTACAAATGGTCTTTGGAACTCTGTGCGGAGGATAAAAAAAGATATGATATTGCATATTAAAGCAATCAACACAAATTTAACATGTGACTGACCGAATGAACAAAATCTAAAGTTCAAAAACATCATGCTTCATAACAAATTTTCTCAGCATTCAATATCCAACATAGAACCAAATTCATGACTCTAACCCTGTCCTAAATACTGTTCTCGAAATGCTTATGCTACCAAACTTGCCCATAACCCAAGACAAAAACTCAAGCACCCAAGTGATGCTCATTTGTATCTTTGACTATAAAGTCCCAACGTAGAGCACCTGTTGAGTGGTCAAATCTTCACACGTTTACAGGTAGATTTATTAGCTTCACGGAAACGGATACAGAAATTTGAATTAAATTTGTGCTGTTCTATTGTACATCTATTTAAACTCTCTTATTGTGCAGTGTTTAATCTGTCAACCCCTTTTCCTCAGTTTCTGTAGCGATGTCTAAGGGGATGGCTCATAACATTTTCCTGAGTTTTCAAAGCCTAAACTTTTCAGAATTTCATCATCTCTTGGATACTCCACTTTCTTTTTCTTCTGTTAAGTGCCAAATGAAGTGACAACAACAAAACATGATTCCTCACTTGTTGTTCCAGACGAGTGTCTGACCATCAAGCTCTCTTTGCAGGCCACTCTCCCTGTGTGTCTTTGTATCGCAGATGAACGCCTCTTGATCGCTGGTATCGACTATTACACCGCGATCATATTCCTCTGGAAGATACGTTGTCGTCTGCTGGCAAATATCTGTTAACATCATTAAAAACACTGCGTTAAAAATTCAATCATTTGGATCACTCTACTGTCATTTTTCATACTAAATATTAGATGACAGTTACATTCACTATGAAAGAAACCATCAATATCCCCCCCCCGAAAAAACTTTCGTATCATTCTTTTCATCAAGGCTTATTTCATAATATTTTGAGGCAACTTTTAATTTTTCTCAAAAATCATGATGAAAATGCTCTTAATTCATGCTAATGAAATCCAAACTCTTCAAAGTTACATTCTGCTTCAATGGTGCCTCCTTTTCCCCACTCCCTTCTGATCTGCCACTGGCTGGTTTGCTTGCTGGGGGACTCTGTCTTTGAAATTGTCTTACACCATGTACATCCCTTCAAACTTCAGTGATGCTGATGACAATTTATAGAGTTATGTTAGCTTACCAGTTTGTATTGCCTCCAGTGCACAGCCTAACAACTCTGTTCGCAGTACATTATAGAGATGACCCGCCCTGGTGAAGTTATACTCTGTGAGACGAATGATGACGTAACGGGCTTCAACCGGTGTCTGAAGACTATGCTGAGCTATCCGGTTGTAATACTCCGTTAAAGATTCTGATGCGTAAACCTTGGAGTGGTCAAACTGATCAAAACAAGTAAAAGAGGTGTGATAGAGACCCTGGCATTCATTATTACATCAGTAAGGAAGTGTTCTATCATAAGGCATGAAATTGGAATTACCATTCCTTTGAATAGGACTAATAGCCAAACAAAATGAACATTTTGCTCATTGTAAACAAGGCATCATTAAACTAACGTAGGATGGCAACAACAGCTGGAATGATCTTTGTCGCACTATTTTAGAGCGACACATGAAAAATGTGAATAAAAAAGGAACAGAGCAAATATTGCTGTGAATATTTGGTGCATGCACAGAATTCTATGACAGACTCATTTAGTGTTGGTGACGAGGTAGTTGCAATGACGCCTGTGACATATATGCAATGGGTGAAGTAAACAAACCTCGAACATTCCATCCTCAGCTTGTGCTTTCCGGTAGACCACATCGTCCGTGCTGTACAGGACTTCAAACTTTCCAATGTCGCCTTTGAAGGCAATCTGTGATGAGGTAGCGGTCCTTGACCCTCCTTGTGTTTGCAGACCTGACAATGCTACCTTTCGTCCAAGGTCAATTCTGAGAAAACGATCATAGAGGTAATCGCCTGCCCGTGCTTCAGTTTTCCAACCTTCACATGTGAAAGATGAAACATATCAAACTATTAATAGTGACAGGAGGCAAGTATAATATGATCAGGTGCAACAATTCATTGAAAAAGACTTGCCAGAAACATGATACTGTATAGCGGCAACATAGCATACCAACTTGTTATGCTATCCCTTGCCCAAATTGATGTATTGTACTTGTTGTAAATAAATAAATAATTAAAATCATATTGTTCTTCCCAAATCATTCAATATGCTCATCCCAAAATGTGGGTAGTGAATCAAAAATATATGCTATGAAGTATATCGGTATATCTATCATGTAATCTGACAGAAAATGGCTTAGAAAAACTGAATATGAGTTGCTAAGGACAGAAAGATGGCAGACTTTGTTCTGTAATGTCGCGCGAAATGGTCCATGAGTGCAAGATTTGTTGGACAGAACTAGCGTTGTAATTAATATGTGAATTAACCATCTCTACTGATACATTCATTCCCTCGAATCTCGTTTTAGGACAGTAAAAATCAAATGGTATTAAAAAGTCGTCAAGAGTGCAGGATTCACAGGGAGGAATGGGTGATTGGACCAAATCTGTCAATGTAACCAGATCATTTTTTGCACTGCCCTAAACCTTGAGGTGACCCTACATTTGATTCTACATGATTTTGTTAAATCTTGTGAAAGATAAAGGGTTACATTAAAGTTTGCAAGTGGGATTTTATTTAGATATAGGGTCCAGGTAGGGTTAGAGTGTAGTATTGGTCCAGAGTTTAGGCCAATGTAAAAAACTGACTGCAGAACAATTGTCCCTTGCCTGTTGTATCCTAAAACCAGCTTCTTCTTCTTCTTCTCCTCCTCCTCCTCTTCCTCTTCCTCTTCCTCCTCCTTCTTCTTCTTCTTCTTCTTCTTCTTCTTCTTCTTCTTCTTCTTCTTCTTCTCCTCCTTCTTCTTCTTCTCCTCTTTCTCCTTCTTCTTTTTCTTTTTCTTCTTCTTCTTCTTCCACTTCCAGGGAGAGTGCTGCATTGGGGAGAGGTCTTACCTGTGCCATTTAGACGTGCATCTTTGGCTGCAGCGCTTGAGTCAGGTTCAGAAGACGCCTGTAGCTGACAGTCTTGGACCACCGAGCTGTCACTGACGCCAAGAGCAACAGGTGAGGCGCAGGTAGCAGTCGGGTAGGAACCTGTTGGGGGGGGGGGGGGTTGGGAAGGGGAGAAATAGTATGCTTCTTGCAGAGTTAACCAAATTTTAGCAAACAGAAATTTATACTTTGATAACGCAACACATGTTTAATTCTTTCCTGCTGGGTCCGTATAATAGTTACACAAAAGAATAAGTCTGGAAACATTAAAATCATGGGTTACATTTCATATTCTTTTCATATTCTATAGTAAATCATTTTATGTAAAACACAAGTATATTCACCCCCCCCCCACACACACACACACAAAAATCTTCTTAAAAGTAGAGATAAGTATATAAAAGAGAGCAGGTTGTGAGATTTATAATACATTCAAATTCTTTCTGATAGTAACGAGTGTCTTCCTTTGATAACAGAAGGTTTGGTTTAGCTAGTTGTTGCTTGGTAGGGCAGATCTCATTGAGTTTGGGAACTAAAGAAAAGCAACTTTTAAGCTGAAAGCATGCATAGAACGTGACCACTATAGGAAATAGGAAACCACTTACTCTCATCACACAGTGGCAATTCATTTTGTCAAACCTTGGGTAAACATTGCTAAAAGCATGGTCGTCTTCTTGATCTTCCTACCTCTATAGCCTTAGAGTCCACTGTACCCGAGTGTGCACACTGAATGAGTGGTTTCCCATTCCACAATGTAACCCCATACTTACTAGTAGGCACTGCTGATGAAGCCGTGAGCGAATAAGTCGCCTCTTTGACTTCAATGACTGTTGGACCGTCAGTGATGGTAGGACTGCTTCTCTCATACGAGCTGTACGAGATCTGGAGAATGGAGTTTGCACTCCAGTCCGTCTTCCCCTTGAAGGCATAGCTAGAACTGATTGTACATGCAACGTCGAATGCGATGATGTCGGTAAAGTAAACCTTTGTTATCTAAAGGTGATAAGTAATGTAATATTTTTTATTAATTTTGCATTTATCTGAAGTAACCTACTCACATGCCAATGGTAGAATGTTATTGTTGTCTGATCTGACCAGCCATACATTGAAGCATTTGTGTTAAGATGCTGCACCCAAACCTGACATATCATGTCAGAATAAAGCCCTGTAAAACTCCTCTGGACATGATGCCCAGTATATTTTCGCTTCAAAACTTCAAAAACCTTATTTCAAGTCAATAGTCAATTTGTACATTTCATTTATTTTTTCAACATCACCATAGTTCTACTTTAACTTTTACGTTGTTCAAGTTAAAATCAAGATTCTCATCCTTAAATCGGTAACAACACTGACCATTTAATATTCTAATTCCTTAATGCATTTAAGTTAATTTGAATAGTGTGAAATCTTCATCATCATTATTGTTATTATTTGGTTTGGCGTCACCTGTGCCTGGAAGGCGAAAAGCGAATTGAATCACTGTAAAAAAGACTGTAACCCTCAGGTCTCTCCTCCTGATATCACTGATTGGGGGGCGTGCAGGTGGACCACATACACTGGGGTTTCCCCCTACTCTTATACGAATAGTGCAGTGCAATCTTTAACGTGCAAAGGTGGTGACTCTCCTTAAACCTTGAGGTGACCCTACATTTACATGGGACCTCCATTTAACATCCTATCCGAGGGACTGTGTGCTTTCCACTGTAGCATAGCCTGCGTCTATGAAACAGGGGAGAGGCATGATAACACATAACTTCAGTCATCCGCCTGGGTTGGACTCGAATCCATGATCTTTGTTTCGACAGGCAGACGCTTTACCTACTGAGCCAACTCGCTCCCTCTAGGAAAACTTACTTGAAATGTCAACCCAGCTGAAGTGTCTACAACAATGGGGTAACTGGCATCATGTGTACCATCTTGTGTTATTGACTGATAATCTATGTATGGTGGTAGCAACATGCGGAATTCAACATTGTTGCACTCCGCTGAAGATGTGTCTGAGTGATTCAACTGTATGCTGTATGTCACCGTGTCACTGAAAAAAAAAATGGTTTGACATGATTTGATTTGATTTGGTTTGATTAGTTAAATGTGAGCACATCTAGATTTAGAGTACAAAAGATTTATATCACAATGAAATGAAATATATTTTACGATTACAAAAGATAGCCGACAGCCACAGTTTATTTCTGTTTGGGTACCTATATCATGCTGAAATCGGTCCTTCAAAGTTATTAAAAACAGCAAAAACTTTAATCAGTGGATAATTCTGACTGATTGAACTGGGGTGATGAGAAGGAGACTCTATGGTCTTGCACATGCTCCACCTAGATGAAATAGACCTACAGCTCTAATTTTACAGAAGGGACCTTGTACTTAAATTTATTGCTTTTTCTAAGGGTATGGTTTGCCAAAACAAGGAGACAATTTATTACATGGGACTGTAGCCTCCTGAGAATGTTGAAACTACAAGTAAATGCACAACCATGAAACGAAGAAAAAAAAATCATCAAGATTGAATTAGAAATTTGATTCAAAGAGGAAGAAAACTAATGGTGCAGACATTACACTCATTCACGCTCACTGGGTGTTCATTGGCAAGACAGCATATCAACCATCCCACCAATCAACCAACCAACAAGCCAACAAAGATAAATTAACAAAAAAACAAAAAACAAATAAATTAACAATCATACAGGCACTTTAACATACAAACAATTAATCAAAACTACCCACCCTGATCCAAGACTTGATGTATCTCCCAGTAAGCTGTATGCTATCATGAGGTTGGGTGCTTCGCTGCCGCTACGGCTCGCATCAATGTAGAGATTCGAGACCCACACATAAGCTGCATCCATGGCCACCCCTGCCGAGAGAATATGCTGAGAGCCGTCGACTACTTCTTCAGAATCCGTCAGCTGTATCTCGACCTCGATCAAAATTTGGTGACTGGAGTCATCTGGAGAAGCATTGTCGATGTCTGCATGGAAAATAATCGAGCAATGACATATAAAAAGTAGCCGTAATCAGAACGAATCTTGGGAAGCAATCTATTTTCATAATCAGGGCATATTCCTTAGAATTCACAGCCAACAGATTTAAGCAGCATCAATTTAAGGAGATCATTTAGTAGACAACTCAGTGAAAAAGATAATTCTCTATCAATGAATTTTCATTTATGAAAAATCACTTTTGGATTAAATCTTGTAAACCTTATCCTCTTCTGTAAATATGGTAAGCTGTAAATATTCAAGTATAAATTGTCTAGTGCAAATATGCTTGAATGTCATTTGAATATGTTTGAAATTATTGTTTGTAATATTATGTTAATGGGGCTAACCTCAATAAGCAGGGGGATGTATATAAACGGGTAGATTTAAAAACTAAACAGGCGCGCTAAGTTATAACAGTTTGACATATGAAGAATGGCGTATATACCCTTACAATGACCCCTGTCGGAAAAGAAATCCAAATCACTTACAATATGTCTGATTGTGAACCCAAAGCAGAACAAAGAAAGATAATTACTTTTCTCCTCCTTTGTAATATCATCTAGGATTCACAAATATTTTTTGCTAGAATCCTTAAATATCAGGGGTGGTATTCTGAACACTGTTTTAACTGTGTTTTAGGTTCTGTTATAACTTCTGTTTTAAGTCATTGATTTACAACACCACTAAAACAGTCTTTAAACGGTATTCTGAGAACTGTTTTAATGGTGTTGTAAGTCATCAAAGCCACACCCACTAAAAAGATATTATCCAACGGGGAAAGTCGTTAGAGATGAGTCTAAGATGACTCAGCCAATAAGATCGCTTCCTGGGGAAGGGGTGCATGAAATGCGTGAACTTATATTCGTGTTGTAATGAGCGCATTAGTTTTCGCTTAGTTTCTCGCTTTAATTCACATGTGATGATGTGACAGAATTAGTTGTGCAAATCATCTCTGATATTATCGCAGACAATTGCCAAATTTCTCCACCCGAGGCAAAAATTCTTTCAAAATGTTGTTTCGGGAATAAAAGCAAGGTTTATTGGATCTCATTATCCCCCCATTCCAACCAAAAACATTTATGAGCGAGAAAAATTGCCCCATGGCATACCGTATGCAAAGTTAAACACCTCCCACCCTGTTTTATCTCATGAGCATGAAATGTCAAGCGGAAAGAGTTAAAACAGGAGATAAAACGGTCTTCAGAATACTGTGTTATTACATATGGTATTTTTACGCGCTTATGCATGACTTGCGCCAGGCTTGCAAAGTAAGATGGTTAGAAGTGTAAACAAAACTTAAAACAAAAGTTAAAACAGAGATAAAACAGTGTTCAGAATACTGATTTGCAGACTTAAAACAGAGTTAAAACAGTCTCAGAATACCACCCCAGGAATGTAAGGAATTGTATCTGTCCATGCGGGATAATTTTCTTTCATTGTTTTTTTCGTTCATCAAACTTTATCAAGAGAACCACTTATCTCCACATTTTCTTCTGATTATAGGGCCTGACCCTTGCAGTGTATACAATTCCCATTCTCACCGTTATTATGAAGGCGACCGAGGGAAAGCTTGACGCGATCGTTTTGGGTACTGTTAGCATTGATATAACTTGTGAATGTTGGCGTAAATGACACTAGACTCCCGAGGTTACTCTCGATGTTGCTACCAACATCCTGGACCGCCATGTTCCTCACCACCATGCCAACATAGGAGATGTTGAGGGTAGTGACGATCTCGACGTTGGCTTCAACATCCTGGTCGCTGAGGGTGATGGTGATGTTGCACAGCGCCTTCTCGCCGGGGGTCATGTAATAGGCGGATTCCGGGCATGCCAGCTCAAAAGAACTCTGATGACAATGGAGGAGGAAATTTGGATGGTTTAAAAGGAACATCAAAAGAGGTATTATTTTACTTTTGTGGTATAGTTTAATGCTGTGATAATAGTATTAGGATTACTGAATGAGATATCTGGACAGTCCTAAGATATCATCTGTTTGGAGCCAGAAGGGTGTTAACTCATATGCTTTAATATATAATTAATGCCCTTCTTGCTCTAAACAGAGGATATAATTCCTGAGAAATATTCTGCCTCAAAAGCTGTGTTTTATTAAGAAAATCATACAAAATACATTCCTGAGAAATATTCTGCCTCAAAAGCTGTGTTTTATTACGAAAATCACACAAAATACGTCTATCTCAGTGCAATAGTTCTCAATACCATGTCAATACCCAGGTGTAGGTATTGGGAATCTAATAAGCCTTTATCGGGGCCTGCTCTAGTTAGCTCTCAAGGGTAATCATTGCCAATGCATCATTTCTAGCCATAATTGAGCCTGCCCTTTTAACAGTATGCATGGTACTTTGACAAAATTACCATCAAATCATGGTAATTTGATGGTACTTTCATAGTTCTGATGGTAATTTTGTCAAAGCACGATGGTACCCAAAGTATTTTTTTATCAAGGTGTGAAGGTTATTAACACATGAACCATTATCATAAGTATTGTTTGTTTTGAACGCAGGGGAGCTACTGCAAAATCGCATAGAATTAGCAACATTTTTGAACACACAATACAATATGATTGCTTTCTATGATATAATCAAACTGAAAATTACTCATTTTGCTTACACCATGAAATGGAACAAACGGAGAACACAAATGAACAATAAACCAATTACACAACATGTTACAAGCAAACATAAAAGCAAATGGATTATCATTACATTTGTACAATAACTGCCATAAAAAATCTCATAAATAACTGGATTGCAAGTGTTGCCTCATGATTCAGTAATTAACCACCACTTACTGTATAATTTCTAATCACAGTTGCATTGATGGCATAAAATATGATGTTCTGAACATCTTGCACCTCTGCACTCCCTGTGTAGACATTGACCTCGGCATCCATCTGAATCACATCACCATGCATGGCTGTGGAATCATTGCGCACCTTAACTCTCACCTGAAACTCAATCTATGGTAAGAAAGTCAGAGAGATATGGATATTATTTAGTAGTGTAATTTTGGGATAGAGAAAGAGTTTTACCAGCACAAATTAGGGAAGATGAGAAATGAGAAAAGTGAGTGTCACTGTTTTACTGACATTGTCGTGTGAAGGAGTGATGTATATATATATATGTTCATTAACTCATCTGCACCAAAATAAAGGATCAAAAGGGTTGGAAATCTGTCTGACGGTCAATTGGATTCGGTCACGCCTAAATGCTGGCCCACCTCTGTGGTCTAGTGGTTAAGGCATTGGCGTTCTAAGCCAGTGACCCGGGTTCGATTCCCGGCGGAGGTATTTTTTCAACCCAAGATTCAAAATGGATGACAGCTCTGGGGAACATTGAGAGAGCTACGCAATTATTATTCTTCCATTTTCATTTCTTTCAATATAAATATATATGTGTGTGGGTGTGTGTGTGTGTGCAACATAATACCATTTTAACCTAATGGGGCCTCTTTGTAAAAGTCCTGTCTCTTTATGCCATCTTTTCCCAGTCCTGCAATGCATGCATAATAAATTTGAACTTCCCAAAACAATTCCGAAGTTTGCGCCTTTTTTCTCGTGCAAATCTTCTAGTTGATCTTACATTGGTTAAATATGGCCTTAAGTTGTCAAAAGAAATGTATTGTAATCCACTGGTATAAAAGTGCTCTGAAAATGCAGAGGTTAAGGGTTCGAGCACCGCCACTGCACACATATCCAGCTTCTCTACACCCACTGAGTATCCGATAGGATGCAGGCTAGTGTAACCTACTGAAAAACTATCCATTTACCTGACAATCTGATCCCTGACATGCAATGAATCCTAGATCAGCTATCAGTGTTGTTCTGAAAGGGAAAGAGAAAGAGGCGAATACTTTTACACAGAGACAAAATGATTGGAGAAATAACAGGGCAGTAATGGCTGTACAGAGAAAAAGAGTGACAATATTAGTTTTCTCTTTACAATTTTTGTTGAAATCTTACTTCAGTAATTACGAAAATGCCATTGTGATTATACAAATTTATCAGTAATTGATCTTGGATAACATCCACCATCTTGATTATAATTGATTTTAATAATATCATAATAATACATAGAATTCATATTGTGCTTTCTACATGTCTTTTACATTGTAAAGCACTGTACAGGCAATTACATTTAAGACATTAATACATAAACACTTAAATAGCATACATAATACATGAATTAATAACCTTGAAATAATTTAACAAAAGTATACAGTGTAGAAACATCTAGGACCCAGAACTTAGGAAAGGGAAACATACTCAGGATCAATAATGGTTTCAGATTTATTGAGAAACTAGAAAGGGGATATAATTATGGGAAAAAGATTTCAGCTAAGTTGAGAAGTTTAAAGATTGCCTATGATTAGGAAAAATGATAATTTTTGGAGAGATACTCAGCAGTATTTTTATTTTTATATTTTTGCTATTGGTTATCCTTCAGTTATGATATTTTAAATGAGAAATAATGAATTCTCACGCCGGTAGAGCAGGACTGGGAACAATATCAGCCGTGGTGAACGCCTTGACGTCTGCTCCAGTCGTTCTCAGGGTAATCTCAGTAAACTCAAACCATGTCACGTTTGAGCTGAACTCCAGATGGTATCCCAGGGTGGTGTTGCTACTCAGAGTCACTGACTGTGTGAATGACGATTCTTTCCCGATCTCGACGTCCTGGGACGTGACCGTATCGAACGCTAAGGTGTGCGACGTTGGTATCACCGCCTGCCAGGAAAGATCAATTTGGGAGATTTTTCAGTGAAGGATTATCTACTCTCTTCAGGGTCTCTACTCTGAAATCCACTCTTTTTAAGGTTGCTATTAGGGATCACTTGTTTTGGAGTTGAATTTACTCCCAAATGATTGCAATCCACTCCAATGTAGTAGTTTTAATCACACTTCTAAGAGCGGATTTCACTCCAAAAACTCAGTATTCTGTGATATAACTCCCCCAAAATGTGTTTCCACTCCTGTTCATTTAGAGAGTATAAATTGTGTTCACATATAGGGTCTGACAGAAATTCATAACTGCTGCAATTTCCACATACATTTTAACCTCAGCATTTTTTTTCCACAATTTTTTTCAACCCGTTGACCACTGAATTCTCAAATTCCCATAGACTTACTACAGGACCACCTGGGGTCTATAGTATAAAGCCGTTCATAAAGTTATGAATGACATTACGAACGACTTGAATATGGCAAGCCAAATATGTTTCTCAATCATTATAAATCGCACCAGCTAAAAGTGAAATATGCAGATGTAGATTAACTTTGCTATTGTCTACAAACATTTTTATTGCGAATTGCATTTTCTGCCACAATTTAATTGAGATTATGGGAAATGCAGTCACACTTTGTTAAAATATCAGGAAAAATTTTGGGCATCCCATTTGGCACTTCATATTCAAGTCGTTGGTAAAGTCATGCGTAACTTTACAAACAGCTCTATGAAACACCCCCCTGGTTTCAGTAGCCAAGGGGTTAAGAGACCTAATTCTGCAAGGATGGGGTGGAAAAGTGATATAACCTGGGAACAAATAAGGAGGGACATCATGAGTGAGGCACAGGTTTGATGAGGTGGATGAAATTTGAATCAATAAGGCCATCAACGAAGAGCATGATGTGAGAAAGATTTATATCATCTCATTTGGTCATGGTCAATACATAACCGGTTCTTGGGTTTGCTGCTAATGTAAATTTATATTTGTGGCCAGAATATTGATTTATTTAATAATGATGTCTCATCAGTGATATCAAAGTGAATGTTTCCTTTCCCCTCTCCAATTTTCTCTCTTTTTCTTTCTTTCACTAACCACTCAATATTTTTTTTTTTTTTTGGGGGGGGGGGGGGGGTGCCCTGTGTTCTCAATAGCTACATGAGAATTCATGAGAATTTTACCGTGAGTGCAGCAGAAGCACTGTAGTCGGCAACAATGCTCAAATTTTCGCTGACCAGGGTTGTACTGGATGGTGATTTGACGTCGACGGTTATGGCGTGCGCTGATGCGTTGCTGACCAAGCTCCGGTCTCCACTCAGCTGAACCACCAGGGTCAGATTGATGGATGAGGATGACGTTACTATTGAGGGTCAAATTTTAATAATAGTAATAATAATAATAATAATAATAATAATAATGAACGCTACTTATATAGCGCATATCACTTACATATGCGCTTAAGAAAATGTATAGAGAGATACAGTACAGGTAGAAAACATGCTCGGTACATGGAGATATGATCAATAATTACTTACAAAGAATAATTACAAGGAAATTAATAATTATTTGCAAATGGATTACAAATACAATGACAATATTGACTGATTGATTGACAATATTAATGACAATATTTACTATTGGCAATTTATACAGGAGCACATATCCATCTCTCCAGATGCTCTAGGTGCATACAAAATAATTTCAAAATAAATTGCTGCACTGTGATGTACAGATGTAACGGTATTAAAGCTTTGTCATGATTGCAAGTAGGCTATGTCATAGTGAGAATGGTACGTGATAATGTCAGTGAAATATATGATCTTATTGAAATCCCAACATGCTGCAAATTAGTAAACTATGAGAACTTCGTGCAAAATGCCAAATCCCGTATTATACTGTTTGTAGTCATTTGTAAATTAGCGTGTCCCACAGTGCTAAAATACTTTTTACAGGAAATTTGAAAGGATCTCGAAAAAAACCTAGGATGGCCATTCCAGTAAATGATTTGTCTTGCACTCACTTGAAGCACTGATGACTCCCAGGTCGAGTGTCGCCTGTTGATTTGTCTTATCGCTGTTGAGTGACGTTAACGTCGCATCCGTGTAGACGGGATCACCACATGGTATGTCGGAGCCTCCGACCTCGCCTGTCAGTGAGATGATGTTTAGGGTCGCTGAGTTGACGTCCACGTCGACGGAATAGGCATAGCTGGACTCCTTTTCGAATGTGAGGGTTATGGTGACAGTGGCTAGCGTGCCGGGTGCGACGGCGCCATCACTGGGTGACGACAGCGACAGAGCAATGGTAACAGGATTCATTCCCTAGTTTAATGGATGAAAAGAGGGGTTTAGTGGAAGAAAAGAGGAGAAAATGACAAGAGATTTTCACAGATCTGAACACATGTCTGAACATGATTTGTAAGTTATAGATTATTTGCCACTTCGTCTCGTGTTTTAGAGGATCTTTCACTGCATGACCAACACTTAAAGAGGATGGCCTGATGCACATTGGCCTAAAGTATTTCAGCTGATCCATTTAAAACCATTTTTTAAAAACTATGTGACATTTTTCAAACTTTGAAAACCACGAGCAGTGCATGCACTTATGCAGGTACATTTGGTCACCTCGCTTGCCGAATTCGTTTGCTTTCCCAAATCCATCTTATATCTGAGTATTGTACGAACGAGCACAGCGAGCGAGGAAAATACATAAATATGTATTCCCTTTCATGGTAGAAGTGAAAGTTCTTCATCAAAATATACGATGGGCCTTTAAGATATCTATTTTGAACTATGTGGTCACCTCTCCTACCTAATTTATTTGCTTTCAAAGACCATCTTGTATTATACAAGCGAGCGGGGAAAATATATATATATACCTTTTTGTGCTAGAAGTGATAATTCTTCAACCAAATGCATGATTTACCTAAAAGTATCTAGATTATGTATTTGTTCATCTCACCTGCCGAATGTGTTTGCTTTCCGAACTTACGAGCTAGTACAGCGAGTGAGGAAAAATATACACTCTCATGGTACCGGTGTTAATTCGTCGTCAAAATGAACAAGCAAATAAGCCGAAAATATGGGCACCTTACTCTCTTTTTCTTTCTTTTCCCCCTGCATCCTATTCCTCTCCTTTCTTTCTCTCTCTCTCTTTTTTTTTGCCGACAGCAATCACGAATTTGTAGATTGGGAATGGTACCTCTACCCCAGTTTTACATTATGGGTGTAAGTCTCTGCCAGTCCTGTACCTAGGATTTTTACTGTGGTTCAACTTTGGAAATAGTAGACCTTTTTGAGGAAGTGACAATTGCAAGCGCAAAGCGCGAGCTGAAATTTTGGTTTTCAATAACCTGTAGGCAGAGCAATTTTGCCTCTCATTTATTTTGAACTCATTCCAAAACTGATGATAACCTAATCAACTTCCCCCTACATGTGAGCGCAAAAATCCCCATTAAATGAATCATACTTCTTTGTAATTCTTTCTTATAACTCTCAAGATGAAAGCATGCGAGCGTGGAGCGCAAGCGGCAATTTTGCCATAGCCCTTACATTTTCTTTCTTCCTTCTTCTTCTTCTTCTTCTTCTTCTTCTTCTTTTTTTTTTCTCCTTTTTACTTTTTCCTTTTTCTTTTTTTCTTTCTTCTTTTTTTCTTTTCTTTTTTCTCTCTCTCTTTTTGCTCCGCCAATGGGGGGGGGGGGGGGGGGGGGGGGCTGCTTTGGCCCCCCCCCGGATCCGCCTATGTGGTTTATATCATTGCCATTATTATTTTTATTACATCAAGACATATAGATGCCCAGAACATGTCCAGGCGTAATCTCTAAAGACAGACGAACGTCATGAAGGAGGCTTCGATGGCCCGGTGAAACACCAGCATAACATCAACGGGAAGGCTGGAATTTGAGTACCAGGTAATCGAGTAATCAGTTTACTTGACGGTAGTAGAATATCGCCTGTTTTGCATACGCCTTAACACGTTTATGCGAGTTTTCTCACAATTTTCTGTTCTGCATTACTTAAACAACAATAAAGCTTACCGATGGAACTTCCCAGTTGGTCATATCCGTGGTCCCGTCTACTGTGCCCGAGAACGTGTGTGACGCACTTCCCTGGCCATTGACGTACACACTGAGATCAATGGTTCGTGCAGCAGTCACATCGTTGGAGTCGATGACCATACGACGGAAGAGGATCTCGACAACGAACTCGCCGGTTTCATTCGCGTCCAGATTCGAGACGATTCCTGTTTCGAAAGAGAGATTGTCGTCGATGTGTGATCCGCCGCTGTTGGATGAAGGAGAATTAAGGAAGATGAAAGCCAGAATAAGAGTGAAAGAGAGAAAGAGAGATCATTGAAAATAAAGGGAACAGTAAGGAAAGGCAAACGGAGAAAAAAAAAAGAGCAATACTTGAGAGTGCAAAGAAAATATGTGTAGAATTTGGATTGTTAAATGTCTGTTGGTTCAACTGGTCTTGATTAGAAACCCTTTGTAACATCAAAGGAAAGATGAGATATCAATAATTGAATTGTACTTTATTGAAATTCATTGATATGAATCAATAGCCGATTCTGTTCTTTTATTTTTCAAACATAAAGTACATACAGTTATGATACGTACAAGAGTAGGAAAGAAATGAATCGACTTTCAAAAAAATATAGAGAGTGTGCATAGCATTAGATATATGAATACCCCCCCCCCCCCCAAAAAAAAAAAAAAAAAAAATAATAATAATTGGATAGCACTGATATAGACTGGGAACATAATTCGCGATAGTAAGTTGGAATATGTTGTTTTCTCATCCTTTGATAGACTATGATAGAAAAAATTTGTCCTTTGAAATAAATGACCATTTGGGAAGAACAGTGAACAGTTCTGTAGGAGAAATGGGGGAGCATACTATTCAAATGAGTAATTTAGCCTTTTTAACATCAGATAATTCCTGCAGTGGTCATTCGTGCAACTTGAGAAATTGTGGTTTATAGCTCGATTGTGAAGCCACAATTAGCATTCTGAAACTTGTGAAATACGGTTACGGTTAAAGCTGTTCATAGCACCCTGCTCGTAGTTCATTTTCCTGGCAAAATGTTTTTGCAATGAAAGTCTGGATTAACCATGCTCTAAACCAAACGCTTAGCAAAACTTTGATTCTGGCTGGGGAAAAATCAAGCTATAAAAAACCCCTTATACTCACGTGGAGGTCTGTGTTGCCTCAATGGTCTCCATCGTATATGGAAGGCACCCGAGCTCGGCAGCCGCGGTGCTGATCCGGGCATCGCAAAGCCCAAAGAGTTCCACATCGCCAACGAGCTGGGACGTGACCTCGAATCTGATGTTAGAAAACGTGCTACTGCTGGGTACAACGACGGTGACATTGAGTCTGCCCACAGCACCGTTGGCTAGTGTGCAAGGATTACTACACGAAAGACTCGAAGTAATAGTCGGAACGTTACCATCCTATGGGAAGATATAATGATATGTTACAGTTATCAAGGACATTATTATCACTGCTTGATTTTTTTCGGCCAAGGCAACCAAGAAAACAAAGTACAAAACAATGGCAAAATGTAAGGAGAGTCACATGGATGCCGTGAAAAGAAAAAAATTAACACTAAATAACTATAACCGGAAGGTCTTCTTTTCTAATCCATGTGACTTTAAATGAGTTAATGTGGGCATTTCGTGAATGACTCAATCTCAACGCCCTACACAATGTTGCTTTTGTTACCCCCGATCATTGTATTTTTTAGCCCGCATACAACTGTGCACCATCTCCACTCCGTAGGAAGCATTCCTTCCATATTACATCGCTCACATGCATGCTGGGCAATGGCAAAGACAGTCACAATGGCCTTCGCCCCTCATGGGTGGAGAGTGGCATTGTAGATTAATGTCTTGCCAAAAGACGTTAGCGCCGCAGCGGGACTCAAACTGCAAACCGTGTGATGCACAGCCCGACGACGTATCCACTCAACCACCAAATACAGGATATAATGATTCTTTGGGGAGGGGAGGGGACTTAAGGGAGAAAAGATGACGGGGTTACCGGTAGGCGGCAACGTCTATAACATGTAATGATTATCACGTTCTAGAGTTCTGAATACTTTACTTGGAATACTAGTACACAGATTTAATGTAATAATCATTTTGTCTTCCTTGATCTGTTGAAGTCTGTTTGATTATCATCTGTACAGCAAGATGTTAACTTTAATGATTATGCAGTTCGACCATTTGGTGGACACAATTCATTCTGGTGATAAATTATGCTAGATGATTGGGTGCTCGCTGAGGTACTTTATTTCATAAAGTCTACGTCATTTCGTCATTATGATATGTTCACATCTTCTTTAGATATTAGGAACTAAGATGTTTTCTGTGATCAAGGTCAATAGACCCTCAAACTATGGCCTTTGAGGAATCAATTGTAACTTGAAATTCCAATTTCATGAAAACACCAATGAAATGTAAGCATTTTCCTCCGATTCATTAGATAAAAAAAACCTTCAGACTTGATTATTTGATGACGAGGGTAAAGAAATGTCGACAACCTCTCCAGCAATCTTTTTTGGGATATGCTTGAATAAAGCTATAAATTTGTGCAATTTGCCAACAATCTTTAAGAACTACGTCAACGCCCCTACCAGTTTTGGCCCCTACCCACTCTCTGCAACGCCATCAAACTTTGCTAAGTCAGTAATTTGCTGCCACGTGATTAGTGAGTGATGAGAATATGAACTAACCTGAGCAGCTGGGATAGTGTTTATAACATTCACAGTCGTACTCTTTGGACTTCCCACCACGACTCCCGAAGACTTCAACGTAAACTCCACATCGATCGAGCCGGTCGCGACGCTGGACGGGACCCCAACCCACACATCGTACGTCACCTTGTTATCGCTCGAATCCGCCCGCATATTCTCGTTCCTGATCATGCCGAGGCTCAACGACGACGTCACAGCCCCGTTTGTCGCTGTGATGTCGTTGGAGCAGTCGGGGCACGTCGACGAGATACAGGGGAGGTTATAACCGGCCGAGTAGACGGTCGCACGACACATTGACGGGGAAGGCGAACTCGCGGGTGATATTATGGCGGACTCCAGCGTCAAGTCGTATTTGCCAGTTGGGATTTGCAACTTTGTCTGAATCGGGAAGGAACCGCCAGCAATGACTTCGCTCACCTGAGCAGTCACAAAGTTGATGAAAAAACTCCCGCTGGACTGTAAGTGGTTTGGAAGATAAATAATGTTAGATTTCATACCCATAGCAAGCTAGATTAAAGTCTTTACCAGAGGAACTTAATAAGAAGTTAATGAGAAGAAAGAATATTTTTTGAAAATCATTAATATTTCATTGTAAGTAGGATGACAGCCATTTTCAAAGCTTACCTCAATGCAATCACTATATTTTTTCTTGAAAAAAATATTAATTATATTCAGATCTTTTGACTTGGCAGTTGCAAAAATGTAAGGTTTCGCTCAGTCATTCGCTCCGCTAACATTAATTACATGTATACGGATATTATTTAGTGAAAGATTATAGGGTATCAGTTAGGAGTGGATTAAATTAAAGACTTTTTTTATTTTTATAAAGGTGATAGTTATTTACAGCGTGTGATCCGGAAACGACAATGATTTTTATTTCAATTGAATAGCGAATTGAATTGATCATTTTGTTGCCAGAGCTTATTCCAGGATTTACCGTAGTTGTGGGATCCTCGGCGGCTGCTAAAAAGTTGGTTGTAGCGTTCGTCACCACATCATTGATTAGGACGGATACACCGATTGGATAATTGGTGCCAGCGATGGCTTGGTCGTTGCTAGGCAACCGTACAATGAGATCCATGATGATTTCGCTATCGGCTGCATTGTTGAGCGTTCCTATGTTAAGGTGTCAATAAGAGAACAGAAATAATATGTTCTTCACACAGAGATGTTAATAATGATCATTCCGAATAGTGACCATGTGATAAAGGAGACCGAGGAGAAGGCGGTAAACAAAAAGGTACGGTTTAAGATAAAGAAGAAGAGGAGAAGCTCCAAAGAACAGGCCTGTAACTAGAATATTATGGGGTGTGAAATTGGAGCGAAGTGACCGAGTAGGAAAAAGTCTGGGAGGGATATGTTTTGTTTTTTTGGGGGAGGGGGGTCATCCTAGGATGCTTGGGGATTTTAGGGGAAAAATGCAACCGAAAAGAACTTCTTTTCTCTTTCATTTGGATGCGCTTTTGGAGGAACTTGTCACCTTTATCATTTCATTTTTTGTTCAAGCGTACCTCTTGCTCGTCAGGGAACCTCCTAAACACCCCTTTAGGGCCTGAAGAAGCCTGAAGAAGAAAAAGAAAATGGTGATGAGGATGACACTGATGACGGCGAAGATGATGATGAAAGTGATGATGATGATGAAAAAGAAGAACAAGGAGAAGGAGGAGAAGACGTTCAAAAGGGACACAGTAGAAAATAAGAATAGAAGCACCGGCGTAAATCCACTGTGGGGGGGGGGGATGATCAACTATTTTGCCGATTTTTTTTTTCTGTTGAATTCACACTTAAGTATAAATAAACACCATCACCCACTTGCACAGAACTCGTTACACACATTTGAATTTTTATTTTGCGAGCGAAGCGAGCGAGCCAAAAAAAACCACTCTTCGGGGTTTTTAATCGAATTTTCAAACAAATTCTAAAATATGATGGCCGTTTATGATTGATTATCAAAAATGTTAGTAACTGATTAATTAAAATATTTCATTGTAAAAAAATGGGGGGGGGGGGATATTTGTACACGCCATCCCCATCTCGAAAAAGTGGGGAGGGGGGGGGGGTATATCCCACCCTTCCCCCCGGATTTACGACAATGAATAGAAGAATAAAATGAAACAATAGAAAACACCTTTTAAAGATGTCATTATTAACAATATATATATATATATATATATATATATATATATATATATATATATATATATATACATATCTATCATTACCTCCGTTGACGATGGAATTAAAGGGAAAGGTCGCCTCCTTATTAGTGCTATAAACATCATCTGTGGTGTATGAAGCGAGGACGTCCTCGTTTTGAAGGCAGTATCCATTGCCGTAAGAGCGTACGCCCATCCCGCAGATGCTTGCAACACCCTCTGTGTCCGGACTGCTGAAAACACTGACAGTGACCTCACTTGTCATGTCATAAATGTTCATAGAAAGCGTGAAGACGCCGAAGTCTAGCTTATTGATGGATGCTGGTGGAGTTATGCTTACTGTATTCGGATTGTAGGTCTGTAAGTTGTAGAAAGTTGTAGAGAGAGAGAGAGAGAGAGAGAGAGAGAGGGGGGGGGGTAGAGAAATGGGTTGAGGGCTTAAATTTGAATGTCACGTGATAACAAATTTTTATAGGCATACTTGAACGCAATTAATGAACAGAGATGTGCGTATATTTTACATGTACTTGAAAATTGTTATGCTTAGAATGTGCAGTGTTTGGACGATGAACACTTGGAGAGTGATCATAATTATATGGCAATAATTCCTTCACGCTAATATATGGGATGCTTAATATATTATTTATAAGTATATTAGCAAGTAAGTATTGATATCTTTTCGGTCTAAGAAAAAAAGCTTTACCGGTACTGACTTCAGCTGGATGAAAGTAAGATACAAATAACATCGAGGATAAAGCGTAGAGAAAGACGACGATGGAAAAGGTGATGATGATGATGATGATGATGATGATGATGTTGATATTGATGATGCTGATGATTATAGTAATGATGATGATGACGTCTTGAGTTAGGAGGGAGAGGGAAGGAGGTATAGAAACTCTGAGTGACAGAGAGAGAAAGAGAGGCAAAGGTGAAGGGTGCTAGATAACGAGAATAACATAATAACATATACAAGTGAAATTAGAGAAAGATAGAGAAAGAGATGGGGGGGGGGGGGGACTGTTATAGCATGTTATGGGCAAATCACTGCCCTCTAACAAGGAGGAATATTAAACAAAGAAAAGTGACTTACATTTGTCGGTGCGGCTTGGAGATAATAGCCAAGCTGCCCTACCCAAAGCAACGCCCCGTTTGCAAATTCCACCCCCGCTGTGATCCACCGTAGTTCGGTGTCACTGAACCCCGCTCGGGTATCGTTGAGCACGGTCAAAGCGAACTCGATGGTGATCGACGATGTCCCGTCTGCTATGCTCGCATTGTTGTTGGTCACGTTGCCGAGACTGAGGTATGCACCTGTGGCCTGTCAATTATTAATAGGTATGATTATGTTAATGAAAAGATGCTGTCCAAACGTTGTGCATATCACATGCCACATGCCAGAGATTAGGCAACTAGATACTGGCGCTCTATGAATACATGGATTGGATTGGATTGGGTAGTATCAAATGCGATTGATTCCCACAGACGTTAAGGAAATAGTAGTAGTAGTAGTAGTAGTAGTAGTAGTAGTAGTAGTAGTAGTAGTAGTAGCAGCAGCAGCAGCAGCAGCAGCAGCAGCAGCAGCAGTAGTAGTAGTAGTAGTAGTAGTAGTAGTAGCAGCAGCAACAGCAGCAGCAGCAGTAGTAGTAGTAGTAGTAGTAGTAGTAGTAGTAGTAGTAGAAGTAGTAGTAGTAGTAGCAACAGCAGCAGCAGTAGTAGTAGTAGACTTCATTGGATAACTTGTTTAGCACAAGGCTAATCTGCCATAAGGTCCACTGCACAAATAAGAGATAACAGATTATCGCATACATAAATTTAAAAAAACATCAACAATTGAACTAACCATGAAAGGATTATCGGCGTCGAAATCGTAGGACGGCGTCGCGCTCTCGTAGTTGATATTCGATCCCGCGTGCGTCACGCTGGGCGGACAGAGGATTCCAAAGGTGAAGTTGCCTTCTTCGGCATAGAGTTCAACCTTGACATCCTCGGCGTACGTTCCGCTGGGGATGTCCATGTTGAGTTGGAAGACGACTTTGATGCCGGCCTCGAGTTGGGTACCGTTTGCCTCCTCGGAGATAGCGGCCAGTGTGAAGTCGATCGTGTTGTTCTCGTTGACTTCAGTCAAATCCTGTCGTTACAGAAGAAACAAAGAAAGATAATACTCGTTGGGCACACGATGCGTCTTTTTGCTGACATAGGACTGACGTGTTTTATTGCGAGATACATGTATGGAATATACACAGGACAATTCTTCCCCTCGAATAGGACCAGGGGTTAGTTAGATCCATGATTTTGTAAAAAAAAAAAGAAGGTGAAAGTCTCAGAAAATTTTTGACAAGCAATCTCCCCCAGCCCCCCCCCCCCCCTCCAAAAAAAAAAAAAGACCACAAAAGGTAATCAGGCCCATCGGGTCTAAAAGAGGATACAACGTAAAAAAAGGGGGAGGGCAGTATGTAGACTGTGGTTTCCAAAAAGGGAGAGGGTCACGGGCAGGAAATGCCCCTTCTTAAATCCGCATCGGTCTAGGACTATGCATATGAGTATCTGATGACTGTTTTTTTAATCACATTCAGCCTCAAGATTTTGTCAACTCTAATCTTTTTAATCTCAATGAACATAAAAACTAAGAGGATAGTTCCAAATATTGGAAGAATTTTCGGTCGTATGGCGCTACCGTGCAAAGGAAGGGGGAAGTAGCCTCTTGCCTAGTTTGATTTCGCACAGTCTAATAATAGTGACAGTTAAGGATTGGCCCTTATAAAAGCGTGGTTCAGGCAATCCATTGATTTGTGAAGAGACTGGAACACGATATAAACTACTTTCGAAAAATCAACTCAAATGCAATTTCAAGAGCCTATTGTACTGCCGATATACAAATCATGTTCGGATTACGTAGTAAGCCAATGTAAATTCCGCACATTTCTAAAGGTGATAGACAGGGCTATTGATGTCTAAGTTGATTTTTCGAAAGTAGTTTTATCGTGTTCCGGTTTTGACCTCGTTATCCTTCACCATGACAAATATTATTGCCACTTTTGCTTTGAAATCGACTTCTTATTTTAACCTTTCAATATATATATATATATATATTTGTATTGCAGAATCACAATTGTCTAGAACCGAGAGGTTAAACATGAAGCACTTCATAATTCAACTGTTTTTAAGTTAAGAAAGGTGACATGATAGAACTTTTGAATAATGTGGTGTAAAAATATTTTCATACCTCATCAGCGACCGTTCGTCGAAATCGATGATGAATCTCGTCTTCCTCCTCATCAATCTCGTTGACAAAATCGAGTACATGCACTCGGAAATCGTATTCTGCATGTCGCGAATCTTCAGGATTCGACACCCTTATCGTAAGGAGATGTTTATCTGAGGTAGCTTTGGTTAGATAATCTAGATGCCGTATGCGAAGTGCCCCAGTAGAGTCGATCTGTTAACAGTTTCAATTTAATTTAATTCATTTTAATTTCATTTCATTGTCCTGGGCTCTGTTTCATGAAACCTGTTATCAGTAACAACTGCCACATTTCTATGACAAATTTGCTCTCAGCCAATCAGATGCAAGATTTCAGTAGCCTATAACAGCTATTGCAACTTGATATTGATAACAAGGTTTATGAAACAGAGCCCAGGTGGAAATTCATTTGAATATAAGTATAGATGTAAACGTAATAAACAAAACCCCTTCATCAAAAAAAAAAACAAAAAAAAAAACAAAAAAAATCAGTAGATGTACACTTCAGCAATTTGCATTGTTTAATGTGTTTTCAGTTTTATATCTTTATTTCGAATTCTATATAATTTTTATGTTTACATAATTTTGGGGAAAATGTGTCAGTATATAAATGTGTCAATTCATGTTACGCGCAGTAAATTAAAAAGAAATGAATTTAGATGACATATTCTGTTTAAATCGGCTGCATTTATACCTTATTTTTCATAAATGGTGTTGGATTTTGATTGCATTTACTGCAATAAGCTAGCTTAGGGAAACGTGACAGCAGAAGAAAATGCATGAAAGATTAAATGAAAAAAAAAATTATTCAAACTCGTAATTTTTTCCACGGAAGCAGGACAAAAATAGACCTAAAAAGTTTTTTAAAAATAATGCTAATTGATAACGATAATACTGATGTAATTTATATCATATCCCGGTATCATATCCATTGCGGAAAGGATATAAGGATATGGAGTTTCTATTTATCAGATGTTTAAAAAAATTATCCTGGTCATAACTTCATCATGGTGGTTAAATCTTTTATAACATGACTTTTCATAAAATATTCTTGTCACTTTTTTCTTCTCCTTTTACAGTGATTGCTAATTATTTGTAAATTTTGTGATTCTATTTGATTATGAAACAATAAAACATACAATTTTTAAAAAGAGGTTAAAAAAATTAAACAGTGGGATGTATTACCAAGGGGAAAAAATCCGGATGCGTTTACTTTCTGATTTGTCGAATATCAAACCAATGGTAAGAACAGAAAAAAAAAATGATTAAACTTGAATTTGTCTGCCGGTATAGAAATCTGAACATAAAAAGCGCTATATTCATTAAAACTTCAGAAAATCACTTTTCCCGCAATGAAATGAAATCCTCACGAATGAATTCATCATTTAAATGGCACAAAGGGCATTGTCATCGGCAAACGAAAATTGCAGAAATTACCTTGAAAAGATCACTCTCTTTGCCTTCTCTATCGTGGACGGAGTAAACAAGATCTGCGCATTTGCAGTTGTCCGCTCTGCAGCGAGCGTCACGATCCTCGTCGGTTGCTATGGCGTAACCAAGCACGCTCGGTCGCCACGATGGATCAGTGAGTCGATCGCGATGGATGGTAATGTCATCCATCGGCTGGAGAATGGGAGCGTGTCTGTTGACTGTGGTTATGCATATATCAAAAGCAAAAATGGCGATAATTAAGATGCTGTAAGACGGAGATTGGGAAAGACAGATAGGGAAGTGTAAAAAAAAAGTGAGAAAGAGAGGGAAAGAGGCAGAGAGAGAATGGGAGAGCAAAGAAACGGACACAAAGAGAAAAGAAGAACGTCGGCAAAAAGCCAGAAGAGTGAGAAGACATCGCTTGAAAAGATAACGATGATGATGATGATGGTTGGGGTGAGATGAAATAATAAAGATTCAGAGAAAAAGAGAGAGAGGGGGGGGGGAAGGAATATTAAGGGAAATAATATGAAACGGACGCAAAACAAGAAGAAAATTTGCTGTTTTAGGTACTGACAAGAACTTAAAAAGGATATCACTAAGATAAACTACACAGATGTATTCACGCATGCGCAAAATCTTAACGGGATAACAAGTTGATCAAATTAAATAATAAAATGATAGATGGGTTTTATTCATATTGCTCTCCTAAATTTATTGTAACGGTATTATGAATGCGCAAATTTTCTTGTTTTCATTTTCTATTCAGATCCTAGTCGACTCGACTATTCTGATTCAAATTTTATTTACTTGTAATTACAGTGTGCAATCTCTCTAAACAGTCCTTTAAAAAAAAACTGAAATAAAAGTTCTTCACGTTTTTTTTTATTGCTGTGATCTTTGAAAATTTGAATTTAGGTGAAAAGAGACCATATATTCTCATTGTCGAGTAAAGAAAAAAGATAGACCAGACTGGTAATTTTCACCTTTTTTCCTTCACATGAACCACTAACGAAAGGAAAACATTACACTCTTTTGTAATGTTATAAATATCGACATAATTCTAGATTAGCTTCAGTCAAGGGAAAAATATTATTTGAAAACCCCTAATTCAAATACTCTTCAAGATAAATCATAATATCTTCTAACCCTGATCAAAATATCATATCATTGAAAATAAATCATATATATAATTTGCCAACCGCAAAATAGTCAAATATTAGCATTTTAATTTTACCCGAGACAAATATTGAATTGCAGTACAGATCTAGAATTGGTTAATATGAATAAATAGAAACGGCATTGGCCTGAATATTTCATTTCGGAAAGAGTGAGCTCGTGTTCTCGGTGACGTCATGATTTTTGTCATAATGCGCATGCATGAATTGGCGGGAACGGGATAAGAAGCGAATCGGTCTATGTGGTTAATACCAATTATACAAAATCCATGTTTTATCACTTCAAATAAAATTGGCTGCAAATAGCCTACTGAGGACAAATAGAGGGTGCAAAAGTGCATATGTCTCATTTTATATGAAATATTGGTATACCTCAACATCCGAACGTAAGTTTCCCCCTAATATGGTTGAATATTATTATTATTATTATTATTCTGATGATGATGATGATTATTATTATTATTACTGTTGATGTTATTATTATCATTATTGTTCGACAAAAACAACCAAGAAAACAGAGTACAAAACAGCTGTCAGAAAGCAAACAAATAGAAATCGGAATGATGAGGCAATAAAGGGGTGAAAGTGATTTTAAAACATCTGACATGTGTTTAAAAACAAACCTTTTCCTTATACATGTATTAGTCGAATCTTTTTAATTCGACACAAATTAATTGAATTTTTCAGGTTCATTCTTTTTCAGAATTTGCAAATTATTTAGAAATAAACAAAATAAGTTGATCTATAGCGGTATTTACAAATTGGCCCATTTCAGTCTTTTTACCAGGTCACAGAATCAATCAAGTATTCAACAAAATATAGTAATGATAACTTCAGGGATAAAAAAAAGCTTACATTTATTTTTAAATAAAATATTTTGCAGGTTGAGAGGTCTGAAAAGATTTCTGTGACCCAAGTGGTGAAAAGAAAATGTTAAAAAGTTTAGATTTTAACAATCCAGCACAGCAAACAACGATGCTGAAGAAAAATAAGAACGAGATTTTATCCATTCCCAAAGGCAAATTCTTACAGGTCACATGATGTTTGACAAGTCATGGTTTTGATGCAGGTGCTCAAATTTGGCCTGTTTTATTGACCTATCATCAGAACAGGCGTTCCATTTGTGTGTAGAGAGGCTATTTGCAACTGATGAATCAAATTTGATTATATGCATTAATGATCGTCATGCCTGTTATGCATCCCCCCCCCTTACATAAAGCGTCATATCGAGTGCATTACTACATGCGGTACAATCAGGCCTAGGAATGTATTCAGCCCATATTCCAGTAATTCAGTGCAATCACTGCACTGTTTACTCTGAAGTAATATTTTGTATGGCCTCAGCCTCACATGGCCCGTCAAAAAACGCACGAGTCGCTGACGCAACATTAAGTCAGATAAATGACGCATGGTGTGTAGGTATGTGGGGTTATTTAAAATGGCTATTACCGACACTTATCAGTCTTCCCACGGCAATATTTTTTGCGAATTATTTGACAAAATACCTTTATTTCCTATTTTGAATTTACTTTTTTTACGATCTCACTCTCCATACTTAGTAAAATGAATGACGCCTTTTATTAAGGGACATAGGCCTATGTAATGCGAGTAATTTTGGGTGCATTATTACCAACACCTATCAAGCCTCTCAATTCAGTAAGGTTTTTGCAAGTGATTCAGAGCAGTGCTTGCACCTTCCATTTTGTATTCTCTTTGAGTAAGCCTTGTCGATCTTTTTAATGGCACGTTAAAGACGACACCAGTAGATTGCGTCGTCTTAAGTCAAGTATTTATGACGCCTCGTTTAGACCTGACATGTCATTATGTTGCATTATTTCGGTTGCATTAATATCTACACTTATCAAGCCTCTCAATTTGAGCTTTCGCTCTAGAACTTCTACGAATGTTTGCGCTTTCCATTTTGCATGCTTTTTGTGTACCTTCTCAACCTCTCATATTCTAAAAACAAACTAGATAATGACGTCCCACACTTTATGGCTAGACGAAAGGGTCAGCTGGGTGCACGTAATAATGTCTACTCATACAACTAACTATATTCTAGTCAGAAAAGACTGTGTTCTAGTCAAAATACGACTAGGAAATAGTCAAAAACGACCAGAAAATAATTGTTTTTAAAATGACTAGAATGATACTTGCACCCAGCTGACCCTTTTGTCTAGCCATGTGGGACGTCAAACAGAGCGAAAGTTGCTTTCGCATTCTACGTCAGCAAAAGACGCCTTGTTTGTTATCACGAATTTTGAAAAAATGAGCACAGGAAAGCTTACCGTATTGGTCACACTTTGAACCAGTCCAACATGGATGACACTGGCACACACCGTCTCGGCATTCCCCGTTGACGCATGTTGACGGAACCAAACTGCGAACAAAATAATGTTATTCATGATCTAACTACAAATGCTGTCTGCAAATACCAGAGATAAAAGGTAAATATATCAAGATATATCAAGATATATTTGACTGCAAAATCAAAGAATGTGACAAAATAAAATATTCCTAGCTGTTTGAAAAGTCTAATGAATTATTAGTTTATTCTTAAGTGATAAAAACTACAACCTGACAGGGTTGTATATCCCTTTTTTTTTGCAATATGATTTTTGTAATACCCTTCCCTAAGTTCTATGATTTACTGCAATTAATTTGTATTTAAACCTACATTTTATCAATTGTTTTAGTGAGTATATGGAAGTAAGTTCGGACTTTGTTGATCTTTATGTACACTAATACCTAATTTTACCGGGTATTACATGATTGTCAAACCCCACCCCAAGTAAATAAATAAATGAATGAATACAGAATCCTGCATAACTCTGACAGCGTCACATATCCAGATTTGAGTGAAATAAAGAAAATGCTATGCCAAAAATAAGCTGCGAAGACATCATAATAGCTAATAATGTCTCTTTTTACATGTTTTAGGGGAGTTTTTATCAGTGTTATATTTTATCTTGCAGAAATTGACGAAAGGGACGTCATAAGGCATAAAAAGTAAATTAAAGAAACTCAGAGAGCAAGAAGAAAGCGAACGGATAAAAAGCGAAGAAGGTAAGAAAAGAGAGGTATGGAAATAGTAACGAAATTATTATTATCCTTCCTCTCAACGTCCTATACTTTTCATGGAATTTCATATTCGAAAGTTATCCACTCCCTCGATGTCTAAAATAATGTACCTACGCCACTTGTAACCTTTTAAAAGCTTGTGTACTATAGTATAGAGCTTTGGAAGCAAACAGATAAAGGGGGGGGGGGCTTTAATATAAACACGTAAAAATCATGAAGATTTGCACGTATTGCTCTCATATATTTACTTTCAAATGCACACAATTTTTTGGGGCAGTTACATTGATCATGTACCATGTTTAGATGCGGTATTGGTCTATTTACTTACTCCTACCATCCATCTTGTACCAGTACTTTTTAATCCTATGGTAACTCAATTTTTAATTCACCATAATATTTGGATGGCAATTTTTGCAAAAATCACAATGTGCATAATATACATTTTGAGCAACTAATTTATTTATTCAGATAATGTAGGATACTGTCCGTTATCCTAGCATTTTTAGAAATAATTCATGATTGCATATTACATGATTCTGCTATGTAACACAATATTGTAAATTTCCAGGGAACTACCAATTTTAGATGCAACATCATGCTCTGTGTTCATACTTTTTATTACTCACCTTGTACTTTTTAATCCACAGCAATTCAATTTTAAATCGTGATACATGTAGTACTTGCCTTGCTAATTTTAAATCAACAGTGTACAATTGAATAATTTCCTTTTCTTGTTCTTCCCTTCTCCTTTTTCTTCTTCTCTTTCTCTTCTTCTTCTTCTCCCTTTCTTCTTTCTCTTCCTTTCTTCTTCTTCTTCTTCTTCTTCTTCTTCTCCCTTTCTTTACTGACCCTCCTTTCTATCCATCTGTTTTACTTTTAGTGAAAATATGACTTGCATTGGAATGTAAGGTGATTCTCTTTTACATTTCCTTGACAGTTTACATGCACATTTAGGCAATATTTATTATGTTTTTTAATTCTTTTTGATTGTTGCCTTTGGTTGTATAATTATTTTGTGCAATACCTATTGTATTTCGGAATGGCATGTGTGGGTTTACATGCCTACGGGCAACAGAGAAGAATTTCTCTTTTGTGAACCCTGACCCACATGCCATTCCGTCTAATCTTTTGCTATCGTTTGTCTATTGCTTTGTATGTATGTCTTGTATTCCGTTTTAATGGTCAAATGAATAATAATAATAATAATAATGATAATAATATTAATAATAATAATAATAATAATTGATAATAATAATAAACCCAACTTGAAGCAACTTCACTAGACCTGCGGACTTTACAATAGCTTATTGCGTAATCCAAACATGATTTTGTATGGGCAGTACAATACCCTATCGAAATTGCACTTGAGTTGATTTTTCGAAAGTAGTTTTTCATTACGTTTATAGTTTTATGTTGGTCTTCTTGTATAAAAATATTTATATACGAGATCATTAGGGATTTCATCCACGATTTTCGGTGAATTTTAGTGTTAGAACTGCAAGAAATTTGATAGCGGCTATAGGCTACACTACCCTACACTAGAACCTTACCACCCCAATCCCTCTCCGAATAGCAATCTCAGCGCTTCGCTCAGAGATAGCGGAGTCTTTCCATGTGATTCTCGTAGGTCTTACAGTATATAAGGCATGAAGACTGTCAGAATTTGGATACCCAGACCGACCGTCAAATCGACTTAAAGGAGAAAAATCTTTCGCAGCATCTAAGCTTTACTTGTATCTTGCCGTGTATCATTTAAAAGCAAAATAATCTGACAAAAAAAAAAAAATTGACCCCCCCCCCCCCACTAAAAAAGGAAAGGAAAAAAAAATCCCGAGGAGGTCGTGTTCTGTGTACAGAATCCTGAATCTGAGACGAGTTAGATGAAAACTATTATGAAGCAAATTATGATAATAAGTCTGCAGTAAAAACAGAAATATGATGAAGAATTGAATTAATTTTATTCCTTCATTCTAAAGACTCATATCAATTTGCCTTCTCTGCAAACGGGAGCCTTACTTGAGTAAATGTTTTTGTACCACATTAAATTCATGGCATAGTATTTCATTCCGTGTGGAATACTGCACACCTTGCCCTAAATTGAAAGAGTTATGTGACATGGACCAGTATAACGCAACACCGAAGAAACTACAAGATTTATGAGGGTATCATACAGCATTATTGCACGGTACAGCAATGTCAACCGTAGCCATGGAGACGTTAAACACTGCACACAATCGTCTGCGCTTGGCGCCCATGCTCATTTTTCCACTTATTTGTCCAAGTTATTGACCGGTGTGCTTGGCAGGCACCCACCAAAAATGCAGACATTGATGAATTTGTTTTTGGCAAATATTTCTCCTGATACTTAGCTCCGACAGATATCAATTAACGGGAATGGAATACGTGAGTGAGGATGTGAAAGTTCGATGTATGTAGGTGCTCTGAAAAATTCATCACATTTATCACACATCATAACATTTTCCATATTCTATAAAAGCTATACATAATCATGAAGCCGTTTATAGCATTTTTTCCCTCTTGATAAGTTGATTAATGGGAAGGGAAGGCATGTAGGATAGTGAAAATTCTATGTCTGTGGGTGCTTTTAACATTCATCCCATGCACACGTCGTCAAACCTCGGCTATTCTTAGTTTGATATACACAACATTGGCGTAGCATTAGCACACTTCTCTTTTGGAGGCATATAAAAATGCATATGTAGATAGATGGGTGTTATGAAATTATATAATTGACAGATTTGGTTATATATTTGACTTTCCTTCTGGGAAATATTGTGATAACATTGATCATGCATTATCAACAAATTGCTACTTTTACGGAAGGTAGATATGTGGAAAAAAAAAAAGAAGAGAAAATTCTGTATTCCTTCACAGATCGGCATGAAAGTGGATGGGTGATATTGGAGTGACCGTATTGTAAAAAAATGTGTGTGTGCGTGTGTGTGTGTATATTTGTGATCAAATAACATATACAACAGCTTTGGCAACTCTCGTGGAAATAAATACATGTGAGATCAATAACTGAGAGAATTAGCGTAACATGAATCAAAGTTACCCAGAGCTGGCCTATACCATTTTTGGAATTTTGGCGGAGACATTTTTTCAACCTTTCCAAAATTCCAAAAATGGTAGGCCAGCTCTGAAGAACTTTGATTCACGCTACGCTATTATTATTCTCTCAACTGATCTCATATACATGTATATACATATATGTATATATATATATGCAGACACACACGCACCTGACACCCACCACACACTCAGTTGGCGATTTTCAGTCTTAAACCGTTATCTATTTGCTTCTTTATGGTAGATTATTTCAAGAACTACTACAAGAGGCATGCGCCTTTACAAGCATTGCTTCATCATCACCCCCCCCCCCCATTTCATTGTTTCAGTTTAGCTCAAATTGTTTAGTATATTTTAGTTCTGTCCTGCACAAATATTACTACATTGTATATGTTTGTGTTTACATTTAATTGAAACGGAAATAAATCAAATCAATATTATGATGAAAACGTGGTTGCTTCTTTGGTTTGTTTGAACAAACAAACAAACAACAGATGCGGTCTTGATTAGTTCGTTTTTATTTCTGTTATAAAGCAAATAACATGAAATATATATAAATAACACATACACACGGCGGCTTGCCCATTTCAGTCATGTTAGCAAAATACGCCTTTCTTCCATTTACAGTAGTATAGATTTAACCTTTCGATTTTAATATCCACAATACCCTGTCAAGCGATTTGATTATTACAATTTTCTGTACATCTGACATGTCTAATTAATTTTGAGAGATGATACTGAGAGCCTCAACGTATAGGCGGGAATATAATCTGTAATGACCCTTTGAATAGTGATCAATTTGAAAAAAAACTTGCGAAAGTTCCATGAACTGGTTCAGAGAATGGTTCTAATAGTTACTTTGAGCAAAATGAATACGCACACCTTTATTGATTTCTTTTATTACTGGAGGTTATATTTATCTAAATTGTCAGAACTTTGGAGTGAAAAGAAAGTATGCTTCGCAAATCAATCCGTAGAATGAAATAAATTTAATGTGACGATGTGATAGGAAATGACCATTTCGACTCATGATTTGCGGTGAATGTAATTCCAAGGGTTATGGTGGTTTTCACTTCCAATTTGAAATCTCTCCCATATAACATTATACTTGACGGTTTTTTTATTGTGATGAAAGGGCATCTTAAATTGTCGATGAGATTGGACATAATGACGGAGCATGCATCTACACATCAAACGAATGATCGGTTTGGGAATAATATCAAGAAGATGTCATCAGTGAACTGCTTAAAAGTCGATATTGTCGTCGAAAATAATCGTTATTTTTCTCAGTCACGAATCCCAAGAGAATTTCGATATTAAAAGGCGAGTCCGAGATATTTTCCCCCATACACATCTAAGGAAATTAGTGTTTATGATTACTGCATTATCAGAAAATAACTCTACAAAGCTGGAATCTCTATGAAATTAATGAGGAAAAAATACATATTCATGTCATTACATACTACTTGGCAAGGTATGGGCCATCAAAAACCTTGGACCTGCCGCAATGCTCTTCAAGTGAGACCATTTTGATAAAGGTGCTAACAACTTGTTCGCTCTAATCACCCACAGGCCCCCGATTAGTTTTTCTGAGTCCAGATAAGTCTGCTTAAGGCATGTTTAAGGCAGTCTGGATTTTTGGTAGTGACGGTAAACAAGTGCTCACTAAATCACACGAAACTTACAATGGATGTTCAAAATTTAAGAAATAACGATATCTGCCCGAATATTTCGTTCGATTGTGTAAGAGGTGAGCAATCAGTAAGAAAAACAAGAAAATCCAGCTCACGTGGAGACCCAAGTGAATGATTCTTTGTTTCATATTTTTGTGTGAGTCCTTTGTGGCAAGCATTTTTCTTTTATCTTTTATCATTTTTTCTGTATATTATTTTTCCTAGTACAAACAACCAATTTTAGGTATGATAAAGAATTTTGAATTAATTCAAGCCATTTCTTCGAGATGCAATGGTTTACCACATGTATGCTGATTATACAGAAGGTGGTCTTAAATTTCCTAAACTGAAATGCATGATAGAGACACAGCTGGTCAAGTGGATTCAAAGATATTATACACAGTCGAATCATCATTGGAAGTTGTATTTTGACCACTATTGTAAACAATTTGGTAGAGAATTGATATTTATGAGTAACTACTCTATGAGTCACTTGAAATCACTTGGAATTTCCATATTTTATCAAAACTTGTTGTTAGCATGGTCCAAGACAAAGCAGCATAGTCAATTTGTTGGAGACCTGGGATGTCAAGCATGTATACTCAGTCAAGTTGTTTGGAACAATCAATATATTCTTGTTGACAGTAAATCAGTTTACTGTAAGGCCTTACATGAGGCAGGTCTGTGCTATGTACATCACATTTTTGATCTGAATGGAAACATAATGCAATTTGATTTTGGGAAAGAAAGAGGGGTTCCATGTAAATACTATATGATATATTTGGCAATTGTGTCAATAGTACAAAAGAAATGGGGAAGTATATTTAACAAAACATTATTAGAAATGTTTTGGGAGAAAATAGATTATGAACAAAACCAGTCAGAGCTTTTGATAGTAGAAATACAAAAATTAAAAACTAGAAATATTTATGTAGATCTGGTTAGTGAATATATAGATAGACCTGTCTGCGAGCCTTTATTTTCCACTGGGTATGGGATAAAGGAGGAGTGGCCACAAATGTATTTACTCCCATTTCAATGCACAATAGAAGTTAACCTGAGGGTTTTCCAGTTTAAAATTTTACATAATGTTCTATACACCAATGAGAGACTACTTAAAATGAAACAAGTAGAGACACAAAGTTGCACGTTTTGTGAGACTACTCCTGTACATCTTTTTTATGATTGTGAGGTCGCTGAAAACTTAAGACGAGCTTTTGTTGATAAAATTGGTCTAAAATTGTCTGTCTCGTATGAAGATTTAACTAGAAAAAGAATGATGTTTGGTTTCATAAAAGATTGGAAAGGACCACATAAGATATTATTAAACCACTTAGTTATCTTATTCAAGAGATACATTTATATTCAGAGATGCAAGAATTCATTAGTTACTTTAACTGGTCTCGTAGCATTTATTTGCAAAATCAGACACACGGAATTGGTTATTGCTAAACAAAAGCATAAGGAAAACATCCATTATAGAAAATGGTCCCCTGTTGAGAATGTATTTTAATTGTCTATAATTCTAATATTGAATAATCCAAACCACCATAAGATTGTATTTAGCTTTTTGAATCAGGTTCGCTTGTCTGGTATTTTTTGTGATTGCCACATTGATTCATGTTTGATTATTGTTCCTTTAATATTACACAATTATTTGATTCTTGTATGATTTATCGTTTTTGTAATGTTACAACATATATGAAAATCAATAAAAAATTTTGAAAAGAAAAAAATGGTTTACCACAGTCAAGATAACTTTAAGGTAAACGCATGAAAATAAAGAAAGAGATATTCAATATCAAAGTTGACTTTGTCATTGTTATCGGCACAAAAAACAAACAAAAGAGGGGAAAAAATTCTAAATTGACAAAACGCAAATTTAATATTAAAAATGGTCATTTTTTAATTTCATAGTCAGAGCCTTTGATGTTTTTTTATATTTTTTTTCCTTTTATAAGTTTATTTCTAGCATAGTTTCGTACCTGATTCACGTCACATGACCCGATGTGAGAGTCAGTGTCAGAGGAAAGCGCGACAAGTGAACCCTTTTCTTTGCTCGAACAAGGTCCATCAAAATGTATAAAGTTCTTTTCTGAAACATCGATGGATGGATCGATGGATATATTTGGATAGAAATTTAGTTTCTTATAAATGAATCAGGTTCATTATGAGATGCTGTTGTAAAGTGTAAGAGTTGATATTAGATGAAAATGAAAGCGATGAACCTTTTTCTTTGCAAGGGACGAGGTCTATCAAAAAAAATTAAAAAATTTTGTAAAACATCGCTGATATTATGAGGGAAAACTGAGTACTTTCTATTAAAAATCCGTTTAGTTTCGTACCTGATTCTGGTCACATGACACGCTTGTAAAGTATAAGAGTCAATATTAGATGAAAATGAAACTGATGAACCTTTTTCTTTGCGAGAGCAAGGTCTTTAAAAAAAATTCTTTTCTAACACATCGCTTATATGATAAAAAACTGAGTACTTTCTATTCATTCATTCATTCATTTCGGTTTATTGATAAAATAACCTTGTAAAAGCAGTCCAAAGACTGAAACATACAAAGTTTACAAATTTACATAATTGAAATGATTACCTAAAAGAGTGCAATACATGTCAGTATTGTCAAGGAACAAAAATTGAAATAAGAAATGAACACGAATCGTTTTAACATATTGCACTTCAGATTGATGATAAACAATTATGGAAAGAAACAGGGGAGCAAATGAGAAGTTGAGGAAAACGAAAGAGAAAGGAGGAAGAAAAAGGGGGAAGTCTGTTGAAAAAAGGAAAATGCTTTTTCATTACTTACAGTTTATATTAAAACAGTAGTGTATTTCTATTAGAAATCCATCTAGTTTCGTACCTGATTCAGGTCACATGACACGCTAGTAAAGTGTTCGAGTCAATATTAGATGAAAATGAAATGATGAACCTTTTTTTCTTTGCAAGGCCAAAGTCTATAAAATATTTTCTCCAATTCCTTATTTAAAACATCGCTGGTACTCTTCGACAGAAAAATGCAGTCATTTCTGCATAGAATTAATTTCGTATCGTTTCTGTTCCAGGTCACATGACCTGTTAGAAACCTGGTGAAAGTCAATATCGCACCGTCAAATGAAAACGATTGTGCCGTTATTAATTTCCAATTTCAGCCTTTAATTGACAGGCATCACAATAGCCTGGCTTTCACATCTCGTCTAACTGGATATGAATCAATATCTGACATGTATCGATTTTGTTCACTTCAATTGTTTACACATTCAGAAAGAGTACGGTCCCCTAACCTAAAGGATAGTATTGCCTACTCCTTAGCTGTCAATTTCAGAACTGTCTTATATCATATTTCACACTCACTGATACCGGGGATGGGGACTGACACTATGAACATGACGGACAAAGAAAGCGGACAAAATAAACCACCTCTCATTCTACCCTTCACAATGGTTCTGGTAGTCAAAAGAACATCCTTCACAGCTATTATGTTTAATGTAGTTCCAGGTGAATATGCATGTGACACCTGTTCCACATATTTTAGACAATAGCAGTGAAGGGATGTTCTTTTGACTACCAGAACCATTGTGAAGGGTAGAATGAGGGTTGTTTATTTTGCCCGCTTTCTTTGTCCGTCATGTTCATAGTGTGAGGGAGTTTCAACACCCTAATCCACCTACTCTCTCCATGAGAATTACGAATTTACCGATATTTGGAGAAATGCTACTTCGTTATAGGCCGCGATGTGGTATGTTATGTACTGTATCTTTTAGATTTTGGTAATAAAACTTATCTTTAATTTTACAAAGAGAAGGAGATAAATAAAAAAAAAAAAGCAGAAATAAGACTTTTAAGAGGATAACCAGAATAAAAGGAGGGAAAATAAGTGTAGGTAAAAATATAAGAGAGAAATTGCACAAATATGAATATTGTTTGTACTTACGGTGAACAAGATTCTTCTGCACATCCCCCTGGGTGTTTCTCATTATCACATGCATCATCTTTTATCGGGACTCCATCTGCATATACATCTTTACTCACAAATACACAAAATTGGAAGAAAATTCTCAAAAAATTTAGAAAAATTAACTTAAAAGGCAACTTCAATAGCCTTGTCCACTGGCGTAGCTAAGGGGAGCAAAAGGGGCCACGGCCCCCCTGTTGATCGGCGAGCAAATTTATTTTTTTTAAATTAAAAAAAAATAAATTAAAAAAATGATCGAGTCCACTTCACACAACCTACCCTACCCCTACCCTGCGAAATGAAAGTTAAAAGTAAATATGTCATTTCCCGTATAAGTTACCCCTAATACTGAATTTTATTGTGCAGAAAATGCCTTTTTTTCATACACGAATTTTCAAAAATTACCCTACCGTGGGAAGGGGATGCCCCCTCCCACACCACCCCCCCCCCTCCCCCATCGGTCGCTTCGCTCCTTTCCCTTAGCCGCCCCCTATATGCCACTTCTCATAATACCCCTAATACCCCTAATACCCCTAATTTTAGTGCGCAGAAAATGCCATTTTCATGCACGAATTTTCAAAAAAAAATCTCCCTACCGACCCCCTCCCACACCCTCGGCTTGCCCCCCCCCCCGTTGAAAATTCCTGGCTACGCCAGTGGCCTCGTCTGTCACTTTTAGAAATATGCGGACTTTACGATAACTTATTACGTATTTCTAAAATGATTTGTATGGGCAGTACAAAAGGCTTTGAAATTGCACTTAAGTCTTAAGTTGATTTTCAAAAGTAGTTTTATGGTGTAACAGGAACACTTTCATAATTGGTTAGTGGAGCAAAAATCCTTCATAGCCAATCCAAACAATCACTGCTTTAAGTTTATTTTAGGGTTGTTTTTTGTTTTTGTTCCTTTTTGTTTGAAGATTCATTCTAACTAAAGCTTGGTTTACTACAGTGGTAGATGAAAAAAAAAGAAAGAAAAAAAAAGAGATGCAATAAAAAAGGTTCTTCTAATAATTGACACCGTAAATTCTACTAAGGCTGATTAAATTTCTCTTTGAGCTTTGACGATTTGGCGATGACAAAACAATAATACCAGTATAATCAAGCGAATATAATTGCAAGTAGTTGTGTTAACACGGTGTATCAAATCCATGATACAGAGCAAAACTTTCAGCTTATAAAGCGCATACTTGATAAATATTCAGTTTTCTGTGTGCATTGTCATTCATATGAAAAGAGTAGGCTAATTGAAAAAAAACCCCACATCGATGTGTCAAAAATACCTTTATTTCAAATCCGAAGAGTATAGCTTTGTTTTGTTTGTTTGAAGGCAATATTTTCTGGGAATTAATAGTAGCACATTGGGGGCTACATTTTTACAATGCCATAGTAACGTCTATCATGTTGGATATTGTCTACACTGCGGTTACAATCCAAAATTGACAAAGGCGGTTGAAAACATTTCTCATACTGTATGATTTTTCAGGGGAGGGATGGAGAATTAAAGCCTCGCATGTCGACTTTCATCTGGTCATTTTATTGGAGAAAGAGGCTACGCCATTTTAAATCTAAGCTGGATCCGACTGGTCCCTGAACTAGGAGATGAAGGTCATGGAAGGTGTATGTTTTTTTGTTTTTTCTTTTTTCGTGGAAAAGGGAATCTCTAAATAAATGTCTCAATACATGAAGGGGTGAAGTTCCCATTCCGAGATTATGGAGAATGATATTGGGGCATATGAACAGACAATATCTATATCTATTAATGACGTGTCCACGAATAGGGGTCGGTCAGTATGCCCCCCCCCCCCCTCGTCCGTAAGAATTAATGATAAGGTGGAATCTTTGGTGCACACAAAATGGCTTTGACCCTTTGACTATCGAATTCTTCAAGTCCCGCAGACTTAATACATAGACTACTCGGATCCCGTATAAAACAATACGTTATAAATCACTTGCTATCTAGAGTAGATTGTAAACTAGTCGATATGAATGTACATTGACAGTGTACACTACATTAAAACCTCACTGTGAAATACCCTTTTTCTTCTCGTTGCTCTTTTAAAATGGTTGCATTTTCACGGTGGTACACAGGACACGAGGCTCTATACGCGCATTTTTATCATATTCATAGGACTGGTAAATTTGACATAAATTGCTTGTTCACCATAAATACATGCTTTACTAACCTACGCAACCTGCTGCTGTAACAGACAATATGATGCATGTTGGCAAATATTCGAATCAAAATTTAACGATGATTAGAATAATTGCTTCACCGGCTATGAATAGGCTGTCAAGTGGGGGGGGGGGGGGGATTTTATTATGATCGCTCTGGCAACAATGGAGAGAATAAGCAGTCGTCATGAATAAATTATATTTGATTTTTATGCATATCGTTTTGTGAATCATATACTTCTTGGAAACATCGGTGGAATATATGGGGTGGTATACAGAAGGTATTTAGTGGCATGCTTCTTCTATTTCGTCAGAAATTTGATTGCTCCGAATCTGATGTTTAATTCAATTGCACATAAAATGCCCTAAGGCTTCCTGTGCATGCGAGAAACAGTAACACAATCTACAATAATCTCACACAAAAAGATGCATAGGGGTCAATAATTTTGTTATACGTTTTTGCCCAACATCTAGACGTATTAAGAGGATTGGCAACACCCTGCAACCTAAATATTGGCGTACTTTGAGTATGCAACACAAAAATTGTCCCTTAATGGTATAATTTTCCGGCTTGTGTGCCCCCCCCCCCCACCCTCAATCCTGAATCGCCCCAGCTGGAACAGACAATTTGCTTTAGAGTATACCACTGAATATGTGTGTACTATACATGTATATGAGACCAAAATCCTCATTTGTGGTAAGGCGTTTCGATTCCATGGCTATATTTCTGTGACATGTGTGAGGCAATGTCATGATTTTTAAGAATGTGCTACTTTTACAACCGTAACTATAGTCATGCTTGAACCCGTGAGAAAGTTGTGTGTAACAGCTTTCCGAACAGTCAGCATTGCTGACCAACGTATGACTGCTCTCGCTTTGGAAACGAAGGACAACATGAGCATGAAACGGAGCTTGTATGGAAAGCTGTCACAGGCAACTTTCCCCCTACTTCAGATGTGATTGAAGTGGAAAAAGGAGCCAACTTTGAAAATGACATTGCCTTACAAAATTAATTATAGGTTCAGAACGCCTCACGTAAATTCAGACACCGGCATTTTATTCGGCAAAAACGTTTTTGCGGCATAAAAAAGTCATAATGTAATGTCAATGATGTCAGAGTGTGCATTATTTCTGGGCCACCCTGTATCATCGTGTGTACAGTGTCGTCAAGGTCAGGACTACCGATAAACATGCTATGCATCAAAAATTTTGATCAGTTAGTTTACATAATTGATCTTAATCATACCATGAATGTTCTATGATAAGTTAAGTAGTGGTAGAGATGTGGTGTGACAGTTATTACCGGAATATTACCCCGGTCACACCGCCAAACTGACTCTATAGGCAATCGACTCTTTGCCGTTTGAGGGTTATGATAATGGTTTGTTCGATCTGTTATCGGTCTGGTGTAAGTCTCGTTGGTGTAACCGGGATTTTACATGTATGTGACTGTGCCCTCCTTTTATTGTGCCCCTCAATTTGGACCCGATGACCCCACCCCCTTTTCTTTCCTTGTGAGAGAATTCGAAAGTGCAAAGACCCTGTTACGTGTGATGGTCCTTTTTAATTTGTCCCCCGCCTTTAATTATGCAAAACCCTGGATCTGCCCTTGACACTCTGGGTACATTTTACTTTTGTAATTGAGGGTGTATAGATAATATTTATCAAGAATGGTGGTGGTGGTGGTGGTGGTGGTGGTGGTGGTTGGGTTACTTCTCACCCGTGATTCCTTTTGGAACTAAAGTATACATTGTGCCCTCCTTTTATTGTGCCTCTCATTTTGGACCCGATGACCCCACCCCCTATTTTTTCCTTGTGAGAAAATTCGAAAGTGCAAAGACCTCATTGTGTGTGTGATGGTCATTTTTAATTTGTCACCCGCCTTTAATTATGCAAAACCCTGGATCTGCCCTTGACACTCTGGGTACATTTTACTTTTGTAATTGAGGCTGTATAGATAATATTTATCAAGAATGATGGTGGTGGTGGTGGTGGTGGTGGTGGTGGTTGGGTTACTTCTCACCCGTGATTCCTTTTGAAACTAAAGTATGCATTGTGCCCTCCTTTCATTGTGCCCCTCAATTTGGATCCGATGACCCTACCCCCTATTCTTTCCTTGTGGGAGAATTCGAAAGTGCAAAGACCCCATTACGTATGATGGTCCTTTTTAATTTGTCCCCCGCCTTTAATTATGCAAAATCCCGGATCTGCCCTTTACACACCGGGTAGAGTTTGCTTTTGTAATTGAGCTGGTATAGATTTATTATTTATTAAGAATATCCAAGGTCTCAGCGATCAAGATGATGCATCTTGACTAATTTATTTACAAAAACATGAAAGACAGCATAAAACATACAAGTATAAATGCATTGCAAAATAGAAAAAATAGCAGGAGCTACGTAAAAGGATAACAGATTATACATGTTATTGTAAATGCATCATATTTCATTTGATAATAGCTCCGTCGGAAAGCAGTTGAAAAACTGAACTGGATAACCTTCCTCTGTTTTCATATTGTCTTAAATAAAATACTAACAAAATTAAATGATATATTGTCAGCTTACTACTGCATGGCGAGTTTTTTAAGACAAGGAATTTGGCCATTTTGATATACCATATACGTATCGTGTATCATGGCGTAATGAACAAATAGTGACATCAGATGTGCCATTTTATTTCATATTCAATGGCGATTCCAACTTCTGGCTAAGCTGCTGATTACCTCTGATTTGGTGCATGACGTATGAGACGAAATAAGAGATTTTTTCTTTAACCAGACCTTTTGCGGTATTGTAGTCAATATCCAAACAGATACTGATTTTAGACAAAGAAAATGTCAGCTTTACCAAGTATTTTGATGTTCGATTGAAGACACAGCCATTTAACTATGGAAAATCCATTTCACAGCAATTCACAATCATTTGTCTGAATTGTTCATTTCTTAAACAGGGTGTATCCTGAAAACATTAGGTCCTTCTAGGCTTCTAGCTGAGATCCAACTGCGGCATGCGGATTCTCATTGTTATTAACTCATCTGCACCAAAATAAAGGATCAACAAGTGTTGGAAATCTGTCTGTCGGTCAATTGGATTCCGTCACGCCTAACAGCTTCCATCAATATATATATATATATATATATATATATATATATATATATATATATAATAAACATATATAAACATATACATATCGAACCCAAATTTGTGTCAAAGGAGTCTTTATTTATAGAAGTGCCTTTTTTATAACGTCGGCCCGTAGCATGCAGAACTTTAAACTTCCATATGTATACACACGCAGGAAAAGGAGAAGCAAAAAACGATGTTTTATATTCATTTACACTAAATATGGCAAGCAGATATTATTATACAGTACGAAATACCACATTATCATACTCACCATTTAATGTTACAAAGGCCAGCGCCAACCCGACCATGCAAGCAATTAATCCTGTATGTGTAGTCATTGTCTTCTGCTTCAGAATTGAACCACTTTAGCTCCAAATCAATTTTGTCAATGGGCCAACCTTTTAATAATATTATAAAAATATTACAAATTCACTGTAGCATCCTAAATTACGAAGGTATGGTTAACGTGGTAATTGCAGATGGGGAAATTTAGCGAAAACGCACATGAAAGTGGCACAGAGTATTGAAGAAAATCGTCAATGCGCGCGCAAAACTGGAGTCAATTCATCGCATCCCCGTAGCGTAGATCATAATAAAAATCCCGCGCTCCGATGCGTCCCAAATTTCATTTTCTCGTCCGGAAATGAGCGAAATTGATGCTGGTATTGTGACGTACTCCATCAAAGAATGATCAGGTCCCCGTGTCTGTCGATGCAGCGAGGATCAATAATATGGATGTCAGTTCATTTGCTCGCTTCGGTGTCACCTTGGAGATTAAATTTGTGGTGTGAGGGGGTAATATACTGCAACATCACTATGGTAATTTGCCGAGGTTAGCTGGCAAGCTGATTAGATTTAGATTTGAATATGTTCATGTTCAAAAGTGAAGATTATGTGTGCCCTAATTCATCAGAAATTATGCCCATAGAAACTGATATTTCGACTTTTTAGAAAGCACTGATGATGATGGTGGTGATGATGATGGTGACGATAATGATGATGATGATAATGATAATAATAATAATAATAATGATAATAATAATAATAATAATAATAATAATAATAATATAATAATAATAATAATAATAATGATAATAATAATAATATGGTCCATTTATATAGCGCAGCTACTATATGCATATATTCTACTGTGCTCTACAAAGTTAATATTATTGGAGTCATAATATTGGAGTCACAATATTATCATAATAATGATATTGATAAAATAATAACCATAATAGTGGATGATTATGATACCGATGATGGTAATTGAGATGATGATAATACTCTTACAAATACGGCGATGATAATTATATTATTATTGCTTTATTTTACCCCTGATGGTTAATTAGTTAAAACGTTATATCTAATGATATGCAATTTGAATATGTTCTGGAAACTAATCTGATTGGTCTTCAAACTATAAATTATATGCGACGATGATAAGCCCGAGTAGCTTCGTTTATTCAACTTCACCTTACTTCAACCCATTATCGACTGAAAATCTGATAAAGATTATGCGTTCGTTGAATTTCAATTCCAATCCTTCTTATAAAGAGGTGAACTATAGGAATATATTCGTATATTTGACTTATACAAAGGGACACTATACCTATGATTGTAAAATCTGCCATTAAAAAAAAAAAAAAAAAAAAAAAAATATATATATATATATATATATATATATATATATATACATATATATATGAAAGCATGTTTTGCTAACCTTCATTTTGTTACTTTTGCTTTATTTTTTCTTTAGCAAATAGTAAACGAAAACAATCACGAGAATTTTCAACATCGAAGAAACATATGACTAGAGAATTCAAAAGTTACTTTGACAAAACCGCTTTGCCCGTAAGGCTCAGCAGTAAGAAAACTTAAACAAGGTTAAATGTTCATGACTTGAAGGTGTAATTTATCTAAAATCGTCGCATTTTTGCTGCCAACATACTGATATTAAAAACTTCCTCATGATTGTGTTTTGTCTCGAAATTGCATCTCTTTAGGCACTGATTTTTTTTTTAAAATCAGTTTTTATTTTTTCTCTCATGGAACAAATTACAATCATTGTACAAATTACAATCATCGTATATAACACAAACTGCAATTGTGATAATATTCTAAAACAGTTTATAAATTTTCGTCTAACAAAAAGCTTAAAAAGAAATTGATATTTACTTGAATACTGAAAAATTTCCATAAACAAAAACTGTAGATAAATTAATTGATATCCTTAATCATATGCTCTCAATTCTCTAATTGACAAGCGGTGTTTTTTTCTTACAAGATCAATTTTCATACCTCGTAGTTGCAAACAAAAATTCATATTTCGGGAGATAAAAAAATAACATAAATCTTGAGATAAACATATCCCAGTTGTATAATCCAACAATTTTGTTTTATAATGTAGTAACTTATACTACTTTTGTACTGTTGTCCTAAGAAAAAGGTTTTCTTTTTCTTTTACCCTGCCTTACCCGAATTCCCCCCTTATCCCCCCCCCCGATCGATTCCACCAGTCCATTTTGACAAAATAGTACACTTGATAAAAATTTGTGCTTCGGTTGTTATCGCTGAAATTCTACCATCTCCTCCTTCCCCTCTTTCTCTTTCTCGAGCAGACATTTTCTTTCTCTCTCCTGTCTCCTTTTCCCTCCATTCTCTTCCGATTCCAATCTCTTTTGATATCTCTCAGTCTCTCCTTCTCTTTCTCCGCTCTCACATAATCTCCTTTGTCGCCAACTCCTGGTTCTTTCTATCCAAATAGTCTCATTCGAACTTGCGAATACTTGCATCACGCTATTAGAAAATATTGAAGTATTCCCATTTCCCCCCTATCTGGCACGTTTCGAGGTAATTGAAATCCAATCGAATCTGAATTCGATACTGCTATGATATTATACATTGCAGTAACTTATTTTGCAAGGTTAAAACCAAGTGGACATTCCTCCTTAGTCCAGCAAGAGAGATGATGTGGTTATAGTTAGAGTCTGTTTTGCTCTGTGAAAGTAGCCTTATAATGTTATTCAAGCTACAGGACAAACTTTATTGAAATAAAGAGACCTTTGTCAAACACTTTGTTTTTTGGTTCAAATTGAGGATTTATTCCCTTCGTCATATTCTAAATCATTATATAACTTACGTATATTTACATATCAAAGAATGATAGATAGAAATATAATTTGATCACATACTACCAAGAATAGGAGCCATAGTCAAGCCCATGGAGTCGTAAGGCGAAGACGTGCGAAGAAATATTCCTAATAGAAGTATCCCATTTAGATTACTGCTCGCAACTAAAGAGAGAAAATGTTATTTTATACTATTCATATTATCTCTTGATAAGTCATACGATAAGAATATTTTTCATATCAAAACTCCTTAATAGTGGTCTAGTGAATAACAAAAGTGTTTGTAGGACCCGAGCAGCCATGCTTCTATACCAAAAATACATTTGTTTATTCTTTATTTTTTTACATTTATTTATTCATTAGTTGTTGTTTTTTTTTTTGGGGGGAGGGGGAATTTTTCACGGGGGGGGGGGGGGGCAGGCGGATGAACCACAAACTCCATACTTGTTAAACAGTGGCTGGACATGAAAATTTGAAAAGAAAGCCAGTGTAAGAAAATAGGCCCACCCGCCTTGTAGTCATCCAATATTTTCAAAGTGAAATTCACAATTTACATGCAAAAGCTTTAAGTAATGGCAAGGGTGCATTGAAGAAAAATGAAGTACTTATTATTTCACCTCTTGTCTTTTACCTTAGATATCAAACGAAAGAATACCAAAAGTGTATTTTTTTTTCCATCTGTGGAAAAAAATTCACGGTTTAAAGAAATCCGTCAACCCTTTTGAAAAATCATTAAAGGCTTTAAAAATGCCTAAAGACATGTATGCACATAAATCATTTCTTGTAAGTACTAAAACTTCATTAAGACTTTTTCCCCACTTGGCCTCATTTCTTGTCTTTATGAATATCTTAATGCACAAATAAGTCTGTTTTATTATCTAACATTAAAACCTGCTTTTGCACAACATATACATTTATACAATTGGCACATTATAGCAATATATATTTATAATCATTTGCATATTCAAGACAAATAAACAATATTCTATATTACCTCCACAATACCCTTGGCATACGACATCATTTTGGAAACAGAAGTTTTTATCTTATAAATTATTCAAAGGTAAAGAAGGCTTCGGTTTTTTTTTTTTTTTTTTACAAAACATGACACAAAATGTGAAATAAAAATGAGATTATCATTTGATAAATGATAAATGATTTAAGATGTACCCTTTGAAATAAAACATTATATTCATGATGTATCATCGTTGATTTACAATTTGATTTACGTTTTTGATGATTGAATTTGAAACGAGATCATGATCTGCTAGTCAGTTACACAATATATCTGAAAATCATGATTATCTAGTGATGGAACTCTGAAATTTGCTGAGCATTACCTCATTTCATGGTTGTAATACAAATTCGGTAAAAATATGAATTCAATCTCATTTCACAAAAACACACTAACACATAAACTTGGCCTTGTAAGGTTAGGACATTGAATGTCAAAGCAGCATACATTCCAAGACCTTCAGAATTTCTACTATTTTTTCAACCCATTATAAATATATCTTAAGTGTTACCACGACACACGTTTTTCAAAGTTTCCTACATTTTTGAAGAGTTACCAAGACTGATTTTCACTTCTAGACATTTACTGCGGCATTAACTACAAAACAACTTTACCCGGAAAAAAAATGCACAGGGAAAACAAAATCGTATTCGATGAGTAATTCGTATTACGGATAACCCCACTCCCCTATCAATGTCCAGTTCGAAATCATGGTCGAGTTCATGCCATCGAAGAATACTTCACGTTGAAAGAGACCAACTTTGGCACCTAGAAATAAGGAGAAAAAGTTTAAAGAAAGCTGAAAGGTAACTACATATTTGGTACAAGAAGATCTTGAGTTAGGAATACGTATATTATAGGTCTAGCTTATGAATTGAAATAGATACGTGTCAAAATGCAGAACTGAATGAATGCATATACTTCACAAAATCCATATAATCATTCAGAAATAAATGATTGGTATAGTTCAGACTGCCATGTCTCCCTACACAATCAAAATGAATGTGAACAATTTTAAAAATTAAAAAAGGTCACAAATAAGCCCCTCTTGCGTTTAGAATTTAATAGGGATTATTTTTCATTTTTGCATGATTTGATATTTAATCAATTTACAGGAGGGCAAAAATTACCAGGTTAAAACTGTTCCTAGTATACAGTAATATACAGAGAGAAAAAAGGAGGGGTAGAAAGAGGAGGGCAGAAAACAGATTGAGGGAGGGGGAAGGGAGGGGGGAGGGGGAGGAGGTGGAAGGGGGAGGGAGGTGGAAGGGGGGAAGGGGAGGGGGGATACGGAAGAAGGTAGGGATGGAAAGTGAGAGAATTAAGGAGCAAGAGTTGCTATCATCGGGGCTTACCGGCCCATTCCCAGTATACACTAGCCGTCGTCGTATTACTCAGTGCCTCGGGCAACGTTGCCATACTATACTCCCAGTAATCATTGTCCGGTTCATCGGCGATATCGTCCCATGGTATTTTCACCGCCTCGACGATGCGCCCGGGCTCGTCCAGGAGATCGTAGTAGAAGTCGGAATTGGTGCTGTAGAAGGTGTCACCAAGATCGGTGCTGATCACGATGGCGTCTTCGTTCTCGGAAATTCCGTAGAGCTCGCTGGTTTCGTTGTGGATACCCAGTACGTTGGCAACATTGTTATCGATAGCTGTCGTTGGTATGAAAAAAAATAAGCAAGCCATTGAATGAGATGAAAAGCCCGCTGCATACTATACGATCCGTCTGCGATCCGATTTTGGAAAAAAATTGTTATAGCATTTGATATGAACATTCAAACATGCGAAATCTTAGTTATCGAATTTTCAAATAGTCGTATGAATACAAAAATCGAAATTCCGGGCGACTGCCAGTCTTCCTGGAGGAATAAAAGCGAACTCAATTCCGAATCGTAGTGACGTAATAACAATCATTGCAATCGGCTACGATTTGAAGCCGATTTGTCCTTTACTCCCACCACAAGGCTTGCAGTTACGATTTTAGTATTCCTATCATTATTCTAAAATTCAAATAAGATCATTCTACCTGTTTAATCTTTCATATTTAATGTTAAATGCAATTTGTTCGAAAATCGGGTCGCAGTCGGATGCGGCGGGCTTCAGCTTCTCCAAGGTGACACGTACGAATCATAATAAAACCTATTCAAAGAGCAATGATTATCAACTGCTACAGATCTTACCGGAAAGAAATCTTTAGCGTTTGATATGTCACTTTGGCCTTGATCTCGACGAATAAAACTTCACAGTATGGACGCAAAGTGTAAGAGCAAAAGCGTGATACAATTTCATTCATATTTTCCAATAACCTGCAGATGAATAGAAAGCCATTCATATGCCTATAGATATCTACATTCAAGCTATACCCATCATCAATCTTTCAAGATTATCATCCACGATCTCAGATCAAGGACATGAACCCCCCCCCCCCCCCCGTTTAAAGGTCAGGGACGCAGATGTCATAAAAAATGTACATGTCATTACAAATTATTTGAATGCCAACATAGGTATTGAGTTGTAATATACATTTGAAGCCCTCGCGTAGACAGCACGGATAACTGCACGAATTTTTATTGTCCGCATTGCGCGATTATTGTCTGCATCCGTGGTATAATTAGGACGCATTGTTAGCCGTATTGTTTAATATTAATAATGATGTTAATATTTATAACGAAGGATAATGACGTTTCGTCCTCTACCTTCCCAAGTTGTCCCGTTATCCTTAGAGTACGAGCATCGTGTAGGGCCACTGTAATAAAAGCACACACGCATCAATCAATTCATGTCATCTACACAGCTTGCACATACATGTATATGCTGGTTATAAACATCACCTACAATACACTGTAAAAAAAAATATTTGGTAAAATTTCACCCAGCAAGAGGGTAATTAGGTGTCCAACCAACTTTGGGCAATGTTTCTACCCAATGTGGGAAGCATTTTGTCCAGTTAGGATACAAATAAAGAATAATTACTTTAGAATGGGCAAAATTTCCATCAAAATGGATAAAAAGAAGTGCCCACAGAAATGCCCAAAGATGGTTTGACACACAGTTACCGTCATGGCACATTTTTACCCAATTGAGAGTGTAGTTCAGACTATTCTCTCTCTCTCTCTCTTGACTTGTAACCAACAAAGCACGTATTGTTTCAATTTATCACAATCCTTTATTCTTCTAGACTAATCAGTCTTCCTATCAGTCCCTCACAATTATTGGAACCTTATATATACACCAGTGATTAACCATGCATCTTCTACAATAATATTCTAGACTAAAACCAGACTACATGTGTTTTCAGTATTCATTTGTGATTGCAACACAGCAGTACCAATTGTTAACAATCCTCTAAAAAACGTATTCATATTCTATAAGCATTGTAAGTTATATATTTACAATTATCTCTGATTCATTTGTTTTAAATATACAATTTCCGGACCGCAGACCACCCTGGGTTTGCAATGACGTCGGCTGTTTGAGATTTCAATGAGCTTGATTATTTGTTTCATTTTATGAATGTGCACGATTGCACGTAATGCACAATGCTAGGATGGTTCATTACATTGGCATGAATCCCGGGGAGGGGGTGGAGGTGGGGGATATATCCCCCACTTTTTTGAGAGGGGGGATGGCGTGTACAAATATCCCCCCCCACACTTTTTAAGGAAGAAATGATATTTGAATCAATCGGTTAATGAAATTTTTAATAATCTGCCATAAACAACCATCATATTTTAGAATTTCCATTTGAAAATGCGAATTAAAACCAGAAAAACGCTTATTTTTGGCTCACTCGCTCATCATATTTCAGAATTTTCGTTTGAAAATTCGATGGAAAACCAGAAAAGTGGTTATTTTTGGCTCGCTCGCAAGATACAAATTAAGATGTGTGTAAGGGGGTCTGTGCAGGTGGGTGAGGGCGTGTGTTTATACTTAAGTGTGAGTTCGACAGAAAAAAAAAATCGGCAAAAAAGTCGATCATTCCCCCCACTCCTCAAAGTGGATTTACGCCGGAGGTTAATTATGATGACGTTACCTGTTAGATGAATTACGTCTGCTGGCTTTTGTGTGGAATATTTCATTTTCTATTTTATAAAATAGGTCGATAGTCATGAAAAAATTTGTGGCCGAATTTAAGAGCTCGGCTACTGAACAAACAACATCGATTTTGGTGATGTAAAAAAACTAGTCATTATGATTCTGAGACAAAAGTGGGATTGAAATTCCTCCATTTCTAGATTACATCAACAAAAATACTACGATTGTAAGATTAACATTGTTTTAATTTTAGGCATAAGGATGGGAATAAATGTATGTTCCTACATAATAAAGATCAACAGAAATCTAAGTAATGAAATTATGATTTAATTCAAATAAGAAAATGTAAAAAAAAAAATCACTATAGTAACATGAGTCACGGCTAATGCCGAATACATGGAACGACGATTATCTTTGTTGCTCCTGATGTAACAGTGATTACATAATAATCATTTAATTTAATAATCTCATTTCACTACGTCAGTATTTAATACAAACAACTATCTGTATATGTTTAAAGTAATGAAAAGTTAGACTAAAACCGTATTCTCACTTACTCGATATATTCTAGAATGCACACGTAAACTGTCCATGTGAGTGGGTCGACTAAGAAACCTCGTTCATAATATCCAAAATCTGATCGAAGAAAAAAAAAAGAGAAAGAGTATTCACGAGTCTTGAAAATTAACCATCGCTGTTAATGGTCCACCTTAGTAAATCTATAGCTCCCGAACATGGACTGTAAAATTAGTATTTCAAGCTTCCCTTTTGAGAGGTTTCTTCATATTTACATGTATTGTAACTGGAAGATACTTGTTACAATAAAACATTGCAGTTGTATTGTAATTTGAAATTTCATTTTACTTGTACTTTACAATACCCCGTATACTAAACGTGTAAACAAAATGATACGAAATGAATTCAGCTCATTTTTTTAAGGATTCATATTGTCAAAACACTCTAAACCCCGTTTCAAATGTGCTTTTAATAAATTGATTCGAAGAAATTGTTTAATAAGTTTGACTTCATCGTTACATAAATCGTCACAAATGAGCGAATTCCTCGATGAGCTTAATTATTCAAAATTTGTATATTTTTTTCTTCAGTTTTTGAAAGAGAATGTAAAAGATATGGCTCCCAAACAATATACATATATTTACCTCTTTTATGCTCCGTGGCACAGACATCTGTAAGAAAAACGAATACAATCGTGTTCGTTATCATATCAGATAATTTAAAAAAAACACAGCATATTAACATGGGCGGAAAAGGAACATTGGGTTTGGCAAGGACAAAAGCTGGGAACACATTACAGCGTGATTCCCTGGAATAAAAGACAATTTCAAAATACTTTCCAAATTTCCTTCTTATTTACCCCTCGTCCAGTTGTTCCTATTTACCCATTAGGCTATAGACCAATTTCACAACGCAAGAGGGCAGCAGACTGTTCGACACAGTTCGACATACTGCGGTGGGCGATCCAACTTTTATAGTACACAAGTCAATGGCGCGTTATGTACATTCGTTCGATTTTTTGTCTATTTTGACCAGTATATGCAGATTCATTTTAATATTTGCAATGAGAAATTATCAAGGAAGTTCAGGTCGCAGCTGTGCGGTGCTCAATGCCACAAGAATTAGAGAAAGTTTAAAAATTCGAAGCTAACTGAGTGCGAAATTCACTCGCTTTTGACTCATGAAGCCTGTTTGTGTGAGAAGCCGTACTCCCTACACAGGTTTCCGTAAGCAATGTGAAGGAATTCGTCGCCAGTGGGTAAAAACATCAACAGAAAGGACTTTGAAGTCAAGAAACTTTATCATTATGTACTTTGGCGTAAAATTTAATGAGTGAAAACATGACTTTGTAAACAGGGTAAGATTTAGGGCTCCCGTTTACTACGGCTTCTATGCTGCAATCGAACTTTTACTGACAAAACTAAGTTGAAAAACCATCGAAAGTACAAAAATACATCATACATTCATCCGTCAGATATGACCATTGCCTTACCTCATCTACCCATGTATCCATGCTTTATTTGTTTGATCTAGAATAAAGTAAATGGAACAATATCGGGGCATATCTCATATCTTACATTCATTTTGTACACAGAGCCAATCGCAGTCAGCGCGCTTGCCCACCGCAGCAATGGCGTCGCCGATAGAGGGCCAAATACATAAACCGGTGGTGAAATTGGTCTATAGCAGTACAAATTTTTGTTATGCGCATTAAAAATAGTGATTGGTGTATACTTCCCATATCGACATAATAAAAAAATTATTATTCCATACTTTCATTACAAATATTAATTGAATGATACTTGTCTGTATGATGAGAATGGAGAAATATCTAAGACGAAAACAAATCAGATGTGAAAGATATTGTCTATTATGAAAAAAGTTAGACCACCGTCACCAGTGCCATCACCATTACCAGTATGTGTAACTTATCAATCAATCAATCAATTCAATCAATCGTCATATTTCTGTGAAGGTAGATAAGATGAGTCACCAAAATAAAAAGTAACCGAAACAAAACCCTTCCATCGATAAAGAGCACGAAATAAAGCGGTCAAGGAATGATATTATTGTGTCAGTAAAAAAGAAAATATGCACGAAAAAACGACACTTGAAATATCAAAGAATGAAAATCACTGAAAGGAAAACAAAAAGCTTCCACCAGAAGTTTGAAGTAAAAAAAAAGGAGAGAAAGTTAGATATAATGTGATCCACTTTCTTTGTGGATTGATCCGAAAAAAGTTAATATAATAAGATCCACTCAGTGGATGGATCAGATAAAAATGTTAGATATACTGTGATCCACTGTCCTTGTGGATTGATCCCCGGGAGAAAAGTTAGATATAATATAATATAATCCACTTTGTGGATTGATCGGATAAAAATGTTAGATATAATGTGATAAACTTTCTTGCAGGATTGATCCCAGGAGAAAAGTTAGATATAATGTGATCAACTTTCTTTGTCGATCGATCCGAAAGAAAAAGTTAGATATATTGTGATCCACTTTCTTTGTCAATTGATCCAAAAGAAAACGTTAGATATAATGTGATCCACTTTCTTTGTCGATCGATCCGAAAGAAAAGGTTAGATATAATTTGATCCACTTTCTTTGGGGATTGAACCCTGAAGCGGGCCTGAAATCAATCTGGTTCCAAGACCATATTCTTAACACTGAAGTCGAAATGTTCTCTCGTGCGGCACTCTCAGAAAAAAAATGTGGCACTGTTGATATTGCTTTATTCTTTTGAAAACACTGTGATAAAACTATGTTAACATCCCGACACCGAATATGCCAAAGATAAAGCATTGAATTATCGAAGCAGAAAAGAAATCATCCATCAAATTTGACATAGATATTTCTTACCGTCAGTCCCTTTCGATAACAATTATGATAGAACACAGTACAAGGGATTAGTACAAGCTTTTATCATGCATAAAACTACTATGGTTATTTTCTCTGTGAAAGAGAATAATGCAAATTTACTCCCTTCGTTTCATAGTCGAAGCGGAGCTTTAATAAAATTCAGGCAGTATACTATCACTTCGACTATAATGCATGCTAATGTTCATCGCTGATGTGAGGAAAAGTAGGACATTTCTAATACATATATGTGTTCCATAGCATGAGAGCAGATTCAATTTTTACGAGTTAATTTCTTTTAAAGAAAAAAAAAACGTTACGAAACTCTATACATGTATCATTTCTCCTTTTTAGAAGATGAAAATACAGGAATGAACATGACTGATGTTGGCATCACTCGAAATCACCATTTTAATTTGGGGGAGGGGGGAGGAGGTGGGAGCAGAAGAGACAATGAACAAATCTTGCCGATGAGTTGGCAGACAAGAAGTTCTTTCGACAACTAGATACAAGACGAAAGTCGGTGATTTTGAATAGGGTGACGTCGAAGTCACAACCCATTAACATGCTTAAGTGGTATTCCTATTAGATACGCTTTCACTGATGTAGAATCATGAAGGCGCACAGAATTATCAAAATAGAAAAGGGGAAAAATAATTACCTGTTCCACCAGATCCATCCTCACGGAGACAGCCATAAAGTTCAAACCTCAAGATCGGATAGTTGGTATCATTCTTGTGTGTCTGTGGCCGGATTCGGATATACCGGGCATTGAACGGATTGACGAAGTAGTGCATGACCCAAGGATCCTCTGTCACATTTACTTCCGGGACAAACGTGTTGTAATCGTTTTGGAATGTCTGCAAACGATCAAATAAAGAGATGTTCAGATTGCCACCATGACTACTAGTACTACCAGCTTTATCATCAAAATTATTACAATGTTTACTACCATCAATATAATCGATAGGATCACCATCGTCAACCTCATTATTAACAGCACCACCATTACAATAATATTATCATCACCATCACCATCATCATCATCATCATCATCGGCATCTTCATCATCGTTACTTTCATCATCTCACCATTACCGTCACAATCATCGTAATCTTATCATCATCGTCAAAACCGTGCGTCAAAACCGTCTTCACTTTATTCCACTACGATCTTTATCACCGTATTTGTCATTCTCACTGTAATCATCACCACCATCATCGCTGTCATCATTATTATCGCCACCACAATCATCGTCACCAACATTTCATCACGGTCATCTTAAGGTCATCACTTACCATGACTGAGCCGTCTTCTTCGTAGTCATACCAGACGAGATCTTGCTCACTGTAGCTGATCTGGAAAGAATCCACGTAATGTGTTCCATTGGGCCCTTGCTGCATCTTGATAGCACTGAATCGCATCAGTGAGGAATACTTGACCTGGGAGAGAAAAATTAAAGGAAAGAATGAGAAACCAGTGTAATTTCCTCAATTCTCTTTCTATGTCGTCTGTTTCTTCTCGTTCTAGTTTTTCTTTTTCTTTACCACTCCGTCTCCCTTTTTTTTCTTTCTCTGCTAATTCTAAATCTCCACCTCCTCTTTCTTCAGCTTCATCTTCAACTCATCACTCTATTCTTTTTCCCTTTCTCTCTCCTTCCTCTTTCTCTTCTTCCATATCTTCATTTTCCCTTTTCTCTTTATGCTTCCTCCTTCATTTCTTATCATAATTTTTCTTCTCTTTCTTCTCCTTATTTCTCTACTTTTACGGTCTCTTTGAAATTTTCTCCAGAGTTCCTCTTTTCACTTTATACTCTCCTTCATTTTTTCTATTTTCATCTCTTCCTTCTTGCACTTGGATAACAATAATAAGCGAAGATAGGACATCACTTTACCTGCAGATAATCGTTGCCGAGGTAGGGAAGAGTGTATCGAGAGCCGGGGGCCCAGCCAGTCGCCGAATTCATCCTTGCTGTATGCGGTGCGTGGGAATCGTTGAGTGTTGAGCTAGCAGTAAATTGGCAATCTCTATTCATGGCGTAATCCAAACTTTCAGCACAAGCTGTGTGAAAATTTAAAATAAACACAACGTTCAAGATGAACGAATTACTTAGTTTCAAAATCCATTCATGATTTTTGAAAGCCCTGAAAGAGAATTGTTCAGGTTTCCTTGATTTTGATGAATAGCGAGTGTTTTTCATGACACAAATTAAGGAAAGATTGCGAAAAGTCCCAGGCTACTATGACATGGAGTGCGTGCGCGCCACATTTCATGGAAGGGGAACAGAGCAGTATATGAAACCACATTAAACAAGTTGCTTTTAAATTTCTTTTCCGTCACCAAAACTAGGCAGTTCCTTCACATACTGTGTATTTTCCATCACGTTCTTTTGGAATTTAATTAAACTATAATCCAAGAAATGTAATATGATTATAATTCTGGAATTTAATCATATTGTATTGCGAGTAAATTATACTAAAATGTATTTTCACTGTTAATGTCAGATTCTGCAAGATGTTTTTGTTCATCATGGCCACGGCCTAGTCTTTGAAGATATTGATCGCGGGAGTTTCCATTGACGTCAAACTCACAAACACATTGCTCTTTTGCACAGTGTTATTAACAAGCTAAGATCGGTTTGGACCAATCTTTACTTTTTACAGAAAAGGATTATGTCAAGATGAGTCTTAAAGGCCACATTTATCCTTGAGTTTAAAGTAACAAGCCCTTCGATTCGCCTTACCTTCGATGGTAAATGTCAAATCCAAGAGTTCGAGTTCGGTACTGAACACGTCACCGAGGATGACATAATCATTCGCATCGAGTCCACCTGTCTTGTAATAGATGACCTCGAGCGGCACAGTGGTGTTGATGACGTCGTATTCGATGGGCATGTAACGGTCTTCGTCGATGGTGATGTTGAACCACATGGTGAAGATGTCCGTGAAAAACATCTCGGAGAACTGCCAAGAGATATTGAATTGTCAATATTGGAGATCCATATTTTATCAATGGACAAGTGTGATACCAAATAAAAACTGTGCTTTGAATGTGCATTTTGACAAAAAAATATGGCATCATAAACACTGTGAATTATCGTCGACACCGTTATCATTATCATGACATTGACAGATTCGAGAGAGAAAAAATATCAGATCGGTGTTACTATGCTTGACCTTGTGGTAGAAATACAGTAGTTGTAACCTCATGGAAATGTTACTATCAATAAATGTTTACGACAACTTCCAAGAAGGAGCTCAAGAACAAATACAAAGAAGCAAAAAAATATTTTTCGAATCATACAGCATTGAATACTGTATTAGTCTAATAAAAGCACTGTTCCTCTTAACACGCCTGGTATGCATTAGAACGCCTTATGAATGAACAATGAATGTTTACTCACGTGAAACTTGATCCCCTCATCGCTGGTCTCGGTACAAAGCGAAGGTCCCTCGATCTCGATCAGCGGGTCGACACCGATGTAGTGCGGCGTCATCATGTTGATCATGACGGCGTGGGCGTGCGATGACGATTCTTCGTTGTGTTTCAGGGAGATACTAGCGTGGACGACGTCCCTGTGGGATACAAGAATTAAAACAAAATGTCAGTAATGGATGGGAAAGTTAATGGGAAAAGCAAGGATGACCCGACCGTTTATCCGCCAATTTTTGCGCGTAGTTTTTTTTTTTTTTTACATACTCGTTCATGATTATATAATCTCTTTGTTTTGAATGTTAATTTTGTATTACCAATTGTTCAATTATTTAGATACGATGAATGGATTTATGTTTCTTGGTTGTTTTTTGATAAACCATTTATCATTCAATCAATCAATCAAAGGGATGGATGCAGTTGCGTTTAGATAAGGTATAAAGTTAAATTATTTTCAGTGCTTGGTCCAGACTTAAGAATTCGATAATATAGAAAATTGACCGCACAGAATTTGTCACCGAAGGATATGTTTAAAATTGATATGTCCTAGTCAATGCCCCAAGTCAAAAAAAGTCATTGGCAAAGAAAAAGATAACTCTCTTTTGAAAGAAAATATTCCAGGACCCGTTTTTAACCCAATTGTGAATATATCTGTAAGTAGGTCAACGATATCAAATATCATTTCGACTGCTGCAGCGCATTTCTCTACTTTTCTCACAATCGTTCCACGAATTCTTACAAAATCTTTTTTTTAATGTGTGTTCCATAGCATGAGAGCAGATTCAATTTTTACGAGTTAATTTCTTTTAAAGAAAAAAAAACCGTTATGAAACTCTATACATGTATTTCTCCTTTTTAGAAGATAAAAATACAGGAATGAACATGACTGATGTTGGCATCACTCGACATTACCATTTTAATGTGGGGGGGGGGGGGGAGGGGGTGGGAGCAGAAGGGACAGTGAACAAATCTTGCCGATGAGTTGGCAGAAAAGAAGTTCTTTCGACAACATTATCAAAATAGAAAAGGGGAAAAATAATTACAAAAAATTAAGGAAAAGACCAACGTAGTCAATGATTACATACCCTTGGTGAACCTCCCTGATGTTGAACTCTTCGATGGTCATGTTGATGTCGATGATGGGGAGGTCTCCGGGCATCATGATCGCTTCCACCGTCTCAACGAACTGTTCCTCCCTGTCCAGGCTGTACAGGAACGTGATGGTGAAGTCGAGCAGGGTTTGGTTGACCAACTGGTAGTGGTCAGCGAGCTGGATCTCGAACGAAACGATGATGTCATCGTCGCCGAGATCGGCTGGTTGGTATTGATACTTGTGAGACGTACCTGGTTAGCAATTTCAAAGAAGGAAAATTCGAACGTTTGAATGAGCTGTTGCAATTGCACGGTTTTATTCTAGTCGCATTGTTTAGGGAGACTCTTATTAAGGGAACGACCTAAACGTTGAACAGAAGAATTTTCTCTCGATTGGTTGTTTCTCTCACGACGCTCTGGTAAGAATATACAATGATAATGATGATATATAAATTTGCAGAGAGCATAAGTTGTACAAGAATTTATTCTACTGCGCCGCAAAAGCTCTTGTTGGGCTTGAAACCACGACATGCATGGACAAAAGACATACATGTACGGTGCAATATGTACCAGACCTTTAGCTAGAGGAAATGGTTGGTATTGAGAGAAACTTTGTGATTTCACAATTCATGTCATATTACTGCTAGGAAATGAATATAATCGTGATAATGAAGAGTAAATTTATTCATCATTAATGATGTCATTACCTACTTTCTACTCACTGGAAGTATGAATAAATATCATAAGTACATTCTTTGTGATGGACTAGCATCATTTCATCCTATTCATTCAGTTCTGTTCAAACATTGGCATCGCTTCACCTTTTCACACCTACATTCAAATTAAATGCCTGAAGAAACAGCGTTGCGGAACGGTGGCCCGGAAGTTTGCTCTTCAAAACAAAAAAAATACAAAGTATAATCCTACCATGATTTGATATCACGCCGAAGTCAATAAGCGCGGTGTCGTTTTGTGAAGAACCCAGCGAGGAGACGGTGGTCGGGATGAACTCCTCTTCCCACAGTTGGAAGCAGCCGAAGTTCTTGCCCACGTGCTCGAGCTGGATGTCGGTGATGGTGAGAAAGGCTTCATCGCCGGCAATGGGGAGAGAGAGGTTGATGGCCATGGGCGTCGTCGTGACCGTGGTGGAGATGTTGAGGTAGTAGCGCGCTTTCTCGCCAACCGTCAGGCTCAGGTTGCCGCGGGGACGCTTGACATGGAATGTCGGTTCAGTGTACGTCTGTGAAATGTCAGTAACAAAATACTGTTTGTCGTTGCTAATGATTCTTGGAAGATTTCACTTAAACAATACCAATATGTATCTACCATCGCCTATAAAACTATATATGTAAAACATATGTCCGTCTATCTTTCTATCCTCGTCTGCACATAAATAAATACGTAAAATAAGATCTTTTTATCAATCATTTAACCATCTATTTCTATATGTATCTATCTGACTATAATCGCGTTATGTAATCTATCATAGCATCTGTTACAGGATGCATAGGTATTCCTTTCTTAGAGTTGGCCAACAGGTGGCTAGCTTTAATGTAATTCTTGAGAATAGTACCCGACTTTATGCTCAGAAACAGAAGCAATATTTCTACCATTCAGTTTCACTGACTTTACGAACGTTTTTTCATTCAGGCGAGATGCGTCAAAGACGGTGTATATCACTGACGAAGTCTACTCTTCAAAACTTTGCCTCGCGTACAACGGTGAGAGGGAGGGCTGAAAGATAGTGAAGCAAGGCGGTGAGGCCGATGTGAGTGACAAAATGTTATTTTCCTTACCTCGGCATACAAGGGTTCCTCGGTGGCGTTGAACCCTGACTGCAGAATGATCTCGTTGAAGCCGTTGATCTTGACAGCTCCGCCAAGCCAGAACGTGTCTCCTTCCACAATCGTATCGTTGAGCTCAAGACGGGTCAGGAGCTGGACTCGAACCTGGCATAAATTGACCGAGAAAATATTGGAAAAGAAATGCAACTGCGTGTCGTGTAAATGTCAAGAATCACAAACGACAGGAATACAATCATGAATGAACATGGGAGATAATTTTTTTTTTTTCAAAGACATGCATTGCCGTTGTTATTCAACATTTAAACACACCACGACCCCCAAGAATATAGCAATTAAAATATTAAGGCAACCGCTTCACACATGTATTTGTCAAGATGGAGATTTGGAGATTCGGAGATTTGGAGATTTGGAGATTGTTTATAGATAGTTTTCGTGTATGTCAGAATTACATTTCAGCTATTACAAAGTGTCGAAAATTTGGCTTGTTTGCTTTGTTCGCTCACAACATTCACAAACTACAAGCCTGTGGATTCGCATCCGCAATATTGCAGCTTTGGGGTCAAACATTTAGCAAAAAAAAAAAAAAAAAAGGAAAAATGCACACAGACTTATCTTAGATGTTCTCTGAATAAGTATAACTGTTTGAATCATGTTATTTTGGCTGAAAATTAACATACTTTGTTTTTGTCATATTTCACTGGAAGCCCCTCGCTCTTCATCCTCATATTCGTGATCACGCCTGCGTCGAGATAGGCCATGTCGAAGTGCTCGTCGTCGGTTGACGAGTTATACGTGGTCTCGATGAACGACCCATTCACGCATGGAATGTTCCATCCGGTTTCGATGATCCTTGCCTCGCAAATCGTCGTCTTGTATGGCTCGTCGACGTCGCTTTGGAATTCGACCTCGTACTGGGCGATGGACTCGGGAGGTATGAAGATATCCAGATTGAACTCGACGACGCTGCCGATGGTGACCCGGGATTCGGCAGCGTGGAGCTTGGTGAACGTCGCTTCGGGAAGAGGATTCTGGACATGTGAAGAAAATGAATTCGTTTCAATTTTTTCCTTAAATCTGATCTTCTTCCAGCAGATTAGACAATGAACTATGCCGAATTCACTATTGGCAGTTGGGTATATGTGAAAATGAGCATATGATTACAAAACCTATGGTAAAGACGAAAGATGATGTTGCTGCGGGTTTTTTTTTAACTGTACATTCATGCATTTCTAAGGGAACACTGTTTAAAGCAAGAGAACTACGTTTTTTTTTCAAATGCATAGACTCTCTGCTCAATATGAGGAAAATAGTTATGCAGATTTATAATTATCTAGAGAAATATGTCAGGGGGACATGATTCACACTTTACAAAATACAAGACGGTCCTTACCAAATTATCCGGAATAGTTTCATTCGTATCCACGGTCAATGTATCTGAAAAACTCCAGCTGTCCGTCTCTCCGACTTGCATAGTTACCCCGAATCCTTGCGGATCCGGTAAGGTGAGGTTATCCGGTGGTAGAGCTGCTTCTTCCATTTTGACTACAACTTGTCCGACTATTCTATTATCCACTTGGTTTGTGGTGGTGATCCCTGTGAGATGGTACACAAGTTATTGATTTAGTATGGATGCAGTTGTTCAAAGCGACATCTTCCGTGTACTAAAAACAGTTCCAATATCTTCAAGTACCGACTGTATTTTGGACGAATATGTTTTACCAGTTTGTCAGATAGATCAGCGTAAGTAATAAGGGAAATGAAATAAAACGCAGGTCACAGCTCGAGGACACTTTATAAGTTTATACCAGTTATGGAATCTATTCAAGCAAGAACTATTCAAGAATTCTTCCAAAAATTATCTGCAGCTACGTTGTTATTACAAACTTATCGTACACATTGTATTTCAGAAATTTTGTAAAGATTCAATCTTTTTCAACAAAGGATATTCGGGAGATTAACTTCATCTCCAAACGGCAAGAAGACAATTTTCTATATACTGCTCTTTGTGGGAAAAACCCAGATATTTTTCAAGTAAAATGGATAAAAAAAAATCTCTTATCCGTGTACTTACCAGTATTCCTGACAGGGCCCAAATCGAGGAAGGCTCGATCACGATGCCCGTCTTCTTCATACGACATCAGCATCTCCTGACGTTCCTCGAAACACGGTACGTTGTCGCCGCTGGACCGAAAGTGAGCTCGGCAGACGGACAGGGTGTCATTCGGCGCTGCGACGTCGAGAGCATAGGTGGTGACGGTGTTAACGGGCGTGTACATGATCAGGGTGTAGACGGCCGTAGCGCCGGCCTTTAGGTGCCGGGTACGACCAGCGTCGAGTGATATCTCGAACTGGGGACTTTCGTCAGACTGTGGAACGAGACATGATTCAAATTATGGCACATCATTTTGGGGGATAATCAAATGGTTACCTAATAGTTTAATGGAATTTTCTTTGGTTTCGTAAGTAAGGTATAGCTTTCAGTGACAGAAATTACTAAACAAGAATAATCATGAATCAAAGGAAAAATGTGTGTGTGAAATGCAAAATCAGTAGTCCGGAGTTGGATCGAGAAAAGTATGAATGTGATTTCGAACTATAAAAATACTGCAAAGCAGCATGAACTTTGGATGGGATTTGCAGTAGAACGAACTCTCTCTCTCTCTCTCTCTCTCTCTCTCTCTCTCTCTCTCTCTCTCTCTCTCTCTCTCTCTCTCTCTCTCTCTCTCAGGGTATACTCACAGTATCCAATGCTGGATCAGTATCCAGCTCCGTGACGTAGTCGATGGTGTCGGACCATGACCCCGCGTGGCCCCACTCCGCCTGGACGGTGACTGGCAGCGTTGCCCCATCTTCATGGTACTCGTGGTCCTCCCAGTGCATGAAGACGGCCAGGGTGACTGTGGCCTTGAGGTCGGGGTTCGCCGTCATCATCTCGTCCAGGTAGGTGTTGCTGATCACGCCAAGGTCCACCGTCGTTCTACAAATTAAGAATATAATGAATTATTTTTGAAATTTTGTTTGCTCCGGCAAAGATAAAAAATGGACAGAAACAGAGGAAGGTAAAAACATTGACGAGAAAGGAACAGCAAAAGAAAATAAGAACCACGTGACATCAAAAACAAAATACCAGTTACAGTTCGATAGCGCACCTTAATAAAGCTTGAAAGCTAGAAAGTAACCAGCAATGATTTGTTGTCATTTCGGCCATAAAACTAATTTCTTCACCTTGAAAATCTTCGGAACCAACCGATATTGCAATGCAATAAACTTTCTTTTGTTGTTGAAGGGATCTTCCTTTGTTTCATCTTTCATATCTATCTCGTTAAGGCTCAATGGATCCAGTTAAAAATTCGAACATCGTACCACTTACGGTAATAACCAATGTGTCTTGTCGTGACAAACGTAGCTGTGGACTCCCTTATCCGTTGACGTTACATACCTCACATTCATCCTAAAACAACATGTCTTATTTAGAGAACAGCATTCTCTGTCAAGCTTACTTGTCAATAGCAGCGGAGTTATTCGAAGTGCTCTCGTGCGTGTAGATCGTTCGATTGGCGTCATAGCACGGGAACACATCGCTGACGCTTAGGACTTCGACGCGGCAGATACTCATGAACGGTTTCCTCAGGTTGCGGTCGTCCTTCGGTGCCTTGATGATCAGCGTGAGGTCCGGATGAGTGGTCTCGGCTGGGATCTCGATCTCGATCTCGAAGGAAACTGCTGATTTCGTGTAGAGGTAATCATCATCGGCGCGGTTTGTCAGTTTGAAGCTCGGTTGCTATACGAAAAATGATAAGAAGGAAATGTTAGAATCGTTGCATCCTCCTGTGCAAACAATCCGTCATGACATCTATTCCAATTATGCCAGTTGTACTTAAGTATGGTCAAGGACATACTGAGTCTTGATAGGAAAGTAAATCTGTTACACTATCTGTTCTAGTTATTCCTGTGCAATCCACCTGGAGTATATTTTGAAGGTTTACTCCATATATCCGGTTTGCAAAAAAAGTCAAAAGATTTTAGACAAAGAAAGCAATAAAAATGATGTAAATCATGCAGTTTGTGCGGTCGATTCTTCGTGTAAGCAGGCACGGAATGGTAGGCACTTGATCGAAGAATATACCTTAACTATTTCGTCAACGGAATAAACGCCATTGTCATCAATTTCATAACGACAAAAAAATTACCAGCGTCATGGGGATTCGAACCCTTGACGAGCATGACTAGCAATATATCGAGCTCTGACAATGGCTTTAACCACTGCGCCACGAGCAGTTGACGAAGTTGACGGCGCACTTTATTCATTGATACCCGGATTCATTTCATACCCGGATTCATTTCATATCCGGATTCATTTCTAGTATTAACTTCTCAGACGTGATTATTTTGTAAATTTCGTGCGCGCTTACACTAAGGATAGACCGTCTGTGCTGTAATAACCGGCTTCCTTTTACGGGTGGAGCAAAAGATGGGAATTTGCTCTATATTGGCGTCTTTACCTTGGCAGCCGAAGTATAATCTGCAAACTGTTGATCCACAGCGAGGAAGGGATACTGGACCATCCACACGAGATCGTTCTGCTCCATTTCGTACCTGACACCAGCCGTCACCGTCAGCTCTGTTCCGTTTGTTGCATCTAATTGTGAAAGAAAGAGATGTGGTAAAATTATTCTACTGGCCGTGTAGCTACATTTCTTTCATGTTTGAGAGTATTGGTTTACATTCGATAAATGGGTTTTGGTTATAAGTTGGTGGAACTCATTCGATGTTTTGGTGACTTGTTGATAAAGTTGACTGAATGACTGATTGAACGATCAAATGTTTAACTGATTGGTTGAATAATGGGTTAATACAGTTTTTCGAATAATCGTTTACTTGCCCGATATATTTTAGATATTCCTGATTGATAAAACTAATTCGTTTCATTATTCCGCAACTGAGTGATAATTGATTTATTTATAGATTGGGTGATCGCTATACCAACTAATCAATAGTTTTTTTCAAGCAACAATTATTGTAAAGTAAAGCCATAAATATTTCCATGTTACCACTCTCATACAATCCTTACCCGGTGCCTCGTGGAGGAGCTGAGCACTAATATGAAGTTTGAGTTCGTTGTCTCCAGTCTCCGATCGTCTCCCGATATTGGTGACCCGACCAAAGTCTAAACGGACATAATCTCTGTTCTCTCCATCCTGTGGACCAAATGAGTCAAAATAATGCAAACAGCTTCTTCTTTTTTGCTGACGGCAACAGCACCTCATAACTCTGGGGTGAACCGCTTGTAAACATCAGACGAATCGCTCATATTCTTTGAAATTTGAAATCATCCAAATCTGAATTTCTTGAGCAGTATATGTGTTCATAACAAAGATTTAAAATTTTCGTTTCTAAACTGAAAGAGGTTCAGGAGATATTTTGATACATTACACTTGCCAAAATGTGACAATGAAATGAGGACGAAAGGCATTTTGTTCTCTACCTTTCCTTACCTTAAATGAAAAGATTTAAACAAATGAATTAAGGAAGACAATTACATTATTTTATTTTTTAAAAAGTTCTTAGTTTTTAGGCATCTTTAACAAATCATTCAATGTCACATGATAGCTTTTCAGACAACTGAATTCATTTCAGAGTCTCTACAATAATTATTTCAAAATTCATTTGTTTACCACTCATGGGACAGATAGTCCCTGGTCAGCTGAGAAGCTGTTTATCACAGGGGTCGGACAATAAAGGAACAAGTGGCGGGCAACTTACCAATTCTACATAGGTCGGCACCACCTTGGAGGCGCACGGAATGTTGTAACCCGCCGAAACCACCTGTGCGCTACACACTCTCATCTGGGTCTCCGAGTTGGAGTTCACGGGCAGCGAGAGGTCAACGATGAGACGTGACGTCACCTCTTCTTGGAGATCGATGGTCACCACGAAACCGACGCAAGCCCCGATGACTACCTGGTTGCCATCGATGGGGTAGAAATCGATGGTGGGTTCAGTGGTCTGGAAGAGGAAGAGATGAGTAATTATAGTATTGATGGGCAATTTTGTAAGTGACCAAGGACTGAAGAATGGCTCTGTTTGCAACCAGGTTAGAGAGAGAAAGAAAGAGAGAGAGAGAGAGAAAGAGAAAGAGAGAGACTCACATTCAGGAACACAAATGCAAAGCACTCCTCGCTGGATTATCAAGCAATATTGTCATATACCGATTTGTCACATAGTAATTTCGACATAACGCATTACGTCAGTCGATTTCGGTAAAATATTGATCTACTGAAGATGTGGAAGGTTATTCCCGAGCGTTGTCGTCACTACAGTGATGGTGAAATGATGATAATCTTATGACCTGTCAAGAGGTATACTGGAATATTTGATAATACACAAAAAATTGAGTGTTTTAAGCCTCATGTACTCGTGGGTGTTTGTGGGAGTATATGCCCCATCAAGCAGCAGGTGACAACGGTAACAACAAGCAAACACACACACTCACATGCCCTTTCCTCACTCTATGGCCGTTCATGTTGTATTTTATCTACATGTATATCTAACATTTCTAAGGCACCAATTCCACCAGTGCCCTTCAGTGGCCAAACTTCGCCACAATACACTTCTGTTATCAACGGTAACCAAACATAATCATTATTCCAATGTGTCATATTTGTTAAAGTATACTGTTACCGCATTTAAACATAATATAATTCATCATCTTTCAAATCATAACAGTGAAAAACAGTTTCCCGAACTATCAAATAATTGATAATTGCTTAATTTGTATTCTCCATTTTACACCCACCATGTCTGGAGAGCTGAGCGGCTGTGCATGGATACCGTACTGGTTAGAGTAGACCATTTCGTCATTGACGGATACGGCCACACCGAACCAGTAGGTCGAATATTCCATGATCTCGGTACTGTCTGTCAGATGGACCACGGCTTCCGTGCTGATCGTATTGTCGCTATCGGCCGATGAATCATACCGAAGTCCTAATGGTAGAAAAAAAAAAGAAGAAAAGAATGAAAGAATCTAAATTATTTCTATTCTTAACCTAAGATAGATTGCAGGCATGCATAGTGTATACTTCTTATAATAGGTATGCCTCGCAAAGCAAGTGTATGACACAAAACCATTATCATCCAATATTGGACTTTCTTTTCACAAAATTACAGTATTCTGCTAATTAAAGGCATGTGTATGTTGGTGTTGGTAATACAAACCAACCGCAAATCGATAAAAACAATCTTAGCTTATAGGAACAATACACTTTTGGGAATGATAAAGGAGCGTCATCGTATTCCTATCAAATTACATGATTTAAGTGTGTTATTTTTCAAACAAAATCATATGTTACTGACCCTGATTGACCCAGGTTCCAAGGTCAAGGGTCGACAGCACTGTCCAGATTGTTCCGTTGACTTCCTTGGTCGTGAATGAATACGACTCATCCGACATGCAGTCATAATTTGATCCTGTGGAATGAAAGGAAATTTGTAGAAGATAAGTAAAAATACAAAATGATTGATAACTTTTACGGTTAAAGGGTCTTACGAGTTATTTTCAGCACTAATCTTGTAGGTGCTAGTGTTTGGCTAAATCAAACATTAAAAGTTATTTTGTCAACGCTTTTGAGATGCACCTAAAGCGTCATCAAATCTTCACACTTAGTAGCCATCAGTCTAAGCTGTCTTTCAACCGTTGGTTCTTAACAATTTCCCCCCATGACCCCATCTGTCGATGCCAATAGTTCATTATACCCGGTCAGTGATGTTGGCTTCAGCACACAAGACCGACAGCCAGGAGCGGCGCCAGGGTATTTTGATAGGGGCGGATGTATTTTTCTGGTTTTTAACCTTGGTCCGCAATTAAGTTCACTTACGTTTTAAATTGACAGATAGGGTTATATAGTTCCATGACCCTGCCCTCTCTTCCCGCATACTCTTCTTTTTTCTTTTTCTTTTTTGATCACCTGAAAATCACAGGGGTTGCCATCCCCTGCCCCCCTAGCGCCGCCCCTACGACAGTCAAAGAGACCGACATGTTAATTTCGTGGGCCTTCTACGTAGGCCGTCTGTCTCGTGGCTGTTGGTCTACGTGAAAGTCACGCCATCATCTTATCCAACGCTATCTTTGGAATATGATATATAATTTATTACAATTCGTCACCCCGTAAAATTCCATCATTAGCCCAATAGGGCTGACGAAATTTAAGTAACTGCTCTTTTAAATCAGTCCACCCGTTGCTACCTTTTCCCGTGAGCTCGTAGTCGCATATTGTCATGACGGGGTCTACGGTGAAGTTGTCTGCGATCAGATCGACGACAACGTTTTCGGAGGCGATATTTCGCAGGACGATGTCGATGGAAAATAAAGCCGACGACTCGACGCTCATATTCTGTCCAGCCGGTCCTGAAATTGTGATGATCGGCGATGCGACGACCTGAAGTAGAAAGATTTGTAGAGCTTACTTTACAGTGACGTACAAGACAGTTGCTACGAGATAGATATTCACGAAACATTAGAAAGTTTATATTTATTAAGCTCTTACCTGAAGAAAAGAAATTAATGTTGAAGGAAAGATAAACACACATAATAAAAGGCCGTGTATTCTGTCAGCGAGTTCTACTCTTGTTTCCCTCAACATTTTATCTACCCCGTCATCATATCATCAACACAGACTCATTCTAATTCAAAGATCAAACAGAATCATTTTTCATTATTAATCTTTCCCATTTATTCATTCCTTCAGTCTTTCCTACATTAAATAATTCCAGCAGTGCTCACCCATTCACTGCGGTCGTCGACCGGCGTGAAGGCCGTGGTGCCAGCCCAGATGTCATCGCTCGTTCCGCAGGTGACCGAGGCCGAGAGGTCGTATTCGACGCCGTATTGCGTGGCATCGTTGACCGTCAGGATGGCCTTGAACTGGAGAACGATCTGGTTGGGCTCGTCGTCGGCAGTATCGTCGCCGTTGTTTGTGACGTCGCCCAGCTGCATCAGGATGCGATCATACTGGGAAAAGAAGAAGGTGAAAATGTGATTTAAAAACTGTGAGGAATGAAAATGCGAGAATAATGATGTGTAGCTGTATCAAACTTTCCTATTACTGCTATCCACGATGAATTTTTGCAGAGTGCGGACAAATATTGCTTATAACTTAAGTGCAGTTTTCACGGGCACGCGAACGATTTGCGAAGGATGCGAATATCGAAAAAAATCTTATGCTTCGAAAATTCGCCAAACTTGGGCGGAAGTTCGGAAGCGTTGTCAGTTATTGTTCGAGGGATGCGGGAACCGTTCGCAAAAATTTTAAACATTTTTGAAATTCTGCCGAACTAAAAACGAACAACTGGCGACGCTTCCGAACCCCTGCGCATGTTTGGCCATTAATTTTTGGAGCATAAACTGCGAATGTTGGACTTTGCCATTTTTTCGACATTCGCATCCTTCGCAAATCGTTCGCGTTAGTGACTAGGAAGGGGAAAGTTATACTGTTTACCATTTCTTTCATTCTGATGTAAATAATTTGGAAGAACGGCAAAAAATAGAAACATAAAAGCACATAAATGTACATATGACCCAATATCTTGCAGTTTTGATTCATATCAGTCACACATGAAACATTTTTTTTTGTATCATGCAAAAAATAGAAACATAAAAACACATAAATGTATATATGACCCAATATCTTGCAGTTATGATTCATATCAGTCACACATGAAACATTTTTTGTATTTTTTTTCCGTACACTGAAAAATTATGATGCTTATTTTCGTAGAAAATAAAAGTTACGTGATGCAGTTATCTTGCACTTGTGATGCCGTGTATGTCACGAAAATCTCATTTCAAGCACACAGAATACAATTCTCAAATATGAACTAAAAATCGCGACAGCCTGTTAAAAGGTCTATGGGTTTTAGTATTGTTTTTCATAATGTAATCTGTTGAATGTGGTTTAAGTAATATATCGATGGCTGGAAATGAAAGAAATTCAGTGATTATTTATTAGAAAATTAAATGTTAATGATAAAGAAAATAATTAAGAAAAGGGAACCTCGCACCACAATTTTGTAACAACACTCAGCTTATCGCTAAGTGTTATGACTCTGACTGACGATACACTGCCACCTGAATGCACGATCTTTAAACTCATCCCGAAGACTGCTAATTACACGTGAACTGAAAATGGCCAAGTAATTGTGTGGGATTGGGGAGGGTGGGTGGGTGTGAAGATGGCCCCGTAAACTGATTTTTCTTTGCCGGATTGTATCTTACCCTTCCATCTCCAGCCGACGCATAATATGACGTCACCACATTGTTCGCGTCGAAGCTGGGATAGTTGCTTCCCACGGTCGTGACGCTCGGATCAAAGAGGATGAACACGGCACCGTTTTCGTTCTCGGAGAAAAATTCTACATCGACGCCGGACGTGGTACCCGTTGGCAGCCAGAGGGTCAGCTGAAGCTCGAGCACCTCGCCGATGTTGACCTCGGTCATGTCTACGGTGTCGCCGATTTTTTCGAGGAAGAATGTCGCTTCGCTCGGTGCTCCGGAATTCTGATTTCAAAGATATATTGAAATGCGGTTAGAACTTGGTTCAATTTTGCTGCCAGTGAAGAAAATAGCTTATGAAAATAAAAGCAGGAAAACAAGCAAATAAATATGTGATTACTGAATGACTGGGAATACATAGAAAGCCAATGCTTATCAATAATATTGGTGGCGTCACCATCTTGTCTGTTATTTTTGGCCTCGGGGCCAAGAAACAAAGTCCAGTATAAACAGTAAGAGGAATCTAATGCAAGTGGTATCTTCAAATGGTTTTATTGTTGTTGTTATTATTGTATTCTAAATCATGGCTCTTTTTTTTAACGTTTATCCTTTGGAAAGAATTGACATTCACGTGCACATTAAATCCTATTGCCCTTGGCGATTCAAGCAAAATTGTTACTAATGTGAGGCTCACCGATCTTTTCCTTCTCGAGTGCACATCCTGTGAATCATCATCATCGATGGACCTCTTGAAACGAGTTCCGGCGTCATCGTCCGCATGGTTTTCAATATTTCTGTACCTTTCAAATCTGACCTCAACGGCTGGTTCTTCGTCAAATTCTACCATCACAATCAAAGTGTCCACGACATTTTCGTCATCAACATCCCTCTTGTCCTCGTGTTCTCGTCTCCTCCTCCTTCGCGACCTGTGCACGGGATTCCGCGCCGATACAACCAATTTCACTTGGGTTCCCGCACGCGGGAATTCACTCTTGTCCCGGATGCCTTTTCCCGACAGTTGGATGGCTCCCGTCTTTGGATGAATGCGGAATAAAGAGTCCTCGTTCCCGCTCTCTAGCGCGTAAAGAATGCGCGCGCATGGACAGTCCGCATCGCTGTCTCGGCATTTTTCGCCGTCTTTGTCCGTGGCTGTGACGTGTATAATGACATTATCCACGTTATAGTTATATACAACTGCGGTCAATGATGACTCTTCGAATGAGGGTAGAAATTCGTTTTCTGAAAAGCAAAAAATAAATGAAATGACATAAGAGACAAGGAGGTTGGTAACTAAATTAGGATAATAATTAAAAATGATCCAAATGATCATGATGCAATTTCGGCCAGCGCAACCCCCTTACTCTATTTTATTCTTTTTCTCTATCATCTCTCTCTCTCTCTCTCTCTCTCTCTCTCTCTCTCTCTCTCTTCGTCCCTCTTTTAGTCTCTCTCCTCGTCTCCTTCCTCGAGGGAGGAGAGATCTATTGGCAAGTCTTATTTTCAATGGATATCATAGGCAATAAGATGCATATGTGTTGCGGAATCACTCCATGGTCAATATAATGGTGGGTGGAATAAAACTGTGTTCATCTATCATGATGGTAACCACTTTTCATCAACTGAAGGTTATACTAGGTTTCAAGAATGAGCTGCCAACAGTATAGGCCCACGTCTATTTTCTTTGACATATCGACATATAAACATGTTGAGACGAGACATCTCTCCTCTCCCCCCCCCCCCCCCCCCTCCCCCTCACTCTCTCTCTCTTTTCACCTATCTACCGACTTCAAGAGTGTTTCATCCTTCAATCCTTTAAAACCACTTTAGCACAGCAGCATCACTGTTATATATTTTTGCTAATTTGCATAGACCCCCTCTTTACGATCAAAGCTGACGTCACTTTACGTCTTGTTATGAAAGTACTCTAGATGCTACATAGTAGCGATTATTAATAATTTAAAAGCAGGTAGCAGCGAACAATGGCGACGACGGTGATGATCGTATTGTGGTATCGCACAATAAACAGGGGACCGTTGTGTTGTCGAATCGATACGGCCTTGTTATCGAGCACAAGCGACGGCCGAGTAGGGGGAACAGTTAATGCGAGCAAGAGGCTGTTGATCGATTTATTGATCAAAGTTTTGTGCAGAACACTTTTAGAACGTGTTAAACCCAAACTGGTCTGGTTTGAGAAAGAGGGAAGGATTATGACTGATGGATTCGTATATAGCTTGTTCCGGTAATAGGATATTATGTGAGCATCTTTGTGATAATGGGTTTTGAAATTAACCTTGATTAGATAAAGCTGGCCCATTCAACTGTGTATTGATTACAATTTTCGTCAAGTATTCCAAATTTCTCTCCTCTAATAATAATAATAATAAAATTGATACAGTGTTTCTTTCCCCCATATCAAGCATACTTCAATCTACTTTCGTTTCATCCCAAAACAGATTTGCAATGATTAAGCAAATTTAAATAAATCTTCAGATTCAGATGCATCAATTTGCATGAATTTTAATTTACAGATGTTTGAATATCTATCAAGTACAAACCCAAATTAATATGCTAGTGGCCTATTTTTTCCACAGAAAATATAAAGCATTTTGAATGGTATATGGTCTTTAAAAATAAAGGTTTTATCATTTTATAGTATCTTAATGGCTGATAATTTAAAAGATGTGCAGTTTTGCTGAGCCTCCCTACCTAAAGATCAAGGCCATTTGCAGGAAATTATCTGATCACGATAATAGACTTTTTGAAACCTTTAGCAGACCCTTCCATGAGAGGTAAAGCACATGCAGTGCGGGTCAAAACAATGTTCCTTTTTTCCTTGAGGATGTGTTTTTCTTTACACATCTAAATGGTTCAAGGCCAATCTGTAAGTATCAGAATAGGCGTTATCTGTCTGATCGCACAAATTTGTTTCCCTATTATTCTTTTCTCGGAATTGTTTAAATCATCGCTATTTGTACGGTTACATGTAAAGAGTTCCGAAACAATGTAATTCGTGAAATGTTCATCACATTAAGATAAAAATGAAATAAAATCATTTCAACTTTCCGATCTTTATCAACTTCATGCTTTTCCTGGCAGCACAGACAAATGAAGGCAAAAAATGATTTCGTTAAACACAAAAACTGTTCAACACAAAAACAGAAATCTATATTCGGGCATACAAATTGAGTAATGTTTAGCATACAAGGGAAAATCCAACAAATTTTACTAATATTTAATTCCATTGCATCTCATCCTTTCTTTTAGGAATAAATAACCCAGTTTTTACCAGCGCCACCTTTGTCAAGCCGGGTGTGATTGTATTCGGTTATAAACCTATATTATCGGTACTACATTATGAGAAAGGTATTAATATAGGCCTACGTCAAAATAATTCCAAACAATATGTAGTATATTAATCAGTCTATTGCACAAATGTTCTCTCTACTGCACACGAGGATTAACATCAGAAATTACGAAATTAACATCAGATGCAGGTTAATTAAAAAAGATTGGATAACAATGTATAAAGACACTCAAAGCGTAAAATGTCTTCTTTCTTAATTAAAAAAAATAACACAATATACAAATTATGCGATGAGATGCACAGCATCTCAGTGTGATCTGAACTGATGGAATTTATCATCTGTAATAGATTGATGAACGAAAATTATATCATAGTACCATAAATGTGTAGTTTTGGCCTCCTGTGACGCAAAATGTAGGGCATTGATTATGCTAATTAATATCATTCTACATACCCCTATACGCAAGTGCAACTTTATGGCGGCCATGATGCAAAATTAATTATGCGACCTTCCTGTTGCGCTAATCAATAAAACATAAGTATCATAAGTTCATTGCCATACATGTAAAACGGTGAGTGAAAGGGAAGATGTTTACGAAAGACATCTTGTGTAATTTCTCAGGCGTACACGATGAAAAATCGAAAAGGGGCTCCATTACTCCCTAACCCAGTAAGGGGTCGAGTTCAATTTTTACAAAACAGCATGCAAGACACAGTATTGCCCAACACTACATATACAGGCCTGAAATACCATGAAATTCCATCTGATAAAACACGCGATCAGATGACATCATATGACCTTGTGATTTTGATCAATGTCGTTTATGCTTAGTTTATGATCAGAAAGTTGTCACGTAAATATTTTTTTTTTATTGTTTTTCATTCTCCACCATTATTACTTATAAGTAATGGCCATAAGCACGGATATTATACGTGCAGATGACCACTATTGTACAGGCTATGTAAATGGATGTACTGTATATTTCATCTTAACGTGACAAAGTGTGAACTAATACACATACAACAAGAAGCGTTGTTTGGGAAAACACACATGAAAAAAATGATATTTCATGCACCATGGAATATAAGTCTTCAAATTATCTTAACCTCCTAAATATAATGATGAAAAAATAAAATCAATCAATAAACACAGATAAGGTCAAATTCGGGAAACACGTTAGAGATCAATATGTAAATGAGGAAAAGAACGGGTCATACGCAAAAGCCCTTGGGAACGCCAAATATAATGACCAGTTCAGGAGATTCGCCGCATTAATATACAAATTGTTGTATTCTCATTCTGTTTAAAATCTATTTGAGTATTGGTGATATAACAGGAACGGAGGAAAGATAATGCAATCCAGACCATGCTGTGTTTATCAGAAAGACCTTGTAACAAGTCAGTATAATTGTTACAATGCTTGAATTTGTATTATGTTTATCGCAAATGCATATTTTAGAATACCACCTGGCTTTTCATAATCTGACCCCCCCCCCCCCCTCTCTCTCTCTAGATCTCTAGTTCTATACTTCACAATCGCTTTCTTCCGTCCCCTTTCTCTTTGTCTAATTAATCTATAAAGATTGCATCATTCAATATCCCATTTTTATATGAGTTATTGTTGGACGTCTCAAACTTCGAAAAAGCGTAAGGCGATTCTTTCATATAATATATTTTATATATATATATATATATATATATATATATATATATATATTGACAAATGACACGTAAACTATTTTACTATTTAATTAAAATGGATTGTGTATGTAGAATGACGATGTGTGTTTAGAAACGAATGCATCCAGTGAAGGCAAATCAAATACTCACCAAGTATATCGCAGCTTTTCCCTGTCCAGCATGGGTCACATTCACACAAACCCGTTGAGTTGTTGCATTGGCCATTTTCACATTTTATTTGTTCATATCTATAACAGCAAGACAAGGAAGAACAAGAAAAATATGACAATATTATGAACACTGAGAGCATGCAGTTAATGCCTGTTGATTTTTTTTTTTCAAGAATATGTATAGAAATAAGAGAACCTGGAGCATGACGCTGGTTCAAGAAACAGTCCAAATTCATGCAAATTTGGGAACATAAAGTAGACAAACTAGGTACTGATAATGATGATCACGACATTGACGACGACGATTACGATCATAATTATCAAATTACTTGGTGGAATGCATCGATGTATGAATAATATAATAAGCTGATATGAAAACTTTAGGAAGTTTCTGAATATTACACAAGAAAGGTATTAAAGAAATGAGATTAAGGAAACTAATCGAAAAAATATCAATAAATTGAACATCATCTCGAATCACTTCCAATTCAGAACAGCAATTGATTATCATAATCAGTATGTAATTTTAATACTACAGCGTTATGTCCATATGTATTCATGTAAAAGTAAAATTCATTCACTTTAAACTACCAAGAAGAATAATATTCGACAATAAGTAAGTATTTTTAAATAGTAATTTATACATTCTATTTTTTTGGAAACGTACGACGAAAAGACTGTGTATAGACTGCGAAACGAAGAATGAATTGTCGAAAGTTCTAGAAAACCATGAAATAATAGTATAACAATAATTTTCCGGGTCGTGATAACTAATGACTCACGTTTTTCTGGGGATTTGAAGAGATTAATAATCTCTTTCTTGATCTATAAACATTCATTTCTCTTCTTCTAGTCATAGATGAGCAATACTACTACTACTACTACTACTACTACTACTACTACTACTACTACTACTACAACTACTACTACTACTACTACTACTACTACTACTACTATTACTAGTAACAACAACAGCAACAAAAGAAGCAACAATAATGATAATGATAATGAAAATAATGTTAATGATGACGATGATAATAATAAAGTGACATTGATAATACTTCAAGAGAGGATGAAGATGCAGTACAAACCGTTATTTTGTATTTTCCTGAAATGCTGCGTGCAGTCTTCGAACGTATTTTCAAATAATCAAATGTTTTTGTTTTTACAATTATCTGAGATTACAGAAATAACTGAAATCACCGAACAAAACACTGCAATACAAAAAATTTGGATTAGTGTACGGAAAAGTTGGATCTTGCTACTTTTCGTCACAGAAATTATTCCGAATAATTTTCTGTGATGAACAGAGTCTGTTGCATAATACCTGCTGCTAATTTCTTTTACAGTGATAATAGTACCGTACACTATTTTACATAAAGTGCATGTGCATCTTTTCTTTTAATGATGAATGTTAATAACCATACCTCGTACACTCTCCGTTTGGACAGTGGATATCTGGAAATCTCTCGCAAACGGTTGGAAAATTATATACATTTTCCCCTGCAAAGAGAAACAGAGAGAAGAAAAAAAAAATGAATAAAGGAAACACCCGTGAGTCTTTTTCAGATGATTATTGAGCTGAGCTGCCTTGAAGTAACAAATATCTTATACATTATATACACCCATACGTTAATAGCAATGAAACCATGTGGAAGTTCAACATCATTTTTCACATTTATCAAAATAGGATTGTGATGAGGCAAATCAGAAAACAAATTCCAGAATACATCAATGATATTTAGTGAAATCCAGAATCCCTAGCACTTAAAAGAGGAAAAGAGGAAAAGGCAGAACAAGTGTCAAATTGTGGGTCGTGCAACTTTGCACCTTTAAGGGTGCATAATTTTTTTTGCATTTAAAAGGGTCCAAATTTGCACCTTTCCCTAAAGGGTACAACTCTGCACCCTTTAGGGTGCAAAATGTAGCTAACTGCACCCTTAAAGGCGTAAAAGCATCTTAGGGTGCAAAGTTGCACCCTGAAAGGAGCTCCCAGTGTTGCATTTGAAGGGTGCAAAATTGCACCTTTTTTCTTAGTGTGTAGAACAAAATATATCAAGGAATAAAGCTATAATAAGAGGGTGAGAAGTGGGAAAAATAGAAGGATGTCAGAGAAGAGAGAAAGATAGAGAGACAGAGAAAGAAAACAGAAAGAAGAGAGAGACCTCCCCCCCCCCCAAAAAAAAAAAAGAGAAAAGGGATGATTTTGTAAAAAAAAAAAAAAAAAAGAAAAAGAAAAGAAAGAAAGAAAGAAAGAAAAGAGCTTATGAACCAATATATGAAGGACAGAGAAGATTGCTCTCGACCTTCGTGACGAGTTTCATGTGATGAGAAAGAATCAGAATACTAGTTTATGTTAATGAATTAGCGATTTGTCCTTAAAGTTTTGTTGACATCATTTTGGCATAACGATAATAAGAGAAACTCACCATCGGTGGCGAAAATTACAAAAGAAAAAAAGATGGCGCCTAGAATAAAGGATCTCTGTGCCCTTCTACTCAAGTGGAGTAGCTTCCAAAGTAAGTCCAAAGCCATCGTCAGAATAGTTGTCCTCGCATTACAGAGCCTCACATCTTAAATACTCCAGAAAATATATCCCAAGAATGAAATCCAAGAACGAATAATCCAGTATGGTATCTCTTTTCGTTTCTTATTCCATTTGACAGGATTTTGTCTGGTTTAAGAAGCGACTGCAAAGCATTGTTGGTTATGCGCTCAATAGCGGACGTCACTTTGGGCGTACGGGTCTGCGGCGTTGGTTGCACCACGCACAGAACTTGTGGCTAAATCTTGGGAGGGGTAGGCAGGGATGCGTCACATTGCTATACAAGGTGATGGTGTCTTGGGGCGTACCATTCACTACCGCATCTTGGTCCAAAGATCTAAGGGGGTCGATGAGAGATCTAGAAATGGCTGCCAATCGATAAACGTCTCCTGGACAAAAGGAAACGCTGCGCAATGCAAATTGGAGAATTCTCATGGAAGAACAATAGACTGGAATCGAATAATCATGATAATAGACAGTTCTATTCAAAAGGTATAGACCAGTAATGAAACTAATTTTGTTGCTGTTTCTTCTTAAATAACATTCTTATATCAAACATTTCTTACTTTAAGCGTCATCACTAAGAAAATTTATATTTTGCTCGTCTTATCAAGGTATTTTAATGCAATTCAAATGATGTTGGTATTTTCGATGCGGTTGCCACATGTAGGCGAGAAACAAATCGATAATGCTTGCAGACCAATCGATGACATTTCTTGTTCTCTTGCTCTTCTTTCCTCCTCCCATTCTCTTTTGATCCCCTCCTTGCTATCTTCTCTCTCCATCTCGCTCAATTATTTGTGTAAATTTTTTACTAAGTACCACACCTTCATTTGGTTTGTTGTCATTTTCTTCCTTTTTACTCCAGAAAGAGCATTTAACAGTTGTAAACGTTTCAAGAATAGTAATGAGTTGTAGATTTTTCAATGGCCCACTCTCTTGTCATCTTTTAAGATTTGAAATAATCCGATACACTCTTATTTCTGCGGAGTCAAATTTGACTCGGAATGGCGTCAGCTGGGAGTCAACTCTGTTCCGAGTTAAAGTGACTCAGATTTCCGAATCAATCTGACTCGGAATGGAGTTACTTTGACCCGAATTTAGTCGATTATCAGTAGAAGATGGTTAATCAAAGTCATCATAATTATCATCACCATTATCATACCATCATCGTCGTCGTCAACCAGCAGGTTGTTTCGTGAACCTATACGAACCTTAACTGTAAAGGGTTTTTTGCGAGCCAGAAATACAACAAAGGAAAGCACCAGGAATTATAATTTTTTGAATTATTTTCCCCAGCAAGTATATTCTGATATAGTATAGATACATTTCAGAATACTCACAGTGGGCATTTCTCTGCTTTGACCGACCTACCCTATTTATTACAATTTTAAGGCATTAGTTATGTTTTAACCTAAGTAATGTCCTGAAAATGTAACAAAATTTTCGTGGGTTTTATATTTGAAGGGTTAGCACGTTTTTATGTTTCGGTGACGAATATCAGTCTATATATTAGACTTGGAAAACCCACTTTGAAACGCCTGAAACGCTTTACTACCATGTGGCTTTGACTTCGTTTTCTTTCTTGTTTAAAAAAGTATTAAACCCTCTGGAGATAAATTATGTCAAAAGAAAATAAGTTACCGTTGAGAAAGAGGTGACGAAGAAAAGGTAAAACTGAATGACATCTCTCGACAATCAAAATTGGCAGCGAAATCCGGCGCATTTTGTTTACTAGCATTAAATTTTGCCAGTCACAAAGCTTATAACAGAAGAGACGGAGAAGGCGTGGAAGGCATGGTCATTACACAACAATGCCATTCATCATTTTCCTCTAATGTTTGCATGTAAGTTTGCAATCATTATTTTTTTCAAGCATTTTAGAGACAACTTTGTTGAATATCAAACTACATTTAGTTTCAGTTAAGTTGAAATTGTAGATATAGCCTCTTGACCTTTGTAGTCAACATAAGTGTAAGGGCCAAAATAACAAATTGATGAATATTCCTGGCAGGATATTGTTTGTCCAGTCTCTGTGTTTACATGATTTTTGAAAATTTCCAAAACCACCTCGCTGACCGAGTATGGTTTCTTTGTCTTCTCACATTTACCACACAGAGAAACCTAATGGTTATAAAGTTCACAGAATCTTGAGAAACAGATTAATGAACAGAAGTGTTTAGCATTTGAAAAGTCTTTGTGCAATGATCATTAACTGGAAGTTTGCCATTATGCTTACTTTTAATCGTGGCGGATCCAGTATTTTGTTGAGGAGGGGGCACAATACTCAACGTTTAGGAAAATCTCTTTCAATTCCGTATTACCTACTTCAGGGGTTATCTCTTTACCCTCGAATTCCCCGACAAACTAAAACGTAAAATATAAGGGTCCTCAGCTCAAGGGGGAGGGGACAAACTTAGATTATTTATTTATTTGTTTTTTTATTTATCTATTTATTTATCTATTTATTAATTATTTCATTTTGTTTTTTATTTATTCATTTATTTCACATCTTTATACAGAGTAACCTGTTCAGCTACACATGTTTAGCTACACATCAAGTCTATAATATTTTTTTCAAATACCACAAAGAAATGCTGTATAGATATACATATACATATACATATACAACTGACAGGGGTAACGCAGGATAACACACCCACACACCCACACTCTCACCACCCCCCCTCTCTCACACGCAGGTACACACAAATACTGCCTGCTTACCACCTGTTTAGAAAATAAGCTTACACAATTAAAGCTCAAGCATGGAATTAAGAAGACATCAGTGGCGGCATCAGGATTGTTAAAGTGGGGGGGGGGGGGGGGTAGGGCAAATGGAGGGCAAAAGAAAATGTTAGGGGGGGCAGGGGCAGTCAATTTTTTTTGCGTGTATGGAAAAATCGAGCGTGAAGCGCGAGTTTTAGTCGCCGGCGTAAATCCACTTTGAGGAGTGGGGGGGGGGGGGATAATTGAATTTTTGGATTATTTTTTTTTCCTCTTACACACATTTTAATATCAATTTTGCTAGCGAGCGAAGCAAGCGAACAGAAAAATAACCACTTTTTTGGTTTTTAATCGCATTTTCGAATAAATATTCTGAAATATGACGAGCGAGGGAAGCGAGCGAGCCAAAAATGGCTACTTTTCTTGTTTTTAATCGCATTTTAGAAAAGAAATTTAAAAATATGACGAGCAAGCCAAAAATAACCACTTTTTTTGTTTTCAATCGAAGTTTTGAAGAGCGGAAAATGGTATTTTAGAGCACTTTACAGCTTGAATATGATGCTTATGACAACATCTACTTATTTACAAATTACTGTATAATTTTTCTTTTCAGTCCTCAAAATTTCTGGGGGGCAACTGGGGGCAAAGCTTCTGATGGGGGGGGGGGGGGGGGCAAATGCCCCATGCCCCCCCTTTTGGTGCTGCCGCTGGAAGACATCACCCACCCCCTCCCCCTCCTCATAAAAACAATTAATTGTTTTGTGTATTCTTCATGTAAGTATGCTGATGACGATCCAAAATTGTACATTTTATATCAGTACATTTGATTTAATTTTGTTTGTAGGCCACTTTGGTTTAAGAAGGGGAGGGGAGGCACGGTCCTGATGTGCCCTATATAAAACCCACCATTGACTTTTTAGACTTTGGAACAGGATGAATTTAGCAATCTATAGCATCCTCTGTTACCAAGTCTGCACTTCCCTTTTCCTCTCGTAAAACTTACGATTCTCTTTCTTTTCGCCGGGGGGGGGGGGGGGGGGGGGGACTCACCTAAAGGCCGCCGCACAAGACACGCTTTTCTTTCGCTGCGCTCAGCTTACGCTTGAAAATGACGTCATCAACCAAGAAATGCAAGCGCAAGCTAGTCTGAAGCCAGTCGCAAGGACAAGCGCAGGAATTCAACACGTTGAATTCCTGCGCTTGGATCGCACGCCTCAACTCAAACGCATCAGGCGCAAGAGACGCATCGCAAGAAAAGCGTGTCGTGTGCGGCGGCCTTAATATGGTATATGGGGATGTGCCGCGCTATAACGGTTGCTTTTTTGAGAGAAATCCCTAAACGTGGGGTATGGTTTTGTGCCGGAAAATCCCTAAACATGCCCCCAAATAATCATGACAAAACCTCAAAAGTGGGACACTGTTTGACTGTGCTAATAATGGGTACCCTTTTTTGCCAAAAAGGCCCTGCAAAATGGGTACGGGTATGGAGGCTTCAGCTGCACACCCCCGTCTAAACCAAATCTGAGTGCCCCCCCCCCCTCCCGGGGCTTTCGATATGTTTTGCTCTTATTCACTCTACTCGCTGAACAATGAAACATGACAACCGCTCATTTGCACAGACAGTTCTTGAAGCCAACCAGCGGACGGCGGATCGGAGAGGGCGCAAAACCGTAATTACGCTCATCAGAGCTCTTGATTACATGCAGAACGCAATTTTGGTTTTCTTTTGGAGTTTGGGGCCATACGTATCGGTTTGGTTGCCTCTTTTCACATTATCGCCTTGACACAATTTTGTCTTGAAAATAGCAAATTCCGAGGACACAGTCTTAACATTTAAAAGGAAAATATTTTCAAGACTAAAAAAAAAAAAAAAAAAAAAAAAAATCCATATAATTGAAACAATGTTTTCATAACAAAAACAGAACAATCATATTACTACAATGATTCAGCGTTAGTTTGCGAAAAGCAGACAATTAAAATGTTGGAATCATTTTGATCACTCCCCACTGACCTCAAATGTTGACTGTTTTTCCCCCAAGAATTCATAATCAAGCAACAACATATACATAGAAACGTGAGCATTTTTTTTTGTTGTTGTTGTTTTTTTTTTTTTGGGGGGGGGGGGGTTTTTTTTCCGGGGGTGACTTTTTTTACTTTCCTTTTTTGTCATAAATGACTCATAATCATGTATCTAATTATACAAAGAAGCATGTAGGCAAATGGCTTTTTCACTGCTTTTCACCTCGCTGACAAAATATGAAGATATTTCAGCACCTCGCTGCCCAAACATTGCAGTTTTAAATAAATATCGGAAGGGGGAGGGGGTGAGGCTAAAACCCCGTATTTTAATAGCTTCTTAAAAATGAATTTTTTATCACAAAGAGTAAGTCACAATAATTTTGTAGAGATTTTGAACAACTGACTCACTGATTTCAAAATGTTTCTTTAGAAAAATGTGTCGGGGAGGAGGTATATTAACGAGCCCCCCCCCCCCCCCCCCCATTATAAAGTGGGCAGGATGTCGCCCGTCCTTAGATTTACGCCCGTGACAAGACTTTAGTTGTATTCGTCAAATTTTGTGAAATATAGTTTCAAATTTTCTTTGACTTTGTTTTTATACTACGCGTACAAATACAAATCATTCTTGGCTTGGGAGGGGAGGAGTAGGGAGAGAAACAAAACATCTGAGCCCACAATCGCGACCTTTTTGTTCCAACAAGAAAATCATTTTCTGAGGAACGGGGGGGGGGGGGGACTCTTATATCATGGCTTTTTCATTATCATGAGGTTGCCTTTGTTGTAAATTTTGCAGTAACGTTGCAAAGTTAACAAAGTTAAGTGCTGTTTGAATTTCTCTTGGTGCCCTTGTGAAATCTAATGCAGTGCCTCCATTTGTTTCTGGTAAGTGCCCATTTCCTTTCCAGCATGTCCCATTTCTCCTGTGAATGTGCGATAAGTGTCACTGTCAGTTTTATTTCTATTCTATTTTATTCGTCTTTTAATTTACCCAGGGTCGCCTATTCCTTTAGGGCTCTGTTTTGTCTCTAATAAGTGTCCATTTATTATCATTTTTATAAGTACCCCTTTTCCTCTTGGTCAAGTGCCCCATTTGAAATCTGATATATCTGTATATACGCCTCATCTACTTTTGATTAGTGCCCCTTTTGTTTTTCTGGTGTCTCTTTTATACACTCAGGGAAAGTACCCTTTAAAAATGGGTTGCATGCCCATTTGATAAATGATACAAAGTGCCCCTATTCATTTCTAGAAAGTGCCATTTATTCTAACAATAAATGCCCCTTTCAATCTTGTGCCTCTTTTAAATTCTGACAAGTGTTGAAGTGTCCCCTTTAATTATAAGTGCCCCCTTTCATTATAAGTGCCCCCTTTCAGCCTAGAAGTGCCACATTCAAAGCTGATACATGCCACTGTTTACTTCTGATTAGCACCCATTCCATAAATCCCCCTCTTTTATAAGTGCCCTTAAAAAGTCCTAAAAAGAGCCATGTAGGCCTACCTAGATGACAATCAGAGAGGCTTCATTGATATCACCATGTCCAGTGTGAAGCATTTGAAGGAGGGGCCCAACGCCTACGGCCCCATCTCCGGCCCCATCTTCATTTCAGTTCAGTTCATCTTAGAATGAACAGTGCCCCTTAATAATTTTTGAAGCAATATAATACCTATTATTTTTTATATGATTTACGGTACCTGTTTTATTTTTCAAAAGCTCGCTCGACAAGCTCTCTTGCACAACTTATTTGATCTCAAGGGCAGCACATCAAGTGTGTTGTAACCTTTGGTTCAACCTTAATTCTCCCACTCATGATGAGATTATACTTCAGACCCAATTTTCTTCAAATATGATCGGTCGCAATGAAACCTAATCACGGCCTAATCACAGTACATGCAGCGAAAATAGCTTGGTAAATTGTAAGGACAAGGTTAATGAGTGAATATGACAATGATATGGAAGAGCCCTAAAATCAATCAAGTCGCAATCCCGGGTCACCATAATCCTAATGAGTAATCAGAGCAGTAAATAAAACTGCAAAGTAGGCCTATATTATCATGTAACCTTCTGGTTACATGGCCGAAGCTTCTTAAATGATTTCACCATGAGCCTTCAAAGCATTTTCCTGGCATTCAACGTATAGGGGAGTCCCCGCTTCAATCATCGAGATTCGATTTAGCGATGATCTAGCTCGACGGTCACTTATTTTCGCTTGTACCGTACTTGCTTTGCCGTATGTAGCAATCTAGTAACATTTTCAGTGCATGCGAAAAATGACATCATTGTACACAAGCTGAAGCCACATATCAGATTAGACGAAACTCGGGACCGGACAGAAGGACAAGAAAATCTGTTTTTGAAGGATAACTGCAAAATAGTGCAAATGCTCTCAGCATTTCTTCACGTGCTTCAATTATGAGAGAACTTGAATTTTTTAAATGGATTTTCGTAGAAGATGACAGAGGTGGGATCTAATACGCAGTTACGAAGAACGTTGCAGCAGGTAAGTCAGTGAGTGAGTAGACCTAAACATTTTTTATGTGAGAGTGTGGCCTGTGTGGGTGGTGGAATGCTGAGAGAGGTCCACACAGCCACAGGCCAGGGGAGCATTGGTATACTATGGTAAGGTGTGCAGATTTATGTAGCTGCTGACCTCTATCGTTGAGGATAGAAAAGACTAAAATAATCAGCAAATTCTTGGAAAATATTTGCTTTTTACACCCTAGCCTAGGATGAATAAACATATTTCCAACCCATTTCTTTTGTTTGGATCTAAATTATCTTGATCATGCATAAGTATCAAATTATCATGACATGGGAAGTTCTAACTGTAACTTGTTAACTAACTGTTAGTGTTACATTTTTTTTTCATCACTGCTTTTGCTCAGCTCTGTCATATCTGTCTCATGTTTCCTGTAGTCGTGTTTCGAGTTGGCTCAGTCGGTAAAGCGTTCTGCCTTTCGAACCAAAAGACCGTGGGTTCGAGTCCAGCCAAGGCGGATGACTGAAGCCTACGTTGTTTGTTATCGTGCCCCTCCCCTGTTTCATAGACGCAGGCTATGCTACAGTGGAAAACACTCCGTCCCTCGGATAGGACGTTAAATGGAGGTCTCGTGTAAAGGAGAGTCACCACCTTTGCACATTAAAGATCCCACTGCACTGTTCGTGTAAGAGTAGGGGGAAACCCCGGTGTATGTGGTCCACCTGCACACCCCCAATCAGTGATATCGGGAGGAGAGACCTCAGGGTTACAGTGATTCAATTCGCTTTTCCCCTCCCAGGCACAGGTGATGCCAAACCAATAATTTCCCTGTAATAATGTAGGTCTACATGGGTGTAAGGTTATCTAAGTAATATAACCTTGCATTCATGTAAGTGAGAGAGGTCCACTAGCCTGACTAGATCTAGTGTCTAGTGACAGTGTCATGGGGCAAAATATGACAAAATGTTTCTAGTGTCCATACTAAGGACCATAGCAGCGAGATTTAACTATGTGACCAGTGCAAGGTCTGTCACCTGAAAGATTTTACCAGCAAATGAAAAAGACGTTTTATTGTAAGGCCTTGTTTCATGTTACTGTTGTGTCCCAACGTTACATCATAGACGAGCAAAAAACATCAACAATAACATTCACTTTTCAGCAAGATTCATCTTCAAGTTTCAACCTCATTCATTTTAAATGCAGTTTGAGATTTTTGACATGAAACTTAAGATATTTTCAAAGACTTGTAGACCTGAATGGTATTGTAATTATATGTGGAAGCAAGCAACCTTGATATAGATAGATAGATAGATAGATAGATAGATAGATAGATAGATAGATAAAATGATCTTTATTAAAAAATCTCATGCATCGCAACCAGAGGTTGAATTGTACTGTACATGGGTTACAAAAATAATAAGTACATAATATTTTAATTACAATTGGGAATTTACAATCAAACATAAGATTGGTACGGTACAATAAACAAATTCAAATATATCAGTCAGCAATCAGGAATTATTACAATTATTTAAATGTAAGTTTAAAGTTTCATGAAACTAGTACTAATTATTATATGTTACTTTAATGATTTGTTGATGTATATTTATGTTAGGTTGGAGGTGAATATGAATACATCATAGTTAAGGCAAATAATTGAATAGAAAAATGACAATTGAAAACCAAGAAACAGAATAGAATGCAAAATATAACTCAATTTGGGTGGTGAAGTTCAATACGGATTATCAGTTCCAAGAATTAATAACAATTATATTCTTTGACTAGGTTAGAAATTTAAAAAGTTTTGTTATTTTCAATTACCTTTAAACACATTTGATAATTATCAGTGGGTTACATGGCCTGACATGATTTAGTAACTATTGGTAATAAATAATAAGTAATAATTGCTTTGTATTTAACAAAAAGAAAAAATGGGGGAAAAGGCAGAACAATTAACTCTGATAAATGACAAAGATCATTACAGTGTATGTCCTGAACATATATGAAATTAACGTTCAGGCCATAATTCCAACAAATACTTGATGGAATACATACAAGTAATTATGAAGATGATTATCAATCATAAAGTGATGTCCCGTCTGTCATGTTTAACATTTACAGCAAAAAAATATATGAATGGGACTACATAAAATTTTCTAAAGGATAAAAATCAAAATCCTTTATATGTTATATATTCCATTGGATTAAGAATGACCATTTGACCCCTTTAGAATCCAACAATTTCTTCTTCCTATTTTGTGTACAATCTCAATGTGTCCCATCTGTCACGCTCATTTTTGTCTTGTCTGCGTAGCAAGAGCGAGATATATACGTAGGCGCCGCTTTTCCGACGACAGCAGCGACGGCGATGGTGTCAACATTTTAAGAAATACTCTCATTCCAAAAGTGTTTGTTCAATTTTCATGAAACTAGTACACAAGGCTTATCAAGTATCAGAGCTCATGTGGAACAAATTTCAGGTCACAAAGTCAAAGTCGAAGGTCATTTGAGGTCAATAAACTTACATGTAAATTATGTTTTCAAAAACTTTACCGTAAGTTTAAGTTTTTAAATTTTCACCCTCATTTCAAAAGTGTTTGTTAGAATTTCATGAAACTTGTTCACAAGTAACACAAATCATGTGGAAAAAATTTCATGTCAAAAAGTCAAGGTCAAAGGTTATTTGAGGTCATTACATGAAGCTTCTTGAAAGGGGTTTCCAGGTATAATACATCATTTGGAACCCGTTTCAAGTCACAAAGTCAAGGTCAGGGGTAGCCCCCTTCATGTGCTGCCACCACAATTTTCACTACCGGTAAATAAGAATGTTGCCATGGCAATTTGCGTGGTGCAAGAGTGTTTCACTTGTTTTGGGCATTTTTCCCTGATGCCAAATGAAATTTCAGATATTTCCTGGTAGCAGAGATGTCAAGGTCAAAAACCAGCAATGTGTGAGATTTTAGGCAAGGAACCGTGAGATCGCCAGGCATTGTGTATAATATATATGGGGATAGGCTGTGATGAAGGCGTGAGAAAGAGATTTTTGGGGATGAGCAAGAGCCCCAATGCGGGAGTCTCATGCCCATTGCGTGAGACTTGACATGTCTGTGGTAGGTTTAAAGAACCCAGTGACAAGTTACAATGTGAATATAATAAATGTTATACACATTTTGTTGGAAGAAATATGAGAAGAGTTAAGTCAAAAAGCATCAAAGCAGAAATAGCTTGGTAAATTTATGTCCTGTCTGTCATGCTGACATTGAGGCCCCGCCCACAAAATGTGGTTGGAGCTTGATTCAGGGAACCTTGTAATGGTTGGGTTAGCATTGTTAGAAATCATGTCAGAGGAGTCAGTACATTGGGACATAGAGCTACTTGTACTTCCAGTATTTATAACATTGTTTTTTCTTTATATCACAGATTTTTCCAACATCACTGGCTTTGTGTTCTAAAATATAAAGTCTCTACAAGTACATATACATGTACAGGTCAGGGTTGGCATATTTCCCGCTTCGGAGGCTTATTTCCCGGACACCGGGAAATAAGCGGTATTTACTGGTATTTACCGCTTTTTACCGGTATTTACCACTTTTCACCGGGAAATACCGGGAAATACCGGGAAATATAATTTTCCACTCACTTGTCCATAGGGATTGTCAAATTTTGAACATAAAAACAAAGGTGGTGAGTATGGTTGCTCTGGTGTGTACCATTTGTGTGAGTGTGTGCGTGTGTGTGTGTGTGTGTGTTTGTTTGTTTGTGTGTGTGTTTATGTTTGTGTTTGGGTGTTATCTATGTCTGTTATTATGAAATGCTGGAAAAAAATACAATAAAATACTAAAAAGATCCCAAATATACATCTAATTTAGATATGATGTTCTTCATTAAGTCAGTTGATAATTACCATATTCATGAATACCTACATGTATTAATGAGCATAAACTTGTATTAACATATGAACAAAATGCCTCCTCTTTAGATAAATACCAATTTAAACAAGTTAAATGCAGTTTCTATGCTTCTCACAGGAGCTTTAGGTTTAGCTTCAAGGTTTTTTTTATGAAGATTAATAAGCAAAGTATATTACAAAAATCATTGGTGTAAACCAGAATAATACCAAAGAAGGGAAGTGATTCAGGAAGTTACCTCTGAATATGACAAACTGTACAAGTTATTTATTTTACATTTCCCATGAAACATTCAGTAGCTAAAGTATGGCAATTATGTTGTTATTGTATTCATTTTATATTTCTTAAAGGAGACAACTTTTGACACCTCTTTTCACTTTTGTGTAAATTTGTATAAGTTATGCCTTTTATTTTTTTGTTTGCTTTGTTTGTTAAACTATTTGGAATAAACTTTAAAAGTTATAAAAGAATTGCAACATTAAAAATAGCATAATGTGAGTTGTGTAATTATTTAGGCTACAAAAAGATCTTTTTCTGTAAGCAATATCAAAAGTTCAAAACCAGCAACCACTAGTACACACTGATACATACACACTAAAACTCCTTACATACAGTAGAATTCTAAGCTTTATTCACACTTAAAAACAAAAATCATATTGTAATGAGATACAATGGCATGTAAAAAGTTAAACCCTGGGAGAAATGTTTGTTTATGTTTATGATTATTCAATTTCCAGGAACATAATTTGAGTTTGTGTATGTGTGTTGTACGTACGTGTGGACTTAGATCCTATGTGTGTTTGGGTATGTACATGTATGCAGTATGGATTTTATCTGTTTGTGTGTTTCTACTATGAGTTTTGTGATTCTGATTATTTCAGAACACTATTTTCATTTGTTGAGGTTAAAAACAACTAAAATTATTGAAAAACAAAGAATTATAAATCATATTTCCCGTTTTTTACATATTTACCGGACACCCATCTTATTTACCGGACAGTATTTACCGGTATTTACCACCGGTAATTACCGCTACCGGTATTTACCGCCCAACCCTGGTACAGGTATATGCTATTAAAGCTCTCTGATTCTTAGAGAATAGAGAATTAGAGATGAAATTGATAAAATGCAATTTGGCAACTCTGTGATGTGTCTTTTGGTTTTGTGCGGAAAATTCCATGATTCTTTAATTTTTTTTTTTTTTTTAGTTGTTGATGAAATATTGAAGAAATTGATCTTTTTCATTGGGGGGGGGGGGGGGAAGGGGGGGGGGCTGTTGTGAAATCATGTGTGCAATTTTCTTGGAGGGAATTCACAGGAATGATCAGGAATGATACATGTTTTTATCTTTTCAAATAAACAAACAAACAAACAAACAAACAAACAAAACAATTAGTGAAAAGACAGTGATAGATATTTATTCACTTCAGTACAAATATAAGGAATTTTATGGTCATACACAATCTAAGAGTGCTTGTTTTTGGTTTTTTTTTGACTGATTACATCTTGAAAAATTCTAATTAATTTTTTTCTGTCAGATTTTCCTCATCTTTTCACTGATTGGCTTAATCTCTTTCTCTCTCTCTCTCTCCCTCACACACACATGCGAACTCACACACACACACACTCTCTCTCTCTCTCTCTCTGACTCTCTTTCTCTCTCTCTCTCTTGTTTTGATAATAAAAAAGAACTTTATTTTTAGAATGGATAGACTTCCTCTTTGAATTATTGAACTTGACATGATTGTGAATATTGTATTGTTGTTGGGTCATTTAACTTGTATGGATTACATACATGGATAGTAGATGTTTAGCGCATGCACACGTACACGTACACAGTTTACAGATGATGCAAGATGTCTGTAACTGTGGGCATAGGGAAGTGCCTGTCTTAATCGTCATCCTGCCATCAGTTGAGGTCATTTTAGGAGAGGATGTGGTTTGACAGTGTTCTGTGAATGATTAAGTTCCTCTGCCACCAGAGTTGTAGATTGTCAAGCAGTAACATGTGACTGCATCATGTAGACACCAGAATTTCACTCCTTTCTTACCCCTTCATAAACTGCTGTATTTTGGAAGGAAAAAAAAATCTACATGTATTACACTGAAAACTTGCCATCAACAAGTAAATCTTGTAGTTCTTATTTCATTTGAAATTAAAACTTTTGAATGATTGTTAATCAATTTTTAATGTATATAAAATTTACAAATCTACCTCAGAATCATTGCAATCAATCTCCATGTCAATCTGAGAAATATCCCAGGTTGTTTTGGATAGTCACTATCACTTATCAAATCACAAGTCATATTAGCAAGTCTTCCATCCTCTTGATGCTGACATTCTATGAAATGCTCCCATGCTATCTTCTGTGCAGAATGTGAAAACTTTCTTCAGCGTGTTAATAAGAATAGTATGGACCGTCTTGGGTGGTTCAGTGCGTAATAGGAAGATGGCTTCTGGACGCTTGGTGACTAGAGGGTTAAGCCCTACTTCTTGCCACAGGATATGGCTGTCTGACTCACGTGATTAGGCTCAGATTGTTCCCATAGCTGTTATTCTGTGTTGACATACATGTACATGTGCAAGTACCGGTACGTTCATGGAGCTTAAATAAAACCACGCATACAGATACATATACATATAGGTATTTATGAATCTTAATCAGTCTGCAATGTCTGTGTCGCTACCTAGACAAAGGGTTTTGAGAGTGGAAGGATTGGCCTACATACGTACATGTACATGCACATGTACAAGATATTAATGGATATCAGCTTACTATCGATGTGCATGCATGTATTTTTGCAATTTTCTGTAGGCCTTGAGTACTACATGTAGTATACACATGGTATACCATGACTCATTCCATTAGCCAAATGATACATTGATGCATTGCATGAAGTAGGCCCTACATAGTAGAAGGGAATCAGCACTGTATTGCATGTACACGTACATGTACATGTACATGACATGCAGATGTATGGAAGCATAAAAGTTGTAAGTGGAATGAACTCATCCATGCTGGGTAGTAGGCTGTTGGCTGCTGCAGTGTACTGTGTATAGCACTGCTTTACATGTACTTCCATATATCCAGAACCAAATATTAAGTGCTAGCATGAACTTATAGGTCTCTGCTGAAAAGCTGAATTGTGTTATTGTACCACCCAGATGTGAGACTACCAGGGCAAGCAAATTGAACAGTGTTCAATTTTTGTGTATTGCTTATAGGCTATATACACTGTAGTCATTTGGTATAGCATAAGAATGAATTATGATTTGTGTGTGAAATTCATTTTTCAGTCCAAAAATAAGTTGTGGTACCTTAGGAATGTGAGGAATAAAGAAAAATTTCCAAATACATGTACATGTGTACTGTAGATGTACATTTAAAAAAAAATTGTCTTTACAAAGATTAAATATAATAATTCATAGAGATTCTGTATGCGTCAAAGTTTTTGAAAAAAAAAATAATTGATACTTTCAGCAAATTCTGTTGTTTTATTCTTTGTCATCAGTTGATGTACTTGTACATGTGCATTGTGGGATCATGATATTAATACATGTACATGTAAATGTGAAGGCCTAAAATTATGCTACAGTTGAGTACTTGATTAATAGGCTTGCATTTAGCTGTACAGACAAGGAATGTTTCCTCATCTTCTTTTTTTTTTTTTAAATAAGGGTTTGAATTTTTTACAACTTTTGTATAGATTTGACTATATTAATATATATTAATTATAGTTTTTTATAAACCATAAGGCATAACATGAACATTTCTCTCTCTTTTGGTTTTATTGTCCTGCAATATTGATAATCTAAACTTGCAAAGAATTGCATAAGAGTACATGGCATTTATGCACTCAGAGGTCAAAATAAGTATTTTAGACCACAAGTACACATAATCAATTGAATACTGTCTTTTGATGTAAATGTATCCATTTAGAATATCACCCACCAGCCGGGGCTTTTGCGTAGTAATCTTGCATAACTCGTTTGTATTTACTGTAGGCACCACGCCTGTCTGCCGAGGTTGAGCCTTTTGTTCCAGGTTCGACGTCTCCTTCATACCCATCCTCCAGCATGACAGCCATGTACTACAACTCCACCTCTCACCAGCAGCCGCCGCAGCACCATCATGCATCCCAACCTCTCCACCCCCACCACCAGCAGCAGCAGCATCACCAACACCAACAGGTACCGGGCATGGTACCCCAGCCACCACCCTCCCAAGTACCGCAGGGGATGCTTCCAGAGGGTTCTGCTACCATGCAGGGGGTGAAACCTCCCCCTCCATCTCAGCCCCAGGGGGGTGGGATACAGTATCAAACTACCGGTGGAAGTGCTGTCGCCACTATGAATGGGAAGAAGGTGGCACTGACGGAATTACCTCGGTACATCACGACATGCTACCCGTTTGTCCAAGATAGGTAAATTGTTATTCATACCCTATTTTCCTAGATTATGGCAGAATATCTTGACATTTACATTTTAAAGAGGCCAACAAATGGGAAATCATGGGGAAAACGAATTTGCAAAAGGCTTGTTTACTTGTACATTATAATCCGTCCATTATGCAAGCCCGTCGGACTAATGCGACAAAAGTTCGGACAGCACGAAGTTTACCGAACTCAACCTAGGTTACACTTCGGGTTCTCACATTTCTCAACAACTCTAAGTGTTTAGACTCTTAACGGGTCTCATCGTGTTCACTCGAAGAAACGTCTTGTATAATGCTCCAACATTTCAAAATACAAAATATAGTTTACTTCTGGTTTGTTAGTCTAGCCATTAAACTCCATTGCCTTTCCCCGACACGTCGTCGCCGCGGATTACGTAACACCCCTTAGGCTCTCCTAGGGAGCTGGCCATGTAATTATTTTTCCATATGACTAGCTGTTATTAGCTTTTTCATTGCGCGAAATTTGAAACACGTACGGCAATAAATCACAGTTGTTTAGAATGGATTGTCTCTTTTCTTGAAACTCGAGCGGCCGACTGCATTCCCCCTCTCTCATCCGAGATCACCCTGCCTTTCCCCATGATTTCTCATTTTCTGGCTATTGAATTTGCTATTGAATGATATGAGAACATTATAAAAACTAGTGTCTTATACAGTTAGCTTCATTGTTCACAAGAAATAAAAATGGATGTTATTATCTCAGTCACCCTTTTTTGCTTAAAAGTTTAATTCATTATGTTACAAATTTTTGCTCTCATCCAACAGCTCAACTGGAGCAGCTCCTGCTACAGAAACCTGGATGGGGTATTCAAATTCCCCCCAGCAGCCAAATCAGCCTCAACCTCAGCCCCAACAACTCCAGCATCCACCACCACCGCTACCTCCAACCTCCCAGCATCCTATGGGTCACCAGCAGCCTCCTCAGGCCACGCCCATGTACCCTCCCCCTCCTCCTCCTCCAGCACACCAGCCCCCAACGACTCATCTTGCTCAGCAGCCCCCAAACCAGGAGTATTTCCCAGTTCACCCTGCTTACAGCCCGGTGAGTAAATTCACTTTTGTGGTAACAGAACTCCATAGTTTCTTTTTGGCATCGGTTAAGCGAGTACATGTAACTGGTCATTGATGAATTATATTTTTACAAGGTTGTATGTTGTACTTGCCATTAAGCAGATTAAAATCATATTTCACGATCTAGAACAGTGTCTATTATACAGTATCCAGCACAAGTTATTGAAATTTTATTTTAAGCCCTAGAACGGTGTTAAGTTATATCATAACACAAGTAACTGAAATCATATTTTAAGACCTAGAATTGTGTTAAGTCATATCCTAACACAAGGTACTGAAATCGTATTTTAGGACCTATAACAGTGGTAAGTCATATCCTAATACAAGTTCCAAGTGACCTTTGCGCATTATTAAAGCAGTCACAATCTTGCTTTCTTGTTGAATGTGGATAGCTAGAAGAAAATTTTTAAGAAAATTAAAACATCAGATAGTTTTAAATAATTTGTGTCCTTTTAAAAATGTATTTTTGAACCTATAAGAAACCAGTTATTGGAAATATTGGATGGAATTTAAAATTGGTGCTGAAAGCAAATAATTTCAGAGACATTGACTGAATTTCAATTTTTTCCCCATGTATGGATTTACATAGGTACCTCATCAGACCCCACCACCCCCAGCCTCCACCGGAGGACCACCATATCAGCAGGGTGCCTATCAGCATGGTAGCCACTACCCGCCACAGATTACAGGTAATGCACCCCTTCACCACCATGCTCAGTCGCCTGCACCGGTGCCCATGGTTTCGCAACCGTCCATCCCAGCAGGTGAATGCAGTGAAGTCTGCTTTGAAATTACTTTCATTCACATAACACATGTACAGTAACACCTGAAACTTTTGTGTTAGGATATTTTGTCATATGAGACTTCTGCATATTGTGCCAATCACTTGATTATTTTAACCTGTTGAGCATGATTTTGATTTAAGTTTAACAAGCATTTAATACCCCAGCCAGAGTTATCTTGTGTGTAATGTTCAACAGTGAATCATGGACATTGTAATGGTTTGTAACACATGATTTTACTTTTTTGTTTGATAGCTGAACACTCACTTAACCTGTTGACCATGGAATTCTCTCATTCAAATAGATTTGATACAGGGACAACCTGGTTCCAGTAGGTAACAGGTTAATATTTTTTTACCATTCATTCTTCCAGGTGGGGTACCTGCTGCGCACCCTCCCTTTGCCCCACCCCCTATGATGACCCCTCCATCACAAAGCCCCTCTCCCTACCCATTCGCTGCACCACCGCCACCACCTCACGGAGCTACAACACCAGAGGGTTATGATGCTACCCTGCCAGGTGCACCATCTCCCATGCCCTCCTATGGCCAGTATGGGTATGGAGCATACCCCGGACCCCAAGTAAAGGTATGTTTTGAAGGGATCCAAGTAAAGTATCTTTGCTCTGAGTCTGTCTGCAGTAAGAGTGTGAACAGCACCAGAAATGTATTATTTGAAAGCAGGGGTGGTGCTAGGGGTGGGGGGGGGGTACCCTCCATGATTTTTCAAGTGATCAAAAAAAGAAAAAGAAAAACAAGAAGAACAAGAAGAAAAAGAAGAAAAAAATGTATGGGGGAGAGAGGGCAGGGTCATGCAACTGTATCATAGCCCAGTTTATTCATTTAAAATGCAAACTCACCTCACTATCTTGCCCTCCCCCCCCCCTCCATTAAAGTAGCCTGGTGCCACATCTGCTAGTCTTTAGACAAACTTGTATTTATCTACAGTGGCACTTGTGCTGTTATTGAACACCCTTTGCCCTTTGTGTGACATTCATGTTTTACTAATTTTATACAAAAATGGTTTTGTTTTTCATATCTTACGGATTGCAAAATCAGCACAGTTTTAACTTGCAGTCAAGAGATTGAGGGTTTAGATAATGGCTTGTATATTTTTCCATTGTCAGATAATTTATTTTTGCATGTTATGAGATTTGTTTTAGACTTTTTAAACTTCAGTTGCTCTTCTCTTCAATGTATTTTTTTCTTCTCTGATGGCCGTTAGTGTTTCTTAACAAGCCAGTAGTATTGTCAACATGAACCTCTGTTCACCAATTTTATTTTTAACTGTTTTATGTGACTTTAACCACACACAAAAAATGATGACATTTCTTTCTGCATGTATAAGCCTCTATAAGCAGGTTTTATAATTCATGCTTACAAACAAATCTGCAATTCTCTTTCTACAGGCTGGAGGGCAGAGGCCAATGAACAAAGACCATAGGCGTCACGGAGGACAGCGGAATAGAGGGAGAGAGCATTATCAAGCCTATGTCCCACCTCCAACTGAAATACCAAAACCCAAAGCGAAGACTGTTGTGTTTGCCGAAGCGGGTGCACAAACAGGTGAATGTAGTCTTCAGGCATGAGACATGCAGTTGTCTTGACCGTTTTAAACGTTTTATCAAAAAATGTTCCTTTATTAAATAACTATGCATTTGATCTGCAGGCTCATTTGATGGAAGGAGTTTTATTTTTTGCACTGACTCAACAACCATTTGACAGAGTAGCTTCATACTTGGCACATGTATGCTTATGGGAGGGACAGTAATCTGATTAGATTTTGGGGTCTCAAGGTTAAAGGTCAAAAGTCATGGAGGTCATTATATACATTAAAATGCTTGTTATTGGGATAACTTAACAACTCTGACGGTTCAACTTCAAACTTGGCTCATGTATGCATATGGAAAGTCTCATAATGGTCTCATTAGATTTGAGGGTCACAAGGTCAAGGTCAAAGATGTCATTGTATACATGAAAATAAAAAAATCAACATGAATGTGCCATATCCTTGTGATCTGGCATTTGCGGAGGCATAAATTTCGACCGCGCGCGGTCGAGGATTCATCTAGTTTCATCTTAGTTCCCATGTGTTATCTAAAGATGCTTGATGTGAAAGTGTCACCAAGTAAATGTTATCTTGTTTGTTTAAATATAGCATTCAGATTCTAGAACTGATTTGTATGTTGGATTTCATAATATTCATTTTGTTGTGAGTTTGCTGGTTCAAACAAAAATGGTAAAATGACATGAAGTTAAATGTCTGCCTACTGTCGAATTATTACATTCTTCACTCAATATCTTTCATTCTTACTCCAACAGATTTCCCAGAAGCGATAGCCAACAAGCCCCTGTCAGACAAAACAAGCAATTTGGCATCAAGGTCAAAAACAAAAACACGGAAGAAGTCGCAGGGCAACCAGACTGGAAGAGATGCTTCCAGTTCTAGTGACTCAGAAGTTGAAAATGCTCCTCATGATAGTGATAGTGGCTACTACAGCCCACTTCATGCGCAACAAAATGGCACAAGTTCAATGTCCAGCTACTCTACTCAAACTGGGAAACCAACGTATAGCAATGTGGCCATGAATGCCAAGAGCATGCCTCATCAGGAAATCAAAACTGTGGAACAGAATACTTTTACTCAGAATACTTTTACTCAGAAACCACCTACGGTAGTTCCCCAAGGAGCACCACTGGGTCCTGCTGCCGTTCCACCAAGAGGGCGCTTCACACCCGTCCAACCTGCTATCCCTTCATTCAGACCTCCTGTGATGCCAATGAGTTACGCAAGTATGCTGACCAAGCCCAGAACTGTCCATCCGCCTCCTCCCCCGATGGCCAGTGTGGCTTACCAGCAGAGACCTCCCAATGTATTCCCAACTCAACCACCACCCACCTTCAGGAACATGGCAGTCAGTCCAGCTCCTATGCTCCATCAGCAGCAACAGCATAGAAGAATGCAGTCCCCTGTGCCTACTCCTCAGAAGCCACCTGCAACTGCAGAGGACACTCCTAAGAAGCGGAAGCAGAAGCGAACCAAAGGCAGGAAGGATGGTGAGATGGAGGCGGAGAAACCAAAGATGGTGAATGCAGCCTCCTACGCCAAACCACCACAGATCCAGGATCAAGAAGAATATCCTGGTCTGCCAATGGGCATTCCTACCGGAAACAAGTTTGGGATGGGCACAGGAGGACGACCAATCAGCTACAGCTCTGTTCTTCAGCAAAGGCCTCCTGTGCACCAGGTACTCGAAATCATCAGTAGCTTGTGAAAAACTAATGTATTGAAAATGAAATGATTCAACTATCTGAAATTTATACATTTTGAAGAAACTGCTGTTTTCTCCTGTATAGTCATGCATGTATGCTGAAAACTTTTTTAATTATATACAGTTGTAATAGAAATTTAGAGGGTTGATCATATTCCTTCATTTATGGTAAATTAGTGTGCTACTGTTGGTAGTTATGACATATTTCCTGAGTGCAAATCATGCATTACAAGTCAGAAATTGGAAAAATAAGTTACTCTCTAGAGCATTCTGTTTGGTGTCTCTCATGATTAAAATACCAGTCAGTACTATCATTTATGTAAAGAAACAATTTATGATTTGAATGCTTGATAGCTCGGGTGGCAATTTCGTTCAATTTTTTTATTTTTTATTAGGCAAATGACAGCTCCAGTGAGGAAGAAGAGGAAGAGGGTGAGGGAGATCCTGGTAGTATCATCAAACCTGAGGAACTACTCAGCCCAGCTAATGTGATGAACACCATTAAGGAAGGCAAGAATGCCCGCAAGAGACGCAAGAAGGCCATCATGGCAACTCAGGCTGCTGCTAAGGTGACCCCCCCCCAAAAAAAAAAAAAAAAAAAAAAAAAAAATTGGATGTGGTTGTAGCTGGCCTCGCAATTGGACATTATGTACTCTTTAGTTTTCAAAGAGGGAGGTTGAAGACCAAAGCAATTTTTCAGATTGAAAGTATAACATGATATCAAATGATGTACACTATGTATTATCATGTATTAGCCTTGTCTTTATCCCTTGGTATTTTCCCCCAGTGCTTTATCATCACCAAGGATGACTGCTGGTGAAAGCCTGGTTAGTTGCATTCCTCATAATGTGATATAACCCATTCCACTTTGGAAATAGACTTTCCATCAAAGTCTAAAAATTTGTTCAATATTTCAATGTTTTTGCAGTCTAATTTTAGCCATTTTACGGACGTGGATGGACAGAAATCCATTTAAGAAATAAAAAAATAGTACACAGGTTTGGTGGATTTCACAAAGGTTCGCTGAAAAGCGAACCTGCCTGCCACCAAGGTTTGCTTTTTAGCGAACCTGCCAGCCTCCAAGGTTCGCTTTTTAGCGAACCTGCCAGCCACCAAGGTTCGCTTAATAGCGAACCTGCCTGCCACAAAGGTTTGCTTTTTAGCGAACCTGCCAGCCGCCAAGGTTCGCTTTTTAGCGAACCTGCCAGTGAACCTGCTTGCCACCAATGTTTGCTTTTTAGCGAACCTGCTTGCCACCAATGTTTGCTTTTTAGCGAACCTGCTTGCCACCAAGGTTCGCTTTTTAGCAAACCTTCCTGCCTGCAAGGTTTGCTTTTTAGCGAACCTGCTTGCCACAAAGGTTCGCTTTTTAGCGAACTTGCCAGCCACCAAGGTTCGCTTAATAGCGAACCTGCCTGCCACCAAGGTTTGCTTTTTAGCTAACCTGCCGGCCTCCAAGGTTCGCTTTTTAGCGAACCTGCCAGTGAACCTGCTTGCCACCAATGTTTGCTTTTTAGCGAACCTGCTTGCCACCAAGGTTCGCTTTTTAGCGAACCTTCCTGCTTGCAATGTTTGCTTTTTAGCAAACCTGCTTGCCACCAAGGTTCGCTTTTTAGCGAACCTGCCAGCCTCTAAGGTTTGCTTTTCAGCCAACCAGACAATAGCCTCCAAGAATCGCTTTTCAGCAAACCCAACACAGCCTGCAAGGTTCGCTTTTGAGCGAACCTGCAGGTAAGCATTCTGCTTCTGGTTAACATGTATATGATCTGCACTGAGACAGGTCAAGTTGATTTGCAGTCATATGTAAGTGCTTTCTTTCCACAGTATACTGTAATAGTTACACTCTATATTTGCTTGTGAATTAGTTACTTTCTTGCAAATACATATAACACTTGATACAGACTGCATACATGTATCTGTTTTTGATTTGACACAAGGAAACATAATTGTGGAATTTTTCCCCTATCTAGATCCATGCCCACCACATGACTTGTTGATGTATCTCGGAGCCTGCCTCGCTGTACAGTGGCCCAGTCTCCAGGAATCCATGTTCACTTTGTAGCTAAGAAACAAAGATGAATAATTGTATGTAGGCATGTGCATAAAGACATAAATGACAACAAACAATGCAATGATTCTGATATACTTTTTTGTGAAATATACAAAATGAAAATTAGATTTATTTATCTATTCCTTCAGTGATATTTTTATTTTCCTTATGCAGATTCAAATAATCATTGCTTTCCAGTAACTCTCGTACAAAATGGTATAACTTGGATGTGAAATAAAAACATCAACTGTGTGTTTTTTAAAAAAAAGGGCAGCTGAGAACAATTTCCCTTCTTGTATATATCTCAGTGTTTTGCTAAGATTTCTTTGCCATCTCTAAATTTTATGCTATTGCCCTGTAGATAATTTAATCATATACATACTCTTTGTATATTAAAGACGTGTTGAACTGCATTGGTGTCCATCCGTATTTGCTTTAACAATTTCAACATACATTTGGCTGTCAAGTACATTCCAAACAGTATATACTGTCTATTTATCAGAACTAAAAAAGTGAAAGGATGCAGTTGCTTACCATGAGCTCAGTGATCTCCTCTGTCATTTCTTTTGACCTTCTACTCCCATTAAAAGGATTCAGTCAGTCCTTCCACTTTAGCAATCTTGTTTCTCATTGCTTTAGCCCGTACTTGTTTCTCTTTCTATTTCTTCAGTTCTGCTTCCTTTCCTAACATAGCAGTTGCTGATTGACCATTGTAAGCAAGCTCAATGATGTTCAATTTCAACCATGTGTCAGATGATATACACATGCATACACCTATCCCACATATAGCTGGATTCCAGCTACATCTGAGTTCGTGGGATGATCTAAGTCTTGATTACAGAGTTCCTGTGTTTCCTATTCTTACAGAGGATAACCAGTAGGATTACTCTCTTGTGCTGCCATGTTTGCATAACAGTTTATTTAAAGAAGATAAGTAAACAGACATGATGCAGAGTTGAGAGTGTGCAAGGATACAGTACATGTACATGCATGTACATGGAAAGTGCAACTTTGCCTTATTTTCGGATTGACTGTTCAAAATAAAGGGAGAAGTAAAATGTTCTCATGCACTAGAGCTCCATAGTCATCCCAACACTCTTTTTGCCACTGTTATCTACTTCTGTGCATCCCAACTAGAAAAGCTTCTGTACATTGATTAAGATCAAAAGAATTCAACAGAATTAACAGTGAGTCAAGATGATAAAGCGTTTTGTAACACTGATGAAGTGACACATAGTGGTTAAACTAGAAAAGTTAGTACAAGCTAACGTACTTGAATTATGGCAATTACATCGAACAAATGCGTTTACTCTCGTTGTAGGTACTGGCATCAAACTTTATTGAACAGTACTGTTTTCAAGTTGCACCTTTCAGAATACTGATGAAGCAAAGCTGATGGAAACTGTAGGAGTGGGCTCCACTTATTAAACAGCAGCTCAATTAGTTTGAGCTGCATGGTTGTTGGGTATTTTTTTTTGGGGGGGGGGAGGAGTAGGGGTACTTTAATGGCACTTACATATGCCTGCAAATCACACTGACCTGTCTCAGTGCAGAACATATACATGTTAACCAGAAGCAGGATGCTTACCTGCAGGTTCGCTAAAAAGCGAACCTTGCAGGCTGTTGTTGGGTTCGCGAACCTTGGAGACTGGCGGGTTCGCTAAAAAGCGAACCTTGGTGGCAAGCAGGTTCGCTTTTTAGCAAACCTGCTTGCCACCAAGGCAGGCTGGCAGGTTCGCTAAAAAACGAACCTTAGTGGCAAGCAGGTTTGCTAAAAAGCAACCTTGCAGGCAGGAAGGTTCGCTAAAAAGCGAACCTTGGTGGCAGGCAGGTTCGCTTTTCAGCGAACCTTTGTGAAATCCACCGAACTTGTGTACTATTTTTCTCTTTCTAAAATGGATTTCTGTCCATCCACCTCCTTAAAGTGGCTAAAATGAGACTGCAAAAACATTGAAATATCGAACCAATTTTTAGACTTTGATGGAAAGTCTATTTCTAAAGTGGAATGGGTTATATATACCATCAAAGGCTGCTTGAACTAAAAGTCACATTATGAAGATGCTTTTAATCTATGGGTAAACTTCTGACTTTTTGGGATAAAACTGTCCTTAAACTGGAATTTATTGTCATCAATTTTTTTTAGGAATACTCAGAGATCACTGAAGAACAGAGACAGCTGCATGAGAATATGAAGAAACAAGGCAAGAGGACCAAAATGCCTATTGAGTTTGACCTGGGAGATATGCTGGCTGCTCTAGAGGTAAGTTATAAATACTGTTTGAATGAACTTTGCCCTAGTTATCTTGAGGTGTGAATGTATTACAAATGGTATTTGCAAGAAGACTTTTACACTTGTAAAACATTGATTTTGGAGGGGGGTGCACAAGTTTAGATACATGTACATTCAAATTGTTTGAAAGAAGAACAAGTGAATTGCAAAAGTACTGTTTGATGCTCTATGCTATCATTGAATTTGTGATGAACATTACTACATGTATAAATAATGTGTAAGTAATCGTTGTGATAAGAGATATTAGAGAAAGATTTTATTTGAATGACTCTGCTTGTGTGTTGGAATAAGGATCACAAGATGGATAAGACATTTCATGGCATTACATGCAAATATTGTTTCTTAAAATATGATTCTTGGATGAACCTCGTGCCTTTTGAGTATTTTATATCAACTGCTATTACAACTGCATTTACATATTTGATGAGGAAATTCTAAGCAAGGGCTGTATTTTGTATGTAACGGTAACGAAGTATAGACTTACTGTGTAGTAAAGCATGAGGATGGTGCTGAACAGTTCAAATCTTCCATCAACCCATTCGTGACAGGAATTATTTAAAGCCTAATTTGATCAGCTTTTATTCTTCAAATTGGCAACACCACATTCTTATTTTATTGCTACATTTTTCTTATAAAACGTCATGTATCTGAAATGAATATAAATTGACAGAAATTATGATGAGAAGTCAAAAGTTGCCAATTTGCAGGGGAAAACGGTGATTTTAAACCTTCTATCACATTGCCAATTTAAGGATTTTAATGCTTATTTTCCTTTAAAAAATTTTCAGCATCAAACAACGAATACTGACGCAACCAAAATGGGCACAGTTTGTGTGGAATTTTTTGCTCTTTCTGCTCATGTATTTGGTATGATTTTTAGGGCTTTGCATGAAAAGATATTCGGCCAAACCACAAAATGTGGACCTCTGTCACGAATGGGTTAATGTTTACTGTTGTTATATCTTCTACAATAAATTCACATGAACAGAAGCAGCAGCAGGAGATTCGAGCCAAGCAGCAACAACAGCATCAGTTACACCCGAGAGGGCCAGTTGTCCCTAGCAGGAATGTCCAGTTTGCCCCAACAGTGGCTACCATGGCTCCATACTCCACACCTAGACCGGTCAAGGATACTACGCCAAGGGTAAGTCTGCTTGGGATGATCCTGTCTTCCAAGCAAACAATAGATGCGATGGCCTAGATTGATCAGTCACCAGACTGTTAACCATATTGTCTAGGGTTAAAATTCCCTCCTTTGTGCTTTTGTCCTTTGGCAAGACATTCATTTGTATTTGATGAACATCTAACTCTCTCATCTCAGGTAAAGAAAATGGGAGCCTAGAAGGAAGAAGTTTGCTAAAACACTGGGCATTAGTAGTATCCAGTGCTTTTTTATCTTGAAGTAAAAGGCTAACATTGTGAGAATTTAAAAAAATCTCATTTTGCTACTTGACAATGGTATAAACACAAGAGTTGTAGTTTAAAAATACCAGTCTGAAAGTTTCAAAGTATAATGTCGATGGAAAGTATTTTTAGATATTAAAAATGTAAACCAATGTTTGAAGAAAATATAGTGGTCGGTTGCACAGACTGGACATAAGGAGCTTGCATGTGCACAGAGTTCACCTGAACAGAATGTATGTGTATGCATATCATGTATAGTACAGGGAGAGAGGTGAAGCCAACGTTTTTATTTTTTTATTTTTTTTGAATTTTTTAATTGGTTGAAAATGCTCCTCTAGCTCATGAGACCAACACTAATAAAATTGGCGTTTGCGTCTTATTAACAGTTTTTCATTTCAAATTATGGTTGGTTTCAGGGTTTCTGAGTACAAATACAAGTATACTCATACACATGTTTCAACTTAGTTTGAGAATTTTTTAAATCAGCTGCTCACAAAGTTAGCCAATACCTTTAAGGGGAAAAAAATGTTGAAAAAAAATAAATCCAACTATTACTAAAAAAGGATTTCCTCCTCTTAGTTGCTGGTATGCTGAATCTGTAGGGAAATGATGGCTGTTTGGAGATTTTTTCATTTTCTGTACAATCCAGCATTACGAATTGGAACACTCCATGCTTATTTGTTTCCTGAACCTAAGACCAAAAGTGACCAGAAGTGACCAAAGATGACTAAAAGTTGCCAAACATGGCCCAAAGTGTTGAAAGTGACTAAATGTAAAGCAAATTAAGCAATAAGCCCCCTTCCCCCCTCTAAACCTCCCCCCCCCAGCTTCTTTGTTTGTTATGAACGATTTTCATGTCTACTGTTTGCAGGGTCACAACCCCCTGGACATGACAGCTCCTGTGAAGCGTGGGAAGGAGAGAGAGGTACCAGCCAAGAAGAAACCCAGTGCCCTCAAGAGAGTCATCTTGAAAGAGAGGGAGGAGAAGAAGAGACTAAGGACCCTTGAGGAGAGTCGTCTTTCAGATGAGTGAGTGACATCATTAATAACATCATTTCTTTTTGACCCATCTGACACTTTATTTTTTTCCAGGATATGTTAGCCTAAAGGTGCTTTCACACATGATGCGACAGTGTGGTACCACACTGTGGCGCCACACTTTTTCGTCTTCACACATGGTGGGACTTTGTGTCACCACATATGCTAATGAACGCGCATTAAAGCGTCAACACTCAGTAAGAGAGCATATTGTCCAAACTTGCGCAAGCAATCTCATGGTAACAATTTTTGCGCTAACTTTTTAGAAATTTGATTGGTGCGCATTTTTTGTGTATTTAGGCAGCAAAAAAAAGTGTGTTCTGCCTCGGCGACATTTTTTTGTCGCCCTATACCCCATAGGCTTGTACACAAAAAAGTGTGGCGCCACAGTGTGGTACCACACTGTCGCATCATGTGTGAAAGCACCTTAAATAATAACCCATTTTTTTTATGTGTAATGACACTTTCCTCGTCTGCAGGCACAGACCCTAATTAACACTTCCCGGAATTACATTTGGGTCTTGAGAGAAGCCTAGGCCACGTGCCTAGTGGCTGTGTCAATCTGGAGCAGCTATAGTACACAATCCCCATTGACCTGCTTTAGTCTGCTACTCAGACCTCTATAACGTTTTTTGACAGACCAGGGCCCGTAACACAAAGATTTGCGATCAATCGCAAAGTTGTAACAGCCGATCAAGACCAATGTTTCATGTGCATCTCGTACAAAAAGGTGACCCTGGACCAATCAGAATGGTTGTTTCGAATTTGCGATTGATCGCAAACCTTTGTGTTATGGGCCCCAAGGGTTTGTGCATGCAAACTAACGCTTCCACAGACTCCAGCCTGCAGGCTTAGTATTCAATGGATTAAGGTACCTGTTGGTGACAGTGCTGCATTCGGAAACTGTGTATGTTCTAGAGTGTGGTATATGCATCTTAGAGTGATGTTTTAAAGAGAAGCTTGATTTGTGGGAAAGGTCACAAGGTGAAAAATAATTTGCAAGCTTTCTTATTCTTCCCATGTCAGTCAGGAAGAATATCATAGCAAAAACATCCCCTAGAAAGGATTGATCTTCCAATGCAATCATATTGGAAATATAACAAGAAAGAGCTGAAAAGTTTTTTTTTTTTTTAAAGTTTGGGGGTAACATTCATGCCAAATTTGTGTGTGGTCCCATATATCTTTGTGCAGTGCAAGTATCTTTTGGGAGAAGTAAGTGAATTTCTTATCAATTTGATAATCTCCAAATCTCACACTAGATACCTGTGTGTTTGTATACAACTTATCGAACTCTCCAAGTTGCTTTGGAACAGTTTCTTTTAAATTATGACCAGAACTCGAGTTTATCTTTAAAAACTTGCAGTATTACACACGCTGGTAGAGTGTGCAATAAGTACGCTATATTCAAGACGAAGGTGGTCTAGAGCATACGGGTAAAGCTAGTTTTACCATACGGATACTTAATATTGGATCATGAAATATCTTTCTTATTAATTGCAGAGAGCCTGCTGAGGAAGATGATGAGGATGATGATGATGAAGATGAAGAGGAGGAAGAAAGAGAGGATGAAGGAGAAGAAGAAGAGGAGGAGGGAGAAGAAGGAAAAGAACAAGGGGAAGAAAAACCAGGGGATCATGCTAGTACTACAGCAGACAGCAACGATGTAGGTGGATCCCAGGGTCTCTCGCAGGGGTTATCGCAAGGCCTGTCACAGGGATTCTCACAAGGCTTCTCTTATGGCTTCTCTCATGGATTCTCCCAGGGGCTTTCACAGGATGGTATGTTCCGTAGTGATGATGATGATGAGTGAGATGGTAGTGATGGTGATGATAATAATGATTGAGATGATGATGATGGTGATGATGATGATGATGATGATGATGATGATGATGATGATGATGATGGTGGTGGTGATAGACAGTGATTGTGTGAGTTTGAAGATATCAGTATACAGATAATGAATGTTTATGAGTGCAATGGACAGAATATTTCATGAGGTGAAAGATGAAATGATCCATTCAACGAGGCGCAGCCGAGTTGAATGGATCAATAATTTCATCTTTCACCGAATGAAATATTCTGTCCATTGCACGAATGAAAAAAACATTCATTATTTGTTTTATATGACACCTAAAAATAGATCAAATCACAATAAATCAATAGCGCTATACGCTAGCGCGCTGTCCGTGGTGCACATTGCAAACGCAAGCGTTTTACGTACGTAGTGTGCCGGGCTCTCGGCCAGCGTGCAATGGAGCAAATCGTATGGATCCAAAATTGCACGGTAAATGGAGCCACTTTTGCACGATTGATGACGTCATAGTGCAATGGGACAAATGATGAATATCAAACAACCAATCAAATGACAGGGATCTATCTAGGTGTCATATAATAAATAATAATGATTAGAATGATTTGTTTATATATACTGTATATCTGATGCTTTGTTGAAAATCTTGTCATATCTGTGAAATGGCACGTATATTTTTGTTAGCTTACATGCTAATGAAATGCATATCATCTGCTCAGAATGCTGTAAAAATATGACAATCACATCTTTTGAAATTCATAAAGACCTAATTAGGGTGGAAAGTCTAAAATTCCCTCTGACTTTTTGGAAAGTAATTGGCATTTAGCTGGAGAAGTAGGTAGTCAGGCTATGAATGTGTATTTTGTCTATTGATAACTTTCTTTACATACCCTTTTCACACATTTATGATATGATTTCTCCATCGCATCCTGTGCAGCTCCAAGTGATCGAGGCTCCTTCCCTGGGTTCAGTGCTTCCCAGAGTGACCTTTCACCTCTGAGTCAGATGTCACCTCTGAGTATGAGCCCTCTCTCTCCGGGATCTCCCCTCAGCTCCGGACTGTCAAGCCCTGCCACAGGGATGGGCCGCAGCAACCCCACCCAGGTTGCAACCAAGATACACAGCAGGAGGTTCAGAGAGTAAGTTTACACATATCATTCTTGATTGGATTTAGTTTTTCAATGTTTTTCTGATTGCTGTTATTATTCTATACTTGTATCCAAATGTTTTGAATATTAAAGAAGTTTCTTGGAATATGAAAAAGGATTGCATATGATACCTGTTCACAAAATTTCTGTAAAAAAGTAATACCTCACCTTGTGATCTCTTGACACTATTCTTTGAGATATAACTCCATACACCTTTCAGGAGCGTGTTTCATAAAGCTGTTCTTTAAAGTTATGCATGACTTTACAAATGGATTGAATATGAAATGCCAAATGGGATGCCCAAAGATTTTAATGACACTTTAACAAAGTGTGACTGCATTTCATCTCAATTAAATTGTGGCAAAAAATATACTTTGCTATAGAAATGTTTGTAAACAAAACTAGTGTTAATCTATTTCTGCATTTTTTATCTTCAGGTGATGTGATTTATAATGATTAACAATTCCATTTGGCTTGCCATATTCTCATCGTTCCTAAGGTAGTTCGTTACTTTATGAACAGCTTTATGAAACACCCCCTGGTTTCTTTCTCTTCAGGTATTGCAACCAAGTACTGGATAAAGACATTGATGCATGCTGCACCACTCTCCTTCAAACCCTGGTCAAGTTTCAGGATAGACAGTATCACAAAGACCCAGCTAAGGTAAGTATAGGTCAAATATGTCTTGTGATCTCTTGGTACACCTAAATTATTGATCCGAGACACACCTAGGGCTGTTTTTTTTCTGGCCATTTTGAATAGAAATTGGAAATTGAGATTTACGATAACTATGAATTTGATCTGATGATAGGAGGAAATGTGAAGATATGATGTGAAAACTTTGAATTTGAAATTTATTTTTCATCAGTCATATCTCATCTGTTTTCCTGGTCACTTAACATTTGCTCCTGTGACGGTCTGTCCAGATTTATTTTGTCAGTTCTTGGTGAAGGCTAAGGGTTGTAATTGAGTGTTAGATTAGGATTGAGTGTAGGATTAATGATTATTGTGGGGTTCATGCTGTTTATTTCAGTTTAGTAGAGGATTTTAACTGTAGATTTAATGATTGTTGGGCATGTTTTTCATTTTTTTTGCTTTGTTCTTGTTTTTATTTTTCAGGCCAAGATGAAACGTCGTCTAGTGATGGGTCTTCGAGAAGTCACCAAGCACCTCAAACTGAAGAAGATCAAATGTGTTGTGGTCTCTCCTAATCTAGAGAGGATTCAGTCTAAAGGTGAGTATGGTTACAAAAAAAATGCTTTCTGTTTGAAATAAGAATGGCCGGTCTTGACGAAAATATTAAAAAGAGAAGGAATTGAAGAGCTGCTATCGCTACAGTCTAGAAACAAGGCACCTAGCGAGCAGAGCAGTCACTGAAATGAATAGACAACTTTCCCTGCGATGCCTTAGTCACAAAGATGATAATGACCCCAGAATCATGATAGACCTAACAAAAGATCACGTTGCCACAAATGTTTAAGATTCTTTTGATTATCGGTCAGCGTAGTATCTGTTTGGTGATAAGACTGGTAATGGTAATGATTGTAATGATGATGGTAATGATGATGATGATGATGATGATGATGATGATGATGATGATGATGATGGTGACGATGATGATAATGGTGACGATGATGGTGATGACATGTGTACACAGTCTTGTTTCATAAAATGTAGGGCAAGCTTCAAAGGGGGGGGGGGGAATTGACTGATGATGTAAAAACCTCATTTTTTTCTCTTGTTTCTCCTTCTGTATTATAGGTGGCCTTGATGAAGCAATGGATAGAATCAGCGCATTGGCCAGTGAGCAGAATGTTCCTCTCATCTTTGCCTTGGGCCGTAAGGCTCTAGGAAGAGCAGTCAACAAGGTCGTACCCGTCAGTGTTGTTGGGATCTTCAACTATGATGGTGCTGAGGTAAATAATAAAGAAAAAGATGATGATGATGAAGATGAGATGATGATGATGATGATGATGATGATGATGATGATGATGATGATGATGATGATGATGGTAATGATTGTAATGATGATGGTAATGATAATGGTGATGATGAGGAGGAGGAGGACGAGGACGAGGACGAGGACGAGGATGATGATGGTGATGATGGTGATGGTGATGAGAATGGTGATGATGTTGGTGATGATGATAGTGATGACAATGATTGTAATGATAATGGTGATGATGATGAGGATGAGGATTGTGATTATGATGATGGTGATGATAATGGTGATGATGATGGTGATGAAGTTGGTAATGGGATATTTGTGATAATAATAAGAGTGATAATAAGTGATAATTGTGATAATTGATATTCTTAACTGCATTAACTTGTCCTGTTAATGCCTTTGATGATCATGATGACAAGTTTTATACAAAACATTTAATCCATCAAGCACAAATTGATTTCAGTATAGCCCGCATTTTCCATAGACCGTAATCTGAGTTAATGCGGGCCTTGTGTTCAGTGGGTTAATAGAGGTCACCATAATGTTGATTATGATGTACGTTAAAAGCAGAGAAACTGTTTGTTTTATGGACAGACTTTGAAAATGTTACCATTGAAAAATTATTTATTGTTGAAATTTAAGAGAATTGTTAACATAAGAATCTCAATGTCAGACATTTTGTTGACTGAAAATGTTTCCCCCCTCTCACTTCAGGATACCTACAAGCAGCTGTTAGACCTGTCCACCAGAGCCAGGAATGCTTACGCTGACATGGTGCGTAAGTTCCAGCAGGAGTTGGAAGCCGCCAATGCAGCCAGTGCTGCCCGCATGGCCAAGCACCGGCATCACATGGGGCACAACCGCAACCTGTCAGGCTGTAGCGCTATTTCATTTAGCTCTGTCATCTCCGAGCCGATCTCGGAGAACTACCCTAACCCTGAACCAGAGGTGGACAGCCAAGGAAGGGAGATAGAGCCAGACACTCCTACCACACCCACCTATAGTCCCCAGGGAGGAGGAGGAGGAGGAGGAGGAGGGGGGAGTGAGTTAGGACAGCATCCTGGTACCCCCATGAGGAGCCTGTCATTCACGGGTACTGGAAGTGTGATCAGCAACTCTACAGATGACACCATCCAGAAGGAAGAGAAAGATGGAGCAGGCAGCAGCGTCGGGAAGGACTACGTCATGTCAGAGACGTCCTCTCGCACCCTGACTGCAGGGGAGGGGGACCAGGATCTAGAGGAAGGAAGCAGGGAAGATGTTGGCAGGGCTGAGCTGGAGGAGCTGGAAGCCGGCTTGGATGATCAGGATCATGAGGAGGAGGAGGAGGAGGAAGAAGAGGAGGAGGATGATGAGGATGCAGAAGTCATCAAGACTGATATTCTGCTACCGGAAGATGGTGCCCCAGAAAAGAGGGTTGCTGATTGGGTGGCGGAAGCTCAGCAGTGTATTGAGAACCTCAACGTCAATGATGACAGTGGAGATGATGGTGGTGATGCAAAGAAGAAAGTAGCTGGGGACAAGAAGGAGGAGAAACCAAATGATGCAGACATCTCATCTGAACAAGACAATAAAGTTGCCTCGTCACCAAAAGTATAATCCATGTTCGGTTTGTCACAATGAGTATCTTTGCATTTAGTCGACCTTTCAGAATGCATGAGAGGAATAAGACAAAAGAGATCTATGATCTGTGTGAAAGTATTGCTATAAAATATGCGAGGGTCAAGGTAATCTTATACATGCAACTACTTTTGTATTAAAAATGTGGAGTGGATGAGATTTACGGTTATTAATATCCGTTCTTTGAACAAAATTACTATTCATTGTGTTATTCATTTATATTTCATGAACTGCTTGTACTTTCTGAAAATATTGTGAAAATATCCCTTTTTTTTATAACAGTGCTTATAAGAAATATAAAATACATGTTGTAAATACACATTTGGACATATATTAAACTTGAGAAATCATGTAGAGAAGAGTAATCAAACTTCTTGTGTATAGATTGCATGATGTAACTTGTATGCATGACAGAAACATGCATGTGCAAATATATGATGTGAAATGCTATGAATTATCTTGTGCATGTTGTATATATCAGTGCACTGGGTATCATCGAGCACATTGTTTGAGCTTCATGATTTGAGGGGGCAGGCAGAGACATTAGCCCATTTGTAGGAGATAACAAGCCCATTTAGAAACAGGATTTGACGTTTCTTTTTGCTCACGTGAGATGCCGATGCCTGTAATTTTCTACGCTGCTTGAGAAAAACTTTACCCAGAAAGAAATTATTTTTGACTTGGAATGAACTCTAACAAAATAAAGATTATTAAAAAATGCTGTCATCAGTCATATGTAATTGATTGCTTGTGATTTTGAAATATGGTTGGATACATGTCTTTGAACAAATGCAGATTTTTTTCACCACCAAAGTTTGTGAACATAAAACTTTGTGGTAATGATGAATATTCATGTTTAATGCAAATATGAAGGTAAGTTGATGTTGTATGTAATCTAATAGCATCTCTCGACCCAGATGGAGTGTTGTTGTATTGTACTGACTGAATGATAATCGGTATACATGTCTAAATATTCATTTTATTTTCCGATAGTATTTCTTGTACATGTTCTAACCTTCAAATAATACAATAGTACTTAATATTGACATGTAAGCTGTTTGAACTATCAAGGATTTATTGAAGAGAACTTCAAATTTGCACATCTCTCTTCTTTTGTCTGTTTAGCTTTCAGTTTCACTGTAGGTCAATTGATTTATTTTTTACGAAGTTGAAAATCTCATGCAACAATACTGAAGAACAAGAAAGTATGTCTGGCTTGATGTACATTTGAAGACTAAATTTCCTAGATTTGCCTGCATATGTGCGTATGCGTTTCTGCTTCATTATTTATTAGGGGAATAAGATGTAAAAAGCAATATTTTTTTTCTTTCAGTGGAATGGTGAAGATGTTAAATTATGTATTTTTGTGCCATGATGGCAAGATAGTACATTGATGTTAACTTTGACTGAAGTGCAAGTTTATACTCAAACATAGGTATACCAGGGGATCTATGGTGTCATTCATGCAAAAGAAAATACCAGTAGGTAATAAAGGAATACCAGAGAGCACATGAACACAGAACCAGACCATTCTGGTTACTGGACCTGTAAACAAGCTCTGAGCCATTGCTCTTGCTCATTTTTGCATTACTTGAAGTCATTTGAGGGGGACCTCTCTTTTATTGTACGGACTATGATGGTTCCAGTGGAGAAATGCAAAGAAAGGCCCGGAACTTGAAGAATTTAAGACTTGTTTTGAAGGAGTATACATTTGTATGAATTTTCTTTACAGTCCCATCATGACAGATTCAAGCAGTGCTTTTCAATAAAGCTCAGAAACTTGAGGGATCAAGATACTTTCGTGGTAGCTGCAGTAGAGTAGTTGTACAGTTCAGATTAATTCTTACTTGAAAAAATGTTACATGGTTAGATTCTATTTTGACTTGATGTTAACCATGTCTGTTTTTTTGTTGCAGTGCAGGAAGTGGTTTATTGTACTGAATAGAGAAATATTCTCTAAATGTCCATGAAACTTTTTCTTTGATGATGTTACATTTTCGTGTGTATAGCTAGTTGATTGTGCCACTGGAAAAAAAAAAAATGTTTATGGCAGCTGCTCTAAAGAGTGCTTTGAGCCTTGGACTTCTGTTAAAAAGCTTTTTTTTTTCTGACGTCAAATGTACATGGAGAGTTGTCAACAATCGGAAAGACATGAGCAAAGTGGAGAATTAGGTTATTATTTTATGGATAGTTTTTATCAATGCCTAATCAGTATCTGGAAGGTGCTTACATAGCAATGCTATTGATGTATCTCATTATTTACTTCATTAAGAAATTGTTTTAATTATCAGTAAAATGCTTTAATATAGGTTTTTGGTTAGTTTATCGTCATCATAAAAAGTTTGTACAGTCAACTCTGCCCAAGTCGAATTTCTTGGGACTGAAGAAAATGCTTCGACTTAGAGAAAATTTGACTTATGAGGGGTCAAAAACAAAAGAAAATAAAGGAATGGGACCAAGTACAGACCCTCGACTTAGGCGATTATTCGACTTATGTGACTTCGACTTATGCAAAGTTGACTGTATATTCCTGTAGAACACTGGCATCTGTGTAATCATATCTATCATGTCAAAATAGGTCATGCTATGAAACCCATTGTTACATTTTATTGTTATTTATATTATTAATCTATATATTAATTTTGCTATATCCTATCAAAGAATGTTAAACTTCCAAGAGAGAGGATGTGTATGCATTAACACTTCATTTATATTGTATACATTATTTGTTGCAAAGCTTAGAGCATGCTTATGTGAATTGTGCCTTTTCAATGCTTGCCATTAATTCAGAATTTCTGTCTTGTGTGATTTATGTCAAATGGAAAATGATATGATAAGCCATCAGTTTTAGTTGTCGATACTGAATGATTTTCTTTCCCCGCTACTGATATTCATTTCCATGAGAGTTTTGTTTAGCTACCGAAAGGGCTACATTACTTGAAAAGGGGGTTTTAGTTTAATTCTGCTCTTACAAGCAGGATAGTTGTGTGGAGGTATTGTGCAGTGGTTCATTGACATGGCTCTCAATTAAAGGGTTGAGAGTTCAAATCCCAGCTCAGCGCTTACGTCTTTTTGCGAGACATTAATCCAATACCACTCTCACCCAGGTGCTAACTGGGTACGTGGTAGGATGCAAAGGTGATTGTGATCGGATTAGCATATCCGAGGATTAGACCTGTAAAATGGGCAACTGGCTGGAATGCTTCCCAAGGAATGGAGAATGTGCACAGTAATGTGTAGAGTTGTAATTGAATCCAGTGTCTGGGGTGATAGTAATACTTTAGTGCTTTGGTGAGTTTATATTGTTAAACTGCTATCTAAGAAAAAAACATTATTATTATTAGTTCATCCAAGGCAAATCTGTATGAATGACAAATGTACCTGTAATTGATGAACACTGCTTTCCAAAGCAGAATATGAAAGTTTTGATAGTATTATGCTTTATCTGCAAAACTTGAGTCTTACTCTGATTTTGTGCTTTTTTAGAAATGGGAGCTAAGGTGATTTTAGTAGAAATTTCAGTTTGATTCTGATAAAAGAGGGAAAATTGTAAGTGTCTGGCAACAGGCAAAATAACACGCTATGCTGGGTCATCATATAGCTTTGTGTAAGGACAATCAGCCATTTAAAGATGAATTAGAGTCCCGGTCATGCAATGACAATATGAAAGAATCTGTTTAAAAATTTGAATTGGAAAGGTTGATTGTGAAAACAGGTGTTTACCCTGCAGTTTTGAAATACTGTAATCATAGCAAGAAATTACCTCAATTTTTGTGGAAAAGAACATGCACTGTACCCCAAAAGGAGTGTTTGGGACTACACAACTGTTCGAGCTGAATATTATAGCTATTCCATATATATGTGATATGAGGGAGGGTATTTGAAAGAGCAATCATTTTTTTCACTGGACATTTCTACTACATGTATATTATTTGAAACTGATATCAAAAGGCTGAGAAAGTCTCTCAAATTATCCTTCACATTCTCCCCAAACTCAGACTTCTCTTTCAATGTTTTGGACAGTTCCAGATGTAACTTCCTGATACAAGGATATGATGGCTTGACAAAAACTTTGCAATTTATGATGGAATTTGGTGATCTAGGTTGAGTGAATAATAATTGAATCTACATAAACCAACAGGTGGATATACATCACCCCTCCAGTGTAGGCAGCCTTATCTGTATTTTCCAACATTGAATACGACATGAATTCCTTTAGATTCAAATCAGTTGATATCGAGGAATGATTTCTTGTGTACAGGGGGCATAAGGAAACTCATCTTGCGTAGGCGTTAGAACGGAGATTATGGCAAAGAAGAACAGTTAAAGTAATTTTCAAGGTAATTCTTTTTTGAAATATGCTTTCAATAGTGATATACATATATAGGTGAAATAACCTTTAAGTATTTATTTTTATGATTATGAAAAGAGGGAACAATTGTAAAGGACAGATGCTGTAGATGTAAAATCCATATGCTATGATACAGATTTCTTGTCTTGTTTACTCTTTTATACTAGTCTGTTTACTCTTGTTTACTATTCTGTTTACTCTCGTTTATTCTCATGATTATCCTTCAACACCATTTAAGGTTTATTCAATCTCCAGTGTGATTTGCACGCTGTGCATTTATGAACATTGAAGGTTACATGTACATCTCTTCAAGAAAAAAGTCTCCACAAAAGTGTTGTTCTCATTTGTAAAATTCATTATTATTGTTTTTTTTGAGATTCAACTTTTGAATGATTTGTCCCATTTCAGATAAGAAATGCAGGTTTTCAGATGAAAACTATTTGGATATCAATTTATTGCTAGGGTTACATTTTTAATCGGCTTTACACTGCTGCCGTGTAACAATATTATATAGATAATAGACTAATACAGTTAAATGGTTGGTTTATTTACCTGACTTGCTGAAAAGCATGTGTATGCTTGTTAGTAAAGATAATTGCTTTTTTTCAGGGGCAGCATAAGAGATGTGTAGCTGTAGGGTAATTTTGTAGGGTCATTTGATATGTACTATATTAAAACAAAAGTTTAAATATTTATATTTGAAGGAAATCAATAATATTGTATTTGAAGGAAAATTTTGATATGATAAAAGCAGTATATACATGATTACATAAGTTATACCAGAAAACAGGTAATATCCCATGGCGGAAAAATTCAATAAGGCATGAGAGTTGTCTCTATACAACTGTCTAATGTGAACTGATAGTATAATGCATGAGACTTAAAGACTCTTTTGTTTGCAACAAGAAATAAAGCTACATCAAATGAAATTATTCCATGTATACGTATAGTCTGTTTCTTTTGCTTGTGTTGGGGATTTTAGAAATATGTATATGAATCTTGTTTGACAGTTTTTTGGAGATGCTCTACCCAAAGTGTTATTGAAAGCAAAGAATACAGAGACTCCAACCCCAAGCACCCCTTAAGCGGGAGATTCTCCTGCCGAGACCCCCTAGCAAACAGGAGATGTGAGCCCACATCACCAGCCCAAAGCACAAAATTCCTTGCAGCTGGAGGCCACTTTTAGGGTTATAGTTCTAAGCTTCCTGGTGCTCTCTTAGGCTTAATTTTGAACATATTATGACACTAAATGAGGTAAAATCCAATGACTCAGATTCATTTTATTCAAAAAGGCAGTTGGGCAGGGGGAAAAAAAGGACAAACATAGCTAGGGCGGGAAAAATTCAAACTCAAGCGGGAGAGTGGGAGATTTTGTGAAAATGGACTCAAAGCGGGAGATCTCCCGCCGAAAACGGGAGAGTTGGAGTCTCTGAGAATAGTGAAACTCATAATACCAGTTTAATTATTTGCCTGGGAGAAAAAATATTACCTACAGGGACACAAGAGATCACAGTAATTTGCAAGTGAGACCAACTTTGGAATTTCCAATAAATTTTGTAATCAAATACAAAAGATATATGGACATTCACGAACAGTGTATACACTTCTATAGAATATACATGCCAATTACGATTCTGCATTCAGAAAAATATAGTACTTTCAATTGAGTGCATTATATATATATTCACAAATTATTGAGCTATAGTGTGAAAAAAATGAGAAAATTGCAATAATTGAGATTTTTGTAATAAAAATAAGGAATAATTCTATTACACAGCCTTTATGCTCTTACAGTTTAAGCCTGACACGGTGTAAATTCAGTTTGATAATACCCGGATGAGAATTGGACGCAAAGTTTGGTCCCACATCAGGACGAAGTAATGATTTACAGGATCCCATGTAATTATTTACAAGAAATTGGTACGTCTGTAGTTAGAGTCAAATAGGTTCATTATCAGAACTCTTAAGTATCTTTTCATACTCTGTTCGATCCAGTGGATCTGTTTAAAAGCTGATAACTATAGCTGTATCAATAATGAATTTAAATAAAACTCTGATTTTTGCAAATTCATGCATAATTATTCCAAGACCAGCTTGACTTCTAAGTTCTCTTTGTCAAATCTATAATTACTCTAATAACTTTAAAAATATACTATGATTCTTGAAATAGCAATGTTAATCGGCAATGAAGCCTAACTTGCAATATAAAATCCAACCATGAGCAAACTTTAGAAGAAATGGTATGAAATGGAAGACATTCTTTTTGGCTGAAGTTGTAAAATCATATTACAACCTACAATGATTACAACTGTGGTCACCGAGATGAATATAAAAAAAAAAAGGCACCGTAAGTGTTTAGAATGAAGGAATGGCTTTAGAAGTGATTGCGATCGAGGCAGTATCAGACCAGTTACAAACTTTTCATAATATTTTTAATTAATTGACAACAGCAGCCTGCAGTTTTGATATTACAATGGTAACCAGTCTGATAAGAATTCCACCTCTTTTCTTTCCACAATACATAATCTTGCACAGTATGAGTGTAGCCTATGAGTTGAATGAAATATCACAGAGATACATGTAGGAAATCTTCAAAGCTGACTTTATAAGTATAAAATGAGATGAATAATTTATGCGTTCTACACGTAATTGAAAGCACCTCCAATAAATTCAGAATATGAAATGTAAAATAAGTGCAAAGAAATTATGCCTAAACCACACATCTTTTATGAAAAACCTATAAAAATAGAAAGCTTGTATTTTACAAACAAATGGAAGACTCTTTTAGCAGACAGGTAGGACCCTGTCGTGAGTTATATATGTATCTAGCACCAAATTACTACCTTTGAAATTGATTTTCATAGTATCCTAAACACAATGATGCAAAATTACAAACAAGCAAAATAGAAAGAAACAAAAAAGATCTCACTAACATCTTCTAGAATCAAAACATGTGTCCTTGCTCTCTCAATACCAGAAAAAATACTCCAAAGATTTCCAGAGTATATATGAGGTAAAGGCTTGCATTAGAAGTTCACCTGCAATCAAGTTCTTACCTGGGCCGGTATTCAATTCAATACTTAAGTCAGAAATATGAGCCTTTTTCTTAGTTTTTTTACTGAAATAAAATTCTTAGCACAATTTGGTATTCAATTCAATATTTTGGCTTAAGTATTTTACTTTAAATCTAAGACACCTACCTAGGAGATTTAAGCTAATTATTTTGAAGGCCCTGACTGGCAGGCATAGGTTTTTTATACACAGTCATCATGAGCTATGCAGAAGCATATTTGATGCGACATGTTAATTTCGCATTGAAAATACGACAATGCTTATCAGCTTAAAGTTGGCTTATACTGCTTTCACACCAAGGTACGGTCGCTGCGAGCGGTCGCTGCGAGCGGTCGCTGCGACCAATGAAATCATAATGTGAAAGCATTTCATCGTTTTGGTCAAAAACGATCGGTCGCTGAGTACGTTCGGTGAGGTACTTCAGCGACCGATCGCGACCGATGCAAGCTAGATGTGAAAGCACATCATACTCAGTGACCGATCGAAATGCAATGAACCCCCATACATGCCTACGCACTATCTCTACTTCCGCTTCCGGCTAGGTCAGCTATACAGCGACCGATCGCTCTGGGCCTGACCAAATTTTGACGGAGGTGTGAAAGCACGTCCGATCGGTCGCAGCGACCGTACCTTGATGTGAAAGCAGTATTACTAAAGTAAAATATTCAAATTCTTAGCCAAGCAAAATACTTAGTAAAAGATTTATTCAATCCAAGTATTGAATTGAATACCGGCCCAGGACCACATTCTGCATTACAGACATGAAAGCATATAATAAATGTAAAAACTTCTTGATAGGGGTAAAAAACTAATTTCTTTAACTTAAAATTGAAAAAACCACATACCTATCTACATTATGCATGAATGTATATAATTATACATGTACTATACTGAATCTCAAAGGTGCCCAATCCTTCTACTGATGCATTATTCTCATACTGCAATGCAAATTTAAGGAAATGTCTTGGAAATTTTGTTTATTTATCAAGAATGATTGAAAATAGGTCCAAGAATCTACACTAGGAGAGATATGATTAACATTTTGGGGGCATAAGTGGTTCAGCATGCTCAATTTTCATATAAAAGAAATCTTGCTTTTTCCTTTCAGAAATGAAGAATGTGAATCTAATAGACATTGATACTCTTGAAACTGGTGTCAAGACGAACAATGTCAAAGAAGCCATGTTACTGGTTGTACACTTGGGGGCACTATTGAGGTCAAATCTCATGTACAGTTTTGGTAGCAAAAAGAAAATTGAGATATATCTGGTGGATTTCCAGTGGATATCTGGGCCCCGTTTCATCAAACTTGTCATCTATAACAAGTTGCAATAACTGTTATTAACTACTGAAAGCCCTGCACCTGATTGGCTGAGAGCAAAATTGTTATAGAAATGTGGCAGTTATTACTGATAACAAGTTTTATGAAACAAGGCCCTGAAAGGAATGCAAGACAACGACAGCTACACTCTGCCCCACCCTGACATCTCCCAGCACTATGATCACAATACTTCCTTATGCTTGTATGTACTACACATGTGTAATCACTGTGTCATGTAAGGCCAAGTAAAAAAAATTATTGGTTTCTCGTCCTAACTTTTTGAAAAAAGGAGGATGAGGGAACTTTTTTTTTTTTTTTGCCTTTTCACTGCACAACGCTATTCGGGTAGTCTAATTTCCAGTCATTTTTAAGTACGGTACGATATGTAGGCTGTGCATGTGCGAGGTTCAACGGCTGGAAACAGTGAGGATCAATCGAAATTTTGTCTTTTTATTTATTTATTGTTTTTAAACAAACTTTTTTTGATGCGGTGGCAAAAAAACGATGGGGGCGGGGACGAGAAACTAATAATTTTTTTTACTTGGCCTTATGTGCATCAAGGATGTTGGAGTACTTGTGCCTCTTCTGGGATCTAAACTATTTTTTTTTTTTTGCCTTTTTATTTCTCTCATTTGACTATCTACTTGAGGAGGAAAAAAACTTTACAGCAAGCTTAGTATCTTGCTATTTATCATCTAGATGCAAAGAAATCTGATGAGGAATTTTTTGAGGGCTTACCCCAACTGTACATATAACCACTGACTGCTGAATTCTCTAAGTCCAATAGATGTAAGCGATAACCGTGTCCTGTTCTCAAAAGCAACATCGACTAAATAATACGCAGCATGAATGACTCTAATTATAACTTGGCTAAAGATTAATAATGCAGCCACTTCAAATTTCCAAGTCTAGTCATCCAACTTAAAACCCATTTATGAGTAATGTGGCTTCATACAGACAATGTTTTATTGTTCATCTATTGATTTACTTATGTAGTTATCTATTTATTCATTCATTTACATGTGTATTTCATCTACTTACTATGAATTCATATATTCAGTGATTTTGATTGACTGATTTCTTAATTCATGTAATTATTCATTAATTAATACATTGATTAATGAATAAGTAAGCAAATAAATAAATGGATAAATAAATCAATTAGTTGGTCTATTAGGTTATTCATGAATTAATAACTTTTTTTTTGGGGGGGGGGGGGAGGGTACCTCCTGACAGGCATCCACTTAGCATAGCCTACATGACTTGTCACTTCATCGGGTATACCTTAGACAAACTTACAGGTTGTCAGAGGCAAAAATTGGAACAAATTAGAACATTATAGTTAAACAATATTTAACGATGTTTCATTAGATCATTGTCATTTCTGAACTCTCGTTACACAGCTCGACGTACTGTACTGGGATGTGCGCTGTCTTGCCTTCGTACTCTGCGAGCCACCAATTGGTGTCATCTGTATTAAGTACCTTCAGAATTTGACCAACGGAAAGACTTAACTCTGACTGTCCCTGTAAAAGAATAAGATATTATTAAACAACAACTTCTGTTTTCATTCACTACACATTTATTGCTAATACAGGAGCACAGAAGTATTGGATATTAACTGTTCTAAACTCTGTCCCCCCATTTGAATGCTCTAACAGCCACCATGTGGTGTATTGTTTTTGTGGCATCGTTGGAAATCTCTCATGTCATTGTAACCTTGTGCATGTCTTTCAAAACCTTCACAAGTCTAAGTCCGTGGAAAACCTATAGAGACTTATGTTATGCAATTATTATGCCCTTCAAATGGGCTGTCTACAAACTTAGATTTATGACGGCTTTAAAAGCAGGCCCCGGGTACATACATTTAGCTTTAACCATATCTTATTTTAGGTTGGCCACTTTATCTAATGGTCACTTTTCTTCTGGCTGGATTGGGTCTAACATTAACATCATAAAAACTGCTTTCAAAAAATAAACTCAAGTGCAATCTTGAAAACCTACTGTACTGCCCATACAAATCATGTTCAGATTACATAATAAGCCAGTGTAAAGTCTACACAGTTCTAAAGGTGATAGACAGGACTATTTAAGTTGCCTTAAGTTGATTTTCTAAAGTAGTTTTCATCATGTTCATTATCCTTATTTTCTTCATACTTCTTAACCATTAATCCACAGATTGCCAGGTAAAGTTCTTTGGGTTACAGTTTGTTATTCCAAAGGTTCATTATTCTGAAGGTTCGTTTATTCTGAAGGTTCGTTTATTCCAAAGGTTCGTTATTCTGAAGGTTCGTTAGTCCAAAGATTCATTATTTCAAAGATTTGTTATTCCGAAGGTCTGTTAGTCCGAAAACGAAAAAAGGTTCATTATTCCGGAGGTTCGTTAATCCGAAAATGAAATAAGGTTGTTATTCCGAAGGTTCCTTTGTCCGAAAATGAAATAAAGGTTCGTTAGTTCGTTAGTTCTTTTTGGACTAATGAACCTTACATGTAGTTCATTTTCGGATTAACGAACCTTCGCCATAACGAACCTTCAGAATAACGAACATCACTCGTACACCTAACCCCCTGAACACTAAGCCTGAGATAACATGGGCTAGGGTATATGCAAAATGTGTGTTATACTGAAATCAAATCATGCTCAGTGGGTTAAACATCATCCTCTAGTTTTACGTGAGGTGATGGTGTAGGTACTTGAAAATATTTCAAATATTTTGGTCTACCAAGTATACATTCACTAAATTCAATAAATAGATTCAGGCAATGCATGCAGTCTGTACTTTTTAAGTTTGATGTCATGGATCAGCGACTCTGGCTGATTGGATATGAATTCAATAAACAAATACATTAATTAATAAATTAATACCCAGTATATAAACGAATAACTAAATAAACAAACAAATACATGATTAAATAAATAAATGAATAAATGAATAAATGTAATAAACAAATAAACAAACATAAGCATATAAATCAATTAATGAATAAACAAATACACATACATAATCATTAAAATAAATAAATGAATAACTCCAAATCATCCAGGTCTGGACTACTTTATGTGCAACACAAACATATTTAGAGTAAACCTGTATGATAATATAACGCTGCTGGGGCGACAAAACCTTGTATCTAAAAAATGTCAAATGTTCAGGAGAGTGAAAAAACATGGCAGCCAATGGGATCGCCTTTCCTTTGACATGCTGTGGTGGCTTTATTTTGGGGGTAAGAGAGCTAGAATTTGGACAGGACATCACTTGACTGATTATTTAGAGAAAGTGATTTTTGCCAAAATCTGAGATACAAGGTTTTGCCACCCCAGCGATGATAAACTGCTCTTGGGTCAGATCAAAATCTCTAAAATGGAGGGGAAATTGGATTCTATTCTCTGTGCAATTAACAACCAAGTGCAACTTGAAAGATATATACAGCCTTGTTTGAAATACATTTTCGAGCACTACACACTTAATGATACACTTGAGTTCCGGTCATACAATAACAACGTGAAAGAAACTCTCTCAGAGCAATTTGGAAAAGCTGATTAGGAAGTAAATAAAATAAAAATTGGTGTATATCCTGAGATTCTGAAATCATAATTATAACTTGATGAGCACATGCACTACACAAAGTACACTCAAGCTGTTTCTTGTCATATTTTAACCCATTCGTGACAGGAATTATTTAAAGCCTAATTTGATCAGCTTTTTTTCTTCAAATTGGCAACACCAACTTTTTTATTTTATTGCTACATTTTTCTTATAAAACGTCATGTATCTAAAATGAATATATAAATTGACAGAAATTATGATGAGAAGTCAAAAAGTTGCCAATTTGCAGGGGAAAACTGTGATTTTAAACTTTCTATCACATTGCCAATTTAAGGATTTTAATGCTTATTTTCCTTTAACAAATTTTCAGCATCAAACAACGAATATTGACGCAACCAAAATGGGGACAGTATGTGTAGAATTTTTTGCTCTTTCTGCTCATGTATTTGGTATGATTTTTAGAGCTTTGCATCAAAAGATATTAGGCCAAACCACAAAATGTGGACCTCTGTCACGAATGGGTTAAACATGAGGGCACTTGAAGGGTAATCCTTTCAGGGGACTATGATATTCTTCCAAAATGACATTAACCCATAGAGGTACAACGTCTCCTTTAGGAGATGCTTTTGCAATATCCGTTGGTCCAGAATGCTTGGCATTACATATTACACATGAGCAGAAAGAAAAAAAAAATCACTGAAAACTTTGAGCCCATCCTCAAGGCCGTATGGTGTAGCGTTCTCGAATTAGAGTAGTTTAATTGTAACTAATCATTAAACTCTTTAAATTGGCAATATTGTGAATAATACATAATCACTATTTTTGTGTTCAAATTGGCAATTTTTGGATTAAATTTTATAATTATAATTCATTTTCATGTTATTTTTTTTCAAGCTATGTAAGCATGGGAAAAAAAAAAATTTTGTTGCCAATTGGAGAATTGAAGATGATTAATTTAGACCTCAAGAAAGCTCTGTACTGCTATGGGTGAAAAGACTGAGAAAGTTCACAAATTATCTTTCACCTACTCCCAGAATTCAAGCTTTTCTTTAAAGCCAGAGCGAACTGGCACCCTTGTATGGTATTTTGAAACAGTGCCCTCTCAGTCCTAAACTACTGACTTTGTCCCCTTTTTGCTCCCAGCATGCTCTATTCCGATCAATGAGAGCTTAATTTTTTTAGTAACATCTGTTAAAATGTATTTGTATTCATACTAAGGAAATTCATGAGAAGCCACAGAGGATATAATGTTTCTAAGAGTCTCTGGTTTAGAGTAGTTGTAAGTTGGCGCTGTTGTAAATACATCATAATAAGGGTCAGTTCACTGTTGCTTTAAGACTGAACTTGCAGTATACTGTGTTTCCAAATTGTGTGATCAAAATGAAATATGATGTGCAGCATGACCTGCTTAAACTGAATGATAGTGCGATGATACTTGGTAATGCTAAAATCAGCAATTTAAATCATTTCTTGATTACATGAACCCATAACATATACTTTCAAATATATGTGTGAATGGAAACTAAATCAAAACTGTGTGTGCGCACTAATAATATTGAAAATGAGGTTCATGATGATAATCATATAAAGATGTATGAAATGTTAAAAAATAATAATTGAAATATGAAAGAGAAGTGACTAATATATATCCTCAAACTGACATATCCTAAGGTATGTGTTCATTGGGCCTCTATGATAACAACCAATAAGATATTTATTATAGAATAAAATGAAAACCTCTAACCTCACCCCCCCCCCCAAAAAAAATAAAAGCAAGGAAGAAACAAATGATATACATCCATTTAAAGAGCTTGAATCAGTGTAGAATTCATCACTTAGAGGCTATAATGAAAAACCAACCAAAAATAACATGGACAGCAAGCATAACCAAGTTCCAAGTTAACCTAAATGAAGAGGAAAAAAGCAACACTGAAATTATATATTATATAATTATCAACTTATTTGTCTGAGGAATAATTAGGTTCACTTTTGTTTGTGCAGCTGTGGAACATACATCTATATCTAAAATGAAAAAGAAAAATGTACCTTTTTAACACACTAACAACAGTAAAAAATAATTAACACTAATAACTGGCTTTACTTACACAGGGTAGCCACATCAGTATTATTGTGGGCCTTGCAATTACTGGTATTATTATGTCATTTCATCTATTTCATGCCCCTTGGTGGAGAGGGACTTAAGTGGGCAAAATATGTGCCCCTTGTCCAAGGAAGCAAGCAAGCACCAGGAGAGGCCTGAACGAGAAGCTCTTGTACAAAAAGCTAAAGCCTTTACCAACAAGCTATGGTGCTCCCACACTGCTCCCACACGAGAAACTAAACACAACAAAAAAAGTAACTTCCCCCTAATTCAAAATAGCATAACTTTTTAACAAAAAAGTTTTGAGCAAAATAATTTGGCAGGAGTGTTTCTACACTTATTGACTAATTTCTGTGTGAAAATGAGAATGATCCGTCAAGTCATGCATGAGTGAGCAAACATTAAAGGCAAAAGTGTCACTTTTCAAAAGTCACAAGAGTCATTTTGGGGCTCTGTGAAATAAACCTTTTGGCGAATTTGAATTCTTCCATTGTTTGACCAAGTCATGCCTATCCCTGACACTTTTCATGTTTATCACAGTTGGGTGAACACAGATTTTTTGAGAAAAATGATGTTCAGCCCTCCTAAATCTGCAAAATCCATTCAGTTTGTGGAAAAAATTGGCATCAACCAACATGAGTCAGCACATTACGTGAAAATACCAGGCAGTCGTTTTTCCGACATTAAACAGTAAATTTTCAGCATTTCTTGCTTCATCGTTAGCAAGTTTGTAACTCAACCATGGCACAACCTCGAAAAACATCAACAGCAACACTTAAACAAATGCCAGAAAAATCTTGTTTCACAAACCCCCCAAAATGACTCTTGTGACTTTTGAAAATTGACATTTTTGCCTTTAATGTCTGCTCACTCATGCATGACTTGACAGATCAATCTCATTTTCAAACAGAAGTTAGTCAATAAGTGTAGGAACACTCCTGCCAAATTATTTTCCTAAAAACATCTTCGTTAAAAAGTTATGCTATTTTGAATTAGGGGGGAGTTACTTTTTTTGTTGTGTTTACTTGACATGTGTTCCAGGTGATTTGAGATAGAGTTCTGTACAGTTCAACTACATTCATTTTTAATGGAAAAAAGCAAAATAGAACCATTACTGAAATACTGTAAAAGAGAATATCACATCCTCACCCCCCCCACCCTTCACAAAATAAAAAAAGAAATGAGCAAATATGCTTTAAAGTGAAGTTAGGAGTGGCAAAGCTCTACACTGCAGAAGATGGAGATTTTTCTGTGCTACTTGGAACAATGATCCCATCAACTTACTTCTGGCGAAATAAAAAGGTCCTGCGATTAAGAGTCATTGTAGACATACTCTTAGACTTGCCATTGGACTTCTCATCCTGTTGTCGTGGTAACAATAAGTTTTGCACACAGAACAGTGATTCATCTTAAGCTGAGATTTCAACAACTTTTTCTTACAATTGTCTCGTGAAGAATTTGTCATGGATTTTCATAGAAACATACCTTTTAATCTTTGGAGATTTATCTCTCAGATCAAACCGCACAGATCAATTTGTCGCATCAGCGCAAAAACACCCCTAAATGCATTGTGCACAGAAAAGCCCTTTACAAATATAATGCATTTTGAAGCTCTTCTAATGAAAATCCAGTTGTGACGATCTATTGTTTTGGAGTTAATGTTACCTTCCTTCTGGCTAGGTTTTGAAGAAATAATAAATATCGTTTTGCGGCAAATTTTTTCCTTTTGTTGATTTACGGGATAACGCCTTCCGCATAGCATAAGGGCATTTCTGTGCTGATGTGACGAATTCTCAAGGCTTGTTCAGATATGGCGTGAGAAACCCCCACAAAAAATCCCCGCAACATTTTTAGTGTACAAGTCTACGGAATATGAGGTAACAAAAAAAAAATGTCGCTGAGGCAGCTACCTAGCTGCAAAAAGCTGTGGACCAATCAAATTCTTAAAAAGTTGGCGCAAAATATGTTGTCATGAGTTTGTCTGCACAACTTTTGAAAAACACTCTCTTTTATATGAGAGTTCACGCGTTATTGCACATTCATTAACATAAGCAGGGTGGTTTGTCGTGCCATATCTGAACACTAAAAATGTTGCGGGGATTAATCGCCTCATATCTGAACAAGCTTTTAAAAGCCGCCACCACCCCCCCCCCCTTTTTCTATGCCGTACCATACATAAAAAATGAATTTCTAAACACAAACTGTACTGGTACAAAATTTCAAAGAATCAACTAAATAAGACATTTCCTTGTTTCCCACTCATTCTTGGCAAATAGTTTCCTTTAGGCAAATCCTTTAAAGGAGAATGAAACCCTGGGGAAAAATCAATTTCAATGAAAAGAGAGGATAGAGAGAAGCAATTTTAAATCATTCCATTAAAAAAGGTTTCATAAATAATAAACGTTTGAAAAGTCTCAATTTATTTTCTATGGCAATCCTCAAATTGGCAATGTTGCTTCAAAACGGCAGGTTTAAGAAGGACAAACTCTCAATATTTCATATTTTCTGCATTATCTCTGAAGGTGCAGCTTGTACTACTTCTTAGCTCAAGATATAGCATAGGAAAATGTTTTTGACACAACATATGCTGAATTCACAAAGATACATGTACAAGCAGCATATTTACTGATAATGGAGAAAATATACCAAGGGTTGTAGAGTTGTCCTTCTAAACCTGCCATTTTGAAGTAACATTTCCAATTTGAGGATCACCATAGAAAGTAAATTGAAACTTTTCAAACTTTCACAACTTTCTCATTTCGTGACCGTTTTTTGATGGAACTTTAAAAAAATTGCTTCTCTCTATCCTCTCTTTTCATTAAAATTGATTTTTTTTCCCCCAGGGTTTCATTCTCCTTTAACTGATAACTGATGTATCACAGCTCGTCTTATCTCTACAAGGAAATAGGGATGAAAGTAAAAAGAAACTAATTCATATATCCTAAAATATTCAAATAAACATCAGAATGATGGATTCAATCCATCATTCATTAAGCTATATCCAGTCATATCTGGAATAAAATGGCATATGAAGAGAAATACATATTACATTAAAACAATGAATAATTTCATGTAGAAATACAAAACCATACAGTTATTCTTCACCTTTAGTCTCTATGTAGTTCTACAATCACTGCAACAGAATGAAACAAAATCTAAAAAGCAATAAAACAGAACTAAAAATAAAATTATGTTTCTAAATTTTTGGGGGAGGGGTGAAAAACTAACAGATTGAAATAAAGCTCTCCTCTAAAATATCTCTGTGCTATAGAAGCAAGAGAAATGTGAAATACACTACATAATCACTTTAGTTCACTATCATCTTTATTCATTTATCAACTTTGAGACAATTTAACTGTTTCATACCTATCAATAAGGCCTATGAGCTCGAAAGAATGCACTATTTTCCTTGGTTATCTTGCTGTCCATGTATATTGTATAACTTTCATTGATGGGCATCAAGCCTATCAAAAATGTAGTATAATGGGAGAAAATCTTGGAAGGGAAGGGAAGGGGATGAATCCTTCCCCATCCCCCCCCCCCCCAATTTCTGTCACATGTTTAAAAAGGAGTAAAAATATAGCACTTGGGAAAGCTGAGAACCATTTCTTTATGGCTTGTCGGCAAATTAATGGGTAAAAAGAAAAAGGAGATGAAAAAGCCGAGAACTTCTCTATTCTTTGCTTGTCAGTAAAATTTTTGGGAAGAAGACACAATGCATTGATAAAGCCGAGGACCAATTGCTTTTGCTTGTCAAAAAATTTCAGATGTGGCCCCCTCAAGTTTATGACAGATTTCTTCACATGTACAAGATAATTTACGATATAATATAGTATAGTCAGGGGCGGCGTCAGGGTATTTTGATGGGGGCAAGATGACCCATAGGTGACTTAATTTATGTTTTAAATGAAAAAATAGGGGTATTATAGTTGCATGACCCAGTACTCTCTTTCCCCATGTTCTTCTTTCTCCCCTTTTTTCTTTTTCTCCTTTTTTTTGGATTACTTGAAAAATCATAGGGGGGAAGGATTGTTGCCCCCTGCCCCCCTGTAGTGCCGCCCCTGAGTATAGTATCGGAACAAAAGAGAGATGCAAAGCTTACATGTATTTTATGCATGCATTTCATTCTCATTCATATCCACACTTAGGGGTTTATTTTTTCGTGTTTTTAACTGTCTATTCTCAGGCATGATGCAAACTTTGCCAAGATGCACTTATTTCTGGCATATCTTCCAAGATATCCAAAAAAAAAAATCATTCCAGGATGCTTTTCATGTCAAACTAACCTTCATAATTGCATAAAGCTTATCAGTGCTGGCTATAGAAAGAGAAGCATAAAGAGAGAGAGAGAGAGAGGGGGGGGGGGGGATGAGGAGGAAGGAAAAAATCCAAAATAGCAAATATTTCTAGCAAAATGAAAACAAAATGAAAATTACATTTAAAAAAAAAATTAGATTAGCTGTGAAGTAGAGCGACAGCAAGCATTGGACTGGAGGATAGAGTAGGATTCTGAAACTGTGTGGGAATTTATTTAAAAATCTGTATTTTCATGCTGAATTTATCCAGTAAAGCCTGTTAAGAGTGACTTTATATAAGAATATCCTTTGTTTTTCATGCAATGGTCTTTTTCTATCCAGGTCTAAACATGTTGTTATCAGGAGGGGTTGGGGTGGGGGTGGGGGGGGGGGGGGAGGGGAGTTGTTAAATCTGATGCACACACACAACAAAGATACTTGCCTTTACAGCTAATTCGAGGTTTGATGACAGTGAATGTGAGGTTTGTTACTCTATTCTATTCTATTCTCACTCTTTTCTTGTGTGTGTGTAAATGAGTTCATATAGGTATGTTTGAGAGTTGAATTAAGACGAATCTGTGGCCAAAAATAACTTTCTAAGAGGAACCATAAATAACCATGATGGTGATTGGTAATGTTGGAGTGAATTTATAGGAACAAAACTTAGAAAGTGTTTTGACCCTTTTGTACTTTTTAATCTGCGTTGGAATGTTGCATAAACTTTCATTTTCTTTTCTTTCTTTGCTCTATCAAGAATAAATAAGAGCATATTTCTTGGGTAAAAAAAATGTAAAAACATTCCTAAATGTGGTTCCTGTATGACTCTTTGTTCCAAATTTTAACAGTACTACAATTTCAGGGGGGGGGGGGGGGGGGTTTGAAGGACACACGAAAGAGTCACCAATTATCTGGGTACTTTGTCTTTACAGATCTCACAATAGTTCATAAGATTTTTTCATGGGAGCAAACATATAATTATGGCTACTACAGGCAGGCAAGCAGTCGTTATTGAGAGGTGATTTTTATACATTAGGCTTGATTTGATCAAACTCAATTTAGTCAGTTAATGATTCACAATCTTAAATTTCAAACATTCCTCTTGACATGCCACTCACTTATTTCTTGTCCTTCTACTCCAATTCAGACCTCTCCGAAAGATATACATGTAATTCTGAACATATATTTAATATCTTATTTCAATTGAAGATTATCTCAAGTGCAGAAATTTGCAAAGAGTTGTTATGGTTTGATGATAGTATCAGACACAATGAAAGGATGTTGTTATTCAGGAATTGGATTCGGTCAAATATTTTATTCAAGGTGATTTGGTATCTAAGAATACCTTCCTTACAGAAAATGAACTAAAAGATAAGTTGGTAAATCTTGATGGACAGTAGTTGTCAGAGTATGCAATGTGCATTGCAGCATTGCCAAAAAAAACTGGAGAGAAAAATTAAAAGAAAACAACCTGTTTTTATTTAGAAGATTTAAGAATAACTGTTCGAAGAATGAATCCTGTATGCCATCTGTGATTACATCACTTACTAGTGGTTCTAGCGTGAAACAAATTTATCATGAAATGTCGCAATTAAATACTGAAATATCAAGGGCACAATTATTTTGGAGAGAAATGGTTGTAGAAGAGAAAAAACATTCTTGGACATATATGTGGACACTAAAACGTAAAAAAATTCAAGATAATACCATTGTTCATTTTAATTTTAGATTTATGTACAACTTATTGCCAACACTTTCTAATTTAAAGAAATGGAATATGAGAAATAGTTGTATTTGTGATGAATGTGACCAGATAGGAGATTTATTACATATGTTTTGGTTTTGCTCGGAAGTTAAAAAGTTTTGGAAATATATAGAAGCATATATAAGAAGGTGCTCAGATCAAAATTTTAATTTGAAGATCCAGTACATTGTTTATGGTCTACAAGAGACAAAGAAAGAAAAAACTAATTTGATACTGAATTACACATTATTTTCAATTTTCAAGGGTATCAAGATTGAATTAGCTTCTATGAAAAAAGATAGGATGCACTGATTTGAAAACAATGTTTATATATGTTTTGAAAAATTGATATGATGTTGAAAGATACAAGATGAAAGAAAAATGTATTTATGAAGCTGACGAAATGGAACATTATGTTGAACAATATGTGAAATATACGTTTGTATCATGTATTGTATTTTAATAAAGAAGGCCAGATTTGGTTTTAAAAAGAAAGAAAAAAATTCAATTGAGGCTTTGTACTACTGGGGAGATACTTGTAAAATAAAAATGCATGTATAATTTGGTTTATATGGGTTGCTTACCCACATTTGATTTGTAAATTTATTCATTATTGCTTGATTAATCTTTCCTCTTTGCAATTAGTCTATTTATTCAATGATTCATCCCTACAGCCATTCACCCCTAATCCATTTATCCATCCATCTGTCCATCCATCTATTCATCCATTCACATGTCTATTCAAAAATCAATTATTTCTACAATCTGTCTATCCACTAATCCATTCATCCATTAATCTCTTGGCCTGTCATAATAAGGTATGTCTTCCCAAATCTTAAGTCAAGGATTCTTTATTTCTGCACATCAGCAAATTTTGTGTGTGTGCCCCCCAATTTTTTTATGTCCCCCACCAAATCTTTCTTTGCTTTTAAGAAAATTTTTGTTGTGTGTACCCCCCCCCCACCAATTTTTTTTAAAAATGTCCCTCACCACAATTTTTTCTGAGGACTATTCATGTTCTCATCAGCAAATTTTTTGGTGTATGTTGCCCCAAAATTTTATGACCCCCCCAAAAAAAAATTGAGCTGAGGGCCTTTTTTGAGTGCCCCCCCCAAAAAATAGATTGATACCACTGGAGAGCATTAACTAGGAGTAATAGTAAGAGTCAAAACCTTTTTGTCTCTCTGCAGACAATTTATTTTTCTTTTTTTCCATCAAGTGATCTGTACATTGATGAATAAATCCATATATTTACACACGCACAGATTCATCAGTGTAGCCAGGATTTCATTTTTTTTTCGGGGGGGGGGGGGGGTGTGCAAATGACATAGTGAGCAGGGGCACAGATTTATCAATTACTTAGCTGAATAATACATCCCTTAATCCTTCTGGATCCACCATTTATTCTATTTACCCATTTGTCAGCACTATAATATTTACTCTCCATTCACACACTATACATTCCACCGATCCACCAACATATCATTCATTACTTGGTCAATCCATCCATCAATGAACTGATCACTTCATCCATTCACCTATCTGTCTATCCATTGATCACAAGGAGTTACCCATCTCTTTCCATCCTGTTCTCATCCTTCATCAATTCTAATATCTAAATGATATGAATGATAACAAACATGATTTCCCCAAAGACTCCTATTAGAACTGCAAACACCTTATTAGTCTAAGCAAAATTTAAGCAAGAAGTATACTGCCAGATTTCCTGAAGTGATGAAATCCATTTTTGTAAATCCTGCCAAAAGCCACAAAGGAGTTAACTTATATGCACTGTACTTTAACACAGAGCTAATACCCAACTGGCTCTCAACTAAATGATATCTGTTAGGCACCAGAAAGATGTCAGTGTCGACTCTCAACTCTTTTAATGTTTAGAAGGACTGGCTGGGTATCCCCCTCCCATGCTTATTCTCCTTGAAAGAGTATGTATTTTGAGACATGAAGCTTTCTTTTTGAGAGAGCGACGAAACACACACCATAAAGTTACACGAATTGTTTCACTACAGCTAGCATCAGTTTTTATTGCTTTTGAGTTGTCCTGTTTCTTTTTTAAAACGTTTTATTTGCTGCGGACAAAATATGGTTAAAAATATCATTAAATGTCTTACCCCTTATCCAGTTCGGCACTCTAAAATGTGACAGAAGCACAGATGGTAGCCAAATTATAAATAGAAGCACAGATGGTAGCCAAATTATAAATAATCAATCATAAAAGTAGAAGAAATGGGACTGGATCTCAAAATAGTCTACACAGTGTGTAGCAAGGCAAGTGATTATTCTGAGGAGTAGAATCTCCTATTGTGGGAAAACATGGTATTTTTAACTATAGACCAATTTCACGGACGGTTTATGTATTTGGCCCTCTATCGGCGATGCCATTGCTGCTGTGGGCAAGCGCGCTGACCGCAATTGGCTCTGTGTACAAAATGAATGTAAGATATGAGATATGCCCCGATATTGTTCCATTTACTTTATTCTAGATCAATAAAATAAAGCATGGATACATGGGTAGATGAGGTAAGACAATGGTCATATCTGACGGATGAAGGTATGATGTATTTTTGTAATTTCGACGGTTTTTCAACTTAGTTTTGTCAGTAAAAGTTCGATTGCAGCATAGAAGCCGTAGTAAACGGGAGCCCTAAATCTTACCCTGTTTACAAAGTCAAGTTTTCACTCATTAAATTTTACGCCAAAGTACATAATGATAATGTTTCTTGACTTAAAAGTCCCTTCTGTTGATGTTTTTACCCATTGGCGACGAATTCCTTCACATTGCTTACGGAAACCTGTGTAGGGAGTACGGCTTCTCACACAAACAGGCTTCATGAGTCAAAAGCGAGTGAATTTCGTACTCAGTTAGCTTCCAATTTTTAAACTTTCTCTAATCCTTGTGGCATTTGAACACCGCACAGCTGTGACCTGAACTTCCCTGATAATTTCTCATTGCAAATATTAAAATAAATCTGCATATACTGGTCAAAATAGACAAAAAATTGAACGAATGTACATAACGCGCTATTGACTTGTGTACTATAAAAGTTGGAGCGCCCACCCCAGTAGGTCGAACTGTGTCGAACAGTCTGCTGCCCTCTTGCGTTGTGAAATTGGTCTATAACACCTTTTAGGATGACACTGGGGTCACTTTTTTTCTTTCTTTTATTCTTTTAATTTATTTTTTTTTTTTGGGGGGGGGTTAATAAATCTGATAAAATAAATATTTGTCAGTATTTTGGACATTAGCAAAAACAAATTTTACTGGTGTAAAGATGAACGATACGTTCAATAAATTTTTTTTTGTTAATATATGTCCTCTGCCCAATTGCAATAATCTACATTTATCATTTTAATATGATATAGAAAATTAGGAACAAGGGGCATTTCAGTAATAGCCATTGTTACTCAATTTATCTTGTATGCCTTCACGGGCAGAGCGGGGGAGGGGGGCAGCTGCCCCTACAATATTTAAATTTTCAAGCAATCAAAGAAGAAGAAGAAGAAGAAGAAGAAGAAGAAGAAGAAGAAGAAGAAGGCGGTGCAGGCAACTATATAATAGCCCTATTTGTCCATCTAAAACGTAAATACAGGTTTAAAAAAGCAAACAAAAAAACCAAAAACCACTTCCCCCTACCAAAATACCTTGGCCGCGCCCCTGTATGCCTCTATAATATACATAAATGCATGGAATTACTATTGCTTTGGAAGAGGAGATGGCATACACACTATAAATAAGCATGAACCAAATTGTATTGATATCCAAGTCCTAAAGCCTAAAACTTATTATTAGTACCAAGCATTTCATGAAAGCAAACTTCTTCCATTGTGACAATATAACAGCTTGGATAGAGAAAACCTAGCATTTCTTTCGGGGGGGGGGGGAGGGGAATTTGGTATATGACAATTGAGAGTACTGATGTCTAAAACAAAATGCATAACTCAAATTTGTCTGAAAAATAGACTATAGCAAATGAATAATTGAAATAAATGCAAGTAAAGTCTTACATTTTGATACCTAAAGCAGTACCTGATAATATAATATCAATGATATGCTCTTGAGCTTGCATAATATGGCACATCTTTGCTTTTCATGCAGATTACATGAATTTGAAATCTCAGATTCCAAACACTGATTTAAAATGGATTCAAGAATGTAATAGTGCAAATGACAGCCTTCAGTCCACACTGGCATCTTTCTCTCTGCACAATTTACAAGGTAGCATATTGTTTTCCTTTCATTGACTTAATTCTCATTTTCAATAAAACTCTCCTTTACTACAGCATAAATTCATTCTGCAAACCATGAAAAGAAACCCCTTTGTTGTTATTCAGTTTTGGTAGAACAAATACTGGTGAATTGCCACTTGGTCTACTCCCACTTTGTCTAATGCCCGTTTGGTCTCAATCCACATGGTCTAATCCCATTCTGTCTATAACCAGTTCGTCTAGTAACCATTTTATCTAATTGCCACTTAGCACATTTACCATGTTGTCTAATTGCTTGTTAGGCTAGACCCATTTCGTCTGATACCCACTTGGTCTAACATCACTTAGTCTATCTGATTAGATGAAGTGGTATTATACTAAATGGTCATTAGACGAAATGGGGAAAACTGAGTAGATGAAGTGGCAATTAGACCATTTGATCATTAGACGAAATGACAATTAGCCCAAGTGGGTATTAAACCAAGGATGATTAGACCAAGCAGCAATTAGACCAAATTGATGGTAGATCAAATGGTTTAACCATGGTGGCATTAGACGATTTGGGAATTAGACCAACTGGTAGTAGACCAAGGGGCTATAAACCCAAACATTCTCCACAGACTTGAGCCCAAGTGATCTTAGGCCCAGTGTTAAATAGGTAATATCACAGAGTGCATCTCTATGAAGTGGAAATCCCTTTTGCAAATGATAAGAAGTGATGAGATATATAGTGTGCTCTAGGAACAAAGAAAAGAAAGACAGATATCTGTTTATCAGAATTCTCACCTGAGCCTTATAATCAAATCGCGCCCGTACATATTTTGTCGCTTGGGTGGACTGAGCAGGGGGCGGGCTTTCCACTGCTGCGTATAGAGGGTCTGACGAATGGGGGGTAAAAAAATGATAAACATAATGATAATAACATTCATGGTATGAAAGAAATAATAACATGATGAAATAATAATGACAATAATAAACATGCTTTGAAAGAAATCATAATGACAATACCAAACCTTGTGATTTAAAGGGAAAAAAATAAAAATTATATATCACATACAAAATCTACAAGTATAACAGAAAATCATGAAAACAGTCTGGAAAGAAGGGTTAACACAATGCTTCCCACAAATAAATATAATGGGATTGTGCTGAAATGCTGAAATGAAATACTACATGTAGTGAGTATCAAATCAGGAAAAATTGATGGACAATGAAAAATTTGTATATAAATAATGAAATCATCATTGGAAATGGTACAGTGTAATAAAGCCCTTGGGTCGCACAGAAAGTGAAGCTCACACTGTCTTCATCAACACTAAAGTGCACATACATGATCATTGAAATGATGAAGCTAATTGAGTTATAACACAATAAGCTAACACACACAATGTGAGATATAGGAGGACATGTGTATGATGTGAAAACATTTGAGGTAATGTATATATTGTGAAAAAAAAGAGGAAAAAAGGAGGAAACACATATCAAGACACCTACAGAGAGATATAAAAATCTAGGCTTCCAAATTCTGGTGCAAGTTAAAACAATAAAAGGCTGCAGATACATGTTAGTGTTATAGTACTAGAAGCAAGTTATTTATTAAAATGATATAATATACAAAGCTGAATTAAACACAAAAAAAATTATATACATGTTTGAAATTTAAGTATCAGTTTTATCATACAATATTTACAAAGTGAAAAATGAGATAGTGCAAGAATATAGCTATTTGCATATGTTACATGATAGCAGCAATTTAGACATGTTTAAAGGCACACACTCAAACGTCATTTAAGTATATGTAATTTCATATATTACTTCTTCCAAATATTAATTTCTATTTACATAAATATAAAGACATCCCAAACATAAATTCAGATAATACCATCACTATTCCACAGAAATATAGGGTTATAGAAGAATTTACATGATCTATAAAGAACAAAAATAAAAGTTTTCTACTAAATGAAATTTTTGAAAATTCCAGTCTCAAAACATTACACACCAAAGCAAAATAAGATGGTCGTATTTATTCATTCTATTGGAAGTTCTGAGTTTTTGTTGTTGCTGTACATTTCCTACAAATTATTAAAACAAAGAAAGTACATTTCAGTTTGAAATAGGACATTTTCAAAGCCTTTGTTCACCCTTAAACATTTTCTCCTGTTAATTTCCAGCAATATTAGTGCATTTAGTATGTGTCATGCATTTATTCAGCTGATATATAGTGATATATTTGAGTTATCATATGTAGAGAGAGAGCAAATGTTATATTTGAGTTATCATATGTAGAGAGAGAGCAAATGTTAGAGCAGTTAGGGCAGTCCTCACTCTCCAATGTTAGCTGGTTGCTAGGCTAAGACTTACCAGACGACCTGAGTGCGTTTTGCAGCGTTTGCAAATGCTCTGTCATGATATTGATAATATACATCATAGTTACAGTGAGTGTGCATGAGATATCTTTTATGAATCTTTAAAGGTGCGTTCAGATATGATGCGACTTTGTGCAGCCACATTGTGCCTGCACATTTTTTGTGTTCGGATATGATGCGACTTTGTGCCGTTGCTTATGCTAATGAACGCGCATTAACATGTCAACTCTCAAACAAGAGAAAATTTTGTCAAAACTTGCGCAAACAATCTCATGACAACAATTTTTGTGCTAACTTTTTAGGAATTTGATCGGTGTGCATTTTTTATGCAGCCAGGCAGCAAACCACAATGTTTTCCTGCCTCGGTGACATTTTTTTGTCGCCCCATACCCCATAGACCTGTACACAAAAAATGTGGCGGCACGATGTGGCAGTACAAAGTCGCATCATATCTGAACGCACCTTAAGTGTACCAATCACAAAAAAAATGTGTACAGCTAGTACACATACAGTACCCCCTCAAAATCAAACTCTACCCGGCATTCTAGGGGTTAAGGCTGTGGAGTCTGAAGAAGAAAGATAACATAAGACCACAATGTGCAGAAGTGAATGGCTGTTCAAATCCATAAATACCCTAATTCATGGGTGCACGCCATTAGTCACTTTTATGTTACCTGAGAGTATGTTTGAACTTCAAAATCTGTTTACAGAAGTGTAATATTTGATGCTCATATTTTGAATATATTGATATGTAACCCCTTACATACAGAGTAAAGTCTGGTTTTGGTAATTGGTACACTGTAACCCCACCACATACTAGACTGTCCAACTGCAACAGTATTCTTCACAAACAAGTACATGTAACTGTTGTAAAATTGGGATGATTATTAAAGACATTGGTTAACATTGTTACGATTCTAACAAATCTCATTTTGTTACTTTGAAATGGGATAAACATTAGGGTTATGGTGTAAAAATACCAATCTGAAAGTTTCAGAGTATAACCAACTTACAGTTTTTCATTCCAAATTATGGCTGTTTTCAGGGATTTTTAGTACAAAAACAAGTACTCATACGCATGTTTCATCTTAGTTTGAGAATTGTTTAAATCAGCTGCTCACAAAGTTAGCCAATACCTTTAAATGAACTTGGTAGAGTAGCTTTTTTGGACATCAGTCTTGATAAAAGAACCTACCTCACATAGCAATGATAGGCATGTAGCCTGTGGTATGATTACTGAAATACAATGACTTGTGATTGGTGACATGAAAAAAAAAATAGTCCAAAGATCTTTAGTCTTACAGAACTGACAAGATTGCCTATAACAGGAGTCATAGTCAGACAATTTAGTGTGTGGTGAGTTTATGACACAGAAGACTATAACACTGAAAATTTGAGAAAGAAGTGCACTATTGGGGTATACCATAATGTTTGGATACCAGGGGTGGTATTCTGAAAAAAAGAATGATATTGCACATTTCTCAAAACATCTAAATTATGAAAGTCACTAGTTAATAATTATGCATTAAAATGAATGATTCTTACAGAATCTGCACAAAACAAAACAATAACAGTAAAAACAAACAATAAAAAAGGTAGGATGAAAAGTCCAACTTAAATGTGTCATATCAACAAAAATTACTGCATTGAAAGTATAGTGTAATGATAAAATAGCTTTCAGAATACATCTCCTGTATTCTAAGGGCTGCTACATCATACTTTGTGCATGAATCATAGGAAAATAATGGGAAAATATATTTACATGTATGAGTAAGTCTCATTGAAATCAAAGCAATTATGAAGTGAGAGAGAAATAAAATGGCAATTCTTAATTCACAATATATATATATATATAT